>OW240914.1:29793932-29818633 GCA_933207985.1 Pelobates cultripes
AGAAGAAACATCCAGTCGCACTGAATCCACCACATATGAATCATCTAGTTCACCTGAAACCACACAAGATAAAACATCAGGTCCATCTGAATCAACCACATATGAACCCACCAGTTCACCTGCAACAAGCACAGAAGAAACATCCAGTCCAACTGAATCAACCACATATGAACCCTCCAGCTCACCTGATGCAAGCACAGAAGAAACATCCAGTCGCACTGAATCCACCACATATGAATCATCTAGTTCACCTGAAACCACACAAGATAAAACATCAGGTCCAACTGAATCAACCACATATGAACCCACCAGTACACCCAAAACAAGCACAGAAGAAACATCCAGTACTACTGAATTAACCACATATGAAACCCCCAGCTCACCTGAAACAAGCACAGAAGAAACATCTGGTCCATCTGAAGCAACCACATATGAACCCTCTAGTTCACCTGAAACAACAAAAGATGAGACATCAGGTCCAACTGAATCAACCACATATGAACTCACTAGTTCACCTTCAACAAGCACAAAAGAAACACCCAGTCCAACTGAATCCACCACGTATGAAACCTCCAGTTCACCTGAAGCAACCACAGCAGAAATGTCGGCTCCAACTGAATCAACCACATATGAACCTTCCAGCTTACCTGAAGCAAGCACAGTAGAAATGTCCAGTCACACTGAATCAACCACAAATGAACCTTCCAGCTTACCTAGAGCAACGACAGAAAAAACAACCACAACAAGGCTAACAAACACAATTCCAACTGGACCACATATGTCAACAGATCCACTAACTGTATCATCATTAAGCCCAACAGCATTCACTACAGTTTCAAGTTCCGCCGTTTCATATCCTAATACAGCCTCTAATGTTTCTACAACATTGTTGCCAGGAACTTCCTCTAAACCAGGTGAGAATTTGTTGTTTATCGATTACTACTTTTAATATTTTTAATCACGTGTGACTTTAAGTAGAACATTTCTGATCCAATCATATGAAGATAGCATATATTAAGTAAACTACTAGTCTATTGGGACAACTTCTTTATTTTTCTCTTATACTGACAAAACATCCATTATATAAAACATCTATTATATGAACCACCAAAACCGTTTAGCAATCCCCTCTACATTATTTTTGTGATATTTTTCTCAATTAAACTTAAATTGGGGTGGGGGGGAGGGGGTTGAAGCATAGATAAGATGATGTGGTCTGGGTGTCTATAGTGCCCCTTTAAACATGCTTCCCTTTAGTAGAAAGGTCTCTTATCCCACATGTTTTAAATCATGTTTTCACTTATGCTTTTGCTCACCTCACATTGTTACTTATAGTCTTTTATGTCTTGAATTAGGTCTTCAGTGTCAAAATGGAGGTTATTATGATGGCATAAAGTGTGTTTGTGGACCTAACTTCTATGGACTTCTATGCGAATTCATCCTAAATGAGATCAGACCAAGTAAGTTTACTGTGGATGTGTTATTTACAAAATACAAGAGAAAAAACCCCAAAACATTTGAAATTGGTGGGGGCTAAGGAGATGCTTATAAGTTCATCTTTATTATTTACGTACATAAGTTTGTAACTAGATTGTAATGTGGAGTCCACATTTTGTAGATCTGATATCAGAATAGGAAAATGTATATAGTTGCACAGTGCACTTTTATACTGCACGTATGCATTCATCATTTGCACTTATTGTGTATGTAGTAAAGTTTCACAGCCTTTAAAGGCCTAGCACATCTATTTTTTATTATATGTGTATTTATGGGCTATTACATTTTATAGGAGCAGCTTGTCACTTTGATATATAATACTTTATAAAATATCTTTTGTAATTTGCACTATTCGAATTTTATTAGCGCCTCTTGTACTTGGCTTTGTTTTTAATTATCACAATAGGAATCCTTTCATTCTTTTTACTTCAGTGTTTAATTAGATGCAAACCATACAGTTCATAAAACTCCCTGTTCCTATACTATTCCTGCACACCTGATCCAAAGCAGAACTCACACTTGGTATATAGTTAGTAATCATAAACTGAGACTTGTATCATGTTTTGTATTCAAATCGTGTGACTAAAGCAATTAAAGGCTTTTTCGTATCTGTGCTTATTTGTTGTTTGTTTTGTTTTTACTGATCAATCTTTTCTGTTCATGAAATTGTAGATAAACTCATAACTGCAGTAAATGTCACAGTGAAAGTGTGGAATGAGAATTATGTGCCGGATCTGGGGAATAAAGTATCCACAGCATATCTTACATTTGAACAAAGGTTTAAAGAACAGGTATGTATGGATAAGAGCCTGTTCTTGTTTATTAACTCAGGGCTCATGCCCTGCTCTTTCAGCCCTATAGATTCATATATTTTTCTACTGCCTCCCCTCTCCTTCATTGTATCTAGTATGGTAAAGAACCACATTACTCACATGCTGCACTCATTAGTTGTGTAGAGCCATTTTTCTCATACCAGTTCTCTAGAGCTACCTGCGGTCTATGATATAGTCATTACCCAGATTATTGAAATAGGGATATTAATAACCCTAGACAATTATTGGTCCTTGAGGACTGGTTCTCTGATTGTCTGTTACCATCAAATACAGAATATCTACCACATCAATATGGAAATGGTGGGAGTATACCAATAACATTTATGAGTAGAGGTCTTTGGAATGTCGAAGTCAGAGCATCAACTCTGAAATTGCACTTATGATACAATATACTACTTTGGGTCATACACATCACCTCAGTCCTAAGTAATGGTTGAAACATTTTAATAATTTCTCCTTTTTACCCCACTGTGCAGATGGACCTTGTGTACACAAAGGCGGAATTTCCCAACTACTTGGGTGTTGAGATAATCTCTCTCAGGTGAGATCCAGATTAAATAAACACATTTATAAGATAGGTTTTTGATTACAGTGACTAGAAATAAGATTCATGAGTGATACTCTAGATTTATAAGAAATACCAGAAGTTGGAAAAGCGATATGAACATGATCTCCATCCAAAGTTGGATCTCCATCCAAAGTTGCTTGTTTCTAGAGCTTCCAGAGAGAGCTATATAATAGTGGCTCACGTCACAAATTAGTGAGATGATATATGTTGGTCTTTGCTGCCAATCCGTCAGAATATCAAGAATGTCAAAAGCTTAAGGTAAATAGAGGTGCAAAAGGGATTAGATAAAAAGAATAATTTTCATTCTTAAAATAAAATATGAATACTTGAATAAAGGGATAGAAACATCCCGACACCAAAAACTCTTCAGATTAAAAAAAATATATATATTTAGGTGATTTGCATTGATTAATAATAATACACCCAAGATCAAGCTCTTTAATTACACATTCAGTGGAATTCATATTAAACTTTGGAATGTCATGAATGTGGACTAGCCTAGTATCAGTGGTGATGGGTAGAACAACAGCAAGTGAAAAATAAAAAGAGATTTAGTAATTCCAGGCTAGCTGTCATAATGGCAACAAGTAAGTTAAGGTAATTCGGAATAACAAAATGCATTTCTTCTCTTCAACAGCCAAGGAAGTATCATTGTCGAGCACTTGGTCTTACTGGATGTCTATGCAGAGGAATATGACATTATTGCTGATAACATTGAGATAGTCTTAAACAACACAAATTGTACAAACTATGTGAATAACGGTAAGTTGTCAAAGCTTCTAAACAAATATGTAGTAGAATATTTTATTAAAATACAAATGTAATCATCTACACGGATACACCTGCATCTAAATGTAAATTATATTTGAATGTTATGATTAAGATTTTCTGCTTCATCTTCACAAAAAAATCAACTCAAATCAATAACACTCTACAGTTTAAAACTGACTTTATAGTAACACATGGTGACAATGCTGGACCTACATCTGCAACTGATTTTTTTTAAAATGTATTTTTTTATTACAGATCTCCTGTGCTTTACTCCAAACAACACACAAGTTACAAGGCAAAACCTAGATATACCAGGTAAGATACCTCATGTCATGTACTGAGAGCCACGGATGAGTTTAGGGGATTTAGTGAGCAGTTCATCCATATGTTTACTATATGTTTGGGATGAATGTATTGGCATTTTGGGAATTAAGTATTACACATGGGCAGCTTCCTTGCTGGATTAGTTGCTGGGTATCTTTTTTGTTCCCTCACTTCACTAATAATTATGCCTCACAACGTTATTTTATAAGCAAACTGCAACACTAAAAGTGCCAGTATCAGTGCTAAATTCGTATAATGTTATAATAAGCTTCCCTATACTTGAATGCAATGTCAGTTGCAGTTTTGTATATATGTCTGTATACATTAGAACTCTTTATTTTAATGTGTTTGTTAGTAGTTGACGAGAGGCCACATCTTGTTGTGAGTCATTTCTATGGCAAAGTAATAGTGAGTCGGGGCTGGAAAACCCTAGTGTGCTTTTGTCTGATCATGATGCTGTGAAAAAAATGGGGGGCAATAATTGCTTACACCATATCACCCTGCTAAATTCTCTGTCACCTTAACATCATGAATATTTGATATTATTATTATTATTCTTTATTGAATGCAAATACAGTAGGAGTTGAGATCCCTATTCCCATGAGCACTTACATTCAAGATGGATAGGAGGGGTATGAAAGAAGATATGGTGAGAATTATGTTAATACAGAGTGAGATGAGGGCATTTATTGGTTCAGTGGACTGCGTTAGTTTGTTCATGGCTTCCCTGAATAAAAACTTAATTAGAGATCATTTAAAGGATCACTATAGGGTCAGGAACACAAACATGTATTCCTGACCCTATAGTGTTAACACTACCATCTAGCCCCCCTGGGCCCCTCATGCCTCCATAAATACAGCAAAATCTTACTGTATTCAAGCCAGAAGCTGTAACTCTGCATGCTGTTTGACTCAGAAAAAAAAATAAAAAACAGTCTGCTGACACCATCAGCAGTGGTGGCCTGAGCAAATCACAATGCTTCCCCATAGGATTGGCTAAGACTGGCAAAGAGGCATATCAGGGGCAGAGCCAGCACAATTCAAACACAGCCCTGGTCAATCAGCATATCCCCATACAGATAAATTGAATCAATGAATCTCTATGAGGAAAGTTCAGTGTTTGCATGCAGAGGGAGGAGATACGGAATGTTTGGATGCATTTTAGGCAGCCATGACCCAGGAACAGGGCTGCCATCAGAAATTTTGGGGCCCCTGACAGAGCTCAAGGTCTGGGCCCACCGGTGCCTGCACCCGAGTCCGTCCGTCCCCCCCCCCTCCCCCCCTCCTGAGTCCGCCCACAGGGATGCAGTGTCTGCAGGGCCGGTGCAAGGATTTTTGCCGCCCTAGGCAAAAGTAAAGTTTGCCGCCCCCCATGTGACATCACAATGACCCACCCATATGATCTGCCATGTTAACTAACACAGTGCTGCCGTGTTTACAATAAAAAGCCTGCAGGGACAGGCTATAGACACCAGAACCACTACATTAAGCTGCAGTGGTTCTGGGGACTATAGTGTGGCTCCACTGGTCTGGTGTAGAACAGGCTCTCTGGAGGCGGTTTGTAACTGTGGTCACAAAAATCAATGTTCTGGGAGAACGGGAAGCAGCTCCATTTTTTGAGGGCCCTTTACACAGCTCAAGGTCTGGGTCCCAGGGTCCACCTTTATGTTCCACCAATGAGTTTGTTCACAGGGGTGTGTGTGTGTGGGGGGGATGTCCTGATGTGTGTAAGGAATGCATTGTGTGAATCTGTGTTTGTATGTGTAAGAGCTGCAAGGTGAGTTTGTGTATGTATGGGATGCAGTGTGTGTTGCTGTGTGTAAGGGATGCATTGCTTGTGTATGTGTGTCTGTGTGTAATGCATTGTGTGTTTTTCTGTGTGCAAGGGGTGCATTGTGTGTGTGTGATGGATGTCAATCTCTCCCCCTACCCCCGTCAATTTCCTTCTTCTCCCCCTCCCTCTCCAATTTCCTTCTCTCCCCCCCTCCAATTTCCTTCTTCTCCCCCTCCTCTCATTTCCTTCTTCTCCCCCTCCCTCTCATTTCCTTCCTCTCCCCCTCAAATTTCCTTCCTCTCCCCCTCAAATTTCCTTCCTCTCCCCCCTCCCTCAAATTTCCTTCCTCTCCCCCCTCAAATTTCCTTCCTCTTCCCTCATTTCCTCCCTTCCTCACCCCCTCAAATTTCCTCCCCCTCCCCTCCTCTCTCCCCCCTCCCTCAAATTTCCTTCCTCCCCCCCCTCAAATTTCCTCCCTTACTCTCCCCTGTGTTTCCTCTTCAGCTCCCTCGCGCGCTGCGTACTGATGCCGGAGCCGGAAGATGACGTCATCTTCCGGCTCCGGCATCAGTACGGTGCGCGAGGGAGCTGAAGAGGAAACACACAGAGAGTGCTCCCTCGCGCGCCGGGCCGCCCGCCGGGTGTCAGCAGGGCCAGCCTCTGGGGGGCCCTGAGGTGACCGGCTGCTGGGCCCCCCAGGAGAAGAGGCTGGCCCTGTGGGTACATACCGGGGTCGCAGGACCCCCTGCGACCCGGTATGTACCCACTGAATGTGGGGACGGACGGGCCCCCCAGGACCGCCGGGCCCATGACAACCGTTGCGGTTGTCATGCCCTGATGGCGGCCCTGCCCAGGAAGGATCTCTAATAGCTATCTGAGGACTGGCCAGTGAAGTTATCACTAGGCTGTAATGTAAACACTGCATTTTCTCTGAAAAGACAGTGTTTACAGCAAAAAGCCTGACAGTAATGATTCTAGTCACCAGAACAAATTCAATAAGCTGTAGTTGTCCCGGTGACTATGGTGTCTCTTTAAAGTAAAGCAAACTAGCATTCCAGAGGGTTGGTGTTACACAAGAGCAGCCCTGCAGTCTAGCATGAGAAGATGTGCTTATAGAAGATTCAAGCAGCAGGTCATTGCTAGATCTTAGAGGGCAGGATGGAGTATATTTATTCATAAGTGAGAACATGTGGTGGGGAGTGGGGTTAGTAAATACTTTGTAGGTCAGGGTGCGTATTTGTAAGTTTAATTCTGCTGTTAATTGGAAGCCAATAAATGGACTTGCAAAGAGATGCAGCAGACAGACACATAGTATTGGGTAAGGTGGATTAATATGGCAGAGGCATTTTGCATGGACTCAAGGTAGGAGAGACGGCAGAGAGAAAGGAAATTTAATAGTTTATTGCAGTAGTAAAGACGAGAAATGACAAGGAAGTGGGTGAGTTGCTTAGTTTTGTGAATGTTTAGAAATGGCCAGATATTGGAAATGTTGCATAAGGGCTTGCTGCAGCTAGAATAAAACAGTTGGATGTGGGCATGAAAGACAGGTTGGAGTCAATTGTAACTTTGAGACAGTGGACTTTTGGTGATGCGGAGACAGTGATAGAGAAGTCAGAAATTAGAGTAGAGCTAATGGGGGGCGGGAGACGGGAGAAAGAGCTCAGTCTTGTACATATTAATCTTCAGGTGGCATGAACACTTGCACAAGAAATAAAGCTGGCATAAAATACTTTATGGCCCAATCCCATTCTCAAGTCCTTCAGAAAATGAAATGTAACTGTTTATATATGATAAAACTAGAGGAAAGCTGCCAGGGCTTCCAACCATTTTCAGCTTGATCATCCTTCATTTCCTATGGTTCTGGTATGCTGAAGTTGCTCTATTAATGATGATGATAGATTTAACAGTAAACAACAGTATTCAAAATAGTGTTTAAAAATGTATATCAGGTGTTTTGTTTTTGCTTGATGCATGATACCCTGATGTCATCAGAAAGTACATTCAGCATTCAGTTATCATGAATATTGACATATGTTTCTATTTCCCAGGTATCTGTTTGCAACAATTAAACATACCAATTGAGGTTCGGAACTTTTATTCACCAAAAAATGTCTCTGGAGTTATTCTATGTGTGTCCAACTGCAGTACCAACAGTGACTCTTTTATAAACTGTAACAAGGGACAATGTTCGGTCACCCACCAAGGACCAAAATGCTAGTAAGTAAAATCCACACACAATATATCTTCTGAATATTACATACCATCTCCAACAATTTATCTGTTCTGTTAATCTTTTTTTTTTATTGATATTTTAAAACCTGTAAAATGATGCTGAAAACACTAATCTTTAACTCACTAATATAAATACCAAATAAAGACAAAGTACTTTAGTGGTAGCTAAAAAAAAAACTTAAGTAAAATGACTGCAAGTACTATAGTCCATGGCAACCCATTCAGGTTCTTATACAAAAGCTCACTATCTGAAAATAGTGATGGCATTACATGGGCATACTGGTGGATACCAAGTGCAGTCCTTCCATATCTTATAGTTATATTATCATGTGGGGAAGGACTTGACTCTGGTTGGGAAGACAATGGTTGAGTAATGCATGGGCATAAAGGATGGGAGTAAACATGATTTTTTGAATTCATTGATTGTCAAAGAACCGTGATTCGGTAGCAAATGCTGCTGTCTTTATGAAAAATCCTGATCTTACAGTTATAGTGACACAGAGAGAGTTGCCACTTAAAGTTTTGAACACTACTACTTCACTTATTATAAGTACAAAAATACAGCAAACCTAATAGTGTGAACTCTAGAATATCTGTGAATTAGTTACTTGATGGATAAATTGGTCTGAAAGAACTCTCAATTCTCCTTCTTCATATACGTCTATTTTTTAGTTAGATTGTTTAGGCCTTATGTTTCTCACTTCACTTTCTATTTGTTTGGAAAATAGAGGAAAAACTACACTCCTCACAAATCACAATCTAGAGTGCTCAAATCTGACATGAGGCTGGCAATACAGCAACATACAAGACAACCAACAAAAGAACATCCAGACATAAGGTTGAATTACTGGCTGAATTCACTAAAGTTCAAAGTATAATAGCAACATTTTGACCTCTAGATGAGGTCTTTATCAAGTATGATAAATACTTAATCTGGAGGTCGAAACGTTGCTGCGATACTTTGTTCTTCATTAAATCTGCCAGTTTTTCAACCTTGAGTGTTTGGATGATCTTTGCTGGTTCTCACTTCAGTCTCAACCTGATGTCCCACACTTTTTATGCTCTTTCACCAAAGATCATTATCTCAGATGTTCCCTTTGCTCTATTTGTAGTTGTGTATCATCGGACCAGTTCTGGTATTCAGGAGACAGATGCCAAGTATCTATCAGTAAACCTGGTGTGTACGGTGGAGTGGCTGCTGGTCTGGCCGTACTTCTCATTATTATTTTGACTCTGGCTATAATTCTGTGCAGACGGAGACGTCAAGCTTCAGAGAAGTGAGTACACTTTTTAATCATGTTTAAGAATTGAGGTAAAAAGGATTAAATTCTTTCCCCATTGCAACATTTAGAAAGTTGGTTAAATGTACACATTGCTCAAAACATAAGTTAGTAATAAGAGTGTGTGACAAAATGCCAACTAAACATCATCGGTGATATAAGTCTATCAGCAGGGACTATTACAGAGAAATTGGGTCAAGCCAGTAGGCTACCCCAGCTAGGTTCACCATTTGGTGATTTGTCCTTAAAGATGTGATGAAATACCTAAATAAATAATAAATACTACAAAGCTGAGATAACAGGTATTAACACCTTAAAGACCAAACTTCTGGAATAAAAGGGAATCATGACATGTCACACACGTCATGTGTCCTTAAGTGGTTAAACAACATAATATTAATAATAAAGTAAAATATTCATACAAGGGTTTGTGAAGACAAATACAATCGTGAATATGTCTTTTACCTGTATAAGCCACAATATGCACATTAACGAGTCTTGTTTTTAGTTAACACACATAACTGTTGTAACCAACAGATAGCACAGTACATCGCTGCTGCAGACTAATTTACATCCAGCAGGTGGCATTGCACAGGCCCCACAGCCAGACAGAAGATTATACAAGACATTTCTCAAATAATATTACAATGCACACCCTGTACCTATAACTGGAACATATATAAACATAAGAGTCATCCAGGGAACTGTATGCACTGATGGCAACTGTATGCACAGTGATGGTGACTAGCATCACAGAGTAACATTAGTATTAAATCACAGTATGGTGATTTATTACTCTAAAATTGTCAACCTAGCAGGAAATTGTATTCCTTTTTTTTTTCTATTGCAATGTGTCCTTAATACAAAGTAAAAATAGACTAATAAATATAGTATAAATAGTATATACAAACAGTGATGATTTGGAAACAAATATCCAACTTGATTATTTTAGCCTATTTTTGTAATTTGCTTTTTGATTCTCTACAATTCTGTGTTTAATGAATAAATCCCTATGAGTTTTAGGGATCAGACTCTTACTGCACTTGAAAAGGTTTTGATCATAATAAATGTTGTAGATCATTATAATATTATAGCTTTTTCGCTGTTGAGGTTGTTGTTAAACAAACTGCATTTATTAAATAAGCTGTTAGTTTTCTGAGGAGTCTTGTGGGTGATACATTATTGCATGAAGAATATTGCGTGTATTTGTCATTAATTTAAAAGGATATTACCTGAATATTTTCCTTTTAAATGTTCTCATTTTTAGAGATTATATGTGTTTTTGTAGGGCACAGGTTCTACCACCTCTTACTCACTAATATCTTATGGGGATGTTTAGCCCCCTCAGTCAGCCTCTTTCATTTGTAGGCACTGTTCTGTGAGCTTGCTCTGTACCAGGCAGGTAACTCTACTGTGTGTGCATGCACAACTCATGCAAGTTAAGGAGACCACTTTGAATTATGCTAACAGGCTCTAATGTTTTATTGTACAAAAGTTCTGATAGAATTAGAGGAACCAGATTTTTTTTCATCATACACTAGGAGAGTAAATAAAAAGTAAAACTAAATTATGTGTCCCATGAAATTATACTTAGCAGCTTTTGGTTCATTGCCTAAACAAGGGTTAATTTTTTTTTTAAAAGGTTGCTGGTCAATGTTTTGTCAGTAAGTATTTAAACACCAATACAAAATTCTATTGACTTAACTACTCTTTTCTCCTTTCCAGACTGATAGACAAAGAGAATCGCTGGTATGAAGATGGCTGGGAAGCAGATGGTAGAGGTGAAAGTAAGTGTTGCAGATGATCATGTTTGTAGACCCTATGAGACTTTTGTGGAATATATATCCGTTAATTTATACCAGACTCCTTCCTCTGAATATCATTCCCCTGGCCTACAATCTGTGTGCTAAGCATGACTTTCAGAGTCATATCAATTGTCTTCCTATGAAGAAACATCAAGTTTTTAGTCGTTGCAACACAGAACATCACATTCTACTCTTTCCTGCACAACATTTCTCCTTTCACCATTTATTATAATATAGAGCGAGGCTATTTTAACTTTTTTTCCGAGACATGCAGTTCATCACATTATTAACCTGTTACATTGGCATGACCAAAAAAGCTATGTATTAACTATTAACCTGCATCTTCTCTTCTATAGGATCTGTGGACACTGAGAGTGGTGCAAGTAATTTCTATCCGGTCCTTGAGAATGTGAATACAGATGTCAAGGTGAGAAATGGGCACAGGCGTATACTAAATATCTGAATGCTGCATGGCTTGTTTGGCGATACAAAAAATAATTATAGTAATTAATACCATTTAAATTATTCTAGATGTTGTGATTATCAAATTGTAGAACTCTTATCATTTATCCAAGCCTTTTGGAATATTAGTTCTACTGTATTAAACATCTCTCATTTTGTCTAATTTGTCTCCTCCAGATGACTGTTCCCCGACCAAGCCCCTATTTTGGGCCACGATCTGTACCAACAGCTATGTGGGAATCATCCACCTGAACACATCAATGAATATCGAAATCTTTTATAGGTGGAGGCTGTCAACAGGCATCTTACATTTCAAATGGCATATACTTTGTATATCCTTATTTATTAAACAGATCCCAACAGAGGGGATAGTTGATAATAAAATCAAAGAAACTGAACCACTGACACAGGACAGTTTTAGAATCTACATGTTTGTACTTAATATACTTCTATATATAGACAGATTGACCACCTCAGCATTATTTTGAAATAAAAAGTAATATGTGGGTGGTGGTATGGAGGTTGCATAGAAAGAGAATGTATAAGGAAGTGCAGGAGTTTTCTAGAGAAATGGTTATGAACCAGACAAGAAAGTTGAGGAATACATCTGGACAATTTAACTAGCCTAGTCATTTCCAGGATTGTCAAACTGTTTTATTTCTAAAGTTTTACATAGGTGGAAAATACATGCAACATCAGGTATAAAGGTATAAAGACGGAAACATTTTGTATAATCTACTGCGAAGAAAGCATTTGTATAGTCTAAATGCACTTTAAAAACATGACTAGAAAAATATATTTTTATGTAAAAAAAAAAAGTATTAAATATATATTTATAAACTGAAAAATAATCTGATAATTTAGAATAACTTTGTTCTCCACTGCGACATATGTTATACATTCCACATTTTCACGTACACATGATTTACATTTATTTATATTTAATATGTATTTATTTAAGCAGAAATATTTAAAATTAGGAATGTATTGTATTTATTCTTTTGTATATTCAATATTTAATTTTATCAAATAAATCTTTCTAATATTGTATTTTGATAGTACTTCCCATTTATAGCTCATATTAAAAATGTCATCCATTTACAATGTAGATTTCCTCCACCTTCTTTTTGTGTTCTTAATCTCCTCTCCATTCTGATTATTTTGTTTCTCATCTTTATAAGATACCTTTTTTTTTCTGGCACCTCAATTTTGGAGGTATGGTTCTGTAATAGGGCTTATTTCAATCTCTCTATATAAGTAAACATCTACCAGAAGGCAACTTAAATTATATATACAATACTAGTTTGCTTTCGTCCCTTTAGCGTTGCTGTCATCTATTATATATATTTTTGTATTTTTACTCTAGATTTAGGGCTAACTTATTATACATACCCATGTTGATCACAGAGAACTGTATTGGAAACTGTATTGTTCTGATTCCAATATTACTCCAATAAGGCCTAATAGGCTAAGTGGAGGGGGAATCTGGTAGGCTATACCACTTATGGGGGAGAGGGAGGAGCACAAAAAAATACTATTATACAGAGACCAAGGAGAATTTGGATACACTTTT
This sequence comes from Pelobates cultripes, assembly GCA_933207985.1. Taxonomy (NCBI): domain Eukaryota; kingdom Metazoa; phylum Chordata; class Amphibia; order Anura; family Pelobatidae; genus Pelobates; species Pelobates cultripes. The sequence goes on from OW240914.1 coordinate 29,807,052, forward strand.
CAAATTATCACAATCTGGTAGAAAAACTTGCCAAGTGATTTATCTACAAACATTCCCACATAAGTTAGTGGGAACTTCTGTAGATAAATCATTTGAAAGGTGTTTTCTGGAAGACTGTGATCAAAGAGCTTATTCATAAATATATTTTTTTATAGGAGCAGCAGATAAGAAACAAAATTATATCTTTATGTTTCAAAACACACAAGTTTCATAGTAACAGTTTGGGTTGATCGCTACACTTTGGACATTAGGTGTTTCTTGAGGGAGTGGGTATGGAAGTGCTGATATAGATAGCACATAAAAAAATATGCGGAGGTAGGTAAAGAAACAAATAAATGACATGGACAGATCCAGAACCTAATCTTGGGAGTGGGTTGCAGTGGGTGATAGGAGATGTAATTGAGTCAGGGGCTGTAGTAGAGGGCTAAGGGCTGTAGTGGAGGGTATGGGCTGTTATTTGAGGGTTACTAAATGTGGTGGGGGATAGGGACTGAAGTAGGTGGATAACTGCAATTGGGTAATGGGGCAGTAGTGGGGAAGATATGGGACTATAGTGGGGGACAAGGACTATAGTAAGGGAATAGGGTCTGTAGTAGAGGTGTCGGTTGTAAAGGGAGTGTTAGGGGCTGTTGTAGGGGATATGGGGCTGCAAGTGGGGGAAAGAGGCTACAAGTGGGGATAGGAGCTGTAGTGGGAGGCATAGGGGCTGTATTATGGGTATAGGAGCTTAGTGGGGACATAAGGGCTAACATTTGGATGCTAAGGGCTGTAGTGGGAATGTAGGGGCTGCATTTAGAGGATAGGGGTTACATTTGTAGGATATGGTTGGCATTGGGAAGTTGTGTGGGTTAAGGGCTACAAATGGGGGATAGAGGCTACAAGTGGGGGTAGGGACTGCAGGGGGGTAAGAGTCTGTAGTAGGGGGGAGACTATATTAGAGATAGGAGCTGCAGAGGGAGGTAAGGGCTGATATTTGATTTTATGGGCTTTAGTAGGGGGTTAGGACTGTAGTGGTGTATATAGGCTGCAATTGGGGGTAAGGGAGTAATTTGCTGTAGTCAAAATGCAGTCTCAGCAAGGTAGGTAAGATGTCACACGCAATCTGTCCTAGTCATTCTACAATCTCCAGGCAGGGTAAGGTGTGGCTGCACTGTCCACTCCACTCACTTCTACCCCTCCCTTCCATCCATATCTCATGTTACCCCCCTTCCATTCATGTCTCTGTTCCATCCATCCATGTCTCTCCCTTCCCTTCCATCCATGTCTCCACCTTTCATCCCTGCTTCTCCCATAGCTCTCTCAGTTCCAAAACCATCTAACAAGGCGCTTTTTGGAAGCGGGAAAGAAGAGGGGTTGAGGCATCCAATGGTATCCTGGACTTGGAGTAACTGCCAGAGATTATACCCTTTGTAAAGCGCTGCGGAATTTGACGGCGCTCTATAAATATCATAATAATAATAATAATAATAATAGAAAGGGCTTCTGTTTTGGGTGACCGGGTCTTTCCACCCAGTGCTATGGAACTCTGCGCCGGATCGGAGGCTACCTGATCTGGGCTTTTTTGATAGATTGGGTGTTCAGACACAAGCTTCTGGGGACACCAGTTGTGTGGGAATGTGGGAATAGAAATCCAAGCAGTGTTGTATTTTGTGACCCTGGTGCCTGGGTGTCTGGCCACTAATGAAATGATCTGCTCAGCAACAGACCCTGAGGTGCCGAGGATATCGCAATTCTATTGTTCACTCTTGGAACCTCCGGATGAGACCCCAGGTATAAAAGAAGACGTGACAATAAAGAAGTTCTACTCAGACTGGTCTAATGTATGGGGGGGGGAGCGGCTATATTTGTACAGCTATAATCACTGAAGCTACTCTGGAGAGCTATAAACACTGAGGGAAAGAGAATCCTTGGCAATGATACCCTAGTGGACCACTTCATTAACCAAAATATTTGAAATTATTAGGCTTGTGAAATCGACTTCAAATGAATTACCCACAGATTACCCCTGCCCCTCCATGAAGCCCCCCTCCATCATGCTCTTCTCCCCTCCCCATGCCCATCCATGATGCCCCCCTCCATCATGCTCTCTCTCTCCCCTCCCCGGCCCCTCCAGGATTCCCCCCTCCATCATGCTCTCTCTCCTTATCCCCTCCCCTGCCCCTACAGAATGCCCCCCCTCCATCATGCTCTCTACTCCTCCCCTCCTCTGCCCCTCCTTGATTCTTTTCCCGCTCCCTTCCTTACCTGCTTGGCATGTGTGGTTCCTGGTCTGCCAAGAAGTGCTCTCTCATTGAGCATTTCCTGTCAGACTGTGCACTGTAATGGATCATCTAGCTCCCCGACTGGGTACCTCCGTTGAAGGATGCTCCTAGCACTTACAGAGGGCTCCAAGTGCTCCGCAGACACCACCGCAGACCCCACAAACCGCCGCAGCTTGGTTGGGGTCTCGTTGTCTCCTACCCACCCTGGACCTACGACAAGGCTCCAGGTTCCAGTGGGTGAACCTCTCCTCCAAGAGAGTGAAGCAGGAACAAGCTCTTAAAAGAGCTTAGTAGTGATTAGCTAAGGGAGTATGCAGAGCATAGCAATCCCTTGTAGTGATATAGCAATTCCCCCAATAAGAGACAGGACTCTAGATTGAGGGTGAAGAAGAACTGTCTGTACTGGCACATACAGCCTCTTTTATTCACATTCTACAAACATAGTACTGCCCACAGGGTTTTGAAGAACAACCAATCAACACATTAAACCACAGCTAACACTCCCATTCATTACATCAGAAATCCTCCCCTCTGCCTGTGATACAATTATCTCAACACAATAGACTAACTTAATTATCAGAGGCAGGAAAATACAGTATTATAAAACATATCACAGGGACTCCAAAACATGCAATAACCCCATAATAATATATAATATAATACATAATATATCATTAGAACCGGGGGCTCTGGGTGAACCACATATCCAAAATTCACCCACATCCGTTCAGTAGTTTGGAGATACGGTTTAATGCAGATTCCGCAGAACATATATAGGCTATATGAAAAAAATTACTGTTAAATGTGTCCCCTGTTTTGTAGTTTAAAACTACTGAACGATGTCTTTGTGCACCAAATACTGGCGAGATGGCACCTTGTAGAAAAGTCAAAACAGTGTCTGTGAGTTAAAATGGCCGCCATCCATTGTTGTCACCATGTGCTTCATCCATTGTTCTCACCATGTGCCTCTGATACATGAAATGGTGGTCACCCAGTAACTCCACAGTATGTCCCCAGATGGTTCTTAAAGGGCCAGCAGCAGCATAATAAAATACAGTATGCCCAACTCAGTTCCTTAAAGGGCAATACATCCCAGGGCCATAGTAGCAGGACAGGAGGCTGGCAAACAGGCCCCTCCAAAAACCAGTGGCGAGGTCACTTTCGCCACATGCACCCGCTCAACCACACTACATACAGTGACCGGCTGGAGGGGAGCACTGTGTTGTGTGCTCCCCTTCTGCCAGTCTTCAGGTGACCCTAGGCCCCAGGCCGGTTGCGCAGTGCACCGGCCCAGAAGTTATGTGGGGGAGACACAGTGACAGGTGTCGACCGTGCGACAGAGCCCCCTGCAGTGGCGGGCCCATGTTGTAATTGCGACCCCTGAGACCATAGTGGCTCTGTCACTCCCCCTAACCCCTTACTACACCCAGCCACTCATACCCATACCAGGGACAACAATGCACCTCACTACCAAAAAGGGTATAGTCACTGTGACTCATACACCTAAACCCCACTACAGCAGCTTCAATCTCCCACTGTAGTCCCTGCCCTTCAAATGTAGCTCCTATCCCCCCACTAGAGCCCCTAGCCACTTTATTACCATCCTTATAATCAAACAGCAGCCCCTCCTGCTACACCCCTCCTACTACAGTCCCTTACCCCCACTGCAGCTTTTATCCCGCAGTTCAAATTCACAAGTTACTGGCAGCTCAAAAATTTGCTATAAGTTAGTTTCAGCTGTTTAAATTTAGTGATCTTGGAAGATAGTCTCCAGTACAGATCCATCAGAAGATGTATAATTGTACATATAAGATGTATAATGGCACTTTTATTTTAAATTATAGTAAACAACTATGACTTATTTCCTCCTTTTAAAGTATGGCCTTATCTCATCATATATGCATTATTATATATAAAACACTTTTTACCCTGAATCCTAATGAAAAATTACTATATTAACCTGACTCCAGGTTTTCTTCTTCATATTAAAGGGACACTGTAGGCACTTTAAAACTTCATATTATTGAAATTATTATGATGCCTGCAGTTCTGCCTCAATGTCCTTCCCCCTACCCCTTACAGTCCCTACCCTCCATATTTAGCTCCTGTCCCACACTACAGCATCCGTGCCCCCCAATTCTTGCCCGTCCCCTCACTACCTGCCACTAACCCCCTACTACAGCCCCTAAACTCCCTACTACAGCTCTTATAATCAAAATGTAGCCCCTATACCTACAACAGCCTCCAACCCCCCACTTCAGCCCCTACCCCCTACTACAGCCCGTATCCCTCAATACATTTCCTAACCTCTTGATTACAGCCCATACCCTTCACTACAGCACTGTAGGAAGTGGGTGACATGTTACCTAGGGAAATTGGGGAGCCCGAAGAGGTGGAGCGTTTCTATAGAAAATGGGTGTGGTTAGAATCGTTATGTTTGTAAAGGGGAGGAGCTAGCAATATGGCCACGCAATATATTCTTTCATCCAGGCGTCAGTGAACCTAGGATCGGGCCTGGTGTAAGGGTTACTTTATATGAAATTTACACAAACATAGAAAACATAGTAACAAAATCTTGGTGCCCAAAAAGCACTGAAAAGCAAAAGCAGCAAAAAAGAAAGTGATGTATTAGCTAAACTGTTTAACTGGTTAAATAAATCAGTATTTACTTCCATTCTTGTGCTATTCTTGTAGCAGGGGTTATTCCCCACTTTATTGAATCCCAGCCTGACACAACTTCCCTAACCCCATATTTCAAAGAAAACATTTTTTGCAGTGCATAAATGTATAAATTACTTAATCCAAGTCACACAAAAAAATTCTCCCACGTGCCACAAATGAAAGTAAAAAGCTAACATAAATAAAAACATCATCACCTAGTTCTGGTCCGATAGAGCTTTTGTCTGTAGAACATACACATTGATATACTTTATTGATATTCTTGATATATTTTGATGTTTCTATCATGTTACCACTGTCCATTTCCTCTTCTAGTCTATATTATAATTTAAAATAATAAATGGATTATCTGATGTAAGTATAACATAATAATGCGTTAGAATAAACAATAGTAACAATGAATACAGTATAGCATCCACATAGTGGAAATAACCTGTAAGATCATCTGTACAATAAAATGTTGTCCCAAGCACTTTACCATTTGGACTAAAAGGGAAAATTGAATTTCTCTAGAATTTACAACATTTAATAAAACACTTAAATAATAAAAAAAAGAAAAGAAAGGAATTGTGATGATGGACAAGCCAGCAAAACAAATCCTATTATTGGTTACAGGAGGAATCCTGGGGCATAACCCCAATTACATGTATTTAACAAATTAAAACGATTGGGATAACCACTCACAAATAGTGGGTGGAACCCGCTCTCATTCAAGGGAAACCTCCTCAGAATAAAAATTCCATATTAATGGTAGAAAACCTTTATTAAATCCAAAAGACTAAAAAATAATAATAATAATAAAAAAAAAAACGCATAAAAACACCACAAACCAAAAAAGTGAGAAAGTGAGAAGTGTCACGCCTTTAAAAATCTGGTTAGATCTGTCCTGACTATCAATTAAATAATTATATCCATGATTCAATATCCAACAAATTCCTGAGTAATCACATGGACCATTCAAATTATAGATAGTTCAATCATGGGGAGAGAGGGTTTAAACTGAGTATTTAATTTGTCAGTATCGTATCAATATCAAAAAAACGCATATGTTCCACGGTAGTACTGTATATGCTAGTAGTGCTCGTGAGTATCTCACAAGGGTAAATATAGCAGTCTAATTAAGATCGAACAGTGAATGCAAATTATATACAGAGTATGTAGGGAATATTGAGTTAGCGATAATGCATTAATAACTGATAGAGCTCGTTCCTAGTGAATGGATATCTGTACATAAAATTAATATACATAGAGAGTAGTGATGTCGCGAACCGTTCGCGAACTTCCCGCGAACGGCTCGCCACGGTTCGCCACGAACCGTTTGTGGCGGACTCCAGTCAGCTGATACATCCCGGCCAATCTCCAGCAGACCCTCCCTCCCAGACCCTCCCACCACCTGGACAGCATCCATGTTGACAGCTGCCTTCAACATGGATGCTGTCCAGGAGGTGGGAGGGTCTGGGAGGGAGGGTCTGCTGGAGATTGGCTGGGATGTGTCAGCTGACCGGAGTTCGCCGTGAACGGTTCGTGGCGAACCGCGGTGAGCCGTTCGCGGGAAGTTTGCGAACGGTTCGCAGCCTCACTAATAGAGAGCAAGACAGGTTTATTATTGAGTATAGTAGAAAGCTAATATAGTTTCAAATATGCTTTCTACTTTCTTTCGGTGCTATAGGTTAGTAGTGACTCTTATTAACTAGAGACATTATTCCCGATAAGTGGTATGAGAGGGCTGTCAACAAAGTATCCTTTCACTAGTGTGAATAGAAAGTATCAACAGCAAAGGGATACTATATCTAGTGAGGCCAAGCACTCCCACGATAAGTAGCAGGTGTAACACCTAACCAACTTTCAGCGTATCCCCTACTGCTGCTTCAGGGCAGCCTAACATTCAAATCCCTCCAAAAACAAGGCAGGAAAGTAGTAGGTTAAAAATGCACACTCAATAACTCCAGAGAAACTTGAGAACCTATCTCACTAAAGGAACATCCCTCCACTGCTGCTTCGAGGCAGCCTAACTGTTAAATCCCAGATCTACCAGGCATGGGTGAGAAAATAAACCCACAAAATACCCCATGTACGACAGAACTCCAGATAGTAAAATAAAGCAAAGTAGTCTCTTCAGGTAGAGTGCATCGGCAAAATCTATTAGCCCCTACAGTATATTGAATCCCAGCCTGACACAACTTCCCTAACCCCATATTTCAATGAAAAATGGAAAATAATTTGTGAAAAAAATATACATATCAAATAGAACAAAGCACATTTTTTTGCAGTGCATAAATGTATAAATTACTTAATCCAAGTCACACAAAAAAATTCTCCCATGTGCCACAAATGAAAGTAAAAAGCTAACATAAATAAAAACATCATCATCTGGTTCTGGTCAGATAGAGCTTTTGTCTGTAGAACATACACACTGATATACTTTATTGATATTCTTGATATATTTTGATGTTTCTATCATGTTACCACTGTCCATTTCCTCTTCTAGTCTGTATTATAACTTAAAATAATAAATGGATAATCTGATGTAACTATAACATAATAATGCGTTATAATTAACAATAGTAACAATGAATACAGTATAGCATCCACATAGTGGAAATAACCTGTAAGATCATCTGTACAATAAAATGTTGTCCCAAGCACTTTACCATTTGGACTAAAAGGGAAAATGGAATTTCTCTAGAATTTACAACATTAATAAAACACTGAAAATTACCTATAACTTATGTTAACCATTATTTGAGATGAGATGCTCCATTTTCCTAAATTTACATTAAATTCGTCACTTCAAGACTTCGGAACTTCTGCAACTTCGGAACTTCGGCACTTCAGCACTTCAGAACTTCAGCACTTCGGCACTTCGACACTTTGGAAATTCGGCAACTTTGGCACTTCGACACTTCGGAATTTCGGGACGTCGGCACCTCGGGACTTCTATTGCAGCTGCTTAGTAGATAACTACCTAATTCCCACGGTATTAGGGAGTTATCTACCAAAAGGCTGAAAGACCAAAATTGGTCTTTCAGCCAAATGTACTAATACTAAGTAAAAATTACTTAGTATTAGTAAATTTTGCCCCTACTCGCTATGTGCCTGTGGCTGCTCACTGTTTAAAAAAAAAAATAGGGTCCCCCCTCCCTAAAATAAAGGGGGGACCTATTGCCCCCCCGGCCCCACCCTTGAGTGGCAGGTGGGGGCCCTAAAGTAAAATGATGGGGGGGACCTATTGTCCTCCCCCCTGGCACCCACCCCTGAACTGCAGATGGGGGCCCTAAATTGGAATAAGGAGGGGTACCTAATGTCCTCCCCCCTGGCCCCCACCCCTGAGCGGCGGGTGGGGGTCCTAAATACTAATAAGGGGGGGACCTAATGTCCTCCCCCCTGACCCCCAACCCTGAGCTGCGGGTGGGGGCCCTAAACTAGAATAGCGGGGGACATTATGTCCTCCCCCTGGCCCCCACCCATGAGTGGGGACCCTAAACAAGAATAAGGGGGGGAACTAATGTCCTCCCCCCTGGCCCCCACCCCTGAGCGGCAGGTGGGGGCCCTAAAGTAAAATGATGGGGGGGACCTATTGTCCTCCCCCCTGGCACCCACCCCTGAGCTGCAGATGGGGGCCCTAAATTGGAATAAGGAGGGGTACCTAATGTCCTCCCCCCTGGCCCCCGCCCCTAAACGGTAGGTGGGGGCCCTAAATACAAATAGAGGGGGACCTATTGTCCTCCCCCCGTCCCCCACCCCTGAGCGGTGGGTGTGGGCCCTAAACTAGAATAAGGGGGAACTTATGTCCTCCCCCTTGGCCCCCACCCCTGAGCGGTGGGTGGGGGCCCTAAACAAGAATAAGGGGGGGGACCTAAGGTCCTCCCCCCTGGCCCCCACCCCTAAACGGTGGGTGGGGGCCCTAAATACTAATAGAGGGCTCCGCGCAGACTAAGCTCTGCAGGGCGGGAGAAGGCTTATAAATCTAAATCTGCAATTAGGCTCAGAGCACTCTGATTGGTGGGTTTAAGCTATCCAACCACTCATAACACTCTGATTGGTTACTTAATTCACCAATCAGAGTGTTATGAGTCAAATTACACAGCGTGGGAAAATTTCAAAGAACTTTCCCATGCTGTGTAAAATGACACAGAGCACTCTGATTGGTGGATTTCAAACCAACCAATCAGAGTGCTGTGACAGGTAAATGTAGAGACTTACCTGTCAGTCTCTTAATTTACCTGTCAGAGCACTCTGATTGGATGGCTTAAACCCACCAATCAGAGTGCTCTTAGACTAATTGCAGGGCGGGGCAAGGCTTTATAAGTGTAAAGCCTTTAAAAACTTACAAACGTACAAAAATAGAGAAATTGTAGTGTAGCGCTTAAACAATTTGAAGATTAAATAAACAGCCAATGTGCAAAATGTTGCTCTTATAGTGTCCAGTTACCTTTATCAATCTTCATAAAGCACTCTTTTATGTACTCATGCAAAATATGTAAATAACAGTGTACTCTTAAAAACATTAAAACATGTGATATAAAATATTTTTAAAGTGCTTAGTGTACTTATAAGAAAAAACTTTTTTGTGCAAATTTATAAAGACGTTACAAACGTATCTTTGTGTTCACCTGTTGCAGGCTGAAACGCGTTTTTATCAAGGAAGATTCCCCTGTGGACTTTATCCCATTTTTTTTTTTTTTTTGCATAATTAAGTATACTTTTAAAATTTTGGATTTAATAAATAATATCTATAATTCACATCCGGACTGGCTATTTACCTTCATTGGAAGCTGTGGCGAAACCAACCTCGCCACTGTACACTGGAGAAGCCTGGTTGCTTGCCTGCTCCCTTTAGACTATGGTCCTGCATTTTAAACTTTTATTTTAGTGGCAGAAAGGTTTATTCGTGACTTTCTGCGGACTGTTAAAGCCATGCTACCCCAGATAGCTATGCCGTGGAGCCCAGCCGTATACTGAAAGACTGTATGAAAGACTTTGGCTCCATGGCGATTGAACTGTATGTATGGGATCTGAGCGCCATTTGGTAGTAATGTGCACTCAGATCTAAGCTATCTGGGGATATGAAGAATGTCTATGTTTTATGGAATAAATGTAACTGTATGTAATTTTATGTCTTTTATTGTCCTTTGTCTGCCATGTGGTTAATGGAGTTTTGCCTCTGTCCTTGGAGATAATTTGATTACTTCACAATTATCTCCAGGACAAAGAGGAGGGATTGTGATGTAATTGTGGGTGTGTTTTACGGTTCCCCTGTAATGATTGGTTGTACTGTGTCCCACCCTGTGGGATGTCCCCTTGCATGGGGACTAGTGATGTCGCGAACGCGAACTTCCGCAAATGTTCGCGAACCGGCGAACCGCCCGAAACGCCATTGACTTCAATGGGGAGGCGAATTTTAAAACACACAGGGACTCTTTCTGGCCACAATAGGGATGGAAAAGTTGTTTCAAGGGGACTAACACCCGGACTGTGGCATGCCGGAGGGGGATCCATGGCAAAACTCCCATGGAAAATTACACAGTTGATACAGAGTCTGGTTTTAATCCATAAAGGGCAGAAATCACCTAACATTCCTAAATCACAATCAATATGGATTGACACCCGACATATGACATATTGACACCTTGACATATGGATTGACACCTGTCCTCAGAGCCCCTGATGCACACGGACACAGAGCAGAATAGGGACTGGTCCCCCTACATAGGGTCACTTGCCAGATATGGATTGACACCTGTCCTAAGGATCCCTGATACACACTGACACAGAGCAGAATAGGGACTGTTCCCCCTACATCGGGTCACTTGGCAGATATGGATTGACACCTGTCCTAAGGTTCCCTGATACACTGAGACAGAGAGAATAGGGAATGTTACCCCAACATAGGGTCACTTAAGTAGGATATGGATTGACACCTGTCCTAAGGGATCCCTGATACACACTGGACACAGAGCAGAATAGGAATGTTACTCCCAACATAGGTCAATACTTTGGTGATATGGATGGACACCTGTCCTAAGGGTCCCTGATACACACTGACACAGAGCAGAATAGGGACTGTTACCCCTACATAGGGTCACTTGGCAGATATGGATTGACACCTGTCCTAAGGGACCCTGATACACACTGACACAGAGCAGAATAGGAATGTTACCCCAACGAGGTCACTTGGCAGATATGGATTGGACACCTGTCCTAAGGGATCCCTGATACACACTGATGTCACAGAGCAGAATAGGGAATGTTACCCCAACATCGGGTCACTTGGCAGATATGGATTGACACCTGTCCTAAGGATCCCTGATACACACTGATACACACCTACTTGGATGGTATAGACATTTTTAGCAGCTCCTGCCCGAACACCTGACCCACATAGGAGCCGTAATAGACCGGATTAGGGAGTCCGGACTGACCCTAAAGCCCAGTAAGTGCCATATAGGAACGTGTAAAAACCTCCCCAAGATAGTAGTATGGGCCCCAGAGTGTGAACAGGCCTTCCAACAGCTCAAGACGGCGCTCATTAAATCACCTGTACTTTCTTCTCCCGATCCAACTAAACACTTTCTCGTCCATACAGACGCTTCTATGCTTGGATTGGGAGCAGTACTGAGCCAAGTCGGAGCAGATGGTGGC
>OW240914.1:29818733-29903646 GCA_933207985.1 Pelobates cultripes
GGGGCCCTAAACCATAATAAGTGGGGGACCTAATGTCCTCCCCCCTGGCCCCCACCCCTGAGCGGCAGGTGGGGGCCCTAAATACTAATAGGGAGGACCTCCCCCCCGCCCCCCAGGCCCCCACCCTTGAGCGGCAGGTGGGGGCCCTAAATTGGAATAAGGAGGGGTACCTAATGTCCTCCCCCCTGGCCCCCACCCCTAAATGGTGGGTGGGGGCCCTAAATACAAATAGAGGGGGACCTATTGTCCTCCCCCCCGTCCCCCACCCCTGAGCGGTGGGTGTGGGCCCTAAACTAGAATGGGGGGAACTTATGTCCTCCCCCCTGGCCCCCACCCCTGAGCGGTGGGTGGGGGCCCTAAACAAGAATAAGGGGGGGGGCCCTAAATACTAATAGAGGGCTCCGCGCAGACTAAGCTCTGCAGGGCGGGAGAAGGCTTCTAAATCTAAATCTGCAATTAGGCTCAGAGCACTCTGATTGGTGGGTTTAAGCTATCCAATCAGAGTGCTCTGACAGTGCTCTGTGTCATTTTACACAGTGTGGGAAAGTTCTTTGGAATTTTCCCACGCTGTGTAATTTGACTCATAACACTCTGATTGGTTACTTAATTCACCAATCAGAGTGTTATGAGTCAAATTACACAGCGTGGGAAAATTTCAAAGAACTTTCCCACGCTGTGTAAAATGACACAGAGCACTCTGATTGGTGGATTTCAAACCAACCAATCAGAGTGCTGTGACAGGTAAATGTAGAGACTTACCTGTCAGTCTCTTCATTTACCTGTCAGAGCACTCTGATTGGATGGCTTAAACCCACCAATCAGAGTGCTCTTAGACTAATTGCAGGGCGGGGCAAGGCTTTATAAGTGTAAAGCCTTTAAAAACGTACAAACGTACAAAAATAGAGAAATTGTAGTGTAGCGCTTAAACAATTTGAAGATTAAATAAACAGGCAATGTGCAAAATGTTGCTCTTATAGTGTCCAGTTACCTTTATCAATCTTCATAAAGCACTCTTTTATGTACTCATGCAAAATATGTAAATAACAGTGTACTCTTAAAAACATTAAAACATGTGATATAAAATATTTTAAAGTGCTTAGTGTACTTATAAGAAAAAACTTTTTTGTGCAAATTTATAAAGACGTTACAAACGTATCTTTGTGTTCACCTGTTGCAGGCTGAAACGCGTTTTTATCAAGGAAGATTCCCCTGTGGACTTTATCCCATTTTTTTTTTTTTTTTGCATAATTAAGTATACTTTTAAAATTTTGGATTTAATAAATAATATCTATAATTCACATCCGGACTGGCTATTTACCTTCATTGGAAGCTGTGGCGAAACCAACCTTGCCACTGTACACTGGAGAAGCCTGGTTGCTTGCCTGCTCCCTTTAGACTATGGTCCTGCATTTTAAACTTTTATTTTAGCGGCAGAAAGGTTTATTCGTGCCTTTCTGCGGACTGTTAAAGCCATGCTACCCCAGATAGCTATGCCATGGAGCCCAGCCGTATACTGAAAGACTGTATGAAAGACTTTGGCTCCATGGCGATTGAACTGTATGTATGTGATCTGAGCGCCATTTGGTAGTAATCTAAGCTATCTGGGGATATGTAGAATGTCTATGTTTTATGGAATAAATGTAACTGTATGTAATTTTATGTCTTTTATTGTCCTTTGTCTGCCATGTGGTTAATGGAGTTTTGCCTCTGTCCTTGGAGATAATTTGATTACTTCACAATTATCTCCAGGACAGAGAGGAGGGATTGTGATGTAATTGTGGGTGTGTTTTACGGTTCCCCTGTAATGATTGGTTGTACTGTGTCCCACCCTGTGGGATGTCCCCTTGCATGGGGACTTGCATAAAAGCCAGTGTGTGGCCATTACAGAGAGTTCCTGCTTAACCCTCAAAGTGAAGTGTCGTCTCATTATTGGGGGGAGGATTTACTGTATGCTGTTAGAGACTGATTGCCAGGAGTGTAAGCCACTTGGGGGCTTTTCCTGTTCGTCTGCTAGCAGTTATTCGTGTGTATGCAGTTCGGGAGTTTCAAGTATTCCCTTGGTTGCAGTTCGGGAGTTGGTGAATTTGTGGGTTTGCAGTTCGGGAGATTGGTGCTTGCAGTAGCTGTCTGTGCAGCTGAAAAGGGGGAATATCGCCTAAACGGTTTTTAACCTCTTGTGGGCAAAACGGTCCGTTACAGAAGCTCTGTGGTGGCTTCCCCCCTACAATTAGGCACACTGTCACAAAAATAGAGCCTATTATAAGGCTCTATAACGTGTGAGTGGACCTTTTGTATTTTTACATCTTTTTATGTTGTTTTTATATACTCCAGGAGATTGTGTTTTCTATTTTGTTTTATTCCCAGAGACTGAATTTACCAGACACAAGAGGGAAGGAGTCCCCCCCATGAGAGAGACTCAGATGTGCATAAACTAGAGCCAAGTCTTAGGCTCTAGTAAATGTGAATATAGGTCTAAAGGAAAAATTTGGGAAGTCATCTAATATATTGCTCTAAACGGTCAAAACTATTGTATGTTTTTCAATTTTTAAATTTTTTAGGTATCCTTCATCCAGAAAACTGCTGCTAAGCATTTATAATTTTGGCTTTGGCACAGAAATTGAATTGATTAGCACTGTGGTCACAAACATTTATGTGCCTGTTGGCTAGCAAACCTTTGTCAACCTTTGCATTCTGTGTCTGACCCAAGTTTGGAAAATTAGAGGTATATTCAAATATTTTTGCAAAGAGATTTTCTTTTATGAATTTGTCTGCCAGTCACCCCTATGGGCGTCAGTGTTTGGGTTAATTTAATTTAAAGTGCAATTTAAATTCATTATTAGTTTTTTTTTTTTTCATATTTATATTTTTTGATTCAGTGAATGTCCATTATTTTAGAGAAAACTGTATTGCTGAGATATGCTTTAGCAATCTGAAGAACAACTAGAGGGCAATAGAGTTCTGTTTTTATTATTTTCCATATTATGTGGTTTCAACCAGTTAATAATTTTACATGATGTACCTGATTTTTTTTAATATCATAATGTTATATGGTGAAATATATGGCTATTAAAAAATAAAATCTGTGATTAATTTATAAAAGACAAAGTACTAATAATATAAGACATAGTTTCTTATTGTACATATCAGAGATTGAATGAAAAAAAACTATTAAAAAAATAGTTTTCTCGTCACCTAATCATGTTATATTAACTTTCATCCCCAGCTAGTATCAGTATCATTTTCTTTACTTACTCTTTTATTTCTGAAACTGTATCTAGATGATTGTCTTCATTCTGTCTTATACATCACCGCTTACTAATTAATTATATTAGATTCAGCTTCTGCCATATTATATAAGATATATAGTATAGAGCATAATTATATGGATAATGGCTCATTTCCATGGTGTAATATCCCCCAAAGGTTTTTTTTTAAAGGAGCATTAGGTACAAATTTAGACACTGATTGCTGGCCTACCTTTTCGATTTCTTTCCCTCTGCCCATATCCATTCCTCCATCCTTCAAAATATGTTGATAGACAAAGAAAGTATCTGGTATGAGAATGACTAGGCACTTGCACTCCTCTCAGCATCATTCCTTGGGCACTTAAACATATTTGTGAGACCTCATCTTCATCATTTTCAGTGCATCATTTCCATGGCTTTTATCAACCATGCATCAAACATTTATATTACTACCTCAGAGCATCATTCCATAAGCCTCCTCTCCTGTTCTCTTCTGGCCCCTCCAATGCCTCCCTTACATGCAGGAGGTCATACAGGGTCATACCTATTATTTGGATAAAGAGAATGTTGAGGTATTCGGATAAAGAGGGCTTGCATAATGCATACAAGTGACTACTAAAAACTAGGCAACCTGATTTCTGATTTTCTGATTTTATAGATGAAGACCAAGAGAATAAAGCATCTAAAATGAATTTAAAGCAACCTGAAAACATGATTTATGGTGAAACACACATATTCATAGCCACTGTTAGAGGAAGTAACAACATCCAAACCTACTGTGCAAACACTCATAAATAAAACGTCATATTAATCAGTACAAGATTAAAAGAGACATAACTAAGCTATAGCTTCTGTGAAATAAGCCATATAGCATATGTCATGCTAAGATTTATTAAAAACTTACTGGAAAATCGTTATTGGAGTTAAACATAATATGCCTGAGCAAGCAGCCAAGTACTAGGTAGAGAGTTGTAGGTAATCTTTTATCGACAAGCCCAATGAGGCCAAGCTAGCTATGAGCCAGTAAAGCAGTATGCAGTTATTGTTATATTTAGAGATGGTGTCCAGGCTAAGAGGGATAATATATTCCACCCACCCCATATTTGCTACCCATTCTTGATAAGAGGGAGGTTTGCTACCAATGAAGTAGGACAAGGATTTCCATTGTGTTAGTCAAGTTGATGGTGAAGGCCTCAATTTAATTGGTTTAAATCAGAATCACAAATAATTCCAAAATGTTAGAAAGAAATCTGAGTAAAGGTAACTATAGTGCTAGGAAAACAACTTTGTATTTGTATTGTAAATGTGTTTATAGAGTTGTTGAGCAGCTTAGTTGTAGAATTTAGATTTATTTTTTCTTGATAAAAAATTGCAGCAAATACAGAAACAAAACAGTGATTATAACTTTGTTCCATGTTCGTTGTCATCCTTTTGATAGTTTGCACATGTATGAAATAGCTATGCACCACATGTATAAAATAAATGTTATGCTAATATTTTGCAAACAACAATTTTGCTTGACAATGAAGGTGTCAAGTTTCGATCAGAGTACAATAGCTTGTATCTTCTAATTGAGTAGAATTTTCTCAAGAGATAAGAGAGAAGCTTATCTCATCTTTTCGGATATAGCCTCATGTTTGGTTAAAACCACACTGACAGTCAATCACTGTGCAAACTGCAACAAGAACATCCACAATAAAATTGTCTAAGTTAATCCACAGGAGGAAAACTAGGAAAAAAAATAGCAATTTCCTTTCCAATTCTCAAAAATTCAGAGTTTAGTAAAAAAAATAACATTTTAATTTTGATTATATTAAATATATTATATTCTGCACAGAAATTGCACCAATAAAAGTAAATTATGTGAGCAGGCTGACCAGCTTAAAGAAAGAATGACAATAAGGAAATACCCAAAATGGGCCTTGATATGGGTTTTGAGTTAGCCATGAAAAATGGAGAAATTAGATTTGTCAAGGAGGCAATAGCGAGAAAAATCGCGGAGGAGAGTGAAAATATATCTTAATTTTAAAAAAGTGTGTAGAGATAAATAAAGTGCTGAATAACAGTGCAAACTACACACCTGCAGTGTGTCACTCCACACAACAAACCTTAAGTAATACAACAAAAAACAACAATTGCAAGTGTTTATGTGATACACAAGAAACTTTCAATACATAAATATTGAATGAAAAAAATGGTGATGTTACCCACTCTGCTAGAGTGGAGAAAATGGTATGTACTGTGAATTAATTACCGTATATACTCGTGTATAAGTCGATCTCATGTATAAGTCGAGGGCAGTTTTGTGACCAACAATTGTGAAATATGCTATGCCTCGTGGATAAGTCGAGGGTAAAACTTGGGACTATGAAATTCTGTGATTTTAGAATTATATACACACACTCATACAAACACACTCTGCATTATATACACACACACTCATACAAACACACACACTCATAAACAATCTGCATTCTACACACACACTCATACAAACACACATACTCTGCATTATATACGCACACACTCTGTGTGTATATAATGCAGAGTGTGTTTGTGTTTGTATGAGTGTGTGTGTAGAATGCAGATTGTTTATGAGTGTGTGTGTATATAATGCAGAGTGTGTGTTTGTATGAGTGTGTGTTTGTGTGTGTGTGAACTGGGTGGAAGGAGGGCATTTTTATTATAAATTTTTTATTTTAATATTGTAATTTTTTTTCTTTTCTTTTATTTGAATATTTAAGGTTTTTATTTTTTAATATTAAGTTTTTTCTTTTCTTTTATTTGAATATTTAAGTTTTTTATTTTTTAATATTAAGTTTTTTCTTTTATTTTATTTGAATATATAAGGTTTTTATTTTTTATTATTAATTTTTTTCTTTTATTTTATTTGAATATTTAAGTTTTTTTTATTTTAATATTTTAATTTTTTTTATTTTAATAGTTTTTATTGTATTTTTTTTTTGTATTTTTAATTTAATTTTTGTCCCCCCTCCCTGCTTGTTAGCTGGCCAGGGAGGGGGGCTCTCACTCCCTGGTGGTCCAGTGGATGGGCTGTGCAGGAGGGGGGGGCTGACAGTGAGAGGTTACTTACCTTCCTGCAGCTCCCTTCTCCTCCGTGCAGCTCTTCTGACAGCTCCCACTGGAAGTCTCGCGAGAGCCGCGGTGACCCCGCGGCTCTCGCGAGACTTCCAGTGGGAGCTGTCAGAAGAGCTGCATGGAGGAGAAAGGAGCTGACAGGAGCTGCAGGAATGTAAGTAACCTCTCACTGTCAGCCCCCAACAG
The DNA here is from genome assembly GCA_933207985.1 of Pelobates cultripes. NCBI lineage: Eukaryota > Metazoa > Chordata > Amphibia > Anura > Pelobatidae > Pelobates > Pelobates cultripes. Next base: position 29,825,264 of record OW240914.1, read on the forward strand.
GACCGCCGGGCTTGTAATGAGCCCGGCGGTCCTTGTCTGTATTATGGCAATGTAAGTTGCCATAATACAGACAGTGACTCGAGTATAAGTCGAGTGGGTGTTTTTCAGCACAAAAAATGTGCTGAAAAACTCGACTTATACTCGAGTATATACGGTAAATCACATACTGCTGAGTCCCTTAAAAATAGACTCAGACTTCATAGCAGAAATAGGAAATATCCTCTGGAGCCTTCCAAGGCTCTCCCAGCTTATATTGTTGTTTTCACACGAGGAATACCCACAGTAGTTCTCCAAAAGGATTCTTCAAATTTACTGGCAATAAAAAGCTAATATATTAATAAAAACAAAAGGGAATAAAGTGCCCAGGATACAGTACCATAAATAACATGTGTTTTGCCCATCTCAAATAGGTCTTTCTCAAAGTGTAAATGTAAGTCAATTGAGTCCTCATATTTAAATTCAAAATGGGCATGAATGTTTCACGCGGTTTTAGAGCCTGTTCCTGGTCCACGTCCAGATCCCCGGCTTCTTCCTTCTTCTGGGTCTGCGCCGTTACAGCGTCACGTGATTACATTGTGAAGTCATGACGAAAATGCGGTTTTTTTCAGTTCTGAGTCAGACATGGATGCCATCTTAAGTATGTTTTTTTGACCTCTTTGTGTCAAAAATCATGGGAAAATTTTAATAAATACTTGTAAAGTCCCAAAATGAATGTCTATATTATTTTATCACAAATTAGTATATATAAGGCGCAGAGCCAATATTTACATGATAAAAATAATTGTAAAACTTGATTTTACAATGAGTTATCTCAATACACAAGTAATAAAATCTAATCAAATTAAAATACAATTATACAAAACTATAAAAAAACACACAAATACTAAAATATAAAAAATATATATAAAAAAACATTCCATAACTATTCTAGTGATAGGATACCTATTATTTAGAAGTAAAAACAAGAAAAAAGAAAAATCATTAGATAAAAGAGATGATATCAAAGTCTATTTTTAGCCCACTAGGGGTCACTGTATCCAATTCAAACATCCATTTCCGTTCTTTTTTGCTAAAATTGTTTACTATATCTCCTACTCTCCAATGGGTTTTTACTTGTTCAATTCTAAAAAAAAGAAAATAACAATTTATTATAGTTCCCATTATGTTTTTCATAAATGCCTTGAAGCACTTTATGATTTAAACATTTTCTCTTCATATTTCCAATATGTTCCCTTATTCCGATTTTCAACTTTTGTAACATCTTTCCCACATATTGAACCAACAGGGACATGTTAATAAATATAGGATATATTTCATATTATATTTGATGAACGTCTTAATTTTAAATTCCTTACCATTACTAAAACATATAACTTTATCAATTTTCTTATTTTTATTCTGACTTGATTTACAGCCTATACATCTCCCGCAATAACTAGTCATGCTAAAAATGTTTTTTCTTTCTCTAAAAAACTAGCAGTTAAGAACTATTCAAAATGTCTTGCTCCATGAAATATACATTTATGGTAATCACCGATAAAGTATTTTATTTCATTATCCTGTTTAAGGATAAACCAGTTTTTTTTAATAGCTTTGCACAAATCTCTTTGCCTAGTGCTATAATAAAATAAATAATGCGATTTCTTTTTTCACGTGTTCTTCTTCTTTGGTTTTTTCTTTTTAGTCTAAGAAAAAGACCTTTCCAATTCATGTTAAAATCAACTGCAAGACTAAGTGTAAACATAAAAAACAAATACGAGAGAACTTAAATAACATTGAAACTGGGATTACATTAACGACAGTTAGTAGACATTTAATGGAAAAGAATGTAATACTCACAGCTTTACTTTTTTTTGTCAATTAGATTTTATTGAGACAAAAGAGGTAAGTACAGGGTAACAGAATGCTAATAACTACACACAGCTTAATGTTTCAAGACATTGAAAGGGTTATATGCCCCCGTAAAGAGGGAGCCCTGCCCCACATTCTGTCCAGGAGGGAATTGAACTGGTTCTTCACCATGGAGAACGGAGCAAGTAGAGGATTGAATGTTGAGTGGGATAGCTTCCTATTGTAATAATATAATTTAAACATGCACATTTATTTCAATACGCTATTCATTTGCATTAGTTTGTAATGAGGTACAGTGCCCTCCACCAATATTGGCACCCTTGGTAAATATGAACAAAGAAGGCTGTGAAAACTTGTGTTCATTGTTGATCCTTTTCACCAACAAAAATGGTTTATCTAAAAAAATTAAATCTTTGTTAAATATATGTGTGGCACAATTATGGTAACCCTATGAAGATATATTCCCATTGATATCTTACATTTTTTAGTACACTAGGAACATGAAATTGTTCAACCTTCAAAATTTGGTAGAAAGAAAAGGTGGCTATTAAGAAATAGCAAAAGCATTGACAGTGCCCATTTACACTATCAGGGTAATAAGTAAGAAGTTCCAGTCAACTTGAAGTATTATCTAACAACCTGGAAGAGAATGTGTGTCCATATTGTCTCAATGTACTGTGAAGAGGATTGTTTGAGTGGCCAAAAAATCTCCAATGTTCACAGCTGGAGAATTTCAAAAGTTAGTTGCGTTTTGGGGTCAGAAAGTCTTCAAAACTGCAATCTGACATCACCTATATCATCACAAGTTGTTTGGAAGAATTTCAAGAAAAAAAGCCTCTACTTTCATCCAAAACAAACTCAAGCATTTACAGTTTGCCAGAAACTACTGGAACTTTAAACTTGGGGTACTATGGTCAGGTGAAACCAAAATAGAAATTTTTGGCAAGTAACACCACCAGTGGCTTTGGTGTACACAGAAGGGTAGTCATATGGAAAAGTAAACGATGCCCACGGTTAAATATGATGGTGGCTCTTTAAAGGACCACTATAGTCACCATGACGACTTCAGCTTAATGAGGTGGTCTGGGTGCCAGGTCCTTCTAGGGTTAACCCTTTTTTTATAAACATAGCAGTTTCAGAGAAACTGCTATGTTTATAAATGGGTTAATCCAGCCTCTAGTGACTGTCTCATTGACAGCCGCTAGAGGGCTTCTGCGTTTCTCACTGTGATTTTCACAGTGAGAAGACACCAGCATCCATAGGAAAACATTGTGAATGCTTTCCTATGGACTGGCTGAATGCGCACGCAGCTCCTGCAGCGCATGCGCATTCAGCCGAAAAAGAGGAGAGGAGGCGAAGAGGAGGAGGAGAGGTCCCTGCCGGGCGCTGGAGAAAGAGGTAAGTTTAACCCCTTCTTCACCCCAGAGCCCGGTGGGAGGGGGTCCCTGAGGGTGGTCCTTTAATGTCTTGGGGCTGTTTTTTTTTTTTTCCAGATGACCTGGACATTTTATTCAGATGCATGGCATCATGGACTCTATCAAATATCAGCAGATATTTAACCTCTTCCCAACCGCGGATGTATGAGGTACGTCTGACAAAAAACAGGGTGCCCGGGAGTGTTGAGCAAAGTATCGGAAGCCTTCAGGCAAGCTTCCGATATTCTACCTGTACTGAGTCGAGGCACTCAGTAAAAGTAAAAAACTAAATTAATTAAATTTCAATAAAAAAAATTCTCACCTCCCTCCCTCTCCCTGTCCATGTACTTACCGATCACCGCCGTTCCCCCGTCAGCGATTAGTCTTCTTCTGAGGGGGACCCCCTCTGCTCTATAGGACCCCCAGGGGCCATATGACCACTCTAAAAGAGCGGTCACATGGCCAAAATAGGTGTCCACAGTCCTGCCAGCAGGGGGACTGCCTGAACTGACAGGCAGCCCCCCTGCTGGTGAAAAGTAAAAATAAACTTAATAAAAGTAAAAAAAAAAAAAGAAAAGAAAATTAATAAATTTAAAATATATATATATTATATCTACATATATGTTTATATATCTATATCTATATATCTTATATATAACGTCATACTAAGTGTATTTATTTATTAATATATACATATATTAATATAAACATACTCAGAGTAAAATTACACACATTTATATAAATATATATATATTCAGCCTCATTGAAGTGCACTCATGGGACTCAGTATTATTTCAAAACGTGCTGTTTATTGAAGCATCAAATTTTCAGTACAAATAGTGTCAACGTTTCAGTCCCCCTTGGGGCTTTTTTCAAGACCTATACAGAAAGCTTAAAACAGGCCATGGTTGAGTCATCCAGCAGGGAAATTATCCAAAACAAAATGATTAACTAATTACGAAGCCAAGGTCTTGCTATGGCCATTCCAGTACCCTGATTTGAACCCCATACAAAACATTTGGGGTACACTGAGAAGAGAACACACCCGAGTTGTCATTGAAACTTAAAGTATTTGGAGAGATTCTGTATGGAGGAACGGTCTCAGATCCCATCCCATGCCATTTATTCTACAACCTCTTCAGACATTATAGGAGAAGACTCAAAAAAAGATCAAAGGGTTAAATAACAAAGACAAATTTTCACAGCCTTCTTTGCTCATAATTACCAAGATTTAAATCTAGAAGTTACAGGGTATTGGTCATATTTGTTATACAGACATTCCTTAAAAGGATTCTGTTTGCAATGACCCAGGCAATGTTTATTGATTTCTTTTTATAATCCATTTGAGTGTTACACCTCTAGATCTATTATAATGAACTATAACTATTTGCTAACTTACTGTTTCCCATATTAGATGTTGATTCCACTATTCAGGAAATTAACTTTGATATTTATTTTTCTTTATTAACTTTTATTAACCTTTATTTTTCTTCTTTATTATGCAACAATAAATCAATGAGAGATATTATATGCACTGTGAAAATACATTTATGTTGAGGCAATGTGTATGAAATGCACTTATTTCACATTCAGTGTGAGTCATGTATTATTCAGAGACATTTTAGCTCATTATGTCACATAGCACATTTTTTTTTTTTAAGACAATTTTTTATTGGTTTTCAAGTATATGGGGTACAGAAGAGAGAAGGGAGTTATAAGGGTAACAATGGAAAAAATGCAGACAATATGATGATGCACAAGAGTTGTTGGCGAAATTATCGACAGTGACATTCTGGGTTTTGTAGGCAGACTATATCCATAACATCATTACACCTAATACATGTATAAGTAAGGTTACATAGTATAGTTTTACACTCTCGTAACGTCTGCCTGTTGTTAGGCGTTTGTGGGCAAAGCAGTCTGGTTTAGAAGGAGGGTTGGTTCTCTATGCACGGTGTTGCGTATCGGTACAGTCTGTTAAAGGACCACTCTAGGCACCCAGACCACTTCAGCTTAATGAAGTGGTCTGGGTGCCAGGTCCTTCTAGGGTTAACCCATTTTTTCATAATTATAGCAGTTTCAGAGAAACTGCTATAATTATGAATGGGTTAAGCCTTCCCCCTAATCCTCTAGTGGCTGTCTCATTGACAGCCACTAGAGGCGCTTGCGTGCTTCTCACTGTGAAAATCACAGTGAGAGCACGCCAGCGTCCATAGGAAAGCATTGTAAATGCTTTCCTATGAGACCGGCTGAATGCGCGCGCAGCTCTTGCCGCGCGTGCGCATTCAGCCGGCGGGGCGTAACGGAGGAGGAGAGGAGGCAGAGAGCTCTCCGCCCAGCGCTGGAAAAAGGTAAGTTTTTACCCCTTTCCCCTTCCAGAGCCGGGCGGGAGGGGGACCCTGAGGGTGGGGGCACCCTCAGGGCACTATAGTGCCAGGAAAACGAGTATGTTTTCCTGGCACTATAGTGGTCCTTTAAGCCATACATAACGGTCTTAGGGTGGGTTTTGGGGATTCGTGGCTTGGTTGTATAAGTGTGTCCACTGTTTCCACGTTGAGTGGAACTGCTGTGATTCTATACTATGGGTCATCGTCATTCGTTCATAGACATGGTATTGTTGAATCTTGTCCCATAGTTGTAATTTAGATGGGCATATGTGCGACTTCCAGTTCGTCGCTAGAAGGTTCCTGGCCGCTAATAATGTGATGGCACATACCTGTCTTTGTTCTCTAGCGAGATCACTGGGGAGCATAAGCATGAGGTATGTTTGCGGGCTTGGCAGTAAGTTTGCTATGCCCAGCCTACCCAGCAGTCTCCTAACCTCTGTCCAGAGGGGTTGAATCACCGGGCATGTCCACCATATGTGAAGAAATGTACCAGTGTCTCTTGAACACCTCCAGCATGTTGGTAATACACTGGGGTATATTTTATGCAACCAAATTGGCGTCATATACCACCTATAGAGTAGCTTCCTATGGGCTTCTATGTGCGTGTAACATCTAGTGAGTTTTGAGAGGCTCTTACCCAATCTTCCTCTGAGAGTTGAAGGGAGCAGTCTTCCTCCCATTTAGTCCTACAGAGGGGAATGTGCTGTGGTAATGTGGTTTCCCACATTTTGTAGCAGAGGGAGATGGCTTTTGGTTTGCTTGGTGTGGCCCAACATCTGTCTAGGATCCCGCCCACTAATAGTGATTGCTCCCGAGTACTGTTGTGCAGGTTCACATGAGTCATTATGGTCCCTTTGAGTCTTAGGTAGGTAAATACTTCACTCATCGGTAGGTGCCATTTGGCCTGTATATTCGCGAATGCTAGTACACCCTTATTGTCTAATAAGTGTTGGACTTTGTTGATTCCTGCTTTAACCCACCTTGTTAGAGGGAGGTCGGGGGATGCGGTTCCTAATGCAGTCAGTGGTGCCCGGGTATGAAAGGAGAGTTTGCACCCCATTGTGGCCATGAATGTGTCCCATACGTTAAGCGTCAGAGACGTTGTGTGAAATAGGTCTAGTTTAGGGGTCCGTAGGTGTTTAGGCGTCCATAGGACGTCAACTATATTTAATGCTTGTAGTTGGGCATTCTCCATATCTACCCAGTTGATGTCCCCTTTAGGAGAGTGTAGCATTATGCCAGCTGTTAACGCTGTCGCCTTATAATATTGGTTAATGTTTGGTAGTCCCACTCCACCCTGTTTGACCTGGGTATACAGAAGTCTATTAGGGATCCTGGGCTTTTTATTGTCCCATATAAAGGTGTTGCATGTGTTTTGTAGGCTCTTTAGCAGAGGTTGTGATACTTTGAGAGGGAGCATATGGAAAACATAAAGAATTTTGGGTAGTATAGACATTTTGAAGGCATTAATCCTTCCTAGCCAGGATAGGTGCGTGTGTTTCCATTTTAGGGTTTCTGCCCTGCACATGTGTGGTAAGGGTAGGTAGTTTAATTTTACAATTTTAGCTATGGATGTTGCGATTTTGATTCCTAGGTATGTAAGAGAGGAGAGTCTCCAGTCAAATTGATGTTGTTGTTGTAGTGTCTGTGTGCGTTCCAGTGGTAGGTTAACCGTCAGTGCTTGAGTTTTATCTTGATTAAGTTTATAGTGGGAAACTAAGCCAAAGTCGGTAAGGGTGTTCATTAGGTGTGGTAAGGACTTCTCCGGGTCTGTCAATGACACCAAAACGTCATCGGCAAACAATGCCAGTTTGTGTTCCTGGCCTGTCACGATAACTCCTCTTATGTCAGAACTCGTACGAATCTTAAGCGCCAGAGGTTCCAATGATAGGATGTAGAGGAGGGGGGACAGGGGGCAGCCTTGGCGCGTCCCATTAGTGATGGAGAATTTGTCAGATGTGAAACCTCCATTGGAGACCTTAGCCGCGGGTGCGCTATATAGTGCTTCTATCCCCCTAATCATTTAGGGCGGGAATCCATACCTCCCCAAGACTTCAGTCATGTACTTCCAATTGAGGCGGTCGAAGGCCTTCTCTGCATCTAGCGCCAGGAGAAGGCCCCCTGTGCTATTTTTTTCCATATGTGTCAGTATGTTGAGGATTCGTCTGGTGTTGTCTGAACCCTGCCGCCCCCTGACAAACCCTGACTGGTCGTTGTGTACTAAGTGTCTGAGGAGTGGTGCTATTCTGTTACTAAGTATCTTGGCATAGATTTTAGCATCCCCATTTAGTAAGGAGATGGGTCTGAAATTCTTACAGTGTGTCGGCGGTTTCCCTGGCTTGGGGAGGGTGGATATATGTGCCAGGAGTACTTCTGCGGTAGGGCTCCTCTGTCATTGCTCTGTCTGTACAGTTTCAACAAGTGTGTGGAAAGAGTATTCACAAACAATTTGTAATAGGCATTGGTGAGACCGTCGGGTCCAGGTGATTTGTCAATGGGTAATTTTTTGATCACCGAAGTGATCTCCTCTAAGGAAATAGTCTGTCGTAATGACTGTATTGCGGTCGGTGTCAGGGAGGGTAAGCAAAGGTTCTGTAGGAATCCGTCTATGTCCGCTACGGTCGGGACCTTATTAGCACCATCGTCACGTAGGTTGTACAGCTGACGGTAGTAATCTGCAAACATATTAACAATTTCCCGTGGATCAATGATTTTGTGACCCTTTCCATCTTTGAGGTAGGCAATCCTGGAGGCGATCGTTTTTTGTTTCAATTGCGCTGCTAGTTTAGCGCCAGCTCTATTCCCTGCCGCGAAGAATTTGTGTTTTGATTTTCGTAAGAGGTGGGTTGTTTTGGTTAATTCTATATCTCGTAATTGTGTTTGTAAGCTCAAAAGCTTCCGTTGTAGCTCTGGGGTGGGTGCGTGTTTGTTACTGTGGGTGATGTGTTTGATCTCATTGATAAGGGCTAGGTATTGTGCCTTTTGCGTCTTGCAGGCATGGCTGGCTTGCTTTATGAAGCTGCCTCTAATAACTGCCTTGTGGGCCAGCCAGACATAGTCCGGGTCAATGTTCTGCCTATCATTGTCCGCAAAGTAGTTTTGCAGGTCCCGTGTGACTTGCTGAACTATATGTGTGTTCGCCAACAAAGTGTTGTTTAACCTCCAAGTCATCTGGCCAGTCTGAGGGAACCGGTCCTTGAGTGTTAACGTGATCGGTGCGTGGTCAGACCATGTGATATCCCCGATGGTAGTGTCTAGTATCTTAAGGAGGGAAGTAGATCTAAACAGGAACCTATCTATTCTGGAGTAGCTATTGTGTACCGCCGTATGGCATGTGTAGTCAGTTTCATTGGGGTGTGCAATTCTCCAAGGGTCTACGTAATCATGTGTTGCTAGGATATCGCCTATGCTGTGCGATTGTGCGAGCCGTCTCTTAGAGGTGTTGGGTGCTATTGTATGTGAGGCAAAGGAATCTTTAATGCTATCCAGAAGAAAGTTGGTGTCGCCTCCAAGTATTACCTCCCCAAAGCTGTACATATTCAACAAGGCAAATATTCGGTGCAGAAACACTTCTTGGTTATCATTGGGCCCATATATATTCATTAATGTAAAGGGGTTGTTGTTAAGACGGCACTGAATGATGAGATATCTACCTTTTTTTATCGCTGATCTTGCGGACCAGCTCGAAGGTGACGTTTCTACTTATTAAAATGGAGACTCCTCTTTTTTTTGTGGAGCAGCAGGAGTGGTGATCAATAGGGAACCAGGGGGAGTTAAATCTGGGCCGTGAGCCCCATTTAAAATGGGTTTCCTGGAAGAAAGCTACCTGCACCTTATGTTTTTTGGCTTCTAAAAGTGCCAATCGTCGTTTATGGGGCGTGTTCAGCCCTTTGGCATTGAGAGAAAGTACAGTGATCGACATCACTCCAGCTATAATTAGGTGGGTGGGAATGTATATGGCTATGCCGTACTACCCAGCCCCTTTTGTCACCTTACTTCGTCAATATCGTGGGTAGGGTTGGGAGGGGTGTGGTAGGGTATCAACGTACAACAGTACAACTTGAACTATATACAAAACCCGTTAGCCGGTTGGCTTAACGCAGAGGTCTACCGACGGGTAATGAAGTGGCTTACTAGGTAAGCCGTGTGGGGCACTGTGGGCGCTGATGGGAGGTACCTGTTACGATTTTTCTGTTTTCTGTTTTTTTTTTTTTTTTTCGTTTGGGTTGGGTTACTCTGAATTGCCGGCAACAACCGGACGTAACGCTATACATGTGTGTCACCCTGCTGGTCCACCGTACAGGTGGTACTTCTTAACGGTACAATTAGATATAGGAAAAGGGAATAACAGTGCCACTCAATTAACGTAAACAATAAAGCGGTTCGCCGCCTGTGTGGGCTCTCGGCTGTGAGACACATTGCAAGTGAAGACAGCTACGAGGGTGCACCAGGGGGGAGCCAATTGTACAGTTCTTGTGTAGGATACATATCTGTGTTCCATCAGTGTTGTTCGGTATCCTTGGGACTCGTGTGGTGAGGTGGAGTCGTCGTTGAGCCCGCCGCGTGCCATGGGATAGGTCGGTAGTGCCGGGTTTGTTTTCTGGGTGGTGAAGTTGCTGGCGAACGTGCGTTGTCAAGTCGAGCCATTGCGATGTTCCACTCTCTGAGCAGTTTTACGCTGTCTCGTGGAGTAAAGATTACTAAGTCCACTCCGTTCCGTTTTAGTAGTATTTTCGTGGGATATCCCCATTTGTACGGGATAGCTGCATTCCTGAGCGCTACGGTGATAGGTGCAAACGCTCGTCTCTTGGTCATGGTTGCCGCGGACAGGTCAATGAACATTTTGACATCAGCGAACAGCTTTGGCAATGGTGGGTTGGTTCTGGATGCCTGCATTAGGCGGTCTTTGACCTCAAAGTAATGTATTCTTGTGATTACATCCCTCGGCGTAGTTGGGGGTAAGTGCTTCGGCTTCGGCAATCTGTGAGTGCGATCTAGACGCAGATCTGAGGTCTCCAGTGCCGGAATGAGCGCCTTAAACATATCCTTAACGAATATGGCCAGGTCTTGAGGGCCCACTGTTTCAGGGACACCTCGCAGTCGTATGTTATTCCTTCTATCTCTGTCCTCGTTATCTGCGATTTTGCTTTCTAGAAAGTGTACTTTTCGCTGCAATGTCGTGTGCGCTTCTGCCAGCTCATTATGAGCCTCTCTCAGCCCCTCCGTTGCCTCCTCCAAGTGTGCTGTTCTGTCTCCCAGGGCCTGAATATCCGCCCGGACGTCCGCCGCCATCTTGGAAAAGTCCGACCTGAGGTTGGTCTGGAGCGACTGTAGCATGCTACTCACCGAGGCATCAGTGGCTAGATGAGTGTTGGGGATACCAGGGGGGTCTAGGCTTTCTCCACTCTCGTGGTCCGAGGCGGGATATTGCGCTCCGTCGGCGCCATCTTGGTTGCCGTTATTCCCCATCGTTAGGTGAGAGTGCAGCGTTTTCTGTTTCAGCTTCTTGGACGATTTGGTAGCCATGTCCTCCCCTGTGCCCTCGCCAGCTTGTGGGTAAGGTATTGGGTGAGTATCGCTGGCATCCACGCTGTGTTAGCCCACGGAATGGCGGAGCTCTCAGATTATGCGACTGCTTCCATTCGGAGTTAGGCCACGCCCCCATAGCACATTTTTTAAAGTATGTGAGGTATTGGCAGTTACCAATATTATATGTCATGGTGCATAGGTTTTTTCTTTAGGTAATGTTTTGTATTTCTTCTCTTCCTTTTTAAGTTCATGCTATTAGACATTTAGTGATGCATCCTCCCTTTGAAGAGATAGCTAATAAAAGAGTCAATGTTTCATGTTTTTGAAGTAATTTAGCCAGATTTTTTGACATTTTCCAATTAACCTGCATTTGGGTGTTTTCTCAGTGCACGTGTGTTTGGGCTAGATGGTGCCATATCCAGACTGGGTTTTGTATAATTATGGTCTTGATAAAAGGCACATAATGCGTGAAACAAGTAGCTCACGCTGATAGCATGACAATTCTGTCATCAAACATGATGAAACATAACAGTTTAATAATTCCTTGAGAGAAACTCTTCATCCATTCTTTTATTAACTTTTGTTCTTTTTTAATAAAACATAGTTTTTTTCCCACATGCAAGCAGCTAACAAAAATTGGAGAAATCAAGAAAATGTTGTGCCTGTTAACAAGGAGTACCAAGTGAATTGACTACTAGTCTAAATTCTCTGAAAAGAGGTTTCTATATCTAATGCGAAGTTACCAACGGGATTAACTTACTTGCGAATGGAATCCCACAAATCTATGTTCTGGGAATATACCAAGAACATAGATTAGCGACCTAGCGATTAGGGCTTATTTTCGGGACATGGAATTCTGCAAATTTATGTTCGGGAAAGTTTAGCTTAGTCGTGAATAGAATACCGCAAATCTTTGTTTGGAGAAACTCCCCCAAACATAGATTAGTTTACTTGCGAATGGAATCTTTCGTATCTATGTTCGAGGAAGATTAGCGAACTAGCGACTAGGAATTAGGGTTTATTTTCGGGGTAGGGCTTTTATTACGAGCATCTTCCCCAAACATAGATTAGCTTACTCGCAAATGGAATCCTGTGAATCTATGTTCAGGGAAAATTCCCCCGAACATAGATTAGCGAACTAGAGCTTATTTTCGGGGTAGGGCTTATATTACGAGCATCCCATGAAAATAAGCTAGGGCAAAGACTGACCATGGAAGCACCTCTAGTGGCCACTCATCAGACACCCACTAGAGGTGCTTCCATGGTCAGTCTTTGCATGAAGTGGCTGAACATTCCTAGGTAGTTATGTTCCTAGGTAGTGCCTTTTCTCTTTTAAAAAGTCTGCAAAGACAGGCTATAGACACCAGAACAACTACATTAAGCTGCAGTTGTTCTAGGGACTATTTTGTTCCTTTAGTACTGCATTTTAATAGTGATTACGGTAAGAAAGTCAACCTTAACCCTGTTTGAAAGTTTTCTTTATATCTTTTTTACTATGTTGTTTATTGCCTTTGCACCATAAAGATTTATTCAGTCTTCTAGAAACAACTCTCCCTTGCTCTAACCTCTTGTCACCTCTGCATCCACAGCACATTTCACTCCCATGTGACTTTTAACGGACGTCATAGCACCTGTTATAAAACTGTCCTTTGGCATTACAGGTCGAAAATGAGAATTCAGAGTATAGAGGTAAAGAGAGGATATCAGTGTGCGGGAGAACTTAGAACAGTAAAGAGTCTGTCTACAAGATGAGAATGCTGTTGATAAAAACCTACTACAGGGGTATGCAATCTTTAACACTCTAATGTTATGGACTACATCTCCCATAATGCTCTTATAGCCATAATGCTGGAAAAGCATCAGGGGAGATATAGTCCATGACATCTGGAGTACTGAAGGTTAATTACACCTGCCCTATTGCTTATCACGTGTCTGACAGCCAGTGAAAATCATTTATATATTGTATCAATCTTCCTTTCCATATAAGAAAAAATTATTCCTTATGCATATAATTAGATTAACAAAAAAATACCAAAAGGATACCACACTCTTATTGCAAACTATATATATTGTATTTAAGATATATAATCACAGCATAGCAATAATAGATAGAGCGTTAATCTATCCCAAACAACATTAAATATATTTCGAATGCAATGTCTAACTCACCATAGCTAAAGTCCAAAAGAAAACTTAAAGTGCTAAGTGCCAAATTACCATAAATGTAATATACTTAAACATGTAGTATAAAGTAACAGCAATATAACATACACAAAAAACTGCCTGCCGCTAATCCTCTGTTCAAAGCAAAACTTTAAGAGTAAATAGAGGGCATACAGATATCTGGGATCTGTGCAATTAAAGTTCCTGTAGAAGAGTATAATAGCCTGTTCCAATCTGGAGTGTATGACTGTAAACCCAAAAAAAGAAAAAAATTGAGAAAAAGCACAATCTCAAAAAAAATACAAAAATAGAAAAAATGCACAAAATAAAAATAGACAAAAATAAAAGCAAAAACTTAGCAAAAATGTTCTGTGATAGGATATGGTCAGATCTCACCCAGGTAGGATCAAGGGGGCCTCCTGATGGAATTGCGTTGTAATGTAAAAATCTTCAAAGTCTCCAGAGAACAGGAAAAGATCCCAGTGTTTCCAGTGTTTTCTAAAGGGGCGAAGCAGCTCTCTTCCTGTGATTCCGGCCCAAAACATGACTCCACCACCATCTTGCTTACATTGCAGCCTTGTTGGAACAGGCCGTCCACCAACCATCCACTATTCCATCCATCTGGACCATCCAGGGTTGCACAGCACTCAACAGGACTGTTTGAAAATTAGTCTTCATGTATTTTCTGCCCAATGCAACTGTTTCTGCTTGTGAGCATTGGTTAGTGGTGGCCGAATAGAAGGTTTATGCACAGTTGCAAGACTCTACACCTTGATGTCCGTGGGACTCCAGAGGCACCAGCAGCTTCAAATATCTATTTGCTGCTATGTAATGGTATTTTAGCAGCTGCTCTCTTAATCCGATGCATGGATCTGGTAGAAATATTCCTCAATGTGCCTATATCTGCATGAACCCGTCTGTGCTTTGAATCAGCCACAAATCTCTTAATAGTGCAATGATCACGCTTATGCTTTCACAAAATATCTAATGTTTTCATACCTCATCCAAGGCATTGAACTATTTCACTCTTTTCGGCAGCAGAGAGATCCTTTTCCCCATATTGCATGAAAATGGTGCTCTGCTTAATAATGTAGAACACCCTCCTTTAGTAGTTTTTCCTTAAATTGGGCTCACCTGGCAATCTAATTATCACAGGTGTCCGAGATTGTTTTTAGTGATCAAAAGAGCCCTGAGACACAATGCCATCCATGAGTTAAACTGAAAAACTAAATATTTAATCTTTGTGACACTTAAATAGAATTTGCATAATAATTTGGAACAGGGTGTAGTGGTTGTCCGAGAGTGTGTTCCTGAGCGTTTATTTCTGGTTATTGACTTTGGCTTTGTTTTGACCTCCCTGTATTTTGGTATCCCTGACTTTTGGCTTTCCCCCATCGTTGCGTCTCATTCTGCATCCCCCGCCTTCGGCAAGTATATTGACTATTCTCTGGTACGTTAAGTCTGGCCATTCTAAGGCCCGGTAAGACGTTACCTTTAGTCCAAGGTGTGATACAGTTCTGCGTGCTGGATCAACTAGTAACCCTGACAGTGAGATCTAATCAAATCCTATCACAGAACGTTTTTGCTCATATTTTTGTCTCTTTTTATTTTGCAAATTTTTTCTTTTTTTTGTATATTTCTTGAGATTGTGCTTTTTCTTCGTATTTTTTTTTTTTAATTTACAGTCATACACTCCAGATTGAGGCAGTCTATTAGACTCTAAGAATTATTCTAGAGGAGCTTTGATTGCACAGATCTCAGATATCTGTATGCAGTGGCGTACATATAGGGGTCACAGGAGTCGCAGATGCGACTAGATCCCCTGGAGTGACTCTGCATCTGCATCTTTTTTTTTTTTTAATGGATCACTAGAGGGTCAGGAACACAAACATGTATTCCAGACCCTATAGTGAAAACCCACCATTTAGGTGGCTTGCCCCCTGTGATGAACTGAACCTCGTCGCTGGTTCTTGGAGGAGCCTGCTGGCCAGCCTCTTATCCTGTGACTATGGCCCCTGCAATAGACCTGGCTAAAATACTTTAAAAGGCTTAGTTCATGTGAAGTATGTACTTTTCTACTCCAGACAGAGAGACTGACTGTTAGCACTAATTCTCTGGAACTGTTTTGGGCATGGGACCATGTGCACGGTCAGTCAAAAATAGGACTTCCATGGAATTTCTAATCCCCTGAACTGATCTTGGTGATTTTTGGACATCTTGGTCACCCAGATCAGGGCTATCAGGGGATGTAACATTTGTGGGGTTTTATGTATTTTTAGGGGTGTTCAAAAAGTATGTTTTTTCTGTGCTTGGAGATAATTGGATTAGAATTAATATAGTTACTGATCTAATTATCTCCCAAGCAGGGAGCAGGGATTGTATGCTTGTTATGGGAGTATTGGGTATTTAATCACTGTTCGTCTTGGTCTGTTTCTTTGTGTTGGAGTCCCCAACAAGGTCCATGTGTGCGTACCCCTTGCATGAGGATTGTCCTAAAAGGCCGAGTGTGACTCCCATTAAAGAGAAATTTGTTTACCCCTTCATGAAGTCTTGGCTCATGTTTGGGGGATTGGAAAACTACATTCACTCTGGTGATTGCTATAATCCCAATACTCCCCTGAGTATAATCACTAGACATAAGAGCTGTTCTTGCTACGCTCTCTGGAATAGGAGAGGTCTACCCACTGGAAGCTACATCCTGGTCTTGGGTCCAGGGTGGATGGAGGACGGCGAGACCCCAACCAAGTTGCAGTAGTTTGTGGGGTTTACGGTGGTTATGGTGTTCCAGTGCAGTGCTTATGGTACTTGCAAGTACTAGGAAGCAGTGATTGATGGAGGTACCCGGTCGGGATGCCAGGCAGTCTGTCACATCCCCCTCTTAGCTCCCCCAGAATGGATTAAAACTTACCTTATTTTTAGCTCTCCTTGGGTCTGCACACACTGGCCCTGCCCCCTTGGTGATATCATCAAAATTGCCCATTTCTAGCCAATCCAATCCTTTCCCATGGGAAAAGCATTGGATTGGCCAAAGCCGGCAAGGGGTGGGGTCAAACACTGTTTTAGCCAATCAGCACCTCCTTGTAGAGATGCATTGAATCAATGCATCTCTATGAGGAAAATTCAGCGTCCCCATGCAGAGCGTGGGGACGCTGAATGGCAGGACTGCTTACTGTGCAACACTGAGCCAGGAAGCCCCTCCAGTGGCCATCTAAGGAGTGGCCACTTGGAGGTGTCCCTAGGGGCAATGTAAACACTGCCCTTTCTTTGAAAAGGCAGTGTTTACATGAAAATGCCTGAAGGCAATGATTATACTAACCAGAACAAATACATTAAGCTGTAGTTGTTCTGGTTACTATAGTGTCCCTTTAAATACAAACATGCAATTGTGTTCAACGTTTTCATTACCAAGCTTTAAAAAATGTTATATTGATGTATTAGCTAATATATTACCCAGCATAATCCAGAAAAAGACTAATGCTTTTATTTCTTTCAAAAGATTTGTAATATTTTTTAATATAACTTTTCAGAAAGTGGTATTAAAAAGTAGAGTAAATGTACAACTTATGTGCAATACATTTTCTGATATAAAGTTTCAAATAGGCGACGTTATTAGATATGACCAATCCTATAATCATCAAAGGGAACTGGGCAAAAAACAAACAATAAATCAATGAGATAGTAAAACATAAATAATGTAATCATGTTTGGGAAGTAACCCGTTTACCTTCTGTTACTTTTAGCAACTTGCTGTTTGTATCTCATTTGTTGCTTATACCACAGTGAAATAATTATGTAGCACTGAGGTAAATGCTTGTTCCAAAAAAAAAAAAAAAAAAATAGTATTCCATTATAACATTTTCATTTTTTTTTTTTTTTTACAGAAATCTTAGTGAGGGGTAACACATTTAAATGCAATATGGCATCTTTTATCACACAGAGTTTAAAATAGAAACATATTGAAGTAAAAATGCAATATTTTCACATATGATAAAAAAAATGATAAAAATTGTTAAATGTCCTGCTTAATGGCTTATATAAGAGCTATGCTGGTATATTTGGGAGTCCAGCTTCCTAAAAATATAACAGAATGGAAATTAATGGTTGTATGTTGGCATAATGCCTCTATTCAGTAAGAACAGTTGCATAAAATATTTGCACTGTATAGGACATCCCAGGCTTCTTTTGCTGCCTGTACAGTGTTCAGAGTTGATTCAGAGATACAAGATACGACACTCTCACAGTGAAAACCAGGTGCACCAGAGACTGAGTTGGCAAAGCCCAATTTAGTAGACATTAGTAGAAAGTAGGTGCAGGCACTCAAGGTTTCTTTAAAGAGGCAGATTTATTGAAAACTGAATGTGCAACGTTTCAGCCTTGACAAAGGCCTCTGTGAAGGCCGAAACATTGCACATTCAGTTTTCCTGGACCTACTTTCTACTGTGTACTGTGTACAGAGACTTCCTTTCCCTTAGTTCCAGGGCTGGAATACTTCATTCTGTCTACTCTAGGAAGGGCTGAGCCACGGACAGTGCATTTTCAGTAGCAAAAACTTATCTTCAGTGTGTTTTCATGTTGCGTTGACTTTGCCTCCCATGATGCCACAGACATGTTTTCACGCAGTGTTTTTATGTGCACATGTGCTTTTTATACATCACTGCTAGAGTTACCTAATTTATATACTTTTTACACACTGGCTTGCAAAGCCTTTAAATAAAAATAAAATAAACTATAAATAATTAGAAAATTATTTCGGCACAAGCTATAGTGAACTTTTAGCTATTAGGTTGTAGTAAAATCAAGAAAGACAATTTTTCTTTAGTAAGATATAGAACAGCTGTGAACACAACATTAATAAGTGTGGTTATATCTTCATATTTTTATTAGACATGTGCGATTGATTTTGTTATACAAATTTTGACAGAATTTTATTTAATTTAGCTATTCGGAAGCGTCTGAATTTCTGAATTCTTTGCAACCCAAAACTAACCAAAAACAAATGAATTCTAAATGAATCAAAACAAGTTATTTTGGAACAATTCATTTACATAGGGATCGCAAATTAAAAACTTATTTACTAAGCAACTGAAACAGCAACATTAAGTAAAGTTTTTTTTCTAATTTTTGCTCTTTTAGTTGTTTAGTAGATAACACCCTGATCTGGTATCCTGCCATGAGATTGCCATAATTAAGGAAAGCAAATTAGGGACTTAAAGGGACACTATAGTCACCTGAACAACTTTAGCTTAATGAAGCAGTTTTGGTGTATAGACCATGCCCCTGCAGTCTCACTGCTCAATCCTCTGCCATTTAGGATTTACATCCCTTTGTTTATGAACCCTAGTCACACCTCCCTGCATGTGACTTGCACAGCCCCCCATAAACACTTCCTGTAAAGAGAGCCCTATTTAGGGAATGATCTATACACTAAAACTGCTTTATTGAGCTAAAGTAATTTAGGTGACTATAGTGTTCATTTAATTTGAGAAATGGAACAAAATAATGAAAAGGGCTTTTGTTTTTGTTAGTCTTCAGCTGTTTAGTAGATACCCTTACTTGGGTTTGCCATATTTAAGGATAGCATATTATGAATGTATCTATTAAGCAACTGAAACAGCAAAATTAAGAAAAGGGACTTTTTCTTAATTTTGCTCTTTTATCAGTTAAGTAATTGGCTCCCTATTTTTTTTAATTTTACTTTTTTTCCCTAATTTGGTATACCTAAACGTATGTAATGAATTATACATTATGTATTTATATACACCTGTACAGTATACAGGGAGTGCAGAATTATTAGGCAAGTTGTATTTTTGAGGATTAATTTTATTATTGAACAACAACCATGTTCTCAATGAACCCAAAAAACTCATTAATATCAAAGCTGAATATTTTTGGAAGTAGTTTTTAGTTTGTTTTTAGTTATAGCTATGTTAGGGGGATATCTGTGTGTGCAGGTGACTATTACTGTGCATAATTATTAGGCAACTTAACAAAAAACAAATATATACCCATTTCAATTATTTATTATTACCAGTGAAACCAATATAACATCTCAACATTCACAAATATACATTTCTGACATTCAAAAACAAAACAAAAACAAATCAGTGACCAATATAGCCACCTTTCTTTGCAAGGACACTCAAAAGCCTGCCATCCATGGATTCTGTCAGTGTTTTGATCTGTTCACCATCAACATTGCGTGCAGCAGCAACCACAACCTCCCAGACACTGTTCAGAGAGGTGTACTGTTTTCCCTCCTTGTAAATCTCACATTTGATGATGGACCACAGGTTCTCAATGGGGTTCAGATCAGGTGAACAAGGAGGCCATGTCATTAGATTTTCTTCTTTTATACCCTTTCTTGCCAGCCACGCTGTGGAGTACTTGGACGCGTGTGATGGAGCATTGTCCTGCATGAAAATCATGTTTTTCTTGAAGGATGCAGACTTCTTCCTGTACCACTGCTTGAAGAAGGTGTCTTCCAGGAACTGGCAGTAGGACTGGGAGTTGAGCTTGACTCCATCCTCAACCCGAAAAGGCCCCACAAGCTCATCTTTGATGATACCAGCCCAAACCAGTACTCCACCTCCACCTTGCTGGCGTCTGAGTGGGACTGGAGCTCTCTGCCCTTTACCAATCCAGCCACGGGCCCATCCATCTGGCCCATCAAGACTCACTCTCATTTCATCAGTCCATAAAACCTTAGAAATATCAGTCTTGAGATATTTCTTGGCCCAGTCTTGATGTTTCAGCTTGTGTGTCTTGTTCAGTGGTGGTCGTCTTTCAGCCTTTCTTACCTTGGCCATGTCTCTGAGTATTGCACACCTTGTGCTTTTGGGCACTCCGGTGATGTTGCAGCTCTGAAATATGGCCAAACTGGTGGCAAGTGGCATCGTGGCAGCTGCACGCTTGACTTTTTCTCAGTTCATGGGCAGTTATTTTGCGCCTTGGTTTTTCCACACGCTTCTTGCGACCCTGTTGACTATTTTGAATGAAACGCTTGATTGTTCGATGATCACGCTTCAGAAGCTTTGCAATTTTAAGAGTGCTGCATCCCTCTGCAAGATATCTCTATTTTTGACTTTTCTGAGCCTGACAAGTCCTTCTTTTGACCCATTTTGCCAAAGGAAAGGAAGTTGCCTAATAATTATGCACACCTGATATAGGGTGTTGATGTCATTAGACCACACCCCTTCTCATTACAGAGATGCACATCACCTAATATGCTTAATTGGTAGTAGGCTTTTGAGCCTATACAGCTTGGAGTAAGAAAACATGCATAAAGAGGATGATGTGGTCAAAATACTCATTTGCCTAATAATTCTGCACTCCCTGTATATTACAGGATTGGACAGCAACTTGTCCTCATCCTTTTCTTCTGTTTGGTAATATTTTTCCAAATAATAGACAAATTATATTTAAAAAGAAAAAAATATACCTCAGCTCAGATTTGAAGTTTGGATCTCCTGTTTACTATATAGGACATTTAACCAACTACACTACAGCAACCTATTCCTAGCTTAGGATAGCAATACTCTCAACACAAAATACACATTTTGAATAACCAAGTATGTGTTGGAGAAGCCAATATAAAACCATTTCAATAGATAGTATCAATTCCAAAATTGTCAAAAATGTGCCTTTTTATATGTGTACGTGGGACAATGATTTATTTATCTCATGTCATAATTAATCTTTTAAAGAAACACTTTCAATTGTTCAGACAGTAGCATAAAAGTAGATCATAATCTAAAGAGGGCAAAACAAGTCCTGCTTCAATGATCATCATTTAACCATAATCACCACAATGCTTTTGTTTTATTGCTGTTTGTAAAAGAGATTACACATCAGATTACAAAAAAAATTACAACTTGGCAGGAAATTCAATTTAGTGATTTTTTTCAGAATTACAGAGATACTGGAGTGACTGTAAACATTGTTATATTCCATAAAAACATTTTTTTACATTCTTTATTTTATGTAGTTCCTTGCATAACGTACAAGCATTATATGACAATTTCCAAATGTCAGCAGACTGCACTTCTTAATACATAAACCAGAAGCAAAAAAAATGTCAGCAAAAATATAATAATAAAAGAACTGATATTGAGGTGGATAGCACTAACTGGCAATTAAATTGACTAACGAGGGAAATAATACCACTGGGTATTTTAAAATAACTACAGCTGTTGGTCAGTTTAAACACATCAATGCAGTAAAACAATTTAGACAATCATATCTGATCTGAGAGAGGCTGATAGAAAAACAGAGCTGCTATAGTATAGGGAGAACCAGTAGTCCGCTCAGTCGATGCCCTCACATGGGGATACATGAGGAGGCAGAGTTCCAGCAATAACAAAGGGGTCGCCCCATTGTGCCAACATCTCAGGACTGTTTAGCACAAGGCTCTCTGGCATCCAGCTAAATCTGGCTGAGGTGAGTGCTCTCGTACCTCCTACCCCACATATCCACTGTTGCAAATCAGGCTTCCTATGCCTAGGAGGCCCATGTGTGTCTTGCCATCCACCTTTCGTGACGATAGAGCTTCAGTTTCACGCCAGCCTTTCATCTGAAGTTTGCTATGGCTCAGCACCTCACTCCCATGAACCCAGGCCTTGAAGGGCGTCATCAGCACCTCACATTATGGGACCTCCTCTCTCCACATTTCAAGCTCTCTAACTAGAGGTTGTTCTCTGGATGCAATCCCAAAAGTCCTGGAAGATTTTGTCAAATTTAGTTTCAAAATGCTCTTTCTATGTCTGGGTAGCTAGTCCCTCCTGGGATTGTGCAGGCTGTGATGCAGCAGCCATCTTAGGTTCTTGCAGATGGCGACTCGACAAGGGATGCCACTGTGGTGTAGAGGTGAGTTTCCCCAGTGGGCACCAGGATATCCCCGGCCATACCAAAGAGGTGAGGGCTGCAGGGTCACAGAAGTCTCCACTTCTGTGACCCTGACCGTGTCCTGGGTCCAAGGGTCGGCCGCATCCCCAGGGCTCCGGGCCTGGTGTATGGTAGGCCGCATTGTCGGGTTACACGTCTCCACAGCATAACTGCACAGATCAGGAGACCTTGTGTTCCTGCTTGGGTACAGGGTAGTCTGCCGGTCACACAATACTTTTGCGGATGAGGTGTGAGGTTAATAAGCTTAATTTGTGTCTGAATGTGCCGGAGTTGCTAGAAAACATGTCCGGCCATATTGGCTGTCAGGTCCCACCCCCAGATTCCATAATTTAGATGACTCCATTCCTAAAATGAGAGGGGGGTTAAGTCATTTATTATTTTATGGGTGTGGAGTGTTTTGTTAAGGAAATATGTTGTTGAAGACATTCTGATTACAATTTGACCTGTATTATCATTGTGTACAAATGTATGCAAATGTTTACTCCAGGCATTATCACTACAACTGTAGAATACATAAGAAACTATTTACTAAAGTGAATTCAAAGTAAACTTTAAAATTTCTATTTTTTTTTGCCAATCTTTGTTTTATTAAGATGGTTGTATGAAATACACATATTAGAAAAAAAAACACCAGAAGCATGAGGAACGGTACATTGAAACTATATACAAAGTGATTTATGAGCATTCCTGGGTGATGGAGCCTGTAACGGAACTGCTGGCACCCCGACCAGGTACCTTACGCTGATGGATGCTCCTAGTGCTTTCTGAGGACTCCAAGCACTCTGCCCAACACCATAACCACTGCAGACCACACAAACTTGATTGGGGTCTCGCCGTCTCCACCCACTCTGGACCCAAGACCAGGGTCCAGCTTACAGTAGGTCGACCTCTCCGAATTCCAGAGAGCAGGAACAAGCTCTTAGCAGAGCTTAGTGAGTATACCCTGGGAAGTATAGTGATTATAGCAATCCCCAGAGTGTAGTTCTCCAACCCCCCAAACATGAGCCAAAACTTCATGAAGGTACAAGATGATCTCCTTTAATTGGCACCAAAGGGCCTTCTTTTATGCAGGTTTTCCTTACATAGGACCACCCACAGGGTTTTACAGAACAACCAATAACACACATACATTACAGAAAACACTCCCAGCAAGTACACACAAAATCCTCCCCTCTGCCTGTGATATAATTATGGTACACAATGGTTAACATAATTATCACAGACAGGACATACACTGTAACTTTAAAACTTACAAATTATATGTCCAATCTTCATATAGATTACATATTCACACTTTAAATATAAACACTCTCAAAAATCAGACAAATCCATCCAGTAGATAAAAAGTTAGACGGAAGTCCTTTATGACCGACCGCAAGCACAGTTCTATAGATTTGGGCTGTGCGGCCGGTCAATTTTATGCAGAAAAATGACTAAGTCCCATTCGAATGCACGAACGCAGCCGTTCGTGAATTTGGCTCAGTATAACAGTGAGTTCAAACTACCGAACGGGACTTAGTCTCTGTAGCTGAAAACAGAGTGTAGGAGAAGGTAAGGGTCAGTGGTGTTCGTGAAAATGTGTAGCCGATTTCAGTTCCATGAATTTGGCTACACATACCGCTGACCTTGTTCGAATGAACAAAGATGGCCGCCGCCACGTGGTGGTTTGCACGAACCGCGGCCACCCAGCAGTCGGCAATTTACCTACAGCAGGCTCCCAGCCTGGGAGGTAAATTGCCTGCACACTTCCACTTCTGGGTGGTCCGCCTGTGTGGTACTTGGTTCAGTAAGCTCCATTTACTGAACCAAGTGGGAGAAAGCCATAGACAAAGTATTTTAAAGGTTTGGGGACATAGTCTTAAAGGGGCATTGTCACACAAAGTCTCAATATATCCCCAGATGGTTCATAAAGGACCAGCATGGTCCAATACAAGTCCATAAACCACAATGCAGTTCTTAAAGGGCCAGCAGCAGCACAATATAAATCCATTAGCCCAAATAATGTTTGTAAAGAGCCATACAACCCAGGGCCATAGTCATGAGGCAGGAGCCTGGCACCAAGGCTCCTCCAACAGCCAGGGGCAAAGGGCAGCTTGTCACCTATAAATCTAGTAACAAAAGGCATTTCGTCACAGAGCCATCTCTGTTTTTTTTAAATAAAAAAGGATAATTCAGGAGAAATGACAGGTTAAACAGGTGTGTCAAGGCCTAACTGGTATTGTAAGCTTACAGATAAATAAAATTGCTAGACACGAGAGGAATTAAGAAAGTAATCATGAGAGGTCAAAGCATGCTTAACTACACAGCATACATGTATAAAAGATGACAAACATGCCAGCTCTGTAAAGTTAAACTCTGCATAAACACACTTTTAAAACTTAAATAAGAAAATAACCACTAGTACCAACTACCCTACTGCATCACTGCTGCAATCTGAGGGAAAATATTAGTGAGTAAAAAAAACAAACATATCAGGGCATGAAATCTAAGACAACAGAAACAATATAAACAAGATGGGGTCCACCGATGTCATGTGGATTCAAGACTTAATTAAGACTACTGCATAGGTAAATGAGTCCATGGTCAGCCAATACCCGACAATGGAAAGCACAGGAGATTTGCACAGTTATCTTTGGGGGAGACAGCATAACAGCAGCATGTTATGACACTCCCCCAGCCAAAGGCCTGTGTGTAGCCTGGCATCGCCAAGTCACAGACTTGCCCATGTAAAGAGCATGCTCTTTGTAGCATTTGGCCCAGGAGGGCTAATACTTGCAGAATCATGTGAGCCCAGAGAAGCCCTGCCCCTCCTTCCTGATTCTCACTACTCCGGCCTCTTTCCTGAGACAGGATATGTGTAACTTGTGCTCCTGTCTATAATGCTGCCCAAAAATACTCAAAGATTACCTCTAGCCTTTGCAGTGTTGGCAGGGCAGTGTTGGAATAGTGGTAGACCTTACCCGCATGGAGAAGATGCATCTGCCATCTTGGCACATACTTCTTTGTGTAGGAGGCAAGTAGGAGTCGACAGGTGGTATTATTGCAGGTACGTAGAGTGAGGGTAGTATAGCAAGATCACTGTTCGATTTGCTAGTAGTGCGGTGAGAGCGGCTGACTCTCACCATGCCATACCCAAGTAGGCTGTAATGTTGCACACCAGTTACCCAGGGGTCAATTATTTCAGACTCGCTTGCTGCCGGTTCAGCCCATCTACCTGTGACTAATACGGACACCGCGGTAGCAGTTTCAGCCGTGTAACAGGGTTTATGTCCCTGAAATTCAGCCAGATACTCAAGCCCTCACTCAGAGTGCGTCCACTTAAATTTAAGGCAATAATAGCTGAAATTCTATGCTTCCAGTTCAATTATTCTGGATTTAATTTTGAAATTCACTTTGTATTTGTCTTGAATTCTTACTTTAGTGAATAACCTTTAGTGAATAACCTTGATAGGTTTTAGTGTACATAGATAGCATTCTGCACTTTATTCAATTGTTATTGTAGATACGAATATCCATTTCACTATCTATCCTAGCTGTTCATAGAAGGGTTAATTTGAATTGGGAATTGTATCTCCGATTCTAGGAAGAAGTTATCTAATATCCTATTTACGGGAAGAATACTGATTTCGAAATGTTCTTGTTAATTTTCCAAGATTTTGGAATTTGTAAATATCTGTTTTTTATCAAATATACGTGTGTTATATAACATAGGATATAACAAGAAACAACTGCTTATAACTTGTGCACAACAATCTACGTCACTGTCATCATCATTGTCACGCCCATATGCTCATTTTTCCCCCCTCCCTTCCTGCTATGAAAAAGTGTGTATAAACATAACTGTTGGTCATTAAATGAGTTGGATATGGAACATAATCTCTGCTTTTCATTTCCAATTTCCAGAACTCAATATATCGTGTATAGCTGATTTTATCCCCAACAGTTATTTTAATGGATTGCACTTTGTCTTTCTTCTAATCCATTTGAGGCAAATAAAGCTCAAGATCTGGAGAAGATTTTCATCATTTTCTGAAGGTTCTTGGTCTATTTTAAAATTGTGAGTGGCCAATTGGCTCTTATAGAAGACCACTACTTTGTTGCACAGTATCCCCTGATAGGATATCATTATTCCTATATATAATATCAGCTAATATAGCTATACTATTCAAAGAGTAGACTTCTACATGATGGAAAACATTTATTGGGCCGAGTAAATTCATAGAAAAAAAACCAAAGGAATAATAATTTGTTAAGAATTCGTCCATGTGGGGTTTTCGACATTTTGTCCATGGAAGACGCACCTATTTTAAAACTTGTTTTCCTTTTGATTTTTTTTGTTTATGAATGACATAGTGCAGCAGCAGGAGTAATTTTAAATTGAACAAATTACATTTTACACAAAAAAAGAAAGAAAGAAAAAAAACAGTGGGCAATTAATGACCAACTCACCCCTTTCATCCTGCGAAGGACAAAGCTTTCCCACACATCCATCCTGTAGCATGGGTGACTGTCCTTCAGTGTGAAAAAACAGTGCCCTATCAGTTTATACCAACTGTATCTGTGAAGGTAGCGGGTGTAGTCACACCAGAAGACTCAGCCAGGTAAGGTTAAATCACTACAAAGAAAGGATTTTTAAAAGGGGGGCTTTTTGCACTCTGCCCCCCCCCCAAAATAAACATCTTCTCCAATTAGTCTCTCCATTTTTGACATCAGGGTGGGAACTCCAAATCATGAATCAAAGGAAACTATATGTTCACACTGTCCATATTGTTTATTTTGTGAAACCATTACAACCACCACAACTTTTTAGGTTTTGTTTTTCCGCTAAATGTTAAAATAAAAGTCCTACCACACTCAGTGCAGACAGGGTTCACTTGTGTAATAAGCTGCACAAACTGTATATTACTGAGCATAGTAGCTTGCAATTTGCAAAAATAGGTGTATGTGCACTGACAGTAGCCAGTTTTATTATTAGTTTTTACTTATTTTAATTGAATGCATGATGAGGAGTCTGACTGTTTCTGTTCAATCTGACTATATCCTCACAACCTTGTGCTATCCTCACATCCCCTATCCTCTGCCTAAGGCTGATAGATGGTTAGAACTGCACAGAATAATAAACAGTACCAGTGAACCTGATGTCTCCCCTAGTACTGTCTTTTTCTGCTTCTTACCTCAGCAATACATACTTGTGGTGTCTTTTTGGATGTAGAGTACGCACACTAGTGAGATTACCCACCACTCTCCCCCTACTTACTTTCTTGCTGCACAAATTGTATTTTTAAAATCGTCTCCTCTTGGCGACACTCAAATGATCCCAAGTGGTGCAGTACATTAGCCTAAACCCTTTCAACCATTCTTCTGCTGAAGATATGGGTAGAGAATGATCAGTGGTAGTAGAAGCTATTTCAGTACTAACCTCTACACTAGCATGTGATTGTGTAGTGCTAATGGAAATGGTGATAGATCTGGTTGTGGGAGTGGTGGCAGTGTTGTTGTTGTTGGTGGTGGTGATGGTAATAATTCCAGTGGGTAAGCTACTTGTGGTACTCATAGCAGGTAGTCTTACAATGGTCTCATTTTTTTAATAAGGCAATTCAAAAGCAGACAATGATGGACATGGCCAAGATGGAGAAGATGCTGGAGAAAAGTGCACACTAGCTAGAGGAAATGGTGGACTTCTTGATGTATGTCCTCTCCCCTCTCCCTTCACCCCTCTTATAATTCATCTAGCTCACAGTCAAGGCTCACAGTCCCGGGAAGATAATAAGCCATGTCTGCAGTTGTGTTAGAAAGAATGATATGATTACCAGATTCATCACTACCACCAAGACCAGACATTGGGAACAGTACTTTGGTGATATGTTGTACCATTTCAGTAAGGGTTTACTCTGATGACACAGCAAACAAGATTCTGGTGATTTCTTTCTTTGTTGCTTCTCAGGGGTGTCTGGAAGGACCAGGCTGCTGCAGATCATAATTATTCCAGTGATTCACTAAACTCCAAATTTCCATGAATTAAATTGGAAAGGAAAACTGAAGCAAAATATTCAAGTTATAATTATGGAGATAGATAATCAATTTCAGCTATATTTAATGAATAACTCTGAAATTTGCTTTCTAATTCCAATGACACTTCTGAATATGATCAATTATTTAGCCTTTTTCTACTTCCTGTAGAACATTACTCCAGTAACACAAGATGTCTGCAGAAGATCTCCATCTCAAAGATGAACATAATTTATGGAGCTCATGTCATACTCTATCTTTTCCCCAGACATTGCTTCTATAACCTATAAGAGACACAAGCAGCACTCATTTTGCTTCATCCTGGCCTCAACAGAACATGGCTCAATCAGCATCTCTGATATCTGAGCTTTGTATCAACAAATCTTTATTATCCTGCAACAAAATTAAATAGTGGCAATGTTTTACACCTCCTTTACTGACTTAGAAACACAGATCTCATTATCAACTCATTATATTTGAATTAGTTTATTTGGCATTTCTTTTAACTTAAGAACAATGCTTTTGCACTCATGGGAGAAATGAAAATATCTGTTTGTCCCAAATATGTGTTTGCTCTACTTTTGCATATTACCGGTAATTTTACTTTGGCTATGATATTCAGAAATTGTAATCATTAACTGGTAATCATCTCCTGTAGGATCTCATAGCATCAGAAGTGACAGAAGGCACTTTAAGCGGGCACTGAACACCGTTAATGTTGATATAAAGGTAATAAGGATATCTTTTCTGTTCTGTGAGCATTCAATGGCATCATGTAAATAAATATATCAGTTATGCCTATTTTTATTCTTCTGTAGTTTAAGACAGTGCTTTAAAAAATTAAATTGACAAATGTGGTATTCATAATTATTTATTCATTTTTATTCAATTATATGAATACTTACATACTTAGCTACATAGTTACATAGGATGAAAAGAAACACGTGTCCACTAAGTTCAGCCTTCCTCACATCTCTTTTTTTGCTTTTGATCCAAAAGAAGGCAAAAAAAACAGTTTGAAGCACTTTAAATTTTGCAACAAACTAGGGGACAATATCCTTCTTGACCCCAGAATGGCAGTCAGATTTATCCTTGGATCAACCCTATAGTTAAAAAAATTATATAAATTGAATATTTTCTGCATCTTGTTGTTGCTTAAACATCTGTACAGACTCTGATAAAACCACTTCTTCAGGCTGAGAATTCCACATCCTTATTGTGCTTACAGTAAAAAAAACTTTTTCTTTGCCTTAAACTAAATATCATTTCTTCCAGTCTAAACGTATGACCTTGAATCCTATGTATAGTCCTGTTTGTGAATAGATTTGCAGACAATGCTTTGTATTAGCCCCCGACATATTTGTTTGCATTTTGGTTTGGTGAACCTTTCTAGCCAGAAGCTTTCCCGCCTTGTTTCCCATGGTGTAGTATGATTGTTTAAGGAACCGCATTCTCTTTTCCGTTTCTATTAGCTGAAGTGAGTTAAGTTTTGCTCTGATTCCTGCTACTTTTTCGTGTGTTTTGCTCGTGGGGTTCCGTTTATGTGCCTCTTCATTTGCAATTAAATCTTGTTCTAATTGTAGTTTATCGTTTTTATGTTGTTTTTTTGCCCTCGCCCCTAATTGAATTATACCACCCCTTAAGACTGACTTGTGGGCTACCCATTGGGTTGTTATCGACGTCTGGCAGTTTGCGTGGTTCTTAAAGTAATCCTCTGCTTGGGCCCGTATTTGGATAAGATAATCAGGAATGTCGAGAAGGCGTTCGTTGAGACGCCACGTACCTCGCCCCCTTGCCGGGTATGGGATCTTAATTGTTACAATTTGTGGGGCGTGATCGGACCACGTGATCGGTCCAATGTATACACTGAGCGCAAAGGGTAGCGTTTTAATGTCAAGGAGGCATAGATCTATTCTAGTGTGTGTCATATGAACGGGCGAGCAATAGGTGAAGTCTCTCTCTTGTGGGTATAAGTTCCGCCACGTGTCATAATAACCGTGTTCGTGCATGAGTTTGCTTAAGTGTTGGCCTAAGGCCAAGGAGGCTGGTTTTGGCGGTTCATTGTTTGCCCGTCTGATGTCTAGGGGGGAATCGGGAGAGCAGTTAAAGTCCCCGCAAATTATGGTGTGGCCCTCTCTGTGTTGTGCTATAACTCGGAAGGCCATGTTTAAAAAAG
Organism: Pelobates cultripes; assembly: GCA_933207985.1. NCBI lineage: Eukaryota > Metazoa > Chordata > Amphibia > Anura > Pelobatidae > Pelobates > Pelobates cultripes. The sequence continues at coordinate 29,855,695 of OW240914.1, forward strand.
TTTTCTGCGAGTCATTCGGTGCATATAGCGAGACTATGGTCATTTTTAAGCCATTCAGTGATCCCACCAAGATCAGTAGCCTCCCATCCCTTCTGGCGTATTGTTTGGAGAGGGCGAACGCCCAGTCATTATGAAAATATAAGGCTACTCCCCTGGATTTAGTCGGGGCTAAGGCGTGGTAGCATTGATTATAGTGTTTAACATTGAATTTCGGTGGGTTTCGGGCGCAAAAGTGTGTTTCCTGCAGACACACTATTGCTGCTTTAGTCTTAATCATTTCCTGTGCTGCCATTCTGCGCTTGTGGGGACTGTTGAGGCCTTTCACATTCAGGGTTAAGATTTTCATATTGTTAGCCATTCTAATCTTTTTGTAGTATGCCTATATGGTGTGTACGTATTCGAGTGGCTGTGTTCAACGCCTATCTTTGGTATTGCCCAGAAGTGGGGAAAGAGAGGGATGTCTGGGGTAAACAACAGTAACCAAAATAAGTATAACAAAATGAAGTATATACATAGCGCCATTCGTTTTTTCAGCGCTTTACCTGAATTGAGTGCGAGCCGGGCAAACGGTCCCGTCTCTGCTCTCAAGTCCTAAGGGAGCGTGACGAAGAGAGGACAGCATTTACGACCTCTGTCAGGACTATGTGAACCGCCTTTTTTGCAGGAGTGTTCTGCCCCTGTGATGCGGAAATTAAAAATACCTGGCCCTTTGGATGTTTGAGGGTGTACCTTAGGCAATTCGTCTATCTAACCTTTTGCTTGCTACCATTTAAGTCCCCTATCCGTTTGTGTGGGTAACTGGAACTTTCTTTGTTCTGCTGATCTCCGGCTCACAATGTACTCATCCCTGAAAACCTTAGATTTCTCCCTCCTCAACCTGACTTTGTCTCAAATAGGTAATGCTAGCACTGTCGTGTTGAAGGACTAAACATGTGTGCATATGCATTATACTCACAACACCTTGTCAGTTCGTTTTGCAAAAAGCAATTAGGACAGTCACTATGAGACACCATCACAGTCTTTGTTGGAAGGGCCCAGTGGACCTTTAAGGTAGAGAGGGTGATCCCGCCATCTGCCATTCTCTCTGTGGCCGGCTTGGCGATGCTGTCGGCGTTTTTTCTGGGGAGCGTAGCGGAAAAAGGCCCCACTCCTTTAGGAGCCGCATGCCCACCTCCGGTTCGTTTGCTGTATGTGATCTTCCGTTTCTCCAGACAATGATTTTGGTCGGATATCCCCAGCGATATTGAATATTGTTGTTCCTCTGTGTTTTTGTGACTGTTACAAACTCTCGTCTCCTGCTCATGGTCAAGGCCGAGAGATCTGCGTATAGTTGAACATTTTCATATGGTGTAGGCAGTTTTGTTCCTTTCCTAGCCGCCGCCAGTACTGCGTCCTTTGTTTTGAAGTAGTGGAAACGCACGACTATGTCTCGCGGCGTATCTGGTGTTAGCCGTTGGGGCCTCGGCAGGCGGTGCGCCCGGTCCATAAGCCATTCTGCTTCTGGTACTTTTGGGACCAGGGATTTGCATATGGTCATTATACTCTCTGCGAGGTTGTCATTTGTAACGGATTCCGGAATTCCTCGGAACCTGACGTTGTTTCGCCTTGAGCGATCTTCCATGTCGGCCATCTTCTTTTTAAGGGACATGTGTTCCTCAGTTAAATTCTGTACAGCAGTCGCCAGTGTGTCATGTGCTGAGCATAGCTCATCTTGTCTGGCTTCCAGGCTATTGGTTCTCTCTCCCAATTCTGAAATTTCCTTTTTGATATCATTAGTAGCCTGTCTCAGATCTTTTTGCAGCGTTAACCTTAAGTCCTGCAGCATGGAAAAAAGCTTTCTCTCTGTAACTGGGGCGTCTGTATAATTGCCTGCCTCATGATCCTGTTCTTGTGTGGAATCTGAGGTTTGGGATAGCGCGGGTCCGTCGCCGCCATCTTGAATGGACCGGGATCTATCTTTTTTTTGTTGGCGGATTGGGTCTGTGAGCTTCATTTGTTTGGCAGGGGCCATCACAGCAGTAGGGGGTCTGTACCTTTGTTTGTGCCGTTTTTCGAGCGATTTGCTTCGTGGTATCAGGCTTAGAGGTCTTATGCCGCCGGGAGCTCTCACGCCATGCGGCCGCTCACTTCAGCCGTCCGCCCCGCCCCCCTAGCCCCCGACATATTTGTAAAATGTTATCATATCCCCTCTGAGGCACCACATTGTATTAATTTAAATAGTTTTGTGTCATCTGACAACACTGAAACATGACTTACAATTTCAAGATCATTTATAAATATGTTAAATAGAAGCTGTCGCAAAACAGAACTGTGGGGGAAACCACTTACCACTTCTGTCCAGCTTGAAAATTTACCAATAATAATAACTCTCTGTACTCTATTTTTAAGCCAATGTTCTACCCAAGAACAAGAATTTTCATCTAGACCAATTTCTTTGAGTTTGAACACTAATCTATTGTGTGAAACTGTATCAAATGCCTGGGAAAAATCCAAGCAGATCACATCCACTGCAACACCCTAATCTATTCTTCTACTTATTTCTTCATAGAATGCAATTAAGTTAGTTTGACATGACCCATGTTTCAAAAAACCATGCTGATTTTTGCTGATTACCACATTCTTTTCAATGAATTTCTGAATATTATCCCATGTTAACCGTTTAAATACTTTCCCAGTCACAGACGTTAAACTCACAGGTCTATAATTTCCAGGCAAGGAGTTTGAACCCTTTTTGAATATGTTAACCACATCTGCCTTTCTCCAATCCTCCTGTACAAAAGAATATTTAAAGATTAAAAACAGAGGCTCACTTGTTCCCACACTTAGTTCCTTAAGTACTCGTGGGTGAATACCTTCAGGGCTGGGAGCTTTGTTTATATTAACTTTCTTTGGTTGCTGCAGCACCTTGTCTTGAGTCATCAAATTACAATGTTTCTGCAAGTTATTTTGCAGAATTCATTTACATATCTATAGCCATAGGTTTCATTGTTTTACATTTTTCTTTTTTCTAGAAATTATGTACTTAAAAATGCTTAAAAGAAATCACCCAATATCCTGCTACTTTGTCAATATCTGTGAATGTATCACTGCACAACAAAAATAATAATTGTGATGGAAACTCCTATGCCACAGACTTTTGGAGATGCTTGAAGGCAGCCTCCTGCCCACAAACTATGGGCTGTGAACTATGAGGAAGGGATATGGTTTATATTGTGCTTCCCAGTAGAACTTGTGGACCTATGGGGATCACCTGGACTAGTCCAACATATCAAGTACCTGATCAGTAGATACTGTGAAGCACTCTGGAAATGTTCCTCAGATAGGGACTGTGCTTTTGTCCAGTAAATCTTTCAGCAAGTATCACTTGCTCCATCAACCATCAAATAGACCTCTTTTTGGAGGGGAGTTCTAGGAGGCAAGGAGGAATCTGAGTATACTTGGGAGTTAAAAGTGTTCACCTTTCCAGAGCTCCTGGAGCACTTTTGTGAAACTTGGACTGAACTGGCATTTTTGGAGAGTAGTCGCGACCTGTTAAAAGCTTAACACACTGTAACTCAGGAGTGAATTCTCCGATCAGGGAGTTATTTAGACATTTCAGGGCATTTGGTGCTACGCTTTCCAGGAATATATATTGTGTAGGTGAATGGTCCAGGGAAAGGGGGTTCTGAAAGATATTATATGTGTTGTGCCTCAGACAGAGTAGTGCCAGGAAGAGACTATTGTTCTATGTATTGTATGGAGAAAAACAACACTTCTCAATATAAAATAGCATTGTTGTGTGCAATAAAATAATTCTCCCCCTACATTCAGTCTCTTAATGTATGGGGGAAAAATTCTATAATCTATTTTACAGGGGAGAAGGCCTCTGGAGCTATAACCACTGCAGCATATTCCAAGGGAAGAAGTCCGCAGAGACCCCTGTCAAACTTCGGACTACACGGTCAGACTACAAGAGCTCTGTCACAATAATACAAAAAAAAACCCACTCTCTTAACAATTAAGCAACTTTTTTAAAGTGGAAAAAATATCTGGCCAATATCAACATTGAGAAATATGATTACGTCTCCAGATCGTCACTGCTATTAATACTGCTACTTATCAGCTCCTTTCCAGTTGATAATAGGCAGTATACATGTTCAAAGGACTTTGGGTTAAATTATGGCACATAATATTTTTTTGTGAATTGCGTGTGTAAAGATAAAAATTCACCAGAAGAGAGGTGAGCTGACTGTAGCCTGTCAATCAGTTATTTGGAACAGCATACTGTATCATAAGAAGAACTGAAGGGAGACCTCTGATAACAGACTGCCACACTTTGTATTCATTAGCAACATACTGAAAGCAGTTTCTCAAAATGTAATATTTCTTTATTCCCTAAAAAAAAAAAAAAAAAAATATTATTTATATGTAAAATTATCTTGCAAAAAGCTGCAGATTTAGTGTCTGCAGCTGTTGCAGACCCTCTCCTTTTTCCCTGTGTAACGGCACCCTCAGCATAAAAGGGTTAAACCGCTGTTTAGTAGATCTTCCCTTCCAGAGACACAGGCACAGCTACTGCAGAACACCAATCCGCCGAACAGGAAACCATACAAATGCTGTAAACAGCCGAATAGGAAAAACCATACAAATAGGTTTACACTCCTAGCAGTCGAACTGGAACAGCATACAATAAATCCCCCCAAGAACGAGACAAAGCTCTGTGTTGAGGGTCAAGCAGTGAACAGTCAGAGCTGTGGGTTTATTGTGCTTATGTACACATTCTTACACATTAGTACCACCCACAGGGTTTTGGAACACAACCAATAAACACATACAATACACTCAGACACTCCCACACAAAATCCTCCCCTCTGCCTGTGATACAATTACCTTACACAATGGGTAATGTAATTATAACAAGCAGAGAAATACAATTTTTCCACATTATTCATAACTTGAAAAGTATGCATCACATTCACATAAACTTACATTTTCAGAATCAGCATACTCCAAATACAAACATACGTCAAAATCATACAAATTGGTCCAGTGGTTCAAAAGATAGATCGTAGTCCTTTGTGACCAAAGGAAGCATGGCTTTTCTGCCCAAAACCAGTTCCACAGAGTCTTCTATCCTGGAGATAATTGTGAAGTAATCCAATTATCTCCAAAGACAGAGGCAAAACTCCATTGAACACATGGCAGCAAAAGACAATAAAACACATAAAAACATATAACTGTGCAGCCATTGCACAAAACAGGTACATTCAACATATCCTCAGATAGTTCAGATCTGAGCGCACATTATTACTGAATGGCGCTCAGAGCACACACATACAGTTCAATTGCCATGGAGCCAAAGTCTTTCCCATAGTCTTTCATTATACGAATGGGCTCCATGGCATAGGTATCTGGGGTATCACCGCTCAAACAGGGCAAGCACCAAATGACCCGGCTTTCATGTCTTTGCAGGGGAAAATCAAGCCTTTTAACATGGGGCCATAATCCAAAAGGCAACAGGCGAGCAACCAGGCTTCTCTAATGCAATGTGGCGAGATTGGTCTCGTCACACCCTGCATAGACCAAAATCCTGTACTGACAGATTGAGAAATCAGGTAGAGCCTTGGAAGTGCACTCCTGGCTTTTCATTGATTTATCTATGAGCTGTGTCACAGCTTAATAAGAAGTCCTTGCTAGGAGCACCGAGTGCATGCACATTCTGTGGAGCTAACAAAAGTGGAGAAAACCTGCCCTGGATAGAGATGAAGTGATTTATCTATTTCCAGTGTTCCTTTAAAACAAGTTTTTTTAAATAAATATCAACATTATAATAGTTTTTCTGAACTAACAATTAACTCAAACAAATATATTAATATGGCCATAATTATGTATTGTATAGCTCTCAGGCAAGCTTACAGGTAAAAGTAATGTGTAAATTGATTGAGGTAGAAAGTTAAAATATAGGTGTACCTTATAAATATGAGAAAATAAGGGTTTGGCTGCACTCACCTACACATGCTAAATTAGGGTGCTGCTGGGGGCCAATAAGTACAGTGAAAATGAAAATCCAGTGCACTCGCTTATCTACTAAACAGTCATTTTAATACTGAACAATTTTCAGTTTTATTAAAAACACCTAATCTAGGCAAAAAAATATAATGGGGGTTTAGTTACAGTATATGATCATACATTGCATAAGCCTGCCACAACGTCAATGTACCCCATCTTTGGCAGGTCCTACTCTGTCTGCTAAATGAGCTTCTCACTTGGGGAAATCCTTCCATCTCGAGGTCTCTGCAGTACAATGCTTAAATAGGATCCTGAGATGAGGCACCTGTAACAGGGAGGGGTGCAAAACCCATGGAGCTGGCTAGACTCCTAAATATATACATATATGAGAAAATAAGGGTTTGGCTGCACTCACCTACACATACTAAATTAGGGTGCTGCTGGGGGCCAATAAGTACAGTGAAAATGAAAATCCAGCGCACTCGCTTATCTACTAAACAGTCATTTTAATGCTGAACAATTTTCAGTTTTATTAAAAACACCTAATCTAGGCAAAAAATATATAATGGGGGTTTAGTTACAGTATATGATCATACATTGCATAAGCCTGCCACAACGTCAATGTACCCCATCTTTGACAGGTCCTACTCTGTCTGCTAAATGAGCTTCTCACTTGGGGAAATCCTTCCATCTCGAGGTCTCTGCAGTACAATGCTTAAATAGGATCCTGAGATGAGGCACCTGTAACAGGGAGGGGTGCAAAACCCATGGAGCTGGCTAGACTCCTAAATATATACATACATGAGAAAATAAGGGTTTGGCTGCACTCACCTACACATGCTAAATTAGGGTGCTGCTGGGGGCCAATAAGTACAGTGAAAATGAAAATCCAGCGCACTCGCTTATCTACTAAACAGTCATTTTAATGCTGAACAATTTTCAGTTTTATTAAAAAAAACTAATCTAGGCAAAAAAATATAATGGGGGTTTAGTTACAGTATATGATCATACATTGCATAAGCCTGCCACAACGTCATGTACCCCATCTTTGGCAGGTCCTACTGCCACGTTGTGGCAGGCTTATGCAATGTATGATCATATACTGTAACTAAACCCCATTATATTTTTTTGCCTAGATTAGGTGTTTTTAATAAAACTGAAAATAGTTCAGCATTAAAATGACTGTTTAGTAGATAAGCGAGTGCGCTGGATTTTCATTTTCACTGTACTTATTGGCCCCCAGCAGCACCCTAATTTAGCATGTGTAGGTGAGTGCAGCCAAACCCTTATTTTCTCATATATGTATATATTTAGGAGTCTAGCCAGCTCCATGGGTTTTGCACCCCTCCCTGTTACAGGTGCCTCATCTCAGGATCCTATTTAAGCATTGTACTGCAGAGACCTCGAGATGGAAGGATTTCCCCAAGTGAGAAGCTCATTTAGCAGACAGAGTAGGACCTGCCAAAGATGGGGTACACTGACGTTGTGGCAGGCTTATGCAATGTATGATCATATACTGTAACTAAACCCCCATTATATTTTTTTGCCTAGATTAGGTGTTTTTAATAAAACTGAAAATTGTTCAGCATTAAAATGACTGTTTAGTAGATAAGCGAGTACCTTATAAATATACCTCTTACTGAAGTGTGTCTTGGTCCAAAAAAAAATCTGTGAACCACAGTGCAGATCATGCAGCTAAACGGAGAACCACAGCATTAGGTGCTCCTCGATTAAACAATCAGCTGATTGTCTGCAATAAGCAAAGCCTGATTTCCAAACTTTGAAACCCCAATACTGCCGTAAGAAAGTCTGAGCTCCATCAGCTGATCATCTGCAATAAGCAAAGGTAGCCTTCTGGAAGACCACACTAAGACTCGATCCTGCACAGCATCATTTATATTTAATTTAACCACCCTGTACATTTATTTTATTTTATATATCCTGTGTGCATTGTATATTTTATTGCCTTTATATCTTGTCTGTTAAGCTAAAGTGTAGTTTTGCTAGGGAATCAGGCTGGTGTTTCAAAGTTTGGAAATCAGGCTGTTGCATAAAGATATGTGAGGGTCGGATAGGCTTTCCCCTGCTGTAAGAAAGTCTGAGCTGAAGGGCCCTGGATCTGGACAGACATCACCAGCTGCTAGTAGCAGGAGGAGAGAAAGTGCAGGATCAAGTCTTAGTGTGGTCTAGAAGGCTACCTTTGCTTATTGCAGATGATCAGCTGATAGAGCTCAGACTTTCTTACAGCAGTATTGGGGTTTCAAAGTTTGGAAATCAGGCTTTGCTTATTGTAGACGATCAGCTGATGGAGCTCAGATTTTCTTACAGCAGTATAGGGGGTTGGAAATCAACAGCCTGATTTCCAAACTTTGAAACCCCAATATTGCTGTAAGAAAGTATGATACCCACCCTCCCCTCACCACCCCATGTTTATTATTACATTTATAGATTGTCTGTCACACACACATTTTAGATAAGTAAAAACAACAGGTGTGCACACTGCCTCTTGTTAGTACACTCCTGCACTTTCTTAACCATACAATTCCTGCACTTTCTTAACCCATAAAAAGGTAGCCTTCTGGAAGACTCTATCCTGCACAGCATCATTTATATTTAATTTAACCACCAGGAACATTTATTTTATACATCATGTGTGCATTGTATATTTTCTTGCCTTTATATCTTGTCTGTTATGCTAAAGTCTAGTTTTGCTAGTCCTGTATGTAATTGGTTTATTCACCTACAGGTGATACTCGAAAAATTAGAATATCCTGCAAAAGTTAATTTATTTCAGTAATGCAATGTAAAAGGGGAAACTAATATATGAGATAGACGCATTACATGCAAAGCAAGATAGTTTGCGACGTACTTGGTTTGGGCCCCTTTTGCAGCAATTACTGCCTCAATGTGGCGTGGCATGGAAGCTATCAGCCTGTGACACTGCTGAGATGTTATGGAAGACCAGAATGCTTCAAAAGCGGCCTTCAGCTCTTCTGCATTGTTCGGTCTCATGTCTCTCATCTTTCTCTTGGCAATGCCCCATAGATTCTCTATGGGGTTCAGGTCAGGCGCGTTTGCTGGCCAATCAAGCACAGTAATCCCACGGTCATTGAATCAGGCTTTGGTGTTTTTGGCAGTGTGGGCAGGTGCCAAGTCCTGCTGGAAAATGAAATCCCCATAAAGCTTGTCTGTGAAAGGAAGCATGAAGTGCTCCAGAATTACTGGTAAACAGCTGCGTTGACCCTGGACTTAATGAAGCACAGTGGACCAACACAAGCAGATGACATGGCTCCCCAAATCAACACAGACTGTGGAAACTTCACACTGGACTTCAAGCATCTTGCAGTGTGTGCCTCTCCATTCTTCCTCCAGACTCTGGGTCCTTGGTTTCCAAATGAGATGCAAAAGTTGCTCTCATCAGAAAAGAGGACTTTGGACCAATGAGCAACAGACCAGGTCTGTTTTTTTTTAGCCCAGGTAAGACGCTTGTTTGTTGTTCAGGAGCGGCTTGACAAGAGGAATACGACATCTGAAGCCCATGTCCAAGATCCGTCTTGATGCACTGACTCCAGCCTCAGTCCACTCCTTGTGAAAGTCCCCAACACTTTATATTGGCCTTTTCCTGACAATCCTCTCCAGGCTGCGGTCATTCCTCATGCTTGTGCACCTTTTTCTTCCACACTTCCGCACTATTAATGTACTTTGATACAGCACTTTGGAAACATCCAACTTCCTTACCAATTACCTTTTGAGGCTTTCCCTCCTTATGGAGGGTGTCAATGATAGTTTTCTGCACAACTGTCAGGTCAGCAGGTTTTTATGAGCTGTAGGCCATAATCATCGCACTTATGAAAAATCACAGCTTGAACTATCTTGCTTTGCATGTAATGCGTCTATCTCATATATTAGTTTCCCCTTTTACGTTGCATTACTGAAATAAATTAACTTTTGCACAATATTCTAATTTTTCAAGTATCACCGGTATATGCATAGAAATGATATTGGAAGCCAAAGGAGCTAATGAGTTTACCAAGGGAGGCGGTATAAATGGAGAACAGTAGGGGACCCAGGACTGAACCTTGGGGGACACCAATAGAGAGGAGTTAGGAAGAAGAAGCAGAGCCAGAGTAAGAAACACTGAAAGAGCGCTGGGAGACGTAGGAGGAGCACGAATTTTTCGAGTATCACCTGTATATGCATTCATCTATTTCCCCTTCATCTCTGTGCCTAGATACATATCCCCCTCCCTCAGCTTTATTGCAAGCCTATCTGACCCTCACATAACTTTATTCAACAGCCTGATTTCCAAACTTTGAAACCGCAATACTGCTGTAAGAAAGTCTGATACCCACCCCACCCTATGCTCATTATTACATTTATAGATTGTCTGTCACACCCACATTTTAGATAAGTTAAAAACAACAGGTGTACACACTGCCTCTTATTAGTACACTCCTGCACTTTCTTAACACATAAAACGTAATATTTACCCTACCTTCACCTGCTCTTGATATTCCAATTATTTCCAATCTACTTTTTCACGGTTTAGCAATGATCTGTCTTCTCCTCCTATTTATTTCCTCCTTCTCTACCTCAGTATAAAAATCTCTTCTTACACCCACTTCATTCATCCACATTTACATATGCCACTCTCTGCTACGTTCGCCCCTTCTCTCATCTCATGCCTTGCACTCACTTTTCTACTCTCTCACTCCTATCCCCTTCCTAGATCCCATGCATACAAAACCCATTCACACCTCCTGTCACTTTCTCTCCTCCTGCTTCTTGCAGCTGGTGATGTCTCTCCCAATCCAGGGCCCTTCACCTTCTCTACACACACTAAGAAAACCAGAAACCCCACAAACCTCATCACAATACCCTGCCCTTTACCCTCACTTATCAACATTCAGTGTGCACTCTGGAATGCCCGCTCCATCTGCAGTAATTTAAAATCAACAGCCATACACAACTTTTTCATCTCAAACTCACACTACTTGCAATTACAGAGACCTGGCTGTCCCCCTCTGATAGCGCTACTCCTGCCTCTTTATGTTTTGGTGGGCTACAATTCTCTCACACTCCCAGACTCAACTGTAAAGGAGGTGGTGTAGGCATTCTTCTTTCCCCTCAATGTACCTTTCAACCAATCATAACTCCCCCTGCCCTATCCTTTTCTTCTTTTGAAATTCACACTGTCCACCTATTTAAGCCCACTCCTTTAAGAATTGCTATCATCTACCACCCCCTTCTCCCCCCCGGTTATCCTAGTGTGGCGAAACCAACCTCGCCACTGTGAACTGGAGAAGCCTGGTTGCTCTCCTGCTCCCTTTGGACTATGGCCCTGCAGGTTAAACCATTTATTTCCCCTGCAGAAAGGCTTATTTGTGTGATCTGAGTGCCATTCATTTAATAATGTGCGCTCAGATCCCAGCTATCTGGGGATATGTGAAATGTCTGTGTGTTATGTGTAAAAGGTGACTTTATGTATTTTAAAGTGTTTTGTGTCTTTTTGCAACCATGTGCTTAATGGAGTCTTGTGTCTGTCCTGGGAAATAATTGAATTACTCTCCAGGATAGAAGACTCTGAAACTGGTTTGGGCCAGAAAGCCATGCTTCATTTAGTCACAAAGGACTTTCCCTTAACTTTTGAACCCCTGGTCTGATTCGTGCCATTTTTTAATATGTTGTTCCCCTGAATGGATTGATTATGAAAATGTATGTTTTATGTTTGTGACATGTATATTTTAGAAGTTACAAATATTGTGTAAAAACTGTATTCCTCTGCCGGTGATAATGAGATTACCCATTGTGTTCAGTAATCATATCACCTGCAGAGGGGAGGATTTTGTGTGGGAGTGTCTGGGTGTATTGTACGGATTGATTGGTTGTTTTGTAACGTCCTGTGGGCTGTACTATGTTTGTGGATTGGGAATAAAAGAGACTGTATGTGACAGTACAGGAGTTCCTGCTTAACCCTCAAAGTGAAGTGTCGTCTCATTATTGGAGGAAGGATTTATTGTATGCTGTTCCAGTTTGACTGCTAGGAGAGTAAACCTATTCATATGGTTCCTATTCAACTGTCTACAGCATTCATATGCTTGAGAGAAGGTATACGCTTCTCCGGTTCGGTGATTGTGGTGTCTGCTGCAGTGCTTGGAGTCCTCAGGAAGCGCTAGGAGCATCCTTTAACGGAGGTACCCAGTCCGGGTGCCAGGCGATCCGTTACATTGGTGGCAAGCGTTGGGATGGCGTCCTAGTGTGAGGTAAAGCAGCTCGGAGACACAGTTCGTGGATTTACAAATTGAGGGCAACGCTAGTACCCGTACAGCGACCCTATCTACAAAAGAACTAACTTCAGCAGAGCAAGCATGGCGTATGACTACACTCAGGAGGAGTTTGACAGAGAGGTTAATGAGGTGCTGTCTACCTTTGGACCCAACCCCCAGAGAGAGCCGTGCAGCTCGCCAGGAAACTAGTAGGAGAATACCTGCAATCTCTAGTAGATTTGGCCAAAAAGGAGTCCCAGGGAACCAAAGGTGTTGTCCTTCCTCCCCAGCGGCAGTGTGTACCCCAGGGAGCAGAAGGTGTTGTCCTTCCTCCCCAACGGCAGTGTGAGTCCCAGGGAGCCAAAGGTGTCGTCCTTCCTTCCCAGCGGCAGTGTGTGTCCCAGGGAGCTGAAGGTGCCGTCCTTCCTCCCCAGTGGCAGTGTGTATCCCAGGGAGCAGAAGGTGCTGTCCTTCCTCCCCAGTGGCAGTGTGTATCCCAGGGAGCTGAAGGTGCAGTCCTTCCTCCCCAGCGGCAGTGTGTACCCCAGGGAGCTGAAGGTGCAGTCCTTCCTCCCCAGCGGCAGTGTGTACCCCAGGGAGCTGAAGGTGCAGTCCTTCCTCCCCAGCGGCAGTGTGTACCCCAGGGAGCTGAAGGTGCCGTCCTTCCTCCCCAGCGGCAGAGTGTCCTGCAGGGAGCAGAGACTGTCAGTCTCGCAACCCAACAACAGGACAAAATAAGGAAAGGGGAGACAGCTGGTCCCCCTCTCCACCAGCAGAGAGAGTGTCAGGGAGAGGAGCCTGATACCCCCTCTCCCCAGCGGCAGTTTACAGTTCAGAGAGAGGAGCTTGTTACACCCTCTCTCCAGCGGCAGCCTAACCCAGCAAGGGGAGATGTTACACCCCAACAGTGCAGATGGGACTGTAGTCTCTGCACTTACAGCACAAGGGGTAGGGACAGTCGGTCCTGTTCCCCAGCCACAGAGCGGTGTATCCAGAGGGGAGACAGTCGGTCTCTCCCTCCCACAACCAGGCTCCCACCAGGCTACTTCTGTGGTAGCACTGGCATCAGGGCAGAGTACCGCTGGTCTCTGCCCACTCAGCAACCCACCAAGGCAGCCTAACAGTTGCCCACACAGTCGTGGTGAGGCACCTGGACATGGACAAAGTTCTCCTCTACCCAGGTGTAGTAACCAGTTATTGTGGGTGGGCTGTACTACTGTTTCTGTTTTGTGGCTGGGTTGCTGGACTAACCAGGGCACTGACCGGCAGGAGGTCAGATACCCTGTTAGTCTAGTTGGTAAAGGGGAGAAGTGTGGCGAAACCAACCTCGCCACTGTGAACTGGAGAAGCCTGGTTGCTCGCCTGCTCCCTTTGGACTATGGCCCTGCAGGTTAAACCGTTTATTTCCCCTGCAGAAAGGCTTATTTGTGTGATCTGAGTGCCATTCATCTAATAATGTGCACTCAGATCCCAGCTATCTGGGGATATGTGAAATGTCTGTGTGTTATGTGTAAAAGGTGACTTTATGTATTTTAAAGTGTTTTGTGTCTTTTTGCAACCATGTGCTTAATGGAGTCTTGTGTCTGTCCTGGGAGATAATTGAATTACTTATCTCCAGGATAGAAGACTCTGAAACTGGTTTGGGCCAGAAAGCCATGCTTCATTTAGTCACAAAGGACTTTCCCTTAACTTTTGAACCCCTGGTCTGATTTGTGCCATTTTTTAATATGTTGTTCCCCTGAATGGATTGATTATGAAAATGTATGTTTTATGTTTGTGACATGTATATTTTTAGAAGTTATAAATATTGTGTAAAAACTGTATTCCTCTGCCGGTGATAATGAGATTACCCATTGTGTTCAGTAATCATATCACCTGCAGAGGGGAGGATTTTGTGTGGGAGTGTCTGGGTGTATTGTACGGATTGATTGGTTGTTTTGTAACGTCCTGTGGGCTGTACTATGTTTGTGGATTGGGAATAAAAGAGACTGTATGTGACAGTACAGGAGTTCCTGCTTAACCCTCAAAGTGAAGTGTCGTCTCATTATTGGGGGAGGATTTATTGTATGCTGTTCCAGTTTGACTGCTAGGAGTGTAAACCTATTCGCATGGTTTTTCCTATTCGGCTGTATACAACATTCATATGCTTGAGAGCATTCATATGCTTCTCCGGTTCGGTGGTTGTGGTGTCTGCTGCAGTGCTTGGAGTCCTCAGGAAGCGCTAGGAGCATCCTTTAACGGAGGTACCCAGTCGGGGTGCCAGGTGATCCGTTACACCTAGACTATTCATTGAGCACATTTCTTCCTGGCTTCCCCTCTTCCTCTCATCTAGCACTCCTTGCCTTATACCTTTATACTTGGGGATTTCAATATCCCAATCAACAACCCCAATTGCACTGATGCCTCTCATCTGCTCTCTGTAACCTCCTCCTTTGGCCTTTCGCAATGGACCAATTTAGCTACTCATACAGCAGGAAACACTCTCGCCTTCCCCAATCTCTATACCACCTCTAATCTTTACAATATTTATTTTCCTCTATCTGACCACCATCTGCTTACTTTTGACATCGGCATACCTAAGACCCAATTGACACCACCGTCTGAACATCAATCTCACAGAAACCTCCAATGTCTTGACCTGGAGCATTTCTCCACTAATCTCCAAACTCTTATTTTACCTATCTCAAACCTCACCTGTCCTAGCTCTGCAACCTCCTTTTACAATTCCACCCTCTCCTCTCAACTAGACATCATGGCACCTTCTACATTTAAGCGCAGCAGGTGCCCCCAACAACAACCTTGGCACACCAAGCTGACTCGATACCTCCAAAAATGCTCCAGAACTGCTGAACGCTGTTGGAGAAAGTCTCACTGTGTGTCTGACTTTCTCCACTATGAATTTATGCTGAACTCATACAGCTTGGCTCTTTCTTTTGCAAAAACAAATTACTTCAATACCCTCATAACCACACTCTCCCATGAACCCAAATGACTATTTCACACATTTAACTATCTTCTTTGCCCTATTGTTCCTCCTCCACCTACTTACTTGACCGCCTCAGACTTTGCAACTTACTTCACTGACAAGATCTCTACAATCAGGGAAGAGATCTCTCATCTTTCTTCTTCCCCGTACAATACTTCCCCTAACCTCACTCCCTCTGCTGTTCTATGTTTATTTGCACCCACTACAGTGGGAGAGGTTTCTGCTCTGCTCCAGTCCTCCTGCCCCACCACCTGCTCCCTAGATCCAATTCCCTCGCATCTTATCCGTACTCTGTCTTCTTCTCTTTCTCCACCTCTCACTAAAATTCTCTCTCTCCTCTGGCATATTTCCATTGCCCTTCAAACATGCAACTGTAACCCCAATTCTAGAAAAGCCCAACCTTGACCCTAATTCCCCATCCAACTACCATCCTATCTCACTACTGCCTTTTGCATCCAAGATCCTTGCAAGAGTTGTGTATGCGAGATTGACATACTTCCTCGAGTCCAACTCTCTGCTAGACCCGCTTCAGTCTGGTTTCTGCACTAAGCACTCTGTGGAAACTGCACTGAACAAAGTATCCAATGATCTACTCACTGCAAAATCTCGTGGTCACTACTCTATCCTAATTCTCCTTGACCTGTCTGCGGCTTTTGACACTGTTGATCATCAACAGCTTCTTCTCATCCTCCACAATATCGGTCTACAAGATATTGCTCTCTCCTGGTGCTCCTCCTACGTCTCCCAGCACTCTTTTAGTGTTTCTTACTCTGGCTCTGCTTCTTCTTCCTAACTCCTCTGTTGGTGTCCCCCAAGGTTCAGTCCTGGGTCCCCTACCATTCTCTTTCTATACTGCCTCCCTTGGTAAACTCATTAGCTCCTTTGGCTTCCAATATCATTTCTATGCAGATGACACGCAAATCTACCTGTCCTCTCCGGATCTCTCCCCATGCCTCTTGACTAGTGTTTCTGACTGCCTCTCTGCTATTTCTAACTGGATGGCTGCCCACTTCCTTAAACTCAACTTGACCAAAACTAAAATTCTGGTCTTTCCTCCCTCAAGTATTGCTACTCCTGTGTCTGTCTCCCTCCAAGTCAACGGTGCTACCATGATCTCCACCACGTCGGCTCGCTGCTTAGGTGTTCTCTTTGACTCGAACCTCTCCTTCAAGCCTCATGTTCAGCCTATCGCCAAATCCTTTCGTTTGCATCTCAAAAACATTGCGTGCATCCGACCGTACTTAACGCCAGATGCGACTAAGGTGCTAGTCCATTCCACTGTCCTTTCTCGCCTTGACTACTGTAATCCACTTCTCAGTGGTCTTACGTGCTCCCAACTTGCGCCATAACAGTCCATAATGAATGCGGTGTTGAGGCTCATCTACCTGTCTGCCCGCTCCTCCTAATACACAAGAATGTCCCGTCTAGGCCCTTACGCTCTGCTGAAGACTTACGTCTATCTTCTGTCCGTACTCCCACCTCTGATGCTCACCTTCAAGACTTCTCGAGGGCTGCACCGTTTCTGTGGAACTCACTTGCCTCCTCCGTTAGATGCTCACCCAGTCTCCACTCCTTCAAAAAATTGTTAAAAACCCACTTCTTCATAAAAGCGTATCAATTTCTCTCTTGCAACTGTCATTAGTCTAATACTTTCCTTACCTTTTGTGTCACTTTACCCCACTCCATCTAGCATGTAAGCTCATTGAGCAGGACCTTCAACCCCTCTGTTCCTGTGTGTTCAACTTGTCTGGTTACAACTATATCACTGCTCGTCCACCCACTGTAAAGAGCTGCAGAATTTGTTGGCGCTATATAAATAATAACATGAAGAATAATTACTTATTTGTAACCTTCATCCTTCTGCTGATGACCATGGATAAGATGATTGGTGGGACCAGGAAGAAGACTCCCATTACTTTATTAATGCTTCCATTTACTAATGCCACATTAATAAGGCTGCACTAACATTTTGTAGTCATGCCACCAGTTATGACACCAACAGTGGCATGTTTGGTAGGTCCTTTATCTAGTTGACACACTGACAACCCATCATTTATTTGACCATTCACCCACTGGTTGCTTGTTCAATCAGTGATTAAATAGTGCAGAATTAGATAAATTTTCCCTCAAAAAGCTGGCAAACATATTTTGCAGTTTTGCCTTCTCCTGCAGCAGGTCTTCTAGAAATATATTTTATAAATAAATACTTGAGATGAGATAAGCAAACAAATACATTTTGACCAAATTTCAATTTATTACATTTCTGAACTGCAATTTGAAATTCCCTGGATTTTCTATATCTAGTTTAGTGAATAGCCCTGTTTATCTCGTATTATTTGTTTTATATGTTTTACTTTAATTTTATAGCATGATATTTGAGTACTATATAATTTAAAACATACTTTTTAAAGCATATTTTTCTGCAGCTGAGATTCCGAAACCTTTTTTAAACGAAACAAAATTCAACTAGAGAAAAAGTTTCAAAGCACACTTTCTTTTTACTTTCATATCCATCTTATAAATTGCACATTTACTCTAAGCTTTGCTAGAAAGATATGCAAACTTCGAGCCAAGTGACAGATAAGAAACCCAGTTTTAAAACTGACACATATACAAACTAATTTTAAGTATTGCATTCATCTTAAAACAGTCATGAAGTTAACTGTGGCACACTGGTTAAAATCCAATACTTTTTCTATTTAGTATTCAAGCATGTATTCAGAAATACAAAAAAGAAGGAGTTCCATATCTTATTACATTTGTAAAAAAAATAAAACTGTATAATTTTCAATTAACTGCTTCATATTCAAATGATCATACTGTTTAATTATATATTAGAAGGTTTATGGATTCTGAAAGATTCCAGAAAATTTAAACTTTCACCCATAAGATTACCCACCCAAATTGCAAAATTCTAAAGGCGGGTGCTTTGGGAGACATTGCACAACAGAGTTATTTGGCAAGTATTTTTATTGTTGGAAAAAGTAAGGTAGTTGTGACTCTTATGGTGATCTGTGGCTATACTATTTATTTAATTAAATAATTAATTATTAAATGCTTCAAGAACTCCTTAAGAGAGGTTGAAAGTTCAATGTGCTTTTTAAATTTTAAAATTTTTGATTATTAAATTAATTCAGAATTTCTATTTTTGGTTTCTTATCGGACTATTTACTTAAATGAGAATTGTTTTGACTTCAGAATGATTTCCGAATACATGTCAAATTTAATGTCAGAATAGCTGAACTGGAAAGCAAATTCAGATTATTCAGGTTTGCTTCCACTTTTTGTATGTTGGCCATAAATTTGAAATTCACTTCTCATTTTAGTGAATAACCGTGTTTATGTCACGAATGGTGTCATCTACATACATTTTTTCCAATAGATGTTTGGCAAGTCATGGGCAGATTATTGTAAATAGGAAAGAAGAGACCCAAGAATGGGACTAAGAGAAACCTGTTATATAATCATATCATAAATTACTCCAATCTGTTAGAAAATTATTATTTTTAGATGATTTATCTACAAAAATTCCAATAGACTTTAGTTGTTATTTCTTGTAGATAAATCATTTTAAAAAGTTTTTTTTTTTTTTCCTCAGGTAGAAATAATTTTTGTTGCTGATTCAAACTTATTAAATCGAGACCATTGTAAGTAGAGTGTTGGAAACACACAAATGGTCATGTATTACAGTTTGTCTAAGTAAGAACTCTCTGTGTCATCAAAGAGTGAAGTGATGACTTTTTCAAATATGATGATCCTCAAGACCTTTGGAAAATCTAACTCAAGTCCCGTAATAAATACAAGTAGATTCTGAATTATAATATGACATAAAACAGTCGTTACTTTATACCAATGAAGTGCTGATATCTTGGTTACAAATTATTTATACATGACTGCTGTGACCAATGCATCTAAATCAGATAAGAAATGATTCACTAAAACGCACCCAGCTACCATGGCAATAACAATAAAATATATACAAAACAATAGCTATACAGAAGAAAGCATGAATGCAAGTGTCATATTGTACAAATATAATATTGCTTTAAAACTACCAATAAAAAAGGAAAAAAAAGATAGCTAACTAGATAGAGATGACTACTCACACCTATGCACTTCACCTTCATCTCATTATACACACAACCCCAAATGTGAATCACTTATTGTGATGAAAGGAACTTTGCCACTGGGTTTTGGAGGGGCCTGTTTGCCAGCCTCCTACCCTGGGACTATGGGCCCTGTGATAACCCATGTTTAAAAGTACTGTTTCTGCCCATTGTACTTTTAACTGAAACAGAGTCAAACATGTCGCGGCGGCCATCTTAAATTGTCCAGCAGTGTTTAGTCGTCGAGTGCATGGAACTGTTTTGGGCATGGGACCATGTGTACGGTGGGGCAAAAATAAGCCTTCCAGGAAATTCCTAAACCCCTGAATTGATTTGGGTGATTTTTGGACATGTTGTTCACCCAGATCGGGGCTATCAGGGGATGTGATTTTGTGGGGATATGTTGTATTTTGGGGTACTTTTTGAGGTTTGTAAAAATTTATGTTTTCTCTGTTTAGAGTTAATTAAGTTAGCCCATTGTCTTTGTTAATTGTATTGACTCTGTTTTTATTGTTTGTTAATTCTGTGTCCTGTGCCCCACAAGGTTCACCTGGGCGTCAACCTTGTGGGGAAAAACTGTATAAAAACTCAAGCTGTTAAATAAACCTTCAGACCTTCTTACCGTCAATACGCAGCCTTGTCTCGTGTTGCAGGTTCTTGCTATATCACACTGGAGATTGCTATACTCTGTATACTCCCCTGGATGCTAATCACGAGCTCTTCGAAGAGCTGTTCCTGCTTCATTCTCTGAAGGAACCTGTAGCCTTTTCGTAGGTCTACAGTG
Organism: Pelobates cultripes; assembly: GCA_933207985.1. Classification (NCBI taxonomy): domain Eukaryota; kingdom Metazoa; phylum Chordata; class Amphibia; order Anura; family Pelobatidae; genus Pelobates; species Pelobates cultripes. The sequence continues at coordinate 29,875,825 of OW240914.1, forward strand.
GGTAGGAGACGGCGAGAGCCAAACCAACCTGCGGCGGTTTGTGGGGTCTGCAGTACTTATGGTGTCTGGTGTGGTGCTGATGGTCCTTGGTAAGCACTAGGAGCATCGATTGATAGAGGGTCCACTACACTTATGCACTTAGTATTGTTCTCTTGCTCATGCATCCTCATTAACCCAAGCACGACAGTAAAGATGGGTTGCTGGGGACACTTAACTGAACAAGCTATAGAGCAGCGCTAAACAAACTAAGAACACTAGGAAGGGAGGCAGCACACCTGATCATAGGGTAATCCCAACCCTCTAGAAAACGTGAACAAGTCAAACAACAATATACAGGTAGCGCCAATAAAAATACTCCAAACACAATAGTATATAAAAATAAGAGCAATGAAATCAATACGTGCAATAAAAATCCCACAGGATATAAAATGAGTACACAATAAAACTTAAAAGAATAAAACATACCAAATGTTACAGCACAGTCTCAAAGGTGGCAAGAGATCTTTTAGTCCTGGTATGGGACCTTTTTGGTAGCTTCGCATAATAGCATTATATGAAAAGGAAGCAAAAAAAGAGGCAAACCAATAGTGCAATATGATAGTACATGGTAGGACAAACGACACTTAAATAAGATGTCAACTCACATATGGTAGAGCTATAACCAGCTCTAGGTAAAACAGCATGCAGTGGTATACAATTCCCACATGTGGCTTAGTAGAGAAGTAAAACAAGAGATTAAAAATAAGAAAAGGGCATTTAAAGCATTTAAATCGGACAAATCAGAGGCATCCTATATAAGATATAAGGAAGCCAATAATACATGCAAAAAGGCAATTAAAGTGGCTAAACTAGAAAATGAGAAATTGATAGCCAAAGAATGCAAAACCAACTCCAAATTTTTTTTTCAAGTACATCAATTCTAAAAAAACAAAAAATGAAAGTGTAGGTACACTGAAAACAGAGATGGGTCTGTTAGTTAATGAAGACCAGGAAAAGGCAGAAATTTTAAAGAACTATTTTTCTTCAGTATATATTAATGAGGATCCTATGGCAAGAGATAAGCAAATGATTGCTGCAACAAATTTGCAGATAACTTGTGATTAGATAACTCGAGACAAGGTGCTACAGCTATTAAAGAAAATTTATGTAAATAAAGCTCCGGGGCCTGAAGGTATCCACCCACGAGTACTTAAGGAGCTAAGTGGGGAAATAAGTGAACCTCTGTATTTAATTTTTCAAGGTTCTTTTGTTTCAGGTATTGTACCGGAGGATTGGAGGAAGGCAGATGTTGTTCCTATATTTAAAAAGGGTTCAAAATCCTTGCCTGGAAATTATAGACCTGTGAGCTTAACTTCTGTGACTGGGAAATTATTTGAACGGCTATTAAGGGACAATATTCAGGAATTTATTGGGAAGAACTGTGTTATTAGCAATAATCAGCATGGTTTTATGAAACATTGGTCATGTCAAACTAACCTAAATGCATTCTACAAAGAAGTAAGTAGAAGTATAGATCAGGGTGTTGCAGTGGATGTGATCTACTTAGATTTTGCCAAGGCATTTGATACGGTTCCTCACAATAGGTTAGTTTTCAAACTAAAAGAAATTGGTCTAGATGAATATTCTTGTTCTTGGGTAAAACATTGGCTTAAGGATAGAGTACAAGGAGTTGTCATTAATTTTCAAGCTGGACAAAAGTGGTAAGTGGTGTCCCTCAGGGTTTTGAGGGTTTATAAATGATCATGAAATGGGCATTGAAAGCCATGTATCAATGTTTGCAGGTGACACAAAACTTTGTAAAGTAATAAAATGTGAGCAGGATATTGCCTTGCTGCAGAGGGATTTGGATAGATTGGGGAACTGGGCACCAAAATGGCAGATTAAATTTAACGTAGAGAAATGCAAGGTTATGCACTTTGGGGTTAAGAATGCACAAGCAATTTACACCCTAAATGGTAGTGAACTAGGGATAACCACACACGAGAAGGATTTGGGAATTGTTATAGACAACAAATTAGGCAGCAACATGCAATGTCAATCTGCCATTGCTAAGGCCAGTAAGGTTTTGTCATGTATAAATAGGGGCATAAATTATGAGATTAAAATATAGATGAAAATATAATTTTGCCACTTTATAAATCACTGGTAACACCCTGAATATGCTGTGCAATTTTGTGCACATGTTCTAAAGAAAGATATCATGGCACTAGAAAAAGTGCAGAGAAGAGCTACAAAATTGATAAAAGGAATGGAGCATTTTAGTTATGAAGAAAGGTTAAAACATGTAAATCTCTTTAGTTTGGAAAAACAGCGCCTGAGAGGGGATCTGATAACATTATTGTGACAAGAGCAATCTCGCCACATTGCATTGGAGGAGCCTGGTTGCCCGCCTGCTCCCTTTAGACTATGGACCGGACTTATAAAATACTTTGTTTTCCCTGCAGAAAGGCTTACTCATGCCTTTCTGCCAGGGCGTCTGGTAGATTTTATCTACCGAACAAAATACCAAAGGTGCGACCACCGGGAAGCTGGCGTGTGCCTTCAATTTACCTCCCTGATGCTAGGGTGTGCCGTCAATTGACCACTCAGTAGTTGCGGTTAACCGCAGCTTAATTGACTGTTACTGGGTTGCCGCGGTTAGACTTAGCGGCCGCTAGGTGGTGGTGTTATGGAGATCCCCGGACGGCCAGCGGTGCTCAGCCCGGAATCAGTGCACTAAAAGCGGACACTTTTACGTGCAGGCACCGCTGAGCCTCCAGCCTTCCCTGCTTCTATTCGTGGCTGTTTAGCCGAACGCTGAATTGATCGGGACTTTACTTCAGTGAATGTTTTAACCCAGATAGCTATGCCATGAAGCCTATTCGTGTAATTAAAGATTTTGGCTCCATGGCAATTGGGGATATGTGACATGTCTATATTTTATGTATTAAATATAACTTTGTATATTTTAAAGTATTTTACTGTCTTTGTGTCCCCACATGTATAATGGAGTTTTGCCTCTGTACTGGGAGATGATTGGATTACTTCCCAATTATCTCCAGGATAGAGGGAGGGAAATTAGGATGCATTGTGGGGATGTTTTACTTCTGTGTGTCTGAATGTGATACATGTCTGTCTGTGTTACAGTCTCCCATCTCGTCCCCTAGGGGAGTGTCCATCAGGTGGGAGACCTGCATAAATACTGGGCAGGTAGCCCTCAATAAACCAGACCACTGCTTGACCCTCAACACAGAGCTCTGTCTCGTCTTTGGGGGGATTTACTGTATGCTGTTAGAGACTGATTGCCAGGAGTGTAAGCCGCTTGGGTACTTTTCCTGTTCGTCTTCTAGCAGCTATTCGTGAGGTTCCAGTTCGGAAGTTTGGAGTGCTACTTTGTATGCAGTTTGGGAGTTTGGAGCATTCCCTTGTATGCAGTTCGGGAGTTTGGAGCATTCCCTTGTATTCATTTCGGGAGTTTGGTGTTCTGCAGTAGCTGTGCCTGTATATCTGGAAGGGGAATATCCTCTAAACAGTGGTTTAACCCCTTTATGCCTGGGGGTGCCATAACAATTATACAAATATATTCGGGGCCAGTACAAACCATTATCTGGAAATTTATTCATAAACAGGGCTATACATAGGACAAGAGGCTGGAAGAAAGGAGATTTCATCTAAGGCAAAGAAAAGGTTTTTTTTTTACAGTAAGAGCAATACGGATATGGAATTCTTTGCCTGAAGAGGTGGTTTTGTCAGAGTCTATACAGATGTTTAAACTGCAATTGGATAAATTCTTGCAAAAACATAACATACAGGGATATAATTTCTAATTAGTGGGGTAATAGCTGCTTGATCCAAGGAGACATCTGACTGCTATTTTGGGGTCAAGAAGGAATTTTTTCCTAGTTTGTTGCAAAATTGGAAGTGCTTCAGACTGGGTTTTTTGCCTTCTTTTGGATCAACAGCAAAAAACATATTTGAGGAAGGCTGAACTTGATTGGCGCAAGTCTCTTTTCAGCTATGTAACTATGTAACTATGTAACATGCAGGATATCCCTCTGGTTTTGGTACAGACAACTGATGGCAAATCACAACTGGATAACGATGAGGCAGATCATATGGAATGACAAAAAAGCAGCCAATAGTGCTCTCTATATAGATAGGTAAGTGTCAATAAGGTAAATAAAAATATACTTACAATAGAGTGAGCAGACTAACCACTCTATGTAAGCCTGGTTGGTATAATCCCCACCAATGATTTCTTTGGTTGCTTATCCACAGTAGGTAGTGGGTCCAGATGTCAGGTAAAAGTATAAAAATAAATAATACGTTCTAAAAATATATGGCTAAAAGGCAGGTATTGAGATAGCCAAAATACTTTATTTTAACAACAGCATAAAAACCATAATGCATTTCTCCCCTTAGTGCTTTCTCACTTTTTTACCACTTCAGAATGCCCTAAGGGGAGGGAGGGTTTGAAGAAGAAGAGAGTGGTCAACAGTATTAAAGGCAGCAGTGAGGTTGAGGAGAATTAAAAAGAGTAGATTTAACAGTGAATATGTTAGTCACTTTTTCTAATGACAGTTTAAGTAGAATATAGGGAGCCGAATCCAGATTGCAGAAGGTGAGTACAACCCACTCAACCTGATTAGAAGTTAAAAGGACAAGATACATTAAGAGACCTCGAACTCAAAGGCAGCGGGAAAGGAGTTAAAAGTAAAAGAAGGTACAAAATGGTAGTCAAGTATTGGAGGGCAGGAGAAAAGAGGGGATAATACATTCCTAATTTGGTTGCTCTTGTCAGTTAAGTGAAATGCAAAATCACTAGCTGTGAGGTTAGTTAATGGCGGGGTTGTAGTGGGATGAAGAAGGGATGTAAAGACTTGAAAGAGGTGTTTGGGATCACAAGAGTAGGTGGAGATGAGAGAGGTACTCATGCTTGGCAAGAAAGAAGACAGAAATATAGAAATGTAGCATGAATTTGTAATGTATGAAGTCAGTTGTGGTGTGAGACTCTCTTAAACTATGTTCAGCACTTCATGAACATCATTGGAGATAGCGGATGAGCTTGCTGTACCATGGTTTAAGGTGTGGCTGATGCTTAGCGGACACTTTGATTGGTGCTGCCATATCTAGAGCAGTAGACAGAACAGAATTATAGTATGAGGTAGCTTGAGAGGGACAGGAGAGAGTTGACATAGGAGAAAGCAGAGAAAGGAGCGAGTAAAAGAAGTGGCCTGAGATAAACAAGATTGTTGAGTGAGAGGCACATTGACAGTGCAGGTTAGAAGATGGTGGTCATATTGAGGGAAAAGTATGTTAAGGAAGTTTGATGCAGAAGAAAGGTTAGAGAAAACAAAGTCAAGGGTATTATAGTATTATATTTGTAGGAGAGTTGGTCCATGGATTATGGCCAAAGTAAAAGATTATTGATAGAAGACCAGATGCTGTTGAATTGTTAGGTTCATTAATATGTTGTAGTCACCAAAGATGAGAGAAGGAATGTCAAATGAGAGAAAGTAAGGAAGCCAGCCAGAAATGTATTTAAGGAAGAGAAGAGGAGAGCCAGAATGGCAGACAATAATAGTGACACTAGCAAAGATTAAAGACACGGATGGAAAGAACCTCAAGAGATGAAAAGACAGAGATGAAAAAGGGGGAAAAGGTTGGAATGGTCTGGTGGAGTGGGATAAGTGTAATTCACCATAAGATAAAACATGGGGTAGCAGTGTCAGGTGAAGAGAGGCAGGTTTCTGAGATTGTAAAGGAGAAGAGCTCAGAAGGTGAAATAGATACAACCAGGGCAGGTGCAAGAATTTTTGGCACCTCCAACCAACCCCCAAAAAAATGCATTTTAGCCGTGTATAATAATCCTCCTTTTGAATTTCTTACTCCCTTTAGTGTATTGTATCCCCTTTGAATGTCTCTTACAACCGCCTTGGGTATCTTTTTCTTCCCCCCCAGCCCACTTGCGTTTCTCTTTCTTTCCCACAGCCCTTTTCTTTGGGTCTCTCTCTTCAGCTGTTTTGTGTGTCCCTCCTCCCCCAGCGTCCTTTGCATTTCTTTTTCCTCCCAAGCCATATAGACATAGATATATAGCAACATATGTAACCATACAGGCACACAATCAAACACAGTCATACAGGAACACATACAGGTACACTGTTTTACAAACATAGACATACATACAAACACATAGACATGCTGACACTGTCATAGAGAAAAATAAAGACAGTCATGCAGAGATATTCAAACAGACATACAGTCATGCAGAGACATATACACAGTCATACAGAGACATAAAGATGCAGACATACAGTGACATATAGAGCAAAGCATACAGAGACATACAAAACAAGGCATACAGAGACACATGGCCAAAGTCATGCATATACATACATACACAGACATATAGTCCACAGAGATATACAAAACAAGGCATACAGAGACATAGAGATACAGTCATACAGAGACATACATAACAATGCATACAGAGGCATACAGGGGGACAGGGACAGTAGAGGGAAAGACAAGGGCAGTAGAGAAAAATAGAGACATACTGACACAGGCATACATACACAGTCATACACAAACATATTGTCATACAGACACAGGCATACAGAGCAGGGACAGATCAAGAACCTAATCTCTGAAGGGGGATTCATAGTGGATTGTAGTGGGGTGATAGGGGCTGTATTGTAGGGTTAGAGGATGTAATTAGTGGCTTAGGAAATCTAGTGGTGGATAGGTGCTGTAGTAGGTTGATGGGTGCAATTGGGGAAATTATCTGTAGTGTGGGGGATATGGGCAGCAATTGGGGGAGAGGGGCTGTAGTGGGGAGGATATGAGAATGTAGTGGGGGTAAGGACTATAGTGGGGAAAGGTCTGTAGTAAGGGGATAGGGACTGTAGTGGAGTCATAGGGTGTAAAATGGGGGTTAGGGACAGCATGTGGTGGAGTAAAGGCTGTAGTGGAAGGGATATAGGGGAGTTAGGGGCTATGGTGGGGGAAAAGGGGCAATATAGTGGGGGCAGTAGAGGGGGGACAGGGACAGTAGAGGGGGGCAGGGGCAGTATGATAGGGGCATAGGATCTGTAAAGGGACAGGGGCTGTAGGGGGTAGGTGCTATAAGGTGGGACAGAAGCTGTAGGGGGGAAACAGGGGCGGGACAGGGTATTTAAAGGGGGACAGGGCTTTAGAGTGGGAAACATTGACTTTAGACTGGGAGCAGGGACTTTAGAGGGGGGACAGGAGCTTTAGAGGGAAAGGCAGGGACAGTAGAGGGAAAAACGTGGACAGTAGAGGTGAAGACAGGGACAGTGGAGGGGGGCTCAGAGGCAGTAAAGGGGGGCACAGAGGCTGTAGAGGCGGACACAGAGGTGGTATGGTGGGGCACAGGGATTTTAGAGGGCAGACAGGGGCAGTGGATGGAGGCACAGGGGCAGTGGAGGGGTACAGAGGGATTGGGAAGAGGTACAGGAGGATTTTTGGAGGGTTCGGGGGGTTTAGATGGAGGGACAGGGAGGGGGGACAGGGGCAGTAGAGGCGGACATGGGCAGTAATCACTCATGGCAGTAGAGGGGGACATGGGCAGTATGATGGGGACAGGGTCTGTAAAGGGAGAGACAGGGGCAATATGGTAGGGACAGGGGCTGTAGAGGGAGTAACAGGGGCAGTATTGTGTGCACAGGGGCAATATGGCAGGGGTAGGGGCTGTAGAGAGGGGCTGCTAAAAAAAAAAACAACTAAAAAATGTGATTTAAAAAAAAAAACTAAAAGGTTTCACCCTCCTTGGCCCAAGGTAAGCCTCTTACCCCTTGTGGTGGTGTGGGACAGGCTGGACAAGAGTTGGAGCTGGAGCTGCAGATACATTCAGGACCGCTGGGGAGTCTGGGAGCAGTGGAAGTCACACCCCCTCCTTCTGACATTATCAGAGGAGGCAGGCTGACTCCCCTGCTGTATGCTGGCTGCAGGGAGAGCGAAGTTAGTTGAAAAGTACGAGTCCCCAGCTAGAGGCAGGGGATTCAGATTTTTGCACCCCCGCTCTGGCGCCCCAAGGCGGCCACCTGTGCAGTCTTATAGAGGCGCCAGCCTTGGTATAATTTGGGAAGAGGCAAGCTCTGGGAATTAATGGTCCATAGAGCTGACAAGGAACAAATAGAGGCCTGGTGACACAGATACTAGGAGTGAAATATTCTATCGGTAAACATGCAACAGGCAATTCTAGTACAAAAAAATATAAAACAGAAGAAATAGCAACTGCCAAAAAGAGAAAAGAGCACATGTGTGTGGGGTGATGAGTAAATGGAGTATCCCAGGTGTACCTTGCAGCTCTTAAAACAAAGTCAGTCTCTGAAATGCTTAATGGTAGGTGTCTTGATAACTAGTTCTCAGGAGCACTTCTGAGAGTGTGTTGTAACAGGGCTTGCCAATTTTATGGTCTCTCTTACCTTTTATTGCTCCATCTTTTCTATAAAGAAGGAACATGAAAATAAATCCTACTGGGATTAACAAAGCAGTGGAGAAAAGTAAAAACTACTGTATCATATGTGATACTATAATGAAAAAGTGACTTTTACACTAAATTGTTTTACTAAACATTTATGTTTATTTTTGAAGTTGTGAGAAAGTAAATAAAACGACTTAGCACAATTCCTTCCAGTTCTTTAACTTGAAATGTATCCAGAACGACACTCCACTGTCCAAATACAACCATAAATAAAAAGCACCGTTTAGTATATATGCCTCAATGAGAACATGCTTGCTTTTAATTGTGTATTTTCTTTCTTTGAGGGTATATCAAAAAACAGTTGTCAGAAGCTGCAGATTCTCTTGTCTGTAGTCTTTGCAAGCTTTCCCCTTCTACCCAGCCCAATTGTAGCCTCTTAAGTTTAGCTCCACTGAGCTTAACAACCAGGAAGTACCAGCCCCAGTTATGGGATTGACAGTCAGATGGGTGGAACAAGGTTAATTTTCAAAAGTGACAATTTCTATTGAAATCTGCACATTTTATAAAATGAAAAAAATAGAACACAATCTTCAGTCATAAAGCTCTCCAGCAAGATTTTTAGAGCTCATTTGCATTTGCATATATCCATGAATAAAGTGGAATTATGAGGCAAAAATTGTGTTCTTTGATGAGCTCATTTGCATATGCCTACTCAGACTCCCTTGGTTAAAGCAAGATTTCTGTGGTAAAAGCAAGTCTTATGGCTTGCCTGGTGTGTGTATTTGTGTTTAACATTGCATTAACTAGCCACTTATTTCAAGTAGAATGGGTTTTCATCCACACTATTTTCCCCACCACAACTTATTTAATATGTACTTAACAATTAATGTCAAGCCTCCATAGCAAGCCAGTGACCTATCTCATGCTGATGAGTTGAAACAACAGCTGTCCATGAGTGATTAACTGCCATTGCACCTGCACCTCTTTCTGAGTTGTGGAAGAGGTAACCAGAACTAGTGAAAGATTATATATGTTAAAACTCAATATTTAATAGATTTAAAAAGTCCAATAGGACAAGAAAAAACAAGATACATCACTCTAAAAAACTCAAATAGTACTATGTATAGAAAATAATAAATAAAACACAGCCAAAAATAAATAAAAAGAATATATATACATATGCGGCTACAATTAGCCTAAATAAAACGGAGCAGAGGTATCAAGCCTCTATATCTATGAATACTATGGTGCTTATGTCTCTATGAATATATAGACTAGCACCTTGACACGCTTTCATAAAAATACGAACTAGGTGGTAGACAGGGAAGAGGTATCGAACCTCTAAATTATTTGTTGTGTAGTGCCGTGTCTATATAGATATGATGCTAAGGGTAATGTGCTCATTCATACTAGCAAAAGGGCAGGAAAAAAGAAAAGTAATGCCTGCTAAAATAATTTTACTAAATAATCCTACTCACTATGTCTTATAGTTATAGTATTAATGGGATGTTTGTAATGTCTCCTAATGTGGAATCAATTTTAGTAATGACCATTCAAATAATTGTACAGTTGGCAAGTAGGTTTGTGCAAAAAGATATTGTAGGGTTAAAGTACTCTGTCCTTGATACCGAATGTTATCTACAGAAGCCGTTGGTAACAATGTCACTGAGCTCGCTTGCGATGTATCATAGATAAAATGTTGCAGATATTTTATTTAGATACCAAGATTATTGAATTGAGGAATTGACAGGTTAATAGCTATACATGGTGGATGTAGAATAGTGTTATTAGATACTCTATTCATCTAAATGGGTGAATATTAAAGTGGAGTAAGTGGGTGCTAGACAAAACCAGATAGATGCTGGGTATATACTATCTCACCCTGTTGTGCCTTCGAGGGCACCTCTTAAACCCACCAACAAAATCTCGCCCTATACTTATAATAGACAGACAGCCCCCTCCCAAAAATGCAAAGGGTGGTGGATAGAGTAGAGAAACACTCACACATAAGATCGAAATAGCTAGTTAGCCAATATATGTGATATCACTATAGCTAGTGAGTAAAGGCTCGTAAAAAGCCATTGTTTTTATTAGTTTTTTTAAAAGTTTTTTCTAAAGGTTTTTAAAAAAAAAACACCTAATCTAGGCAAAAAACAATGGGGATTTAGTTACATTATATGATCATTGATAAGTATCTCCAATAGCCTAAAAAACGCTAGATGATAAAAAATAAGTTGCACAAAAATTATTATCATATATATATATAAATATATATATAATCTTAGAATGCCTGGTAGCAATATACTAAAGTTGCTAGTATCGATGAGGTACCCCTAGTCTCCCTGGCATTTCGCTGTTTAGCTCATCAGAGGGCAATCGGTTGACTGACATTTCCTGGATTAGATAGGGGATACAGTGATCAATTTGGTTAGAGGATATTTAAATGTACCAATGGTATCGCTGTGTGTCAAGAGAAGTGGTCATGCTTGTTGGATGGGAGATCATAAATACACGGAATTGAAAAAGGTAAATATGTCAGAAAGATGCTGAAAATTTTAAGAATATTGAACAAAAATCTAAGTTAAATTGTATGATATACAAAAAAGAAAAGAAAAATCAAAACAAATAATAAAAACTTGATAGAGAACATATATTGCTTAATGTGGTTTTTCAGTAAGGGACTTGTATATTAAATGTTGTGTAAACTAATAAGTGATCAATATAGTAAATGATGAAGCCTTCCATAGTTGGCTGATGGTGTCAAAGAATAAATAGTATATGGAACAATTTTATATGAAAAAAAGTTCAGTGATTAACTATACTATTTCATCACTTTTATTACTAGATATGATCCTTACTTTATAAAACTACAGTAATAACTGATTACTGAATAGTGGAAACATTGTTATGGTTAATAAGGACTTTATTCCCAAGAGATTATAAATTGGCTGTTTGAGCTGAGGGTGATAACTTATTTTAATAAGAACTGCATACTAGATAAGTGGAGTACAGTAAAGAAACCTACGGTGATATTTTGTCTATGCAAGAAATGCTGACATTCATCCCGTTAAGTAAGATGATAAGTAACAGGTTGTGAAGCCTGAAAAGACTATAAGAATATGACCATTTTAATTGTAGTCATAACCTACTCAGGGTAACCATGTTTTTAGTGCTGCAAGTAGAACATTTGAATGTTCCACTCAAATGATTATGATTATATGGGGGACCATGATTATAGCAAAACCCAGGTATAGTCTCCACGCTGACCATCCTTGCTGTATTAGGCTTATGGAGTAATGATAATTAAAATTAAAATAGTACTGGGCAAATGTATATATCAAAGTACGGCATGAAGTATACATTCACAGATCATAAGTCTGAATGTGGGTTGAACAATAAACCTCAATATAGGTCAAATTTCTACTTAATATTTTATTAAAATATTGGGACATGTATTACAGTATAAGATAGACAATTGTCAACTGTGTGAGTAGGTAGTTAGACAGGTCTTTAGAAAGCTTAAGAATTCTGCTAAATTTGAAGATTAGTCATGAATGAAGGGAGTGAAATTAAACTCCTCATTTAGAACTCGGGGTGCTAATGTCTGGAATAGGTGTATCCATTTTGATTCTTGTCTCAGCAATTTTAGAATAAAATTGCTCTTCCTGGAGATGAGAGTGATAAGTTCAAGTGTCTGAAATTTCAGATTGGAAACGTCACTATTATGTACTCTTGATGTGGTTGGCTACTGGGGTAGTAATGTTCAAATTAGTAACTGTATTGACGTAGCTTGGTATGCTCCTAAGATTAGGTGCAATAGGGTCCAGGAGTCAATTCACTTGGAAAGGCTTCTCTATATTGAAATAGTTAGGAGGGATACACAGCTAATATATATGGGGTGTATGACTTTAAATCTGCTAGGAGCAGAATCAAATTGCTACACACCAAATTGCTCTACTTAAAATTTCAAGATGTAAACTGTAATAAAAAAATAAATAAATATATAGGAAAACAGTATAAGGAACTGTTTCCTATATGGTAGGAAGCTTATACAGTTATGGGTGTATATGTCTTTAAATCCATAACTGGTAGAACATGACAGGACCTATGTCAGTATCACGTACTGTGATACAGATAAAAAAAATATAAAAACCAAATGCAAAATATATACTATTAGATAGATCACTATATGTTATAAAAACAAAATAAATAAATAAATAAATTTAGATTAAAATTAAAATTAATGTAAAGTTTATTGAGCAATAACAGTATTAAAAATGTATTCAAGTGTGAATAAAAATTAAAAATAAAGATCAGGAACGTATTGCAAGAATGTTACCAGCACTTCAGCAGTCCTAATATCAACTGAACCGCAGGGACCATCCAGGATGGATATGGATACAGTATTGCTCTCACTGTGATCTCTGGCTGTCGGCTGTGAGGTTGGCGTGCGTCCCAGACCTCACTCTGAGAGATGCACGCTTGCCGGCCGGTCGGTCCCCAGATGCTTCAATATCACACTCTCAATGAAGAGGTGTTGTTTGCTGCTGGTTTACAGAACTTCTGCGTCCGTATCCTGTTTGTCTAACGCGTTTCGTGGGTGTCAGCCCCACTTCATCAGAGACGGGATGAGGATTCAGTAATCCGTGTTTAATAAATATGCATTCGGCTAATTGTAATTAGTAACATAAGTGTCATTATTAAAAAACATTGTTAAGAAACATTGTGTGCTCGGTATTTAACCCTTAATGATACATATATGTACATATAAAGAAGGAAATCATAATTACAAAAAATGGAATAATTCATTGAGAGAAGTAATTAATTAGACTTCAATTCTTCATACATATATCGAAAAAAGATTCAGAGGTATAACAATAAGTATTAGAAACAGTATAAGTTAAAATGTATCAGAAACAATATAAGTATGTATAGAAATCATAGTTACAAAAAATGAAAGTTACAAAAAAAGTGAAATAGTTCATTAAAGGAGATAATTAATTAGACTTAAGTTCTTCATAAATATATCGAAAAAGGATTCAGAGGTATAACAATAAATATCAGAAACGGTATAAGTTAAAAAAGTAAAATAGTCACAGAATATAAAAGCTGGCTTTAGAATACATAAAAGCAGTATATATTATGTGTATACATACGGATACATACGAATAAATATAAAACGCAGTCTTCACATACAAGTGCTTAATGGAAAGCTAGATTGCAATATGTGTAAGAAATACATATCTGGAGTAAATGAAAAACAAGAGGAATATAAAATGTCTATAAAAGAAAGAAAAGTGTGCAAGTTAATCTAATCATTAAAATAGGCAGAAAGATGTGCAAAAAGTGTGCAAAAAGTGATGAGGAATACAACAACTTTAAATATTGTACTTCCCAAAACGGATACTTCTGAAGACATAGTTACATTGAACACACATATAATAGGGATAATTATCTGTCCAAGTGAATTGACTCCTGGACCCTATTGCACCTAATCTTAGGAGCATACCAAGCTACTTTTATCCTAAGGCGTAGTATTTGGTGAAACTCCTGCCCATATCCAGTTTGAGACATTTCGCTACAAGTCGGACTCCCTCACCTCTGGGTGTTGCAAGAGGCATACCAGACCATCTTAATAGTAACTGTATTGACATTCTGTAGAATTCGTCTTCTAAATTGCTGATAAGTTTTGCCCACGTATTATATTCCACAGCTGCAGGTGATCACATACACCACTTTGGTGGAACTGCAGTTTATTAATTGTTTGATGGAAAATTGTGTTTTAGTTTGGGTACATTCAACGATTTTAGATGGTTTGACAAAATCAAATGCCTTACAGTGTCCACACCTATAGATGCATTTGGTGGTGGTAAGCCAAGTTTGAGGGGCCGAGACAGGTTCCATATAGCTGTGTACCAACATGTCTTTTACATTTTTAGATCTGTGCGCTGTAATACTGGGAAAGGGCAATAAATGATCAGCCAAACACAATTTTCCATCAAACAATTAATAAACTGCAGTTCCACTAAAGTGGTGTATGTGATCACCTGCAGCTGTGAAATATAATACGTGTAAATTTAGAAGACAAATTCTACAGAATGTCAATACAGTTACTAATTTGAACATTACTACCTCAGTAGCCAACCACATCATGAGTACATAAGAGTGATGTTTCCAATCTGAAATTTCATAAACTTGAACTTATCACTCTCAATTCCAGGAAGAGCAATTTTATTCTAAAATTGCTGAGACAAGAATCGAAATGGATACACCTATTCCAGACATTAGCACCCCGAGTTCTAAATGAGGAGTTTCAGTTCACTCCCTTCATTCATGACTAATCTTCAAATTTAGCAGAATTCTTAAGCTTTCTAAAGATCTCTCTAACCACCTACTCACACAGTTGACAAGTGTCTATCTTATACTGTAATACATGTCCCAATATTTTAATAAAATATCAAGTAGAAATTTGACCTATTTTGAGGTTTGTTGTTCAACCTACATTCAGACTTATGATCTGTGAATGTATACTTCATGCCGTACTTTAATATATACATTTCCCAGTATTATTTTAATTTCAATAATCATTACTCCATAAGTCTAATAAGGCAAGGATGGTCAGCGTGGAGACTATAACTGGGTTTTGCTATAATCATGGTCCCCCATATAATCATAATCATTTGAGTGGAACATTCAAATGTTCTACTTGCAGCACTGAAAACATGGTTACCCTGAGTAGTTTACGACTACAAGTAAAATGGCCATATTATTATCATCTTTTCAGCCTTCACGACCTGTTACTTATCATCTTACTTAACGGGATGCATGTCAGCATTTCTTTCATAGACAAAGTATCATGGTAGGTTTCTTTACTATACTCCACTTATCTAGTATGCAGTTCTTATTAAAATAAGTTATCACCCTCAGCTCGAACAGCCAATTTATAATCTCTTGGGAATAAAGTCCTTATCAACTAGAACAATGTTTCCACTATTCAGTAATCAGTTATTACTTTAAGTTTATAAAGCAAGGACCATATCTAATAATAAAAGTAATGAAATAGTATAGCTAATCTCTGCACTTTTTTCATAGAAAATTGGTCCATATACTATTTATTCTTTGACACCCTCAGCCAACTAGGGAAGGCTTCATCATTAACTATATTGATCACTTATTAGTTTATACAACATTTAATATACAAGTCCCTTACTGAAAAACCACATTAAGCAATATATGTTCTTGTATAGGGAGAGGCATTAGCAGTAGAAATAGGGAAGTGCTCATGCCATTGTACAGAACACTGGTGAATCCTCACTTTGAGTATTGTACACAGTACTGGAGACCGTATCTTCAGAAGAATATTGATACCTTAGAGAGGGTTCAGAGAAGGGCTACTAAACTGGTTCATGGGTTGCAGGATAAAACTTACCAGGAAAGGTTAAGGGATCTTAACATGTATAGCTTGGAGGAAAGATGAGACGGGGGGATATGATAGAAACATTTAAATACATAAAGGGAATCAACACAGTAAAGGAGGAGACCATACTTAAAAGAAGAAAAACTACCACAACAAGAGGACATAGTCTTAAATTAGAGGGGTAAAGGTTTAAAAATAATATCAGGAAGTATTGCTTTACTGAGAAAGTAGTGGATGCATCGAATAGCCTTCTAGCTGAAGTGGTAGAGGTTAACACATTAAAGGATTTTAACCCCTTAAGGACCAAACTTCTGGAATAAAAGGGAATCATGACATGTCACACATGTCATGTGTCCTTAACCCCTTAAGGACACATGACATGTGTGACATGTCATGATTCCCTTTTATTCCAGAAGTTTGGTCCTTAAGGGGTTAAGTGGTTAAGCATGTGTGGGATAGGCATATAGCTATCCTAACTATAAGATAAGGTATTTAGAAAATTGGGCAGACTAGATGGGCTGAATGGTTCTTATCTGCCATCAGATTGTTTATCAAATTTTTATTATTCATTTTGATTTTTCTTTTTTGTATATCATACAATTTAACTAAGATTTTTGTTTAATATCCTTACAATTTTCAGCATCTTTCTGACATATTTACCTTTATCCATTCCGTGTATTTACAATCTCCCATCCAACAAGCATAACTACTTCTCTTGACACACAGCGATACCATTGGTACATTCAAATATCCTCTTACCAATGGGATCACTGTATCCCCTATTTAAACTGGAAATGTCAGTTTCCGGTTCCCCTCTGATGAGCTAAACAGCTAAACGCACGTCAGGGAGACCATCTATATTAGCAACTTTAGTATATTGCTACCAGGCATTCTTAAGACAAGATTACCACAACGGCTTTATAGGAGCCATCATTCGCTAACTATGGTGATATCACACATATTGGCTAACTAGCTATTTCGATCTTATGTGTGAGTGTTTCTCTACTCTGTCCACCACCCTCTGCATTTTTGGGAGGGGCTGTCTGTCTATTATAAGTATAGGGTGAGTTTTTGTCGGTGGGTTTAAGAGGTGCCCTCGAAGGCACAACAGGGTGAGATAGTATATACCCAGCATCTATCTGGTTTTGTCTAGCACCCACATACTCCACTTTGGTATTCACCCCTTTATATGAATAGAGTATCTAATAACACTATTCTACATCCACCATGTATAGCTATTAGCCTGTCAATTGCTCAATTCAATAATCTTGGTATCTAAATAAGATATCTGCAACATTTTATTTATGATACATCGCAAGCGAGCTGAGTGACATTGTTGCCAATGGCTTCTGTAGATAACATTCGGTATCAAGGACAGAGTACTTTAACCCTACAATATCTTTTTGCACAAACCTACTTGCCAACTGTACAATTATTTGAATGGTCATTACTAAAATTGATTCCATATTGGGAGACATTACAAACATCCCATTAATACCATAACTATAAGACATAGTGAGTAGGATTATTTAGTAAGATTATTTTAGCAGGCATTACTTTTCTTTTTTCCTGCCCTTTTGCTGGTATGAATGAGCACATTACCCTTAGCATCATATCTATATAGACACGGCACTACACTACGAATAATTTAGAGGTTCGATACCTCTTCCCTGTCTACCACCTAGTTCGTATTTTTATGAAAGCGTGTCAAGGTGCTAGTCTATATATTCATAGAGACATAAGCACCATAGTATTCATAGATATAGAGGCTTGATACCTCTGCTCCGTTTTATTTAGGCTAATTGTAGCCGCATATGTATATATATTCTTTTAATTTATTTTTGGCTGTGTTTTATTTATTATTTTCTATACATAGTACTATTTGAGTTTTTTAGTGTGATGTATCTTGTTTTTTCTTGTCCTATTGGACTTTTTAAATCTATTAAATATTGAGTTTTAACATATATAATCTTTCACTAGTTCTGGTTACCTCCTCCATTCCTCTTTGTTCTCCTGTTTATCCACACCGGGGATATCCCCCAATAAATAGGGGCTGTAATGCTCCGGCTCCACTCTTCCATTTCCTCTCTCTATCATCCCAAATTATCTTTCTGAGTTGTGTTCAAAGCTGTTGTATGCAGCTGACACATACTCCAAGGAATCCATGTATAAAGTGAAATTATGAGGCAAAAATGTGGTTCTTTGTTGCGCTCATTTGCATACACCTACCCAGAATCCTTTGCAGTAGTGAGAGCACTGTTAAAGGGATATTTATGTGGTAAAAACAAGTCTTATGGCTTGCCTGGTGTGTGTATTTTTGTTTAACATTGCATTAACTATATATATATATTTTTGTTTAATATTGCATTAACATATATATATATATATATATATGTTATGAAAATATATTCTTTTTATTATCACCAAAACCCCAAATTTACTGTATCCTGTAAATGAAAATAGCCCTTTTTCCTAATGAGTCAATAAACACAAAGCTGACCTTTGCACCTAATAAAAGCATTTCAATGCATGTGTTCACTATATTAGCAAATCTCCCTTACTGTCACCTCTTGCCACCTATGTGTACACCTAGCCCATCCCTCCCTGATCAGCCTGAACTGACGTCATAGCACCCGTTATAAAACTGTTCTCTTACATTGCATAGCAGTGGAGTTGGTGGCATCAGCTGGTACAGAGAGAAATAATAGAGAGCACCCAAGTGATAAAGAACCAAAAAGTCGAGCTGGGAATACAGAGTTTAACTTCACTAGAACTCCAATATAAGGATGCTATGGAAAAGTCTTATCTCAATGCTGATCCCCAGTCTTGTAGCTTGTAAGTAGAGTTTAGTGTTTTTCATATGCCTCTTTGCTTAATGTTTTGTACAATACTTTGTTAGTATTAGGCTCTTTTTTATTCACCAGCACACAATTCTGTTAAATTTAAAGTTCCAAATAATGCTTCATAATCAGCATAACTATGCAGCATAATCAAGGTGAAATGTTAATGAATGATACTGCTTTACATATAGTAATTTATATCTGAAAAGTTGTTATAGATGTTTAAGTGAGGTGGGCTAAAATAGACTCAGCTATTGTGCCAATAAAATATTGAATAATCAGTATGATGCAACTGAAATGTGTTTAAACTGTTTCTATGTCAGATGATGGATGCATAGTCCAAAGCATGTGATTGGATGTATTTTCACACATGAACTGAATATAATTACAATAGCAGACCTAAGTGTTTCAACATAAATCTTACTGAGTTTAAGAATTTCATTTAGAATTTTTATTAAATCAGAGAAAGTAATTGATCATTTCAATAGGCAAATCATATTTTTAAATCATTCTGTTAGAAAAAACACTTTTCAAACAATTTATATACAAAAATTCCCCTAGACTTTAATGGTGGCTTCTGTAGATAAATCACTTGATTATTAGATTTTTTTTATGGAATGGAACAATTTTATGATTCAAACAAATTAAATGAATACCAACGCTTTGATGGTGAGATAGCTCAGTTAGGAAATTTCCTGACAGCAGAGTCTGTTAAAAAATGCAAGGTCACAGGATCATATCCCAGCAGGGTCAAGTCAGCCCCTCATCCTTCTGAGGACAAGAAAATGAGTACCAGCAATTGCCAATTTGGTTAATTCGGAGAGCGTGTGCTGAAAAGTGCTTTGAGTCTCACTGAGAGAATGGCACTATATAAATACTATGGTGGTGCCCCTAAATCTGAACATTATAAGACAAATGAGGGACTGAAGAGACAATGTAATCTTCAAAGATCCTCTCCTATCAAATCCCAAACAGGGACAAATAAAAGAAGAACATTTAACTTTAAAAAAATACGTAATGCTGGTATGTACATAATGAGAAATATTACCATCTCAGTTTTCTGAAAAAAATCCATACACACCTTGACCTTTGTCTTGTGGTTTATTATGATAACTTCAGAAATGCTTCATGACGTTTTTTCCCTATAATACACGGTTTGCTAATATCCATTTTTATATTGTTCTAAATTGTTATAGTACCAACATATTCTACGGTACTTTACAGTTTTATATTGGTATAAATGGCAAAACAATATATAGTCAATTATAACAAGATGAAGAAAGCTCTGTGCAGAGTGACAACAGAGAAAGTGTGTGCGTGTGTGTTTGCCGTGTATACAGGAAAGTCTGTGTTTGTATGTATTTTATACACGTGTGGATATTTAGGAGGTGTGTGCACCTGTGTTGTAGAGACCATAAGTGCATACATGTGTTTTGAAACTTGTCTAGTTGGGGGAGTGTGTGATTGTGTGCTTACAGACATACACACATATACATGCACAAGTGTTTACACAAGGAATCTAGAGTTTTACAAATTCCTAATTTTTCCGTAAATTGGTCTTTTTCAAACTTTGACTCTATCTACGACAATTCACAGATAATGTAGAGGTAGAAAAGTGGATTTCAGAAAAAAAACCTTTTCCTAAACACTGGCAAAACCTAAATTAGATTAATTACACAATTCCCATTTATGCATCTGAGCAAAATCAAATAGCACACTGACCGCAATTTGTTCTTTCTAGTACCTAGGTATGTTGCTAGACCCTCATCTATCTTTTGACATCCACATTGGAAAATTTTCATCAAAATTATATCTAAAACTAGGTGCCCGGTAGAGAAACAAATCCTGCCTGTACAGATTGCACAGCAAATGCTGATGCTAATCATTGATTATGGGTATGTAGTATATGCACCTGCATCGCAAACCCACCTTAATAAACTTACTACATTGTATAACTTATTCTGACGCTTTGTGCTACAATGTAATCATATCATTGTGACATGTTAAAATAACTAAACTGGCTATCGCTGGATTTCAGGCTCACTCTTCAGCCTTCAAGCCTTGTGTTTTTCAGGGAAGCTCCCACCCTACCTTAGCAGAATGCTCCCCCTAGCTGTTCACATCTCTTGTAACCTCTGATCCAGGACCAGCACTTTATTTAGTCTAACGCAATACAAAAATAAAGTGTCTCGAACCTCATTTTTCTACAGAGCACAGCAATTACGGACACAGTCAAATCTTAATAATCACTATTATTTTATATTGCATATAAGCAACACATGTCTTGCCATCATTTTATAAGAACATTTTAAAATGTGGGCAAGATATGCTGGGACTTTGGGCATGCAGGTGGCATTGTGGCTTAGTTGGTTAAAGTGCCTGTCTAGTAAACAGGAGAACCTGCGCTCAAATCACAGCAGAGCCAATTGCAGTTTTAGTTCTATACTTATCTCTTAACACATACAGAAGGGACTGCACATGTTTCTCAATATTGAATCCCAACAATTTGGTGCCTCTCAGAGAAGGGTGGTGACTGCCTGAACCATAGATCTGTAAGAAATGTCCTGGGACATACTTGGATGATCCAAAACAGACTTTATTAACAAACAGGGTTAGCAATATTTTCACCTGAGAAATATTGCTTGGGAGTTGAAACGTTGTTAACACTGCCTCACAAGAAAGTTTGCTATGGATCATCCAGTTTTAAGCTCATCTAATCGTCTGTTTTAAAGCAATTATGAGATTGAGTGATGTTACCCTTCATTGTAAATAAATTGTGTTGAATTGGATCTTTCTTGGTAGATATGTGTTTGTCTGTCGATCAACTACTCTGTCTATTTCACCTGCCTGTCTGTCCTTCATCTATCCCTTGTGAAAAAAATGGGAATTGGGGCACAATCAGAAAATGTATTTCTAAGTAGTGGTGCTGCTGTAAAGACCAAAATATGTAGTCTTGTAAAATGTCACACAGTATTTTTGTTTTTGTTTGTGTGCTGTTCCTCTAACTGTATTTTTCATCTATGCCTTTAAAGGATTTTAAACTTGGTGTGACTTTTTATTAAGATGAGAGTTGTGCCAGCTAAGTTTCAATATATATCTACATATATATATAAATAAACAATAGCAAACTTGGCACTCTCCTACCAAAAAACAACAAACGAACAAGCTAATATAGCCTAGGAGCAACCTGCAAAAAATAATAAAAAATAAATACAGAGGGTGCATTCAGAGGTCTTCTTAAGGTACCCGTGGTTTAATGTTCAAACAGTCAAATTTAAAGGACCCTGTAGGCACCCAGACCACTTCAGCTAATTGAAGTAGTTTGGGCGCTGTGACCCTTTTGCACTTAGTGCTGCAATGTAAAACATTGCAGTTCCAGAGAACTGCATTGTTTACATTTCCGTTCTAAATCTGCCCTCTGTGGCTGTCTAATAGACAGCCACTAGAGGGCTTCCAGAATCCACATGGACATTCGGTCCGTTATCTGATGCTGGACGTCCACACGGACCTCTAGCATCAGATTTTCCCCATAGTAAAGCATTCAATAATGCTTTCCTATGGGGAAGTCTAATGCGTGCAGAGCATGGGTGGAGCCTGACACAGCGTCGAGGGACATTCAGGTAAGTGATTGAAGGGGTTTTAACCCCTTCAGCACCGTGCGAGGGGGGCCCTGAGGGAGAAGGGCACTCCAGGGGCCTATAGTGCCGAGTTTGTTTTCCAGGCACTATAGGATCCCTTTAAATAAATGTGGACGATCGACATTGTGACCATGCAAGTCTTTTTCAATCACACGGTAAACAAACAAGTTAAAACCACGAGTACCTTAAGAAGACCACTGAGTGCACGCTCTGTATTTATTTTTTATATTAATATAAATTATAAGTGATGCACTCAAAGATCTTACTAGTACAAGGATCAACGTTTGGGCACTTTCTGCATATTTTTTAAAGATCAAACTCTGTGCTGTTTGTCAGTATAGATAAAATAGAGATGTTAGTAAAACAGTATTCTAATACTGAACCTAAACCCCCTTCACCCTTTTTGGCTCCTGGTTTATGATTTCGACTTCTATTTATGATTAAGTAAGGTGTCTGAGTCAGATGACATTTAGGAATGGGTGTGATTGTCTTCTGATAAGTAAGTGACTCAGGTATGACAGCCAAGTATCAGAATAAATTATGGGATAGAGATATGATCTGGCACAGACTTTACATATATCGGCTGATGAGTTTAAATGTTAGTCAGACAGGAAAATTTAAAAATATTTATAAATTATATGTAAGAAGATATAAATATCATTTAGGCAATCTAATCATTATGCACTTTGTTAAACATTTAGAAGTTGCCAGTGATGCCCTCTTACCAGTGAGAGGAGATAATAATAAAATTTAAAAAGTGTGTGTTTTGTTTAGAAGCCAGGGGGATTTTCCTGTTACAATTATAATGTCCTAAACATGCAATGCTTGATGTGTTCTACTGTGTATATACAAGGTGGTAGCGTTTATTTGGTTTTTTTTATTATTTGATTGTCATTTATTTTTGTTTTATTACATTTATATAAATATAATCACACTAAACAAGGTGTTGTATTACCTTTGTTATTACCCTTGTGCAATCTTCCGCCTTCAACATAAAAGTAAAGTTAAAGAGCACTCATGGCTCTTGAAAAAACTTTCCTATGATTGTATTCCAATAAAGTGCAAACTCAAAGTTTCATACCTTAAACATAGACTTTTCGAGGACCTGGTTCTGTGAGCTCTCTATAGTGTGTGATTGCAGTATGAGAGGAAGTCCTCTCAAGTTGCAGATTCAGGCTTTCCCAACCAATCAACGTTTGACACTGGACTGCATCATAGGCATGCGCAGACTGTTGCATTAGCCCTAAAGCACAAACACACGCCGTGTATATATGTATTTTTATATACACATACACACACATACATATATATATATATATATATATATATATACATACATACACACACACACACACACACACATATATATATATACAAATATACATAGGTGCAGTGTGTGTGATTGTGAGCGGTGCAGCGTGTAAGGAGTGCAGTGTGTGTGATTGCGAGGGGTACAGTGTGTGTGTGTAATTGTGAAAGGTACAGTGTGGTGTAATTGTGAAGGGTGCAGTGTGTGTGATTGTGAAGGGTACAGTGTGTGTAATTGTGAGGGGTGCAGTGTGTGGTGGGTACAGTGTGTGTAATTGTAAGGGGTACAGTGTGTGTGGGGTACAGTGTGTGTAATTGTAAGGGGTACAGTGTGTGTAATTGTGAGGGGTATAGTGTGTGTGTAATTGTGAGGCAAGCAGTGTGTGTGGGGTACAGTGTATATGATTGTGAGGGGTTCACAGTGTGGGCGACAGGGGTTAGGTGGGTGGAGGGGCAGTGACAAGGGGTAGGGGGGAGGAGGGGCAGTGACAGGGGTAGGGGAGTGGAGGGGAAGCGACAGTGGGTAGGGGTGTGGAGGGGCAGTGACAGGAGGTAGCGGGGTAGACAGTTAGTGACAGCGGTTAGGGGGTAGAGGGGCAATGACAGGGGTTGGGGTAGTGATGGGTTGGGGGGGTAGAGGGGCAGTGGCAGGGGCTAGAGGGGGTAGAGTGGCAGGGGCAGTGACAGGGGGTTGGGTGGGGGCAGTGTGTGATAGGTGGTAGAAGGGGGTGGGGGGCAGTGAGTGACAGGGGGTAATAAGGAGGTTTAAATACCTTCCCTGGTGGTCCAGTGGGTGCTCTCTCTCTTCAGTCTGCAGCTCCCCCTGGGAGTGACGGCAACTCTCTGACAGGCTGGAGATCGCGAGACACCTCAGTCTGCAGCTCACTCCCGGTGGAGCTGCAGACTGAGGCTGGATCTCGTGCACAGCAGACTGACAGGAGGGGCCTCTCATCCGGCGCGTTGTGGGCAAGCCGCCGGGCCCCCTCCTGTGTCGGGTCCTCGGTCATAGACCAAGGACGCGACATGTTAGTCTGCCCTAAGGCAGTGCAGCACGGAGGTGTGATTGGGGTGTGCCCAGGCACACCCGGCACAACCCGTGAGCACGTCTATGGACTGCATGCAGTGTTGCCAGTAAGACATATAAACATGAATTCCTCATTCAACCGTGTTCAACCGTGATTATTTAAAGTACCTAGTGCAGCCATTCTACTCACCAGTCAGTGCATGTCCCCAGCTGACAAAGGTCAGCACTAGATATCAACTGACACCTGCATCTCCCTGGTGGGGAGAGAGCTTTAAACCTGTTTTCCCCTAAATAGGAACAGAGGTAAGTTTATATCATAAAAAATTAATTAATTAATAAGGGGGAGTTCATATAAAAGCAAGGAAGAAGGCTTGGGGACTTGTCTTTCTTGCTTTTATATGTTGACTATAGTGCTCCTTTAATCTTCTCCATTCTTTACTTCTTAGGATTTATAGATGGTAAGAGATGAAAGGAAACAGAAGCGATTAACTTAATTATTAATATACTATTAACCTTCCCAAACCTTATAGCCCTCCCCCACCCACCCCCAATTCTAAAGTGCTATAAATTCTTGTTTGTTAATCTTTCTTTCCCTGCTTGTCTTTGGAGAGAGAGAGAGCATACCTTACACCTAGTGTAATACAATTAATTTTCTAACTCTGCTTATCTGCCCTTTTTTAGGGATCAAATTATTATTCCCTCTCCCCCTTCCTCCCCTTTTCTTCCAAATCACCGCCTCTCTCTGTAACTGGAAGTAAAATATACACACGTCAAGTGTTGAGCGAAGAGTACAGGAGAGAGGAGATTAGTGGTGTTCCTTCCTGCCTTGGTTTGTTGTTCTTTAACCAAAAAAAAAAAAAAGGAGGAGAGGAGAAAGGGAAGAGAAAAGAGAAAGAAAAAAGAAGAGGCAAAACAGAGACCCCGAGAGAGACTTTTAACTCTGTTGTGATGATTGTTAACTTATAGTTTCCATTTTATTTATCCATGTGTCCCAGTCTTCTGTTTGAGTATGTCTATTTCCTAAGTTCACCAATATACCCCTTTTTGCCTGTCATATGACTTGTGTTACTAATTCTTGAATGCATGGGATTTTCCCTGTTCTCCAGTTTCGTGCTAGAAATAGTTTAGCTACTGTAATGATATGTAACGTTAATATTAATACTTTTTTTTGTCATTTTATGCCAATTCAGGTTTAATAGAACCACTTCAGGCTTGAAGACTAGTTTCATTTCTGTTATTTGATATATTACATTGATTACATCTTTCCAAAATTTATTTATGGGTACAATTGCCACCAAATGTCGATCAAATTGCCTTCATTGACATTGCATTTCCAACACCTATCTGATGACTCTGGAAAGATTTTTTTTAAGCGTTTTGGTGTTAGGTACCATCAGTTTGAAAGTTTGAATTGGGTTTCCGTAAGGTTTAGCAAGGTATATGTTTGTATAGTTTACTTAGAGAACTTATCCACTCTTCCTCTTCTATATGTACTTGTAGCTTTTTTTCCCATTTGTTAATCAGTCCTATTGTCTTCATCTATATATAACTTTAGTGCATTTTGCCAATACATTTTTAAAGTTCTTTAGTTTGAGAAGGTATATGAGGTTTATGATTTTCTCCCCCTTGTTTTTATGGAGATATTCTGTCATAAAGCCTTTGATTCGCAGATAATTAAAAGTTTATTTAGGGGGAATATTTAATTCCTCCATAATTTGATTGAGTGACTTAATTTTATGTTCCACTGTGATTTAGTTTGTGCCTCTTTAAAGGGACACTCCAGGCAGAGTGGTTCTTCTTATTTCATATAATTTTCTCTTTCGTCTTCCCTACTTAAGGAGTTAAGTGTCACTAATTCCATTTAAAAAAATACATATATTTTTAGTTAGTTTCTGGTCTCGCTGTTTGTTGACAGGTGATTGGGACTACTTCCAATTTTGTCTGCGGTTAGCCAGCGTTTTAGATCTTCTGCTCGATCTATAGGAGTGATCTTTCCTTCATGTGATATAATAATTTTCATGGGGAACCCCCATTGATATTTGATGTTGTTGTCTCTCAGAATTGATGTACTATCAGAAAAGGTTTTCCTCTTTTGTCTGGTTGGCCATGACAAGTCCTGGAATATTTTCAAGGTTTCATATTCTTCTGTGCATTAGTTACTTCTTGTAGCTCTCAGTATTTGCATTTTAAGTTTAAAAGAGGTGCAGCATATCAGTACATCTCTTGGAAGGTGGTCTGGGACATCTTTAGGTTTATTCACTCTGTGGCATCTCTCTATCATAGGAATTCTGGCATCCCATTCCACATCCAGGTGTTTGATAAAATGTTCTATATATGGCTTCAGATTTTTTGCAATTACTTGTTGTGATACTCCTGTGACTCTTAATTTATTCCGTCTTGACCGGTCTTCCAGGTCGATCAATTTGTTCTCCATGTCAGCCATTTTCCAGTGGTTGGTGTTCTTCCTTGTGGACTTTTTACTTGTATTCCATCCCGTTTAGTTTATCTTCTATCCCTTGTATTTGTAGGTTAAGAGTCCACAGTTCTTTCTTAATGTCCATGGTATTAAATTGGATTTCTTTTCTTAATTTCCCAAATTGTGTATCTAGGTGTCTGAGTAGGTGGTGATATTCATTTCTTCCTTCTCTTGACTCTTGATTTTCCTCCATTTGTCCTTTATTTATATCTCCTCCTATTGGGATATTTGACAAGAGAGATTCCTCCAGGTTTGATTTTTTTATCTGGGGGGTGTGGTGAAAAAAAGGAAAGACGTTTTTCCGTTTTGTTTTCGGGTTTCTTTACTTTTTTCAAATGCTTGCTATTCTGTGTCTTTTTAGTGGACATTTTGTTTATTGGTTTATTTACACTCTCTCTAGAGATTATAAACTCATTGGGAATAGTGATTCCACGAGTACGCACACTACACATGTCACGTCATCGCTCCGCCCCTCCAAAATGTTTTTTATTTTACAGGAAGACATGTTTGTTACGGTTGACCCCAGGCTGGCTGAGGGTTGGACCACTTAGATTTCCTGGTTCCCAATCCTGGAGAGTAGTATTGAAACTCCAAACAGCATCCAGCGATAATCCTGTAAGTGTGGAACATCCAGGTAGCTATAGGTAGAGCTAGTATAAAGCATTTCCCCATA
The DNA here is from genome assembly GCA_933207985.1 of Pelobates cultripes. Taxonomy (NCBI): domain Eukaryota; kingdom Metazoa; phylum Chordata; class Amphibia; order Anura; family Pelobatidae; genus Pelobates; species Pelobates cultripes. Next base: position 29,903,626 of record OW240914.1, read on the forward strand.
ACACGAGTCGAGGCTAAGATC
>OW240914.1:29908344-29943105 GCA_933207985.1 Pelobates cultripes
GTACTTGATGAGGTTTCTGTGGTTGACTCAGATGGACTCAATAGAGCATTAGTTGTTAATTCAGATAGATCAGACAAGTTCTCTGTTGTTGATTCTAATGAACTTGACATTGAGAAGGTGGATGATTGGATTGTAGAAGATGGCGCATCTGTGCTTGATTCAGGTGAACTTGAAAGTGAGATTGTGCTTGATTCAGGTAAATTTGATGGTGTGTTAGATTGAGATTCACTTGTTGATATGTCTACGGTCGAGTCAGATGGACTGGAATGTAAGTATGTGGTCGATATACTAACAGTAGATGATATATCCATACTTGATTCAGAGGTGCTGGGCCAGTTCTCTGTGGTTGATTTAAATGAGGTTGAAGTTGAAAGTGGGTTTGACTCAGATGGACTTGTTAATGCATCTGTGCTTGATTCTGGTGTAGACTGAGGTGAAAATGAGAGTGAATCTGTGGTTATGTCAGATGGCATAGACAGTGCAATTGTTGTTGATTGAAATGGACTAGACAATTTATCTGTGTTGGATTCAGATGGATTGAACGCTGAATCTGTAGTTGATTCAGGTATATTTGATTGTGTGGTGATGGTTGGTTGAGATTCAATGGGCAATGCATCTGTGGTAGATTCAGAAGGACCAGAAAAGTCAACTGGTGTTGTTCCAGATGATGTTGATGAGGTGTCTGTACCTAATCCATCTGGACTTGATGGGGTATAAGCTATTGACTCAGATTCAGCAGATGATGTCTTGGTGGTTGATTCAAATGGCGATGACATTTCTAGAGTTGTAGATATATAAGAATTTGATAGGGTGAGTGTGGTTGACTCTGATGCACTGGAAAATGAACCAGTTGTTGATTCAATTGGACTAGATGGTTTATTAGTGTTTGAATCAGATGGGCTAAAGGATGAATCAGCGATTGTTTCTGGTGTATTGGCTAGTGTGGTTATGGTTGAATCAGCAACAGTGTATGATGCATCTGAGGTAGATTCAGATAAAGTTGAAGTTGTTGATTCAATAGTACTTGATCGGGTTCCTGTGGTTGATTCAGATGGACTCAATAGAGCATTAGTTGTTAATTCAGATAGATCAGACAAGTTCTCTGTTGTTGATTCTAATGAACTTGACATTGAGTAGGTGGTTGATTGGATTGTAGAAGATGGCGCATCTGTGCTTGATTCAGGTGAACTTGAAAGTGAGATTGTGCTTGATTCAGGTAAATTTGATGGTGTGTTAGATTGAGATTCACTTGTTGATATGTCTACGGTCGAGTCAGATGGACTGGAATGTAAGTATGTGGTCGATATACTAACAGTAGATGATATATCCATACTTGATTCAGAGGTGCTGGGCCAGTTCTCTGTGGTTGATTTAAATGAGGTTGAAGTTGAAAGTGGGTTTGACTCAGATGGACTTGTTAATGCATCTGTGCTTGATTCTGGTGTAGACTGAGGTGGAAATGAGAGTGAATCTGTGGTTATGTCAGATGGCATAGACAGTGCAATTGTTGTTGATTGAAATGTACTAGACAATTTATCTGTGTTGGATTCAGATGGATTGAACGCTGAATCTGTAGTTGATTCAGGTATATTTGATTGTGTGGTGATGGTTGGTTGAGATTCAATGGGCAATGCATCTGTGGTAGATTCAGAAGGACCAGAAAAGTCAACTGGTGTTGTTCCAGATGATGTTGATGAGGTGTCTGTACCTAATCCATCTGGACTTGATGGGGTATAAGCTATTGACTCAGATTCAGCAGATGATGTCTTGGTGGTTGATTCAAATGGCGATGACATTTCTAGAGTTGTAGATATATAAGAATTTGATAGGGTGAGTGTGGTTGACTCTGATGCACTGGAAAATGAACCAGTTGTTGATTCAATTGGACTAGATGGTTTATTAGTGTTTGAATCAGATGGGCTAAAGGATGAATCAGCGATTGTTTCTGGTGTATTGGCTAGTGTGGTTATGGTTGAATCAGCAACAGTGTATGATGCATCTGAGGTAGATTCAGATAAAGTTGAAGTTGTTGATTCAATAGTACTTGATCGGGTTCCTGTGGTTGATTCAGATGGACTCAATAGAGCATTAGTTGTTAATTCAGATAGATCAGACAAGTTCTCTGTTGTTGATTCTAATGAACTTGACATTGAGTAGGTGGTTGATTGGATTGTAGAAGGTGGCGCATCTGTGCTTGATTCAGGTGAACTTGAAAGTGAGATTGTGCTTGATTCAGGTAAATTTGATGGGGTGTTAGATTGAGATTCACTTGTTGATATATCTACGGTCGAGTCAGATGGACTGGAATGTAAGTATGTGGTCGATATACTAACAGTAGATGATATATCCATACTTGATTCAGAGGTGCTGGGCCAGTTCTCTGTGGTAGATTTAAATGAGGTTGAAGTTGAAAGTGGGTTTGACTCAGATGGACTTGTTAATGCATCTGTGCTTGATTCTGGTGTAGACTGAGGTGGAAATGAGAGTGAATCTGTGGTTATGTCAGATGGCATAGACAGTGCAATTGTTGTTGATTGAAATGGACTAGACAATTTATCTGTGTTGGATTCAGATGGATTGATCGCTGAATCTGTAGTTGATTCAGGTATATTTGATTGTGTGGTGATGGTTGGTTGAGATTCAATGGGCAATGCATCTGTGGTAGATTCAAAAGGACCAGAAAAGTCAAATGGTGTTGTTCCAGATGATGTTGATGAGGTGTCTGTACCTAATCCATCTGGACTTGATGGGGTGATGAGATTTGACTCAATGCAGCAGTGATGTCTTGGATGATTCAGCGCTGGTGTATTTCTAGATGGTTGAAGAGCAGAACTTTCATGATGTATTCAAATGATGGAGTTGTAGATATCTCTGATGCACTGGAAAATGAACCAGTTGTTGATTCAATTGGACTAGATGGTTTATTAGTGTTTGAATCAGATGGGCTAAAGGATGAATCAGCGATTGTTTCTGGTGTATTGGCTAGTGTGGTTATGGTTGAATCAGCAACAGTGTATGATGCATCTGAGGTAGATTCAGATAAAGTTGAAGTTGTTGATTCAATAGTACTTGATCGGGTTCCTGTGGTTGACTCAGATGGACTCAATAGAGCATTAGTTGTTAATTCAGATAGATCAGACAAGTTCTCTGTTGTTGATTCTAATGAACTTGACATTGAGTAGGTGGTTGATTGGATTGTAGAAGATGGCGCATCTGTGCTTGATTCAGGTGAACTTGAAAGTGAGATTGTGCTTGATTCAGGTAAATTTGATGGTGTGTTAGATTGAGATTCACTTGTTGATATGTCTGCGGTCGAGTCAGATGGACTGGAATGTAAGTATGTGGTCGATATACTAACAGTAGATGATATATCCATACTTGATTCAGAGGTGCTGGGCCAGTTCTCTGTGGTTGATTTAAATGAGGTTGAAGTTGAAAGTGGGTTTGACTCAGATGGACTTGTTAATGCATCTGTGCTTGATTCTGGTGTAGACTGAGGTGGAAATGAGAGTGAATCTGTGGTTATGTCAGATGGCATAGACAGTGCAATTGTTGTTGATTGAAATGTACTAGACAATTTATCTGTGTTGGATTCAGATGGATTGAACGCTGAATCTGTAGTTGATTCAGGTATATTTGATTGTGTGGTGATGGTTGGTTGAGATTCAATGGGCAATGCATCTGTGGTAGATTCAGAAGGACCAGAAAAGTCAACTGGTGTTGTTCCAGATGATGTTGATGAGGTGTCTGTACCTAATCCATCTGGACTTGATGGGGTATAAGCTATTGACTCAGATTCAGCAGATGATGTCTTGGTGGTTGATTCAAATGGCGATGACATTTCTAGAGTTGTAGATATATAAGAATTTGATAGGGTGAGTGTGGTTGACTCTGATGCACTGGAAAATGAACCAGTTGTTGATTCAATTGGACTAGATGGTTTATTAGTGTTTGAATCAGATGGGCTAAAGGATGAATCAGCGATTGTTTCTGGTGTATTGGCTAGTGTGGTTATGGTTGAATCAGCAACAGTGTATGATGCATCTGAGGTAGATTCAGATAAAGTTGAAGTTGTTGATTCAATAGTACTTGATCGGGTTCCTGTGGTTGACTCAGATGGACTCAATAGAGCATTAGTTGTTAATTCAGATAGATCAGACAAGTTCTCTGTTGTTGATTCTAATGAACTTGACATTGAGTAGGTGGTTGATTGGATTGTAGAAGATGGCGCATCTGTGCTTGATTCAGGTGAACTTGAAAGTGAGATTGTGCTTGATTCAGGTAAATTTGATGGTGTGTTAGATTGAGATTCACTTGTTGATATATCTACGGTCGAGTCAGATGGACTGGAATGTAAGTATGTGGTCGATATACTAACAGTAGATGATATATCCATACTTGATTCAGAGGTGCTGGGCCAGTTCTCTGTGGTTGATTTAAATGAGGTTGAAGTTGAAAGTGGGTTTGACTCAGATGGACTTGTTAATGCATCTGTGCTTGATTCTGGTGTAGACTGAGGTGGAAATGAGAGTGAATCTGTGGTTATGTCAGATGGCATAGACAGTGCAATTGTTGTTGATTGAAATGTACTAGACAATTTATCTGTGTTGGATTCAGATGGATTGAACGCTGAATCTGTAGTTGATTCAGGTATATTTGATTGTGTGGTGATGGTTGGTTGAGATTCAATGGGCAATGCATCTGTGGTAGATTCAGAAGGACCAGAAAAGTCAACTGGTGTTGTTCCAGATGATGTTGATGAGGTGTCTGTACCTAATCCATCTGGACTTGATGGGGTATAAGCTATTGACTCAGATTCAGCAGATGATGTCTTGGTGGTTGATTCAAATGGCGATGACATTTCTAGAGTTGTAGATATATAAGAATTTGATAGGGTGAGTGTGGTTGACTCTGATGCACTGGAAAATGAACCAGTTGTTGATTCAATTGGACTAGATGGTTTATTAGTGTTTGAATCAGATGGGCTAAAGGATGAATCAGCGATTGTTTCTGGTGTATTGGCTAGTGTGGTTATGGTTGAATCAGCAACAGTGTATGATGCATCTGAGGTAGATTCAGATAAAGTTGAAGTTGTTGATTCAATAGTACTTGATCGGGTTCCTGTGGTTGACTCAGATGGACTCAATAGAGCATTAGTTGTTAATTCAGATAGATCAGACAAGTTCTCTGTTGTTGATTCTAATGAACTTGACATTGAGTAGGTGGTTGATTGGATTGTAGAAGATGGCGCATCTGTGCTTGATTCAGGTGAACTTGAAAGTGAGATTGTGCTTGATTCAGGTAAATTTGATGGGGTGTTAGATTGAGATTCACTTGTTGATATATCTACGGTCGAGTCAGATGGACTGGAATGTAAGTATGTGGTCGATATACTAACAGTAGATGATATATCCATACTTGATTCAGAGGTGCTGGGCCAGTTCTCTGTGGTTGATTTAAATGAGGTTGAAGTTGAAAGTGGGTTTGACTCAGATGGACTTGTTAATGCATCTGTGCTTGATTCTGGTGTAGACTGAGGTGGAAATGAGAGTGAATCTGTGGTTATGTCAGATGGCATAGACAGTGCAATTGTTGTTGATTGAAATGTACTAGACAATTTATCTGTGTTGGATTCAGATGGATTGAACGCTGAATCTGTAGTTGATTCAGGTATATTTGATTGTGTGGTGATGGTTGGTTGAGATTCAATGGGCAATGCATCTGTGGTAGATTCAGAAGGACCAGAAAAGTCAACTGGTGTTGTTCCAGATGATGTTGATGAGGTGTCTGTACCTAATCCATCTGGACTTGATGGGGTATAAGCTATTGACTCAGATTCAGCAGATGATGTCTTGGTGGTTGATTCAAATGGCGATGACATTTCTAGAGTTGTAGATATATAAGAATTTGATAGGGTGAGTGTGGTTGACTCTGATGCACTGGAAAATGAACCAGTTGTTGATTCAATTGGACTAGATGGTTTATTAGTGTTTGAATCAGATGGGCTAAAGGATGAATCAGCGATTGTTTCTGGTGTATTGGCTAGTGTGGTTATGGTTGAATCAGCAACAGTGTATGATGCATCTGAGGTAGATTCAGATAAAGTTGAAGTTGTTGATTCAATAGTACTTGATCGGGTTCCTGTGGTTGATTCAGATGGACTCAATAGAGCATTAGTTGTTAATTCAGATAGATCAGACAAGTTCTCTGTTGTTGATTCTAATGAACTTGACATTGAGTAGGTGGTTGATTGGATTATAGAAGATGGCGCATCTGTGCTTGATTCAGGTGAACTTGAAAGTGAGATTGTGCTTGATTCAGGTAAATTTGATGGTGTGTTAGATTGAGATTCACTTGTTGATATGTCTGCGGTCGAGTCAGATGGACTGGAATGTAAGTATGTGGTCGATATACTAACAGTAGATGATATATCCATACTTGATTCAGAGGTGCTGGGCCAGTTCTCTGTGGTTGATTTAAATGAGGTTGAAGTTGAAAGTGGGTTTGACTCAGATGGACTTGTTAATGCATCTGTGCTTGATTCTGGTGTAGACTGAGGTGGAAATGAGAGTGAATCTGTGGTTATGTCAGATGGCATAGACAGTGCAATTGTTGTTGATTGAAATGTACTAGACAATTTATCTGTGTTGGATTCAGATGGATTGAACGCTGAATCTGTAGTTGATTCAGGTATATTTGATTGTGTGGTGATGGTTGGTTGAGATTCAATGGGCAATGCATCTGTGGTAGATTCAGAAGGACCAGAAAAGTCAACTGGTGTTGTTCCAGATGATGTTGATGAGGTGTCTGTACCTAATCCATCTGGACTTGATGGGGTATAAGCTATTGACTCAGATTCAGCAGATGATGTCTTGGTGGTTGATTCAAATGGCGATGACATTTCTAGAGTTGTAGATATATAAGAATTTGATAGGGTGAGTGTGGTTGACTCTGATGCACTGGAAAATGAACCAGTTGTTGATTCAATTGGACTAGATGGTTTATTAGTGTTTGAATCAGATGGGCTAAAGGATGAATCAGCGATTGTTTCTGGTGTATTGGCTAGTGTGGTTATGGTTGAATCAGCAACAGTGTATGATGCATCTGAGGTAGATTCAGATAAAGTTGAAGTTGTTGATTCAATAGTACTTGATCGGGTTCCTGTGGTTGACTCAGATGGACTCAATAGAGCATTAGTTGTTAATTCAGATAGATCAGACAAGTTCTCTGTTGTTGATTCTAATGAACTTGACATTGAGTAGGTGGTTGATTGGATTGTAGAAGGTGGCGCATCTGTGCTTGATTCAGGTGAACTTGAAAGTGAGATTGTGCTTGATTCAGGTAAATTTGATGGGGTGTTAGATTGAGATTCACTTGTTGATATATCTACGGTCGAGTCAGATGGACTGGAATGTAAGTATGTGGTCGATATACTAACAGTAGATGATATATCCATACTTGATTCAGAGGTGCTGGGCCAGTTCTCTGTGGTAGATTTAAATGAGGTTGAAGTTGAAAGTGGGTTTGACTCAGATGGACTTGTTAATGCATCTGTGCTTGATTCTGGTGTAGACTGAGGTGGAAATGAGAGTGAATCTGTGGTTATGTCAGATGGCATAGACAGTGCAATTGTTGTTGATTGAAATGTACTAGACAATTTATCTGTGTTGGATTCAGATGGATTGAACGCTGAATCTGTAGTTGATTCAGGTATATTTGATTGTGTGGTGATGGTTGGTTGAGATTCAATGGGCAATGCATCTGTGGTAGATTCAGAAGGACCAGAAAAGTCAACTGGTGTTGTTCCAGATGATGTTGATGAGGTGTCTGTACCTAATCCATCTGGACTTGATGGGGTATAAGCTATTGACTCAGATTCAGCAGATGATGTCTTGGTGGTTGATTCAAATGGCGATGACATTTCTAGAGTTGTAGATATATAAGAATTTGATAGGGTGAGTGTGGTTGACTCTGATGCACTGGAAAATGAACCAGTTGTTGATTCAATTGGACTAGATGGTTTATTAGTGTTTGAATCAGATGGGCTAAAGGATGAATCAGCGATTGTTTCTGGTGTATTGGCTAGTGTGGTTATGGTTGAATCAGCAACAGTGTATGATGCATCTGAGGTAGATTCAGATAAAGTTGAAGTTGTTGATTCAATAGTACTTGATCGGGTTCCTGTGGTTGATTCAGATGGACTCAATAGAGCATTAGTTGTTAATTCAGATAGATCAGACAAGTTCTCTGTTGTTGATTCTAATGAACTTGACATTGAGTAGGTGGTTGATTGGATTATAGAAGATGGCGCATCTGTGCTTGATTCAGGTGAACTTGAAAGTGAGATTGTGCTTGATTCAGGTAAATTTGATGGTGTGTTAGATTGAGATTCACTTGTTGATATGTCTGCGGTCGAGTCAGATGGACTGGAATGTAAGTATGTGGTCGATATACTAACAGTAGATGATATATCCATACTTGATTCAGAGGTGCTGGGCCAGTTCTCTGTGGTTGATTTAAATGAGGTTGAAGTTGAAAGTGGGTTTGACTCAGATGGACTTGTTAATGCATCTGTGCTTGATTCTGGTGTAGATTGAGGTGGAAATGAGAGTGAATCTGTGGTTATGTCAGATGGCATAGACAGTGCAATTGTTGTTGATTGAAATGTACTAGACAATTTATCTGTGTTGGATTCAGATGGATTGAACGCTGAATCTGTAGTTGATTCAGGTATATTTGATTGTGTGGTGATGGTTGGTTGAGATTCAATGGGCAATGCATCTGTGGTAGATTCAGAAGGACCAGAAAAGTCAACTGGTGTTGTTCCAGATGATGTTGATGAGGTGTCTGTACCTAATCCATCTGGACTTGATGGGGTATAAGCTATTGACTCAGATTCAGCAGATGATGTCTTGGTGGTTGATTCAAATGGCGATGACATTTCTAGAGTTGTAGATATATAAGAATTTGATAGGGTGAGTGTGGTTGACTCTGATGCACTGGAAAATGAACCAGTTGTTGATTCAATTGGACTAGATGGTTTATTAGTGTTTGAATCAGATGGGCTAAAGGATGAATCAGCGATTGTTTCTGGTGTATTGGCTAGTGTGGTTATGGTTGAATCAGCAACAGTGTATGATGCATCTGAGGTAGATTCAGATAAAGTTGAAGTTGTTGATTCAATAGTACTTGATCGGGTTCCTGTGGTTGACTCAGATGGACTCAATAGAGCATTAGTTGTTAATTCAGATAGATCAGACAAGTTCTCTGTTGTTGATTCTAATGAACTTGACATTGAGTAGGTGGTTGATTGGATTGTAGAAGATGGCGCATCTGTGCTTGATTCAGGTGAACTTGAAAGTGAGATTGTGCTTGATTCAGGTAAATTTGATGGTGTGTTAGATTGAGATTCACTTGTTGATATATCTACGGTCGAGTCAGATGGACTGGAATGTAAGTATGTGGTCGATATACTAACAGTAGATGATATATCCATACTTGATTCAGAGGTGCTGGGCCAGTTCTCTGTGGTAGATTTAAATGAGGTTGAAGTTGAAAGTGGGTTTGACTCAGATGGACTTGTTAATGCATCTGTGCTTGATTCTGGTGTAGACTGAGGTGGAAATGAGAGTGAATCTGTGGTTATGTCAGATGGCATAGACAGTGCAATTGTTGTTGATTGAAATGGACTAGACAATTTATCTGTGTTGGATTCAGATGGATTGATCGCTGAATCTGTAGTTGATTCAGGTATATTTGATTGTGTGGTGATGGTTGGTTGAGATTCAATGGGCAATGCATCTGTGGTAGATTCAGAAGGACCAGAAAAGTCAACTGGTGTTGTTCCAGATGATGTTGATGAGGTGTCTGTACCTAATCCATCTGGACTTGATGGGGTATAAGCTATTGACTCAGATTCAGCAGATGATGTCTTGGTGGTTGATTCAAATGGCGATGACATTTCTAGAGTTGTAGATATATAAGAATTTGATAGGGTGAGTGTGGTTGACTCTGATGCACTGGAAAATGAACCAGTTGTTGATTCAATTGGACTAGATGGTTTATTAGTGTTTGAATCAGATGGGCTAAAGGATGAATCAGCGATTGTTTCTGGTGTATTGGCTAGTGTGGTTATGGTTGAATCAGAAACAGTGTATGATGCATCTGAGGTAGATTCAGATAAAGTTGAAGTTGTTGATTCAATAGTACTTGATCGGGTTCCTGTGGTTGACTCAGATGGACTCAATAGAGCATTAGTTGTTAATTCAGATAGATCAGACAAGTTCTCTGTTGTTGATTCTAATGAACTTGACATTGAGTAGGTGGTTGATTGGATTGTAGAAGATGGCGCATCTGTGCTTGATTCAGGTGAACTTGAAAGTGAGATTGTGCTTGATTCAGGTAAATTTGATGGTGTGTTAGATTGAGATTCACTTGTTGATATATCTTACGGTCGAGTCAGATGGACTGGAATGTAAGTATGTGGTCGATATACTAACAGTAGATGATATATCCATACTTGATTCAGAGGTGCTGGGCCAGTTCTCTGTGGTAGATTTAAATGAGGTTGAAGTTGAAAGTGGGTTTGACTCAGATGGACTTGTTAATGCATCTGTGCTTGATTCTGGTGTAGACTGAGGTGGAAATGAGAGTGAATCTGTGGTTATGTCAGATGGCATAGACAGTGCAATTGTTGTTGATTGAAATGGACTAGACAATTTATCTGTGTTGGATTCAGATGGATTGAACGCTGAATCTGTAGTTGATTCAGGTATATTTGATTGTGTGGTGATGGTTGGTTGAGATTCAATGGGCAATGCATCTGTGGTAGATTCAGAAGGACCAGAAAAGTCAACTGGTGTTGTTCCAGATGATGTTGATGAGGTGTCTGTACCTAATCCATCTGGACTTGATGGGGTATAAGCTATTGACTCAGATTCAGCAGATGATGTCTTGGTGGTTGATTCAAATGGCGATGACATTTCTAGAGTTGTAGATATATAAGAATTTGATAGGGTGAGTGTGGTTGACTCTGATGCACTGGAAAATGAACCAGTTGTTGATTCAATTGGACTAGATGGTTTATTGGTGTTTGAATCAGATGGGCTAAAGGATGAATCAGCGATTGTTTCTGGTGTATTGGCTAGTGTGGTTATGGTTGAATCAGAAACAGTGTATGATGCATCTGAGGTAGATTCAGATAAAGTTGAAGTTGTTGATTCAATAGTACTTGATCGGGTTCCTGTGGTTGACTCAGATGGACTCAATAGAGCATTAGTTGTTAATTCAGATAGATCAGACAAGTTCTCTGTTGTTGATTCTAATGAACTTGACATTGAGTAGGTGGTTGATTGGATTGTAGAAGATGGCGCATCTGTGCTTGATTCAGGTGAACTTGAAAGTGAGATTGTGCTTGATTCAGGTAAATTTGATGGTGTGTTAGATTGAGATTCACTTGTTGATATATCTACGGTCGAGTCAGATGGACTGGAATGTAAGTATGTGGTCGATATACTAACAGTAGATGATATATCCATACTTGATTCAGAGGTGCTGGGCCAGTTCTCTGTGGTAGATTTAAATGAGGTTGAAGTTGAAAGTGGGTTTGACTCAGATGGACTTGTTAATGCATCTGTGCTTGATTCTGGTGTAGACTGAGGTGGAAATGAGAGTGAATCTGTGGTTATGTCAGATGGCATAGACAGTGCATATATTTGCGTATATTTGATTGTGTGGTGATGGTTGGTTGAGATTCAATGGGCAATGCATCTGTGGTAGATTCAGAAGGACCAGAAAAGTCAAATGGTGTTGTTCCAGATGATGTTGATGAGGTGTCTGTACCTAATCCATCTGGACTTGATGGGGTATAAGCTATTGACTCAGATTCAGCAGATGATGTCTTGGTGGTTGATTCAAATGGCGATGACATTTCTAGAGTTGTAGATATATAAGAATTTGATAGGGTGAGTGTGGTTGACGCTGATGCACTGGAAAATGAACAAGAATCAATTGCTCCTAACATTATTGTATACTATTTTGGAACCAATAATACTAAATACCCCATAGATACCTCATAAACATTTGGCACCACTTCCCATTTCCATCCAAGAATATATGGTAATATTTTGCTAGAAAATTGTATAGATTAAATGTATATATCTACTTATAACTGGCCATGTATTCTAGGTATTTTAAATGACAAATGCACTTTCTTGCATTCCGACTATTAAGAATACTAGTATTTTTGACACCTTACCACCTTATCTAGCAGTGATCCTTCTAAAATCAGTAGTTATATTTGGCTAATAACACAACTGATGGAAGGAACTGTAGTTTTGATACTTACGTGTGGTAGGTCGTGCTGCAGAATCCTCACAATAAGTCCCAAAGAAATTGTCAGGACAAATACACTTAAATCCATCAAATGTACCTCCATTCTGACATTGAGCTAAAAGAGAAATAATTAATATATTGTTAAATTGTTACTAAATTAACACCAGTTAAATCATGTGTTCTTGTTAATCATAAATCTTCTAAAATCAGTAGGTTGTAGAAATTTGAATATAAAATGGCTCACATTCATGGGTTTCAACTAACGATGGGTATAGTGTTCCCTGGTGAACAGTGTATAAACTGCAATTCCTTTTACCAAATGGATTACATTATTGATACAAATTATATATTGTTCTAAGTAGCACATAATTTTCTCTTATGGTTCTCTTTCACTATTTCTTTTTTTTTGCTTTTAATGTGTGGGAAGATCATGGGTGATTTTTGTTCCTTTGCTTAGAAGATGTGTTCCTTTTTGATAAGTTTTTCATTTTAATATGAATGAATTAAAATTGAATTTTTAATTACACCACATTTTCCACAGTTTTATTTCAGAGGGTTGAAACCCCGTGGTGGACCATCTCCAACAGATTGGTTCCACACTTCTTTAAAGTTTTTTTCTAAAATCAGAAGGTCAGTATAAACGCCAATCTAATTTGGCTAATAGCACAACTGATGGAAGGAACTGTAGTTTTGATACTATTTTGGCATCATTAATACTAAATAGCTCATAAACATATGACGTCACCTCCCATTTCCATCCAAGAATATGGTAATATTTTGCTAGAAACTTGCGTAGATTAAATGTATACCCTTACTTGCAACTGGCCATGTATTCTAGGTATTTTAAATGACAAATGCACTTAGAGGTATCTTCTGTTTATGCAATTCTTGCACTCCCACTATTAAGAATACTAATGTTTTTGCAGCTGATTTAGCACCTTAGCTAGCATTGAACCTTCTAAAATCAGTAGGTATATTTGGCTAATAACACAACTGATGGAAGGATAGTTTTGATACTTACGTGTGGTAGGTCGTGCTGCAGAATCCTCACAATAAGTCCCAAAGAAATTGTCAGGACAAGTACACTTTACTCCATCAAATGAACCTCCATTCTGACATTGAGCTAGAAGTGAAATAATTGTAAAAAAAAAAATTATAAAAAAAAAATAGGTTAAATTAACACCAGTTAAATCATGTTTTCTTGTTAATCATAAATCTTCTAAAATCAGTAGGTTGTAGAAATTTGAATATAAAATGGCTCACATTCATGGGTTTCAACTAACAATGGGGATAGTGATCCCTGGTGAACAGTGTATAAACTGCAATTCCTTTTACCAAATGGAATACATTATTGATACAAATTATATATGGTTCTAAGTAGAACATAATTTTCTCTTATGGTTCACTATCTCTTTTACTATTTCTTACATTTCTCTTTTAATATGTGGGAAGATCATGGGTGATTTGTGTTCCTTTGTTTAGAAGATGTGTTACTTTTTGATAGGTTTTTCATTTTTATATGAATTAATTAAAAGTGAATTTTTAATAAAACTACATTTTCCACAGTATTATTTCAGAGGGTTGAAACCCCGTGGTTCTGTGGTGGACCATCTCAAACAGATTGGTTCCAAACATCTTTTAAGGGTACAGTTTTTTTCTAAAATCAGAAGGTCAGTATAAGTGCCAATCTAATTTGGCTAATAACACAACCGATGGAAGTAACTGTAGTTTTGATACTTACGTGTGGTAGGTCTTGATGCAGAAACCTCACAATAAGTCCCAAAGAAATTGTCAGTACAAATACAGTTATATTTATTTTGTTTAAAAATAGGTTAAATTGTTACTAAAGTAACACCAGTTAAATATTTTTTCAAGTAATTTTGTAGAAATTTGAGTATAAAATAGCTCACAACACATGGAATTTTGCAAAAGAAAATTAAAGGTGGACACCTACTGTTAGACAAGTTAAAATCATTTATATCAACCCTTAACTTTGCATCCCAATGTATGTAAATGTCTCTTTGCATTGAACAGTAATGTACAAACCCGAAAATTAAACGTAATACAATAAACTTGTCCTTAACATGCTCATGATTCCAAGGCCCATCTTTATCCAGCACATAAGCATGATTCTCCAAGGCTCCATTCAGCAACTTTATATCTCTGTAGATAGATTGGAAATTACCCTTTATTTCACAGGAGTCATTATAGGTCTATTTACAGTGTCTGTATACTAGCATCCATAGTAGGGGAGAACAGTTAACGTAATGAGTATATTACAGGTTGCATTTTATGTCGATGCTGCCTTGTTTAGTATTGCTGTTTTAGCCATGCAAACACATTTAATCTATATGGACATTATGCTCACATATACAAATATTTTTTCACTCTGGTGGAAAACTCTCAACAACTCTACTCTTGTCCTGTCCACTGCTCTTATCCATACTGCTAGCTCATAAACACTTTTGGCCTATTCCTATGGAACAGTCTTCCTCCTCATCAGACTTTCTCCTAGTCCACGCTCCACTCTCACTTTCCAACTCTGTTGCTTTCCCATTCTCATTTTGTTGTTATCCATCATGCTGCCCTTCATCTTCAGTTTTTATACCCCATCTCCTCTATACTGTAGGCTTTTCAAGCAGAGTCCTCTCAACCATTTTTTTAATAGTTTGTCTTATTTGCTATTAAATCCACCCTTGATATTTTAAAGCACTGCAGAAATAAATGTTGACAATAATACAAATAAAATAGTAAGTGATGGTTTCATAATAGTAAGTGAAGGTAAATAACTCTAGAATGAGGTACACTCATTTTAATTCCCAAATATTCCCCTCTGTTTAAGTATTTTAGTAGCACTTCCTAATGAAACCATGTCTCCCCAGATTGTTTATTGCTTTAGCTTTGTTGTTTCTTATTATGTCGCAGGACAACTGTCTTACGGCTTTGGTGGGCTCTTCAATCATTTCCAAAAGATAAGTAAAACATATCTAGTTTATATTCCAATCTAGATAAAACATTGTTACAAAGTCCCCTCTGTCTGCTACAACCCTGTTAATTTGTTACTTATTTCCCAAAAAAAACAGTTTCAGGTCATTCGTATGTACAAATGAGCGACCACCCCGGCCCCATGGTGGCGGCCATCTTTAACTGTCGAACGGCCAGCGGGACCTGGTCGTCAAACGCCTGGTACTCTTTTCAGATACCATTTCATACAAACCCCATATGGATTTCTCAAGCCCGTCTGTTCATACATAAAATACCAAGAGCGTGCCGTTCGGTATTTTAAAACTACATACAGTGTACCGACCCCTTGCAGGACACTATGGCCGAGGGCTCCTGGACTAATAACTGCATAACAGCCCTCAGGACAATCTTTATCCCCATGACGTTCCCATACCATTCGTGAGATCTGAGCACTTTTCATATAGTTTGTGCGCTCAGATCCAAGCTGTCTGGGGATAGGTTGAATGTGACAATTAAAGAACATGTAAAAGTTATATATTTTTATTCAGTTTTCCTGTCTGTATAAAAGTTACAATATTGCATGTACCTGGAGATAATTGAGTTACTGTAACCGTAAATAATTATCTCCAGGCTAGGAGATAACCAGGTGACAATGTCACAACCAGGTGACATTGGTTGTTGCTTCTTGTCACCCTGTGTACCATCAGGTACAGAGGGGTGTGCCTCTGGCCTGAAAATGTGTATTTAAACAGTGCATTACCGATCTTAGCCTCGACTCGTGTTATAGGGAAATGCTTTATACTAGCTCTACCTATAGCTACCTGGATGTTCCACACTTATAGGATTATCGCTGGATGCTGTTTGGAGTTTCACTACTACTCTCCAGGATTGGGAACCAGGAAATCTAAGTGGTCCAACCCTCAGCCAGCCTGGGGTCAACCGTAACAAACATGTCTTCCTGTAGAATAAAAAACATTTTGGAGGGGCGGAGCGATGACGTGACATGTGTAGTGTGCGTACTCGTGGAATCACTATTCCCAACGAGTTTATAATCTCTAGAGAGAGTGTAAATAAACCAATAAACAAAATGGCCACTAAAAAGACACAGAATAGCAAGCATTTGAAAAAAGTAAAGAAACCACACCCTCCAGATAAAAAATCAAACCTGGAGGAATCTCTCTTGTCAAATATCCCAATAGGAGGAGATATAAATAAAGGACAAATGGAGGAAAATCAAGAGTCAAGAGAAGGAAGAAATGAATATCATCACCTACTTAGACACCTAGATACACAATTTGGGAAATTAAGAAAAGAAATCCAAGTTAATACCGTGGACATTAAGAAAGAACTGTTGACTCTTAACCTACAAATACAAGGGATAGAAGATAAACTAAATGGAATGGAATACAAGTAAAAAGTCCACAAGGAAGAACACCTGGCACTGGAAAATGGCTGACATGGAGAACAAATTGATCAACCTGGAAGACCGGTTAAGACGGAACAACTTAAGAGTCAGAGGAGTATCAGAACAAGTAATTGCAAAAAATCTGGAGCCATATATAGAACATTTTATCAAACACCTAGATGTGGAATGGGATGCCAGAATTTCTATGATAGGGAGATGCCACAGAGTGAATAAACCTAAAGATGTCCCAGACCACCTTCCAAGAGATGTACTGATATGCTGCACCTCTTTTAAACTTAAAATGCAAATACTGAGAGCTACAAGAAGTAACCAATGCGCAGAAGAATATGAAACCCTGAAAATATTCCAGGACTTGTCATGGCCAACCAGACAAAAGAGGAAAACCTTTTCTGATAGTACATCAATTCTGAGAGACAACAACATCAAATATCAATGGGGGTTCCCCATGATAATTAATATATCACATGAAGGAAAGATCACTCCTATAGATCGAGCAGAAGATCTAAAACGCTGGCTAACCGCAGACAAATCACCTGTCAACAAAGAGCGAGACTAGAAACTAACTAAAATTATATGTATTTTTTTTAAATGGAATTAGTGACACTTAACTCCTTAAGTAGGGAAGACGAAAGAGAAAAATATATGAAATAAGAAGAACCACTCTGCCTGGAGTGTCCCTTTAAAGAGGCACAAACTAAATCACAGTGGAACATAAAATTAAGTCACTCAATCAAATTATGGAGGAATTAAATATTCCCCCTAAATAAACTTTTAATTATCTGCGAATCAAAGGCTTTATGACAGAATATCTCCATAAAAACAAGGGGGAGAAAATTATAAACCTCATATACCTTCTCAAACTAAAGAACTTTAAAAATGTATTGGCAAAATGCACTAAAGTTATATATAGATGAAGACAAACCTATAGGACTGATTAACAAATGGGAAAAAAAGCTACAAGTACATATAGAAGAGGAAGAGTGGATAAGTTATCTAACTAAACTATATAAACATATACCTTGCCTAAACCTTACGGAAACCCAATTCAAACTTTCAAACAGATGGTACCTAACACCAAAACGCTTAAAAAAAATCTTTCCAGAGTCATCAGATAGGTGTTGGAAATGCAATGTCAATGAAGGCAATTTGATCGACATTTGGTGGCAATTGTACCCATAAATAAATTTTGGAAAGATGTAATCAATGTAATATATCAAATAACAGAAATGAAACTAGTCTTCAAGCCTGAAGTGGTTCTATTAAACCTGAATTGGCCTAAAATGACAAAAAAAAGTATTAATATTAACGTTACATATCATTACAGTAGCTAAACTATTTCTAGCATGAAACTGGAGAACAGGGAAAATCCCATGCATTCAAGAATTAGTAACACAAGTCATATGACAGGCAAAAAGGGGTATATTTTTGAACCTAGGAAATAGACATACTCAAACAGAAGACTGGGACACATGGATAAATAAAATGGAAACTATAAGTTAACAATCATCACAACAGAGTTAAAAGTCTCTCTCGGGATCTCTGTTTTGCCTCTTCTTTTTTCTTTCTCTTTTTTTCTCTTTTCTCTTCCCTTTCTCCTCTCCTCCTTTTTTTTTTTTTGGTTAAAGAACAACAAACCAAGGCAGGAAGGAACACCACTAATCTCCTCTCTCCTGTACTCTTCGCTCAACACTTGACCTGTGTATATTTTACTTCCAGTTACAGAGAGAGGCGGTAATGGGGAAGAAAAGGGGAGGAAGGGGGAGAGGGAATAATAATTTGATCCCTAAAAAAGGGCAGATTAGCAGAGTTAGAAAATTAATTGTATTACACTAGGTGTAAGGTACGCTCTCTCTCTCTCCAAAGACAAGCAGGGAAAGAAAGATTAACAAACAAGAATTTATAATAGCACCTTAGAATTGGAGGTGGGTGTGAGGGGCTGTAAGGTTTGGGAAGGTTAATAGTATATGAATAATTAAGTTAATCGCTTCTGTTTCCTTTCGTCTCTTACCATCTATAAATCCTAAGAGGTAAAGAATGGAGAAGATTAAAGGAGCACTATAGTCAACATATAAAAGCAAGAAAGACAAGTCCCCAAGCCTTCTTCCTTGCTTTTATAAGAACTTCCCCTTATTAATTAATTTTTTATGATATAAACTTACCTCCGTTCCAGCGCCAAACTCCTCGTCAGGCTGCGCCCCCTTTTTCGTCAAAATGACTAAGTAGCAGGACTCAATTAGACACTTCTCTAAGAGAAGCGTCATTGTGATCTGGTGCGCATCCTCGGCTTTGCACTGCACCAATCACGTTCTTCATAGAGCGGCATTGAATGGTGTTACTACAGTACATAAGAGGCGCTTTTACAGTGCCTCCTATATCCTGTCTGCTGATAGCACGTTTGATGTCTGAGTGACTGCAACTGGAGGTGTTCCTAGCTTCCAATGTAAACACAGTATTTTCTCAGAAAATACAGTGATTACATGAGAAAAGCTGGAGGGAGCTATAGTTCTCACCCGAACAACCTCATTAAGCTGAAGTTGCTCAAGTGACTATAGTGTCCCTTTAAGAAAGAATAAGATACCTAAGGGGAAAGAGGAGAAGGAGATATTTAGGTGATATTTATGATGACAAGAGTACCAATGCCTGAAATACAGAAGCATCGGCTAAAAATATTCAAAGCAGGTACACAGCAGAAATAGTAAAAAGAGAAAAGGAAAAAACAACAAAAAACATTTTGTCCTTACACCAGTCAGAACCAACAAGCACAAATCCCTTTTTTACTCCAAACAGATATTCTTAAAATTAAGCAAAATCACAAATTATTAGCTATATAATATAATTACTCACACATGATAGATAGAGGGCAGCTCTTGCAGTCCTTCAGATGTCCATATGCTTACATTTCTTTAACACTTAAATGTTCTTAGGGTTTTTCAGGCCATTCTAAAATTAATTTAAAGTGCCTTAGGATGGCTTAAAACACTCTCATTTAGGGGCAAACTGGTTTAAAGCTCTCTCCCCACCAGGGAGATGCAGGTGTCAGTTGATATCTAGTGCTGACCTTTGCCAGCTGGGGACATGCACTGACTGGTGAGTAGAATGGCTGCACTAGGTACTTTAAATAATCACAGTTGAACAAGTGAATTCTGAGATCCTCTCAGGTAGAGGAATTCATGTTTATATGTCTTACTGGCAACACTGCATGCAGTCCATAGACATGCGCATGGGGTGTGCCGGGTGTGCCTGGGCACACCCCAATCACACTTCCGTGCTGCACTGCCTTAGGGCAGACTAACATGTCGCGTCCTTGGTCTATGACGAGGACCTGACACAGGAGGGGGCCCGGCGGCTTGCCCACAACGCGCCGGGTGAGAGGCCCCTCCTGTCAGTCTGCTGTGCACGAGATCCAGCCTCAGTCTGCAGCTCCGCCGGGAGTGAGCTGCAGACTGAGGTGTCTCATGATCTCCAGCCTGTCAGAGCGTTGACTTCACTACCGGGGGAGCTGCAGACTGAAGAGAGAGGGCACCCACTGGACCACCAGGGAAGGTATTTAAACCTCCTTATTACCCCCTGTCACTCACTGCCCCCACCCCCATTCTACCCCCTATCACACACTGCCCCCCACCCAACCCCCTGTCAGTGCCCCCTGCCCCTCTACCCCCCTCTAGCCCCTGCCACTGCCCCTCTACCCACCAACCCCTGTCACTACTCCTCTATCCCAACCCCTGTCACTGCCCCTCTACCCCCTAACCGCTGTCACTAACTGTCTACCCCGCTACCTCCTGTCACTGCCCCTCCACACCCCTACCCACTGTCGCTTCCCCTCCACTCCCCTACCCCTGTCACTGCCCCTCCTCCCCCCTACCCCTTGTCACTGCCCCTCCACCCACCTAACCCCTGTCGCCCACACTGTGAACCCCTCACAATCATATACACTGTACCCCACACACACTGCTTGCCTCACAATTACACACACACTATACCCCTCACAATTACACACACTGTACCCCTTACAATTACACACACTGTACCCCACACACACTGTACCCCTTACAATTACACACACTGTACCCACCACACACTGCACCCCTCACAATTACACACACTGTACCCTTCACAATCACACACACTGCACCCTTCACAATTACACCACACTGTACCTTTCACAATTACACACACACACTGTACCCCTCGCAATCACACACACTGCACTCCTTACACGCTGCACCGCTCACAATCACACACACTGCACCTATGTATATTTGTATATATATATATGTGTGTGTGTGTGTGTGTGTGTATGTATGTATATATATATATATATATATATATATATGTATGTGTGTGTATGTGTATATAAAAATACATATATACACGGCGTGTGTTTGTGCTTTAGGGCTAATGCAACAGTCTGCGCATGCCTATGATGCAGTCCAGTGTCAAACGTTGATTGGTTGGGAAAGCCTGAATCTGCAACTTGAGAGTACTTCCTCTCATACTGCAATCACACACTATAGAGAGCTCACAGAACCAGGTCCTGGAAAAGTCTATGTTTAAGGTATGAAACTTTTAGTTTGCACTTTATTGGAATACAATCATAGGAAAGTTTTTTCAAGAGCCATGAGTGCTCTTTAACTTTACTTTTATGTTGAAGGCGGAAGATTGCACAAGGGTAATAACAAAGGTAATACAACACCTTGTTTAGTGTGATTATATTTATATAAATGTAATAAAACAAAAATAAATGACAATCAAATAATAAAAAAAACCAAATAAACGCTACCACCTTGTATATACACAGTAGAACACATCAAGCATTGCATGTTTAGGACATTATAATTGTAACAGGAAAATCCCCCTGGCTTCTAAACAAAACATACACTTTTTAAATTTTATTATTATCTCCTCTCACTGGTAAGAGGGCATCACTGGCAACTTCTAAATGTTTAACAAAGTGCATAATGATTAGATTGCCTAAATGATATTTATATCTTCTTACATATAATTTATAAATATTTTTAAATTTTCCTGTCTGACTAACATTTAAACTCATCAGCCGATATATGTAAAGTCTGTGCCAGATCATATCTCTATCCCATAATTTATTCTGATACTTGGCTGTCATACCTGAGTCACTTACTTATCAGAAGACAATCACACCCATTCCTAAATGTCATCTGACTCAGACACCTTACTTAATCATAAATAGAAGTCGAAATCATAAACCAGGAGCCAAAAAGGGTGAAGGGGGTTTAGGTTCAGTATTAGAATACTGTTTTACTAACATCTCTATTTTATCTATACTGACAAACAGCACAGAGTTTGATCTTTAAAAAATATGCAGAAAGTGCCCAAACGTTGATCCTTGTACTAGTAAGATCTTTGAGTGCATCACTTATAATTTATATTAATATAAAAAATAAATACAGAGCGTGCACTCAGTGGTCTTCTTAAGGTACTCGTGGTTTTAACTTGTTTGTTTACCGTGTGATTGAAAAAGACTTGCATGGTCACAATGTCGATCGTCCACATTTATTTAAAGGGATCCTATAGTGCCTGGAAAACAAACTCGGCACTATAGGCCCCTGGAGTGCCCTTCTCCCTCAGGGCCCCCCTCGCACGGTGCTGAAGGGGTTAAAACCCCTTCAATCACTTACCTGAATGTCCCTCGACGCTGTGTCAGGCTCCACCCATGCTCTGCACGCATTAGACTTCCCCATAGGAAAGCATTATTGAATGCTTTACTATGGGGAAAATCTGATGCTAGAGGTCCGTGTGGACGTCCAGCATCAGATAACGGACCGAATGTCCATGTGGATTCTGGAAGCCCTCTAGTGGCTGTCTATTAGACAGCCACAGAGGGCAGATTTAGAACGGAAATGTAAACAATGCAGTTCTCTGGAACTGCAATGTTTTACATTGCAGCACTAAGTGCAAAAGGGTCACAGCGCCCAAACTACTTCAATTAGCTGAAGTGGTCTGGGTGCCTACAGGGTCCTTTAAATTTGACTGTTTGAACATTAAACCACGGGTACCTTAAGAAGACCTCTGAATGCACCCTCTGTATTTATTTTTTATTATTTTTTGCAGGTTGCTCCTAGGCTATATTAGCTTGTTCGTTTGTTGTTTTTTGGTAGGAGAGTGCCAAGTTTGCTATTGTTTATTTATATATATATGTAGATATATATTGAAACTTAGCTGGCACAACTCTCATCTTAATAAAAAGTCACACCAAGTTTAAAATCCTTTAAAGGCATAGATGAAAAATACAGTTAGAGGAACAGCACACAAACAAAAACAAAAATACTGTGTGACATTTTACAAGACTACATATTTTGGTCTTTACAGCAGCACCACTACTTAGAAATACATTTTCTGATTGTGCCCCAATTCCCATTTTTTTCACAAGGGATAGATGAAGGACAGACAGGCAGGTGAAATAGACAGAGTAGTTGATCGACAGACAAACACATATCTACCAAGAAAGATCCAATTCAACACAATTTATTTACAATGAAGGGTAACATCACTCAATCTCATAATTGCTTTAAAACAGACGATTAGATGAGCTTAAAACTGGATGATCCAAAGCAAACTTTCTTGTGAGGCAGGGTTAACAACGTTTCAACTCCCAAGGAATATTTCTCAGGTGAAAATATTGCTAACCCTGTGTGTTAATAAAGTCTGTTTTGGATCATCCAAGTATGTCCCAGGACATTTCTTACAGATCTATGGTTCAGGCAGTCACCACCCTTCTCTGAGAGGCACCAAATTGTTGGGATTCAATATTGAGAAACATGTGCAGTCCCTTCTGTATGTGTTAAGAGATAAGTATAGAACTAAAACTGCAATTGGCTCTGCTGTGATTTGAGCGCAGGTTCTCCTGTTTACTAGACAGGCACTTTAACCAACTAAGCCACAATGCCACCTGCATGCCCAAAGTCCCAGCATATCTTGCCCACATTTTAAAATGTTCTTATAAAATGATGGCAAGACATGTGTTGCTTATATGCAATATAAAATAATAGTGATTATTAAGATTTGACTGTGTCCATAATTGCTGTGCTCTGTAGAAAAATGAGGTTCGAGACACTTTATTTTTGTATTGCGTTAGACTAAATAAAGTGCTGGTCCTGGATCAGAGGTTACAAGAGGTGTGAACAGCTAGGGGGAGCATTCTGCTAAGGTAGGGTGGGAGCTTCCCTGAAAAACACAAGGCTTGAAGGCTGAAGAGTGAGCCTGAAATCCAGCGATAGCCAGTTTAGTTATTTTAACATGTCACAATGATGGGTCATATGATTACATTGTAGCACAAAGCGTCAGAATAAGTTATACAATGTAGTAAGTTTATTAAGGTGGGTTTGCGATGCAGGTGCATATACTACATACCCATAATCAATGATTAGCATCAGCATTTGCTGTGCAATCGGTACAGGCAGGATTTGTTTCTGTACCGGGCACTTAGTTTTAGATATAATTTTGATGAAAGTTTTCCAATGTGGATGTCAAAAGATAGATGAGGGTCTAGCAACATACCTAGGTACTAGAAAGAACAAATTGCGGTCAGTGTGCTATTTGATTTTGCTCAGATGCATAAATGGGAATTGTGTAATTAATCTAATTTAGGTTTTGCCAGTGTTTAGGAAAAGGTTTTTTTTCTGAAATCCACTTTTCTACCTCTACATTATCTGTGAATTGTCGTAGATAGAGTCAAAGTTTGAAAAAGACCAATTTACGGAAAAATTAGGAATTTGTAAAACTCTAGATTCCTTGTGTAAACACTTGTGCGTGTATATGTGTGTATGTCTGTAAGCACACAATCACACACTCCCCCAACTAGACAAGTTTCAAAACACATGTATGCACTTATGGTCTCTACAACACAGGTGCACACACCTCCTAAATATCCACACGTGTATAAAATACATACAAACACAGACTTTCCTGTATACACGGCAAACACACACGCACACACTTTCTCTGTTGTCACTCTGCACAGAGCTTTCTTAATCTTGTTATAATTGACTATATATTGATTTGCCATTTATACCAATATAAAACTGTAAAGTACCGTAGAATATGTTGGTACTATAACAATTTAGAACAATATAGAAATGGATATTAGCAAACCGTGTATTATAGGGAAAAAACGTCATGAAGCATTTCTGAAGTTATCATAATAAACCACAAGACAAAGGTCAAGGTGTGTATGGATTTTTTTCAGAAAACTGAGATGGTAATATTTCTCATTATGTACATACCAGCATTACGTATTTTTTTAAAGTTAAATGTTCTTCTTTTATTTGTCCCTGTTTGGGATTTGATAGGAGAGGATCTTTGAAGATTACATTGTCTCTTCAGTCCCTCATTTGTCTTATAATGTTCAGATTTAGGGGCACCACCATAGTATTTATATAGTGCCATTCTCTCAGTGAGACTCAAAGCACTTTTCAGCACACGCTCTCCGAATTAACCAAATTGGCAATTGCTGGTACTCATTTTCTTGTCCTCAGAAGGATGAGGGGCTGACTTGACCCTGCTGGGATATGATCCTGTGACCTTGCATTTTTTAACAGACTCTGCTGTCAGGAAATTTCCTAACTGAGCTATCTCACCATCAAAGCGTTGGTATTCATTTAATTTGTTTGAATCATAAAATTGTTCCATTCCATAAAAAAAATCTAATAATCAAGTGATTTATCTACAGAAGCCACCATTAAAGTCTAGGGGAATTTTTGTATATAAATTGTTTGAAAAGTGTTTTTTCTAACAGAATGATTTAAAAATATGATTTGCCTATTGAAATGATCAATTACTTTCTCTGATTTAATAAAAATTCTAAATGAAATTCTTAAACTCAGTAAGATTTATGTTGAAACACTTAGGTCTGCTATTGTAATTATATTCAGTTCATGTGTGAAAATACATCCAATCACATGCTTTGGACTATGCATCCATCATCTGACATAGAAACAGTTTAAACACATTTCAGTTGCATCATACTGATTATTCAATATTTTATTGGCACAATAGCTGAGTCTATTTTAGCCCACCTCACTTAAACATCTATAACAACTTTTCAGATATAAATTACTATATGTAAAGCAGTATCATTCATTAACATTTCACCTTGATTATGCTGCATAGTTATGCTGATTATGAAGCATTATTTGGAACTTTAAATTTAACAGAATTGTGTGCTGGTGAATAAAAAAGAGCCTAATACTAACAAAGTATTATACAAAACATTAAGCAAAGAGGCATATGAAAAGCACTAAACTCTACTTACAAGCTACAAGACTGGGGATCAGCATTGAGATAAGACTTTTCCATAGCATCCTTATATTGGAGTTCTAGTGAAGTTAAACTCTGTATTCCCAGCTCGACTTTTTGGTTCTTTATCACTTGGGTGCTCTCTATTATTTCTCTCTGTACCAGCTGATGCCACCAACTCCACTGCTATGCAATGTAAGAGAACAGTTTTATAACGGGTGCTATGACGTCAGTTCAGGCTGATCAGGGAGGGATGGGCTAGGTGTACACATAGGTGACAAGAGGTGACAGTAAGGGAGATTTGCTAATATAGTGAACACATGCATTGAAATGCTTTTATTAGGTGCAAAGGTCAACTTTGTGTTTATTGACTCATTAGGAAAAAGGGCTATTTTCAATTACAGGATACAGTAAATTTTGGGTTTTGGTGATAATAAAAAGAATATATTTTCACAACATATATATATATATATGTTAATGCAATGATAAACAAAAAAAAATATATATATATAGTTAATGCAATGTTAAACAAAAATACACACACCAGGCAAGCCATAAGACTTGCTTTTACCACATAAATATCCCTTTAACAGTGCTCTCACTACTGCAAAGGATTCTGGGTAGGCATATGCAAATGAGCGCAACAAAGAACCACATTTTTGCCTCATAATTTCACTTTATACATGGATTCCTTGGAGTATGTGTCAGCTGCATACAACAGCCTTGAACACAACTCAGAAAGATAATTAAAGTGGGATGATAGAGAGAGGGAATGGAAGAGTGGAGCCAGAGTGTTACAGCCCTTATTTATTGGGGGATATCCCCGGTGTGTTTAAACAGGAGAACAAAGAGGAATAGAGGAGGTAACCAGAACTAGTGAAAGAGATTATAGATGTTAAAACTTAATATTTAATAGATTATTTAAAAAGTCCAATAGGACAAGAAAAAACAAGATACATCACACTAAAAAACTCAAACAGTAATAAGAATAGAACATAATTAATAAAACACACATACAAATAAATTAAAATAATATATATACGCGGCTACAATTAGCCTAAATAAAATGGAGCAGAGGTATCAAGCCTCTATATCTATGAATACTATGGTGCTTATGTCTCTATGAATATATAGACTAGCACCTTGACACGCTTTCGTAAAAATACAAACTAGGTGGTAGACAGGGAAGAGGTATCGAACCTCTAAATTATTCGTAGTATAATGCCATGTCTATATAGATATGATGCTAAGGGTAATGTGCTCATTCATACTAGCAAAAGGGCAGGAAAAAAGAAAAGTAATGCCTGCTAAAATAATATTACTTAATAATCCTACTCATTATGTCTTATAGTTATGGTATTAATGGGATGTTTGTAATGTCTCCCAATGTGGAATCAATTTTAGTAATGACCATTCAAATAATTGTACAGTTGGCAAGTAGGTTTGTGCAAAAAGATATTGTAGGGTTAAAGTACTCTGTCCTTGATACAGAAAGTATCTCAAGGATTAGTATTACATGTTATCTACAGAAGCCATTGGTAACAATGTCACTCAGCTCGCTTGCGATGTATCATAGATAAAATGTTGCAGATATCTTATTTAGATACCAAGATTATTGAATTGTGCAATTGACAGGCTAATAGCTATACATGGTGGATGTAGAATAGTGTTATTAGATACTCTATTCATATAAAGGGGTGAATACCAAAGTGGAGTATGTGGGTGCTAGACAAAACCAGATAGTCGATGGGTATATACTATCTCACCCTGTTGTGCCTTCGAGGGCACCTCTTAAACCCACCGACAAAAACTCGCCCTATACTTATAATAGACAGACAGCCCCTCCCAAAAATGCAGAGGGTGGTGGACAGAGTAGAGAAACACTCACACATAAGATCGAAATAGCTAGTTAGCCAATATGTGTGATATCACCATAGTTAGCGAATAATGGCTCCTATAAAGCCGTTGTGGTAATCTTGTCTTAAGAATGCTTGGTAGCAATATACTAAAGTTGCAAATATAGATGAGGTACCCCTAGTCTCCCTGACGTGCGTTTAGCTGTTTAGCTCATCAGAGGGGAACCGGAGACTGACATTTCCAGTTTAAATAGGGGATACAGTGATCCCATTGGTAAGAGGATATTTGAATGTACCAATGGTATCGCTGTGTGTCAAGAGAAGTAGTTATGCTTGTTGGATGGGAGATTGTAAATACACGGAATGGATAAAGGTTAATATGTCAGAAAGATGCTGAAAATTGTAAGGATATTAAACAAAAATCTTAGTTAAATTGTATGATATACAAAAAAGAAAAATCAAAATGAATAATAAAAATTTGATAAACATAGAAACATAGAATGTGACGGCAGATAAGAACCATTCGGCCCATCTAGTCTGCCCAATTTTCTAAATACCTTATCTTATAGTTAGGATAGCTATATGCCTATCCCACACATGCTTAACCACTTAAGGACACATGACATGTGGGACATGTCATGATTCCCTTTTATTCCAGAAGTTTGGTCCTTAAGGGGTTAAAATCCTTTAATGTGTTAACCTCTACCACTTCAGCTAGAAGGCTATTCGATGCATCCACTACCTTCTGAGTAAAGCAATACTTCCTGATATTATTTTTAAACCTTTGTCCCTCTAATTTAAGATTATGTCCTCTTGTTGTGGTAGTTTTTCTTCTTTTAAATATAGTCTCCTCCTTTACTGTGTTGATTCCCTTTATATATTTAAATGTTTCTATCATATCCCCCCTGTCTCGTCTTTCCTCCAAGCTATACATGTTAAGATCCTTTAATCTTTCCTGGTAAGTTTTATCCTGCAATCCATGAACCAGTTTAGTAGCCCTTCTCTGAACCCTCTCTAAGGTATCAATATCCTTCTGGAGA
The DNA here is from genome assembly GCA_933207985.1 of Pelobates cultripes. Classification (NCBI taxonomy): domain Eukaryota; kingdom Metazoa; phylum Chordata; class Amphibia; order Anura; family Pelobatidae; genus Pelobates; species Pelobates cultripes. Next base: position 29,937,234 of record OW240914.1, read on the forward strand.
TACGGTCTGCAGTACTGCGTACAATACTCCAAGTGAGGTCTCACCAGTGTTCTGTACAATGGCATGAGCACTTCCCTCTTTCTTCTGCTAATGCCTCTCCCTATACAAGAACATATATTGCTTAATGTGGTTTTTCAGTAAGGGACTTGTATATTAAGTGTTGTATAAACTAATAAGTGATCAATATAGTTAATGATGAAGCCTTCCCTAGTTGGCTGATGGTGTCAAAGAATAAATAGTATATGGACCAATTTTCTATGAAAAAAGCGCAGAGATTAGCTATACTATTTCATTACTTTTATTACTAGATATGGTCCTTGCTTTATAAACTTAAAGTAATAACTGATTACTGAATAGTGGAAACATTGTTTTAGTTGATAAGGACTTTATTCCCAAGAGATTATAAATTGGCTGTTCGAACTGCATACTAGATAAGTGGAATACAGTAAAGAAACCTACGGTGATATTTTGTCTATGCAAGAAATGCTGACATTCATCCCGTTAAGTAAGATGATAAGTAACAGGTTGTGAAGCCTGAAAAGACTATAAGAATATGACCATTTTAATTGTAGTCGTAACCTACTCAGGGTAACCATGTTTTTAGTACAAACACAATGGATGGAGCATGTACTGCATGTACTTTTGTGTTGGTATAGGGGATACCACACGGGTGTTTGAGCTATTATAGTCACTTATTGTGCCATTTGCATTTGTAGTATAACCATGTTTTTAGTGCTGCAAGTAGAACATTTGAATGTTCCGCTCAAATGATTATGATTATATGGGGGACTATGATTATAGCAAAACCCAGTTATAGTCTCCACGCTGACCATCCTTGCCTTATTAGACTTATGGAGTAATGATTATTGAAATTAAAATAGTACTGGGGAAATGTATATACAGGGAGTGCAGAATTATTAGGCAAATGAGTATTTTGACCACATCATCCTCTTTATGCATGTTGTCTTACTCCAAGCTGTATAGGCTCGAAAGCCTACTACCAATTAAGCATATTAGGTGATGTGCATCTCTGTAATGAGAAGGGGTGTGGTCTAATGACATCAACACCCTATATCAGGTGTGTATAATTATTAGGCAACTTCCTTTCCTTTGGCAAAATGGGTCAAAAGAAGGACTTGACAGGCTCAGAAAAGTCAAAAATAGTGAGATATCTTGCAGAGGGATGCAGCACTCTTAAAATTGCAAAGCTTCTGAAGCGTGATCATCGAACAATCAAGCGTTTCATTCAAAATAGTCAACAGGGTCGCAAGAAGCGTGTGGAAAAACCAAGGCGCAAAATAACTGCCCATGAACTGAGAAAAGTCAAGCGTGCAGCTGCCACGATGCCACTTGCCACCAGTTTGGCCATATTTCAGAGCTGCAACATCACTGGAGTGCCCAAAAGCACAAGGTGTGCAATACTCAGAGACATGGCCAAGGTAAGAAAGGCTGAAAGACGACCACCACTGAACAAGACACACAAGCTGAAACGTCAAGACTGGGCCAAGAAATATCTCAAGACTGATTTTTCTAAGGTTTTATGGACTGATGAAATGAGAGTGAGTCTTGATGGGCCAGATGGATGGGCCCGTGGCTGGATTGGTAAAGGGCAGAGAGCTCCAGTCCGACTCAGACGCCAGCAAGGTGGAGGTGGAGTACTGGTTTGGGCTGGTATCATCAAAGATGAGCTTGTGGGGCCTTTTCGGGTTGAGGATGGAGTCAAGCTCAACTCCCAGTCCTACTGCCAGTTCCTGGAAGACACCTTCTTCAAGCAGTGGTACAGGAAGAAGTCTGCATCCTTCAAGAAAATCATGATTTTCATGCAGGACAATGCTCCATCACACGCGTCCAAGTACTCCACAGCGTGGCTGGCAAGAAAGGGTATAAAAGAAGAAAATCTAATGACATGGCCTCCTTGTTCACCTGATCTGAACCCCATTGAGAACCTGTGGTCCATCATCAAATGTGAGATTTACAAGGAGGGAAAACAGTACACCTCTCTGAACAGTGTCTGGGAGGCTATGGTTGCTGCTGCACGCAATGTTGATGGTGAACAGATCAAAACACTGACAGAATCCATGGATGGTAGGCTTTTGAGTGTCCTTGCAAAGAAAGGTGGCTATATTGGTCACTGATTTGTTTTTGTTTTGTTTTTGAATGTCAGAAATGTATATTTGTGAATGTTGAGATGTTATATTGGTTTCACTGTTAATAATAAATAATTGAAATGGGTATATATTTGTTTTTTGTTAAGTTGCCTAATAATTATGCACAGTAATAGTCACCTGCACACACAGATATCCCCCAACATAGCTAAAACTAAAAACAAACTAAAAACTACTTCCAAAAATATTCAGCTTTGATATTAATGAGTTTTTTGGGTTCATTGAGAACATGGTTGTTGTTCAATAATACAATTAATCCTCAAAAATACAACTTGCCTAATAATTCTGCACTCCCTGTATTAAAGTACGGCATGAAGTATACATTCATAGATCATAAGTCTGAATGTGGGTTGAACAATAAACCTCAAAATAGGTCAAATTTCTACTTGATATTTTATTAAAATATTGGGACATGTATTACAGTATAAGATAGACACTTGTCAACTGTGTGAGTAGGTGGTTAGAGAGATCTTTAGAAAGCTTAAGAATTCTGCTAAATTTGAAGATTAGTCATGAATGAAGGGAGTGAACTGAAACTCCTCATTTAGACCTCAGGGTACTAATGTCTGGAATAGGTGTATCCATTTTGATTCTTGTCTCAGCAATTTTAGAATAAAATTGCTCTTCCTGATAAGTTCAAGTTTATGAAATTTCAGATTGGAAACATCACTCTTATGTACTCATGATGTGGTTGGCTACTGGGGTAGTAATGTTCAAATTAGTAACTGTATTGACATTCTGTAGAATTTGTCTTCTAAATTTCCACGTATTATATTTCACAGCTGCAGGTGATCACATACACCACTTTAGTGGAACTGCAGTTTATTAATTGTTTGATGGAAAATTGTGTTTTAGTTTGGGTACATTCAATGATTTTAGATGGTTTGACAAAATCAAATGCCTTACAGTGTCCACACCTATAGGTGCCATTGGTGGTGGTAAGCCAAGTTCGAGGGGCCGAGACAGGTTCCATATGGCTGTGTACCAACATGTCTTTTACATTTTTAGATCTGTGCGCTGTAATACTGGGAAAGGGCAATAAATGATCAGCCAGATCCGTATTGTGTGAAGTAATTGGCCAATGATCGCAGTAAATCTGTTTTATTGGATTCCACAGTTGAACAAATGTGCCGATGCATCGTTTAGGTGGTTTTTCTTGTTCAGGTTGACTAGTTCTCAAACATGCAGTTCTCTCCATAGAGACCACCCTTTGGAACGCTCTTTTCAGTACTTTATTTGGACAGCCCTGGGCCTTGAAGCATATTTTCAATTCTGTGGCTTCCTTAAAGAAAGATTCATCGTTGGAGCAGTTTCTTCTTGCTCAGAGGTATTGACCATACGGAATTCCTGCTTTTAAATTATGCAGATGGTGGCTGTGCCAGTGGAGCACATTGTTGGTCGCAGGGGTTTTTCTAAACAATTCTGTTTCCACTGAGCCGTCTGGACGCAAGGAAATTTTTAGGTCCAAAAACTTCTAACTCTTTGTCGTCAATAACATAAGTATGTTTTAGCCCTATATCATTCTGATTTAAGGTCTGTATGAGTTCTTGAAACCTACCAATGGACCCTGTCCAAAATAAGAGGACATCATCACTATATCTATGCCATTGACGGATGTGGTCTTTGTAGTTAGTGGCAATCACCTGATCTAAAGTTGTCTCTTCCCACCACTCTAGAAATAAGTTGGCATACCTCAGAGCGCAAGCTGTGCCCATGGCCGCCCCCCTGTTTTAAAGGTAATATACCCCATTGTACACAAAATTGTTGTGTGTTAGTAAGAAACAAAGTAGTCTCAGAATAAATTCTTTGTTATAAAGTGCAAGCTTGTCATGTGTGTTTAAGAAATGTTCAGTTGCTTTCAGACCCATCTCATGGGGAATATTGTTATACGGGGACACCACATCTAAAATTGCCAGTAGGGTGTAGAGTGGGACCACCAGGTGTGCCTGCTTAGTTTCCTAAACATAAGATGCTAATTTTGTTACATACAGATGTAGAAATTTTTGAATAAATCTACTTGCCTTTTCGGTTAGAGAGCTATTTACAGATACAATAGGTCTCTCTGGTAGATGTTGTTTATTTTTGTGATTAGGTAGAATGTATTTAAGTTCCTCATTGGTAATTGTAACAAAACCTCTCTGTGATTGCAGTAGTCATGGTGGTTTTGTCCCTTCCTACAGTGATTATGGTGTGGGTCTCCTTCCTAATATTTTATTTAAACAAAGTACACGTTGAAAAGTGACTTCGTTTTCCCTTGTCATGGCTGGATTTTAAATGCTTCCTGAGGTGTTCGTTAGTTGGTTTGGTAAATAAAAACTTAATCACGAACCAGATCATATTATTCAAGTAACCGAACCAAGTGTCGAACTATCGACCAACCTGCATGTGGAGTGTGCTGCTGGTTAACCACCCAGAAGCTGCGGTTAACCGCAACCTAATTGACGAATGGCTGGGTGGTCAGCGTTCATATGAATGAACATGTGGCGGCGGCCTCAGCTGTGTTTTGCCATCGAATGCCTAGAACTAAAATCGGACACTCAAAGGCACGAACACCGCTGAGACTTCCACCTTCTGTGCGTTCGGCTAAATACACACGAACAGAGCGCTATTTCTTGAGGACAATCTACCGCATGAGACGCATCCAATGGAGTAATGCACGAAGAGATCCATTCATGCAAATTGTACATTATGTGAATGAGAAGATTGACCGGCCTCACAGCCTAAATCTGTAGAACTATTTTGGGCATGAAAGCCATGCGTGCAGTCGGTCAAAAGCGACTTCCATAAAACTTTTCAACCCCTGCTCTGATCTGGGTGATTTTTGGATATGTTGTTTGCCCAGATCAGAGCTATACATGGATATATAATTTATGTGGATATGTTTGAGTTTTCGGGGTTTTCTGAACTTTGGGTAAAAAATTTATATTTTCTGCCTTTGGATAATTGTTATTCCATTAGCTAGCTTAATTATATCACAGGCAGAGGGGAGGGCTTGCTGAGTGTATGTGGGAGTGTTACTGTGTTAATTATTGTTCCTTTTGGTTTATGTCCCTTTTGTCCCTGTGTTCCATTAGGTCCAGGGAGTGTGTCTCTGGCCTGGAAATGTGTATAAAAGAAATGCCTTTGTGCTCATTTAAGCAGACCTTCTTACCCTCAACTCGCAGCCTCGTCTCATGTTGTAGTGTAAGATATCCTCAGGATATCGGGTTGGAACTCTGCAGCGCTCTCCAGCTATGGGAAGAAGGATGTCCAGGCGGTAGATACCCCCACTCTATAGGGGTAACCACCACAGTAATTATGTTGTTTTCTAAAGCCTTGTTTATGGCCTGTTTCTGTATATCCCATCGTAGGATCTTTTGAAAGTTTCTCATAACAGAGATGATCTATACACATGGATATATATATGTCTCGATTAAGAAAGACAGTGTTGCCACCTTTATCAGATGGTTTATAATGAGATTTTTGTTCTTGCGTAATTCAGACAAGGCTCTTCATTAGAAGATAAATTGTGGTTTTGTATTATCGGTATTTTTAGTTGTTAAATCTTATTGGTGGTCATCTGGACAAACAGGTCCACAATGGTCACATCCTTAAAATGTGGAGTGTACCAGCTTGGGGGTTTTAGATTCGTGAGGGGAGGACTACTGTCCTGTTCTTCTAATAATTGCACTAAAGATTGTAAATGAGGATGATCATCATCCGAAATG
>OW240914.1:29950082-29962768 GCA_933207985.1 Pelobates cultripes
TTTTCAATGCTGTTGTGAAAATAATGGGCTTGAAAGCTCTTAGAACTACATTGAACATCCATTACTTTTCATTTCATTACTTATCAAACAGGGTTAAATCCCTGCTCAAATTGGAAATATAGGCTATGCCAACTGGCCAGCATCGATCACAGGGACATCATGTAGAAGATGCAGCATGAGAGGAATATCTCCCTGTCATGCTACAATCATATAGTATGGAGCGCTCTGTACTGTGCAAACTGGGAAATCCCTCTGCTGATGTCCATACTGATCTGCACAGAGGGAATCCCTCTGTGTTAGGATTAAGAAATGTGTAGAGTAGGAATAGTGTAGGGTTAGGATTAGTGCTAATGTGGTTGATACAATGCTGGATTCGAGTTAGTGCTGGATTAGGGATGGGGCATGGTTAAGGTTAGAGCTAAGTTTAGGGGATGTTAGAGCTAAGTTTAGGGTAATCATAGGGCTAGGGGTAAGGGTGGCATAAGGATAAGGATAATATTGGTATAGGGTTAGATCTAACTAACAAAAATCTATTTGAATCCTAGACAGGTGCGGCATTCAACAATCTGTATTGATACTTAAGTCTAATTTGAGTTATTTTTCATTACAGTACTTCTGTAAAAAATATTATGAGCAAAACTGTGAAAATAATTAGTTTTTATTTAAATTTTTTAACAATATATAAATTAATAAATAGTTTTTCACTAAAGTGAGAATTCACAGAGAATGCAACGCAAGTTTGAATTTAAGGTCAATATAGCTGAACTGGAAATTTTCTCCAAGCCAGTTAGGTTCCCAGTTTGGCTACTGAAGATAGAGTTACTCACTTCTCTAATGGTCGATATCTACGTCTCAACAGGATTATAGCCAGAGTCATAATAACAATGAGCAGAACAAACAGTGCGGCAGCTACTCCTCCGTACACACCGGGTTTACTGATAGATACTTGGCATCTGTCTCCTGAATACCAGAACTGGTTCGAGGTCTCACAACTAGAATAAGAGAAAACAACTGAGAAGGTGTTTTGGGGGGAAAAAAGACTAAGGACAAAACAATAAGGTCCAAAATATCGTAGGGGAGGAAAAGTCACACACACTCAGGATTATTTACAAATGTGAGAATAAAGTGAATGCAAAGTGAATTTCAAATTTAAGGCCAGAGAAGCTAATCTGAAAGCATAGCCGACTAAGAGTTTTTTTTTTTTTTTTTAAAGGAATTCACTTTGAATTTTCACTTTAGTAATTAACCTTGATTGTATGTTTCTTAAATATTAAAAGGACAGTCTAAGCACCACCATTGCTTTTGAGGCATAGATAATAGTGCTGCAGTCTTGTAAATGAGAACTGTGCAGTATCTGAAAACCTATACTGTTTACATTTTGAAATTCTCACACCTTAAGTGGTTGTCAGTCAGTAGGGCCTCTGGACTTATTCTCTATTTTCACTGCCTCTCTTTGTAACCTTATTAACTCTTTTGGACTGCAATGCCATCTATATATTAGCGATACTCAGCTTTAACTCTCCTCCCATGACCTCTCTCCTGCTCTTCTGTAACGTGTCACAAACTGCCTTTCTTCCATATCTAGATGTATTCCCATTTTCTTGAACTTAATCTTACTAAAACTGAACTCCTTATCTGCATCCTGCTCAAATAGTCCATCTCCATCTATCTCCTGACATGTCAAATAAAGACTTATTACTTCAATCCCTCTAGCTCTCTGCCATAGAGTTACTTTTGACACATAACTTACCATTTCTCCTCACATCCAGTCTGTCTACATAATTTTTCACCTTTAAATATGCCTCTTTTAACTTAAGATGCAACTAAGGCATTTGTTCGTGCACTGACCATTTCCAAACTTTAATATTGCAACTCACTAGTCATTTGCATTCCAAATACCTGCATTGCCCCTTTAGGATACAATTCAAACTTGTAAAACTAAATGTCAAAACCCTTAATAATTACACAGCCACTACATTTCCTCTTTATTCAACCAATACACCCCTTCTCATTCTATTTACTTTAAAATTACCTTAACCTGTCATCTGCTACCAGATTTTTTAAGGGCTCACCCATTCCTCTGGAATGCCATACCCTGTGCCATCAGACTCTCCCCTAGACTCAGGTGCTTCAAGAAGTCACTGAAAACACGCCACACAATTGTCTCACTACAATTGCCCTCCTCAATTCCCCATGTTCTCTCCTTCCACTGCTTGGTTCTTACGCATACCATTTTTACCAACTTATTTCGACACAGAAATCTTCTCAGTCAATTCCTCTTTCCCTTTAACATGCTATTCTTCTTCTTGTGTTTCCTTACCCCTTCCCTCTAGATTGTAAGTTTGTTTGAGCAGGGCCTTCTTCAACTCTTGTCTTTATTATGTACGTCACTTGTTGTCTGATATCTCCTTTTTATAATTGTAAAGCACTGCTGAATTTGTTGGAGCTATATAAATGCTAATACTACTACTAATAATAGTAATAATAATAAATGGCACACTGAGAAAAGACTTTAAGGACATCTATCCATAGACATTTAAAGCCATTATAATAATTAGCACTTAATAATACAGTGTATTTGATGTGATGAGTATATTTGATATGCTGAGTTGTATATGATGGCCCGTAACTTTCTAAATCTTCAATGACCAATTACAAATACATAGTAGCAGTATTAAACATTATGTGACCATTACATCAATCAACTAGTCTCTGACGAAAATAAATTTTCCTCTGCTGCACAAAGGAAATAATAAAAACTACCATAACAAGAGGAGATGGTTTTAAATTATAGGGAAAAAGGTTTAAAAATAACATCAGGAAGTATTACATTACAGAGAGGATAGTGGACACATGGAATAGTCTTCCAGCTGATGTCGTAGAAGTTAACACAGTAAAGGAGTTTAAGCATGTGTGGGAAGTTCATAAGGCTATCCTAGCTATATCCAAGGACTAATGAAAGTATTTTGAAAATTGGGCAGACTAGATGGGCCAACTTGTTTTTATCTGCTATTGCATTTTATGTTTCTATGTTTCTATTGGCTGGCTAATTCACAAATAATGTAACCTTCAGTAAAATATTGCTGCATCTGAAAGCAAATTCACATGGCTACTCCTTGTGTGTGCATGACACTGATTTACCTTATCTATGTAACATATGCATTCGAGATACACGGAATGTCACCTGGAATTTTTATGGTTTTCTACCTTATTCTCAACCAGTATGTTGTATTTTCTATGTAAATATGTACAAGTAACCTGAGTTGAGTAAGGATAATACATTAAAAAAAAAAAAAAGACAGAATATGGATGAATTTTACTCACTAGCATCGTGGCCCTTGTAGTGTAACTAAACACTGGCCTTTGTTGCAGTTGACAAAATAGTCATTATTGATACTGCAGTTAGACACACACATTAGAATTCCAGACACCATCGTTGGTGAATAATTGTGTCGAACCTCTTCAGGGATGTTTATATTTTTTAAACAGATATCTACAAGGGAAAAACAATAGTCTGTCAAATTCAGTGATATAATGTCAGCATATAATTCTAAATGTTTTCCATTAATTTAATAGTAAATTACATAACAATTAATACAACATGACACAGTATTAAGTCCGCAACAAGTTAACCCCCTTTTTTTAACCCCTTATTTACTTGGATTACATTTGTTTCTCACTGTAAAGCAATGCAAAACTGAATCCCTAAAGCCAGAGGTCCCTTCTCTACCTCTGCATATCTGCAGAGGGATTGTAAAGGTACCCTCACCCAACCATATTGCACAGCTACCTTTGTAAGTCAAACTGCATGGTTGCCTTCAATGACCTATGGATTATGGATTTACTAAGGCCTGGGCAATGGCGTACATACCAGGGGCGCAGGGGTCGAGTCTGCGACCGGGCCCGGCCCACCAGGGGGCCCGGCCGCCCTGCGACCCCATATGTATGCCACTGTGGCCAGCCTCTTCTCCTGGGGGGGCCAGGAGCCGGCCACCTCAGGGCCCCCCGAGGCTGGCCCTGGTGTCACCCGGTGGGTAGGCTGGCGGGTGCACCAGGGAGCACTCTCCCTGGCTGAGTGCTTCCTGTTCATCTCCCTCGCACACCGCACTGATACCGGAGCCAGAAGATTACGTCATCTTCCGGCTCCGGCATCAGTACGCAGCGCGCGAGGGAGCTGAACAGGAGGCACTCAGCCAGGGAGAGTGCTCCCTCGCGCGCCCGCCAGCCTGCCCGCCCAGCAACACCACTGGACCCCAGGGAATCCCCTCAGCACTCCCACAGGTAAGCTTGGGGGATTCATTTAAAAATGTGTGTGTTAGTGTGTGTGTGTTAGTGTTTGTTAATGTGTGTGTGTTAGTGTTACTGTGTGTCAGTGTGTGTGTGTGTTAGTGTATGTGTGTGTGTGTTATTGTTAGTGTGTGTGTGTGTGTGTTAGTGTTAGAGTGTGTGTGTTAGTGTTATAGTGTGTGAGTTAGTGTGTGTGTGTGTGTTAGTGTGTGTGTGTTAGTGTGGGTGTGTGTTAGTGTGTGTGTTAGTGTTAGAGTGTGTGTGTGTGTGTGTTAGTGTGTGTATGTGTGTTAGTGATAGAGTGTGTCAGTGAGTGTTTTACTGTGTGTGTCTGTTACTGAATGTGTTAGTTTGTGTGTTTCTGTTAGTGAGTTTGTGTTTTGTAAGTGAGTGCGTGTGTGTCTGTCTGTCAATGAGTGTGTATGTATGTCTGTGACTGAGTGTGTGTCTGTCAGTAAATGTGTGTGTCTGTTAGCTAGTGTGTATGCATCTGTTCGTGAGAGTGTGTGTGTGTGTGTCTTAAGCACTTACCTTTCTCCAGCGTCGGACTCCCTTAGCGCTGGTGATCTCTCCGCCCCGATCCACCTCTCAGATCCGAATGGGCATGCGTGGCAAGAGCCGCGCGCGCATTCAAAACCAGGGAGTCCGGCGCTGGAGAAAGGTAAGTGAGAAACTGCTATGTTTTCAGCTGCAGAGTTAAAACTAGAGGGACCTGGCACCCAGACCGCTTCATTGAGCTGATGTGATCTGGGTGTCTGTAGTGGTCCTTTAAGTGTATGTGTATCTGCGACCAGGTGCCCACCGCCCTGCGACCAGGTGCCCGCCGCCATGTGTTGCGGCCCCAGCCTGCGCAGAGTAAGCACACGGGGGGGAGGGCCCATGGATCAGTTTTCGCACCGGGGCCCCATGGGTTGTGTGTATGCCACTGGGCCTGGGGATTATTTGTTGGTAGCAGTGGCAGCCTGCAATGCTCTATGTAAGACTCCAATGCATGGACCATCTAGTAATGTACATAATGACATCACCAGGCATGCCTCCTCAGAATGAGACTTGTCTGAAAGTGCAGTGGAATTATTAGGCATTGCAAGCCAACCAGTCACAACATAACGAAGACTCTGAAAGCCAGCAGAGACATAAATAAAAGTGTGTAAGTCTTAAATAGTTCTTCATTCTTGACTTACCCAACTAATAGGCTAGAGGGCACAGATTAATAAAAAAAAATTTGATATGTACCTTTTTTTTTATTCCATCCATCACTCTTTGCAAACACAGTATTTTTATATTTATATAGTTGGTACAAGATATGACAGCCTTTTTAAAATTATATTTATTTGTTTTTTTTTTATAGCTGAAGAAATAAGATAAAAATAACCAGGTGGTGTCACTGTTTCTTACACTTCCAGTTCAATCTGCATTGTAGTTAAGAAAATCTCACAGGTATGTCAAGAAAAAGCCCACCCCCATCATATCTATAATGGTGAATAATGTGTCTTCGTATTTATTTAATAACATACAACAAGATAGTGTTAGTGACAGGGAATCCTCAGAATACACACTTGTGTTGTTTTACATAGTTGATGTAATCTTACCTGTTAAATCTAGTTCCTGCTTTACAATTTGAGTGCTGTTTTGGACAAAGCACAGGAGATCTGTAAAACAAAAAGCTCCCTTAAATAGAGGCAGAGATATAGTTTCCCATGGCATTGCATTGCTGTGCATGCACTACCGGTAGAATGTAAATGTGCTAAATGTAATATTTGTTATTATGTAAAAAAAAATTTCTGGGAAAGTTACACTGTACATAATCTTTAGGAGTTTAGGTAACCAAATACCCTAAGGGATCTCAAAAGGTATCGCAAAGGGAAGTTGCCACATTCCATGTTGTCTTGCAGCATCTCCTTGTATGACCTTCCCCAGCTACCAAATTTCATTCACGATGGACATGCTGGATACAATTAAAGTGCATTTGATAGCATTTTGCATCAATCATGGGAGGCCTGGCAACGGTTGCAGATTATAATTGGTCTTTAGGTCGCTAGCATGAGAGGACTGGTAAGGAAGATATGAGCTACAGCAAAGTAGTCCAGGCACTCAAGGGTTCATACATCAACAGATTAATTGGAAAAACATTATTTCGATTCCTTCAGGGATATTTATCAAGTTTTATTACTCAGTGCTGCATATTGTGCAGCACTAATCCAGAAAGCACCTCGAGTGACCAGCTGAGTGACTATCACTAGAGGTGCTACTAGGCAGTAATGTAAACACTGTCTTTTCTCTGATAAGGCAGTGCTTACATTAAGTAATGTCTTTCAATTTTACAAATGTATATCTATGTGATTTGGATTTTGCATTAGTTTTTGAAGAGGTTCTGTCTTCTCACCTGCATTTATGTAGCTCGTACAATTAGTGTTTTTTAATATTGTAGCAATTTCATTTACAATAGAGTCATATTCTTCTGCATAAGTGTCCAGTAAAACCATGTGCTGAATAACAATACTTCCATTGCTAGAGAAAGAAAAGAAAAACTGTTACACTCGAATATTTAGTACATGGTGATTGTCACCAGTTAGTGAAGAACAGCTATATAATGCACTGAAATATGTTGTATGCACGGGACAAAATCACAAACACTTTAACTGGACACAGTGAGTGTCCTTTAAACACTTTCGTCAGGTCACCACCATTTTGGATCATCTGTTATTACTATTCAAATATAAAATGCTTTATTTATAGTTTCTGTATGGCAGAGTGCTGCTGCATATATTGCCACTTTTATATATCAAAATAATGATTATAATAATAATAGTAATAATAATAATAACTTAAGCTCTACCTTATGTTTTACTCTTTCTAGAGGTCTCCCATATACACTACACAAGAAAGATTCTTAACTCTTCTTCTGTCCTCCCACACTATCCCTTATTCTCACAACCCAATTCCATCATCTTACCCATTCACTTGCTTCTAACTAAAATATTCGATCTCACTCCTCTGCTGTCTCTTACTCCTTCTCAATATTCAACCATAATTCCAGTCCTAAAAAAGCATTGTCTTGACCCAAACTCCAATTTCGACCCTTTTTCCTTACTATCTTTCATGCCTAAGCCTCTTGAGTGGGTTGTGTTTACTGTATTTTACCGTTCCTTGAATCCATTTTTTTTCTTCACTCACCTCAGTCCGATCCCAACGAGCTACTGAAATAACAAATTGACTAACTACTTAAAATCAGTGAGCATGTGGGACTGGCATTAAAGGTTCTTGAAGAATGTATATTCATTCATTATAATAGCCCTTAATGATGTTACACATAACTACGACACTTGTGCGTTGTTTCATACGAATTGTGATTCGTCTGAATTTTGGGTGATTGTAGGTTCTTGTAGGGTCGAAACTCTGAATTCTGAAACGCTAAACAATGAATCACAAAACAAATGAAATAGACAATGATAAAGTTGGTTTCATTGTTTTGCAATTTGGAAGTTATTTTATTTCACTTGATCTAGAACCGAATAGCTGAAAAATTTGCCCATGTGCTATACAACATACACATAATAGTTATATTTTGTAATCCACTGAAAAAAACACCAGAAATAATTACATAAACAAAATTCCTCCCAACTTAAAACATCACAAGAATAAAACTCGGCTCATCAAAAAAGAAAAATCCAGATAAATCGATTCAGACAAAACACATTTTTTTCACCATGCACAAGCCAAATAACTACCTGTTTACTTCTAAATGGAATCTAAAAGCATCATGGCTGAGGTTAAACACTCTGGACTTTACCTGATAGATATTATTTCTAAACCTTCGAAGCTGGGAATCTTTTCCTTTGTGTACACAAGGGCCATCTGCAGGACAGAGCAAAGAAGAATAATCACATGGGTGAGTTTCTACCGTAACTGACATACAGTTATCTCAGCCATTGACATTAACACTGGAGTTCAGAAATGGATCAAACGTACAGATAAAGCTGCTATGGACACATATAGTTCAAAGGTGTATTATAAAACTATTTGAAAGCTATGGAGCAGCTGTACACCCCAGAACTTTCTCTAACCTCCCAATTCAAAGAGGACTCAACGTGAACTTCAGATTTAGCCAATTTGGAAAATAAATCAGCTATGCTACCAGTCTGGATGCCTTGGTCTGTAATTTGAAATTTACTTGGAATTTCCAAAAATTCTCAATTTAATGAATAGCCCTGAATAGGTCCTTCTCTGTACCATAAGTGGGTGGTCAATGGCAGGAACTGGTCCAACTGGATCATTCGTAAAATATATATTACTATACACTGGTGATTTAGGAACTATTTTTTAAGGATTAAAACCAAAGAAAAAAATTACCTGTGTTTTTATTGTATATACTGGGGCTGGTGTGTACTATGGTCGTTGCTGCTGCCCAGGAGTATTGGGAGTCTGAGCGCAGGACTTATATTTGTGTATTTTGCTTTTAACTACCTTCACAGTGTTATTGACATTCTCATTTCAGAACTAGGGAATCCCCACATTTTATAATGTTGACAGCTATTGCAGCCTGGCAGGAAACTCCCTGTTTTACACACTTGAGTGTGTTTTATTGGTGATTTGTTTCTTAACTACTCCACAGTCAGATAATATAGGAATATTAATGAGGCTATTAATAACCTCGATCTCAAATCACGTACCTGCTGCTTAAACCTTCTTTCAAATTTCACATAAGTTTCTGATGATTTTTTCCCCAAGTCCTGGCTGAATTTCTCATTCCACACTTTTACCGTGATATTTACTGCAGTTCTGAGTTTATCTGTAATTTCATAAACAGTAAAGATCCATTACACTTTTCACTTTAATATGTCAATTCATAGATATCTGCACTAGGATATCTGCACTAGGATAAAACGCTGATATGTGAGAGTCTATAATTGCTTTAGCCAGCAATAATCAATAAAAGCACACATTGCACTCCGTAATCATTAACTCTGTATTTAGCTACACACATAACATCAAACTTACAGAGAAACAACCCCCCAACATTGTAAGGCATGCAATCAGGGGAAGGACAGTCTTAAAGGGGCATGCCATATAAGCCACTTTTGTCACTGGTGACACACCAAAGGAGCATGTCAGTTTTATGTGAATACATGCCAGGCTGACTGACAGCCTTCTAACTGGACTCACTCAGTGCGAAACATGCAGAGAGCCGTGCTCACATCACAATGCACGCTTATCTAATAACACGTACACTGGAAGTTCTTCCTAGGACAGTGCTGCACAGTGTCGCTGATATTCAGTGTCTCTACCCTCTGCATGCAGACACTGAACTTTCCACATAGATGTGCATTAATTCAATGCATCTCTATGAGGAGATGCTGATTGGCCATGGCATAGTTTGGCTCTGCCCCCAACCCCACCTCCTTGGCTGAGATTATCAGAATTGACAAGCTCAACCAATCCAGTGCTTTCCCTTAGGGAAAGCATTGTGGTTGGCTCAGATTATCACTTCTGATGATGTCAGACAAGGAGACTAATCATGGGCAAAGCCAACACCAGCAGACTGGAATAAAGTTAATATTTTATAATAGTTAGGGAGGCAAGGCAGGAGGGGAGTGCATGGGGGTTAGACAGTGATTTTAATACTTTAGGGTTAGGAAAATATCTTTGTGTTTCTGACCCTTTAGTGTTCCTTTAACAAATAAATATATAATAGTTGTTTTGCTCTTTCCCAAATAATTGCAATATGCCGTTCTGTGAATATAGGCACATCAAGCCCTTCTATAATATTGTTGTTATGGTTATTACGGTATAGTGATGTCCCGAACTGTTCGCCGAATGGTTCACCTTGGTTCGCCGCTAACGGTTCGCCACGGACTCCAGTCAGCAGACACATTCCAGCCAATCAGCAGCAGACCCTCCCTCCCAGACCCTCCCACCTCCTGGTCCAGCCAGGAGGTGGGAGGGTCTGGGAGGGAGGGTCTGCTGCTGATTGGCTGAAATGTGTCTGCTGACTGGAGTCCGTGGCGAACCGTTCGTGGCGAACCGTGGCGAACCGTTCGCGAACAGTTCGGCTAACAGTTCGGGACATCACTATTACGGTATTCTCCAAAATATTTGTATTTTTTTTTCTATTCTACATATGAGTAAAGAGAAAACATGTGACAATAGCAGGTAGTAAAACTGGTGTAAATCATAAAGATATGCTTATCAGTGTCAGTTCAACAGGTTGTAGTTTGTTCTCTGTGCTCAAGGCTGTTATCTGGTCAATTATATAAAAATGCTTTACATTAAAGGTCGTGGTAATTAAGTTAACTCCAATAGCAAAAATAACCCTATGTGACCCAACAATTAGTTATGTTAAAATCTGATGTATTCATGTGAAGATACCATTAATTCTAACTGTAATATCTGTCCAGTCTAACTACTCGCTTACCTGGTCGGATCTCATTCACAATGAATTCACAACGACTTCCATAGAAGTTTTCTCCACAGATACATTTGATGCCATCATAGTAACCATTGTTGTTACATTGAGCATCTATTTCAGGATAAAATAATACCATAAATAATATTTAAAAACAAGAATTCACAACCTCAAAGAAATGTGAAAATTATTTTGCTACCATTGTGTATGCAATGGGATTTTAATGCTCTGGTATGGCTTAAACCTTACTACGGACAGTAAACTACATATACAGATGAATTCACAAGCACCTGATGTGGCGTCACAGAAGACATATTCCAGAAGGAGCGTTACTAATATGCATATGTCAGCTACTATGTCAGAAACAAACCCATCTACCAATTTAAAAACTCCCATAGAAAAGCAGAGAAATTGCAATGGCAGTTCATATATACCACCGGAACTAAGGGATTTACCCACCATACACTTTTATTTTGGGGTGTAAATCCTATGACTATCTGTTTCCCTTAGATTGATCCTAATGCTGCCAGTATTATTAAGTAAAGTGAGGATTGAAAGTGAATTTCAAATTTAAAGTCGAAATAGTGAATTGAGTCAGCTAGGTATCCAGTTAAGCTATTTTAGTTTAAAATTAGAATTTGATTATAAATTAACTTTGAATTCCAAATAGTTCTCACATTAGTGAATAATTCTATTTGTTCACTAGTTATGTTGACATGACAGTGTGCGACGTGAATATTCCTGCCAAGAATTCTTGTAATAGCTAAAAAAAATAAAAATAATAATAGCTAACATATATTTTTTTTCTAAGCACAAGATGTACTAATAAATATGATGGAAGTTGAGTTCAGATTTACAAATGTAATACATTTTAGATATTACACTGTTTTGTCCAACTTTCTAGAGAGAACAAGACACAGATTGAATTATTCAACATGATAAGAAATTTAGAGAACTGACAAATAATTTTTATGTTTTAGAAACAATTTTGGCTTTCAATTTCAGATTAACTATTGATTTTATTAATTATGGGTTTCTAGTGTGTTATATTTTGAGTATAAATACTCTTATTAAAAATATTTATTTTACTAACTAGGTTATTCACTAAAGTGAGAATTAAAAATTAATTTTAAACTTAATGGAAAAAAAAATAAATGAGAAAATTGTCAGCTATGCTTGCAGTTCAAATTCTCTGGCCTTGAATTTGAAATTCAAGTAAATAACACAGTCATGTGAGGGAGTATATAACTATTCCAATTATGTATGCCCTAATTAAAAACTAAAAATAAATTAGAAATGTTGAGAATTAAAAGTCCGGGAATTTAAAACCTTAGATCAAAATAAACATTTTTGGAAAAAGTCTTCAACAAAGCATGGCAATTTTTTTTTCTAAAATTTGAAATTTTATACCAGTTTGTTGAACTAAAGTTGTAAAAAAACTTACTTGTGAGATTTATTTTCCTCTCTAAATGTCAATCAATGTATCTACAATGCAATATACTCATATATAGTCTCACTTATAAAAAGTATAGTAGAACAAGAAACATGAAAAAACTTACCTGGATCAAAAGTACTTATGGTGCTTTTGGAAGGAAGAGCACTCAAAGACGTTGACAGTTTAGATGTAGCATTTAAAGATGAAGCATCTGTGCTTGATTTAGGTGAACTTGAAAGTGAGACTGTGCTTGATTTGGGTAGATTTGAGAGTGTGCTTGATTGGGATTTACTGGTTGATATATTTATGGTTGAGTCAGAGGGACTGGATTGCAAGTATGTGGTTGATTCACTTGCAATAGATGATATATTCCAACTTGATTCAGATGTGCTGGGCCAGTTCTCTGTGGTAGATGGTTTATTGGTGTTTGAATCAGATGGGCTAAAGGATGAATCAGCGATTGTTTCTGGTGTATTGGCTAGTGTGGTTATGGTTGAATGAGAAACAGTGTATGATACATCTGAGGTAGATTCAGATAAAGTTGAAGTTATTGATTCAATA
>OW240914.1:29974284-29985572 GCA_933207985.1 Pelobates cultripes
GCCTTAGGGGTGTTCGAGGTGTGCGACCGCACAGGGCGTCATGGAGCGGGGCTAAATGTGCAGTGTAACTGCTGCAGGGGAAGCAGGAAGGAGTCCCTGCTTCCCCAACAAACAGTCTCCAGGAGCTGCACTTCCTCCACAATTAACTCCACAGCTAACTGTGTGATTGTCAGTGTGAGTGTGACTGTCTGCCTGTGTGTCTGTGAGTGTGATTATCTGCCTATGTGTGTGTGTATGACTACCTGTGTGTGTGTGTGTGTGTGTGTGTGTGTGTGTGTCTGTGTGACTGCCTGTGTGTGTGTGTGTCTGTGTGTATGACTGCCTGTGTGTGTCTGTGTGTGTGACTGTCTGCCTATGTGTATGTGTATGACTGCCTGTATGTGTGTGTCTGACCATGTGTATGACTGTATGCCTGTGTGTGTATGACTGCATGTGTGTGTGTGTGTTTGTGTGTATGACTGTCTGCCTGTGTGTGTGTATGACTGCCTGTGTGTGTGTATGACTGTCTGCCTGTGTGTGTGTGTGTGTGTGTGTGACTGTCTGCCTGTGGGTGTCTTTGTGTGTGCATGACTGCCTGTGTGTGTGTGTGTGTGTGTGTCTGTGTGTATGTGTCTGTGTGTATGACTGTCTGCCTGTGTCTGTGTGTGTGTGACTGTCTGCCTGTGTGTATGTATGACTGTCTGCCTGTGTGTGTGTCTGTGTGTGTGCATGACTGCCTCTGTGTGTATGTCTGTGTGTATGACTGTCTGCCTGTGTGTGTGTATGACTGCCTGTCTGTGTGTTTGTGTCTCTGTGTATGACTGTCTGCCTGTGTGTGTATGACTGCCTGTGTGTGTGTGTGTTTGTGTGTATGACTGTCTGCCTGTGTGTGTGTATGACTGCCTGTCTGTGTGTATGACTGTCTGCCTGTGTGTGTGTGTAGTGTATGTGTATGACTGCCTGTGTGTGTGTATGACTGTGTGTGTGTGTGTGTGTGTGTGTGTCTGTGTGTGTGTGTGTGTGTGTGTGTGTGTGTGTGACTATCTGCCTGTGTGTGTCTTTGTGTGTGCATGACTGCCTGTGTGTGTGTGTGTGTGTGTCTGTGTGTATGACTGTCTGCCTGTGTCTGTGTGTGACTGTCTGCCTGTGTGTATGTATGACTGTCTGCCTGTGTTTGTGTGTGTGTGTGTGTGTGTGTGTGTGCGTGACTGTCTGCCTGTGTGTGCGTGACTGTCTGCCTGTGTGTGTGTGTGTGTGACTATCTGCATGTGTGTGTTTGTTTGGCTGTCTGCCTGTGTGTGTAACTGCCTGTCTCTGTGTGTGTGGATGTCTTCCTGTGTGTCTATGGTTGTCTGACTCTGTGTGTGTGTGTGTGTGTGTTTGTGTGTGTGGCCATCTGACTCTGTGTGTGTTTGTGTGTGGCTGTCTGCCTGTGTGCATGTGTGTGTCTGTCTGTGTGTGGGTGTGTGTGTGGCTGTCTGCCTGTGTGTGTGTGGCTGTCTGCATGTAAGTATGTGTGTGTAAGACTGTATGTGTGGCTGTGTGTGTGTGTGTGTGTGTGTGTGTGTGGCTGTCTGCTTGTAATTGAGTGTGAGTGTGTTTATCTACCTGTAACTGTGTATGTGTGTTACTGACTATACTTGTATGTTTCTGCCTGATCCTGTGTATGTGACGATCTGCCTGCGACTGTGTGCATGTGGTGGATTTGACAGTGTATATGTATAACTGTGTGCATCTGACTGTGTGCACAAAACTCTGCAAAAATATACACCTGCATTCACACAGAGGCTTAAATGCATTTTTTTTATCTGAATTAAATAACCATCACACACAGCCAATAAACCCAGCACAAATATCACATACAACCAATACGCATATATCACACACTGTTAATACACCCATTACAAATATCACACACAGCCAACACATAGCATACATATCACACACAGTCATCACACCTACTATCACATACACAGACAACACAAACATTACATCATACATGGATGATGGGGGGGGGGCGCTGTGAAGATTTTTCGCACAGGGCGCCTAAAATCCTAAGGCCAGCCCTGAATACTAAGTTACATAGTTACATAGCTGAAAAGAGACTTGCATGCATCACGTTCAGCCTTCCTCACATATGTTTTTGCTGTTGATCCAAAAGAAGGCAAAAAAACAGTCTGAAGCGCTTCCAATTTTGCAACTAACTAGGAAAAAATTCCTTCTTGACCCCAAAATATCAGTCAGCCTTGGATCAAACAGCTATTACCGCACTAATTAGAAATTATATCCCTGTATGTTATGTTTTTGTTACGTTGACTTACCATGCTTGGCTGTGAGGATATTTATTCATGCAAAGAAACATTAAGAAAAAAGAATCAGCAAACTAATAGAAGTCCCTGAATTATGGCATATGTTCACATGCCTCCTAACAATCCCACTTTTGGTGGGACAGTCCTGATTTTGGAGTCATGTCCCTCTGTTTCACTTTAGTTTCCAGATGCCCCAATACAAAAAGAGGACAAGAAATGGTGGAAAATATACAGCCATATCCAAAACTCTTTAAACTGTTTTTTTTTTTTTTTTTTAACTAAGAGGGGATTTCACCAATAAAGGTTCTCAAACTTTATCATACATGAACTTCTGCGGCTTCTATTTTCAATGTAATCTACTTCCTGGTTGAATTTGAAAGGGTATAAGGCACCATTGAATATGCTTCTTGGAATGCATATTGCACTTGGTCAAATTTCTTTGGGAATTATCCATAACTTAACATTCTTTAACCTTGATTTTCTTTGAATCAGAAATTATAAAATTCTTTTTTTTTTGTTTAATTCGAGTTTTATTGTTATTTCACAACGGGTAACGGGGATACAGAAGACAAAAAGGGAGGGTAAGGTATGATGGTTGTGGTACATACATTTTATACAGTAGTGTTGAGATAAACAGATATACATCAATTCCCATAGTTCTTTGCGTATTAGTACCGCTGATATTATCTCATCGTTCTGTATTACGTGAAACCTTGGTGCGGGGTTGGTGACTAGAGTCACCAGAGATTCTGGGGGTAGGGAATGGTGGGGAGAGCGGGTAAGTATTATATACATGGGAAGTGGGTGGGAGGGAAGGTACAAGGTGTCTTTTATTGTTATTACTTTTACGTCTATTATGATTTATTCCGTACTAGTGCCCAATGTTTTAGCCAGGGTTCCCATATGGTTAGGTAGGTAGTGTATTTGCCTATTGTGGACCAGTGTAGCATTTCCATTTCTCTCATGTGCTCTACCCTTTCTATCCATTGTTTGGCTGTGGGTGGTACATTTTGTTTCCAGTGGACTGGTATAAGGTTGTTTGCTTCTCCCAGAAGGAGCCATAGTAGGCGTTGGCTCTTCATACAGTGAAAGGAGTGTGGCCAGCCTAGTAGAACCTGGGAGGGGGTTAGGGAGTGTGGTATCTTTAAGATTTCATCGATCTTGGATATTACTTCTGCCCAGTAAGTTCTTATAAGTGGGCAAAACCACCACAGATGTCCCATACTGCCCACTTCTCCCCCGCATCTCCAGCATTGTTCACTAATTGTGTGCCAATATAAATGGAGTACCTCCGGAGTTCTATACCACCTAGTAATGCGCTTATAGAAAGACTCTTGTCTTTATAGGCTACTGGAAGTGTGCATGGGTTTTGTGAAGACATATGCCCAGTCCTGGTGTGTCATGTGTATGTGAAGTTCCTTCATCCATTTACGTTGATATGCTAGGGTCTCCTGCGCATTGTCGTTAGTTTGGATGAGTTTATAAATTTGTGATAGGGTGCGTTTTATCGGCTGTGTGGTCGTGCATAATTGCTCAAAGGGTGTTAAACCTCTTGGGGTCCAATTTGGTAGTACTGCTTGGGTAATAGAGTGTCTCAGTTGTGAGTATCTCATTGCTTCCATTAGCGAACGGTGGCCTCTCGTAATTTGGAACTGCTTGAGTTTAGGGGGTGTATCTCCTGTCAGTAAGTCTCCTATTTGTGGGTTTTGTATTCCCAATAGTTTTATTATAATATCTGCCCCTCTGCCTCCTAATATATCCGGGTTATGGTTTAATGGGTATAATGGAGATATGCCCGGTGACAGTTTCCATGCATTTTTGTGTGATCTCCACTTCTTTAGGATGTGGGGGATAAGGGGGTGTGTCATGGTGGTCAGCTGCTGAAGTTGGCATGTTTGCCATGGGAGGGATGGTAGAGGAGCCTGTGCATACATTTGTTCTATGTCGTACCACTATTTTTTGTGCTTTGTATCTATCCATTCCCTTATTCTAGTGAAGAGAACTGCTATGTAGTAGTTGTACATATGGGGTAGTCCTATACCTCCTTTCTTTTTTTCCCGTGTGAGTATTTCATATGCCAATCGGGATTTTTTATTTCCCCAAACAAACGTAAGGAAGATGTTTTTCAGTGTGTGGAAGAACTGGCGTCCGAGCTTGATAGGGAGCGTTTGAAATGTATATAGAATTTTTGGCAGTATCATCATCTTAATGATGTTGACTCTTCCAAAAAGGGAGAAGTGGGGTTTGTCCCAGTGTTTGAGTTGTGATTTAATGTTAGCCAATAGGGGAATGTAGTTCATTCTATAGAGGCTTGTCGTTGTAGGTGCGAGTTTGATGCCTAAATATGTGAGGCCTGTGTTTGCCCATCGATAGGGGTAGTTGTGGCTTATGTGTTTGAGTTGGGTCAGTTTTAAGTTTATGCCCATTAGTTCGCACTTATCAGCGTTTATTTTGAAATTTGAGTATGTGCTGAAGTGTTCTATTTCGCTCTGAAGATGCGGGAGGGATCGCTCAGGGTGAGTGAGTGTTAGGAGTACGTCATCTGCAAAAGCAGATACTTTTACTTCCTGTTCTCCTGCCCTGATGCCTTTAATGTTGGCATTTGCCCTGATGGCGTTCAGCAGTGGCGACAGAGGGCACCCTTGTATTGTGCCATTACCTATGGCAAAGGGGGGAGATTCTTGCCCATTAACTCCAATTGTGGCTGATGGCCCTTTATATAGTGTTCTCACCCATCGTATGTAATTCGGGCCGATTCCTATGGTTTCCAGGGTGGTGAATAGGAAGGTCCAATCTACTCGGTCGAACGCCTTTTCGGCGTCTACCGAGAGGAGTATTGTTGGTTCCCTGGTGGTAGAGGCACCATGTATGAGGTTGAGAATTCTTGTGGTGTTGTCTCTCGCCTCCCTGCCGGGGATGAAACCCGCTTGGTCTGTATGGACCAGGTCAGGTAGTAGTGTCTTGAGTCGGTTGGCAAGGATTTTTGCAAGCAATTTAACATCAAGGTTAATTAGGGAGATTGGTCTATAACTACCACATAAGCTCTGGTCCTTGCCGGGTTTTGGCAGCATTGTTATCGATGCTTTCAGCATCGGGGGTGGTAGTTCCGTAGTGGTTAGTAGATTGTTAAGTACTTCTAGATAGTGGGGTGATAGGATGTGTTGGAAAGATTGGTAATATCTGGCCGTTAGGCCATCTGGTCCCGGGCTTTTACCCTTAGGAAGTGTTTTAATTGCTCGCTGCAATTCTTCCAGCTGGATGTGGGAGTCCAATATGGTTGACTGGTGGGAGTCTATGGTTTTTTGGATATGGGAGGAGATGTATGTTTTAATGTCATGGGAAGGGCCTCTTTGATGTGCTAGGTTATATAGGTTACTATAGTATTCCCGGAAGATTTTGGCTATGTCCTCGGTTTTATCTTTACGTGTACTGTCTTGCGCCTTTATGTGGGATATGTATGTTTTTTGGTGCTTTTCTTTTAGGGCTCTGGCCAGAAACTTCCCACTCCTATTACCATGTGCGTAGTATGTACCCCTGGTTAGAAGTACTGCTCTGTGTGCCTGCAATGTAAGGATATTGCGTAGATCCATTCTCAATGCCGTTAGCGTGTTATACACCTCCACTGAGGGGTCGGTTTTATGTTTCATTTCTGCTCTAGCTATTGTCTTTGTTTTTGTTTTCTAGGAAGTATCTAGGTAGGGAGGAAGTGAGGTCATCAGTCACTCTCGGGTCGTCCAGTAGCGATTCATTTAACCGCCACTTGTTGGCGGGTGTGTATGTTCCTGTAATGGATAGTGTGAGGAACACCGGGGCATGGTCTGACCACGTGATGTGGCCAATTGATGCTTCCTTTATCAGGTGTAAGTGCCTATGTTCTAAAAAGAACATATCCAATCTGGAATAACTATGAGCCACCTGTGAATAATAGCTATAGTCCCTCTCCTGTGGGTGAGATATTCTCCAGCAATCCATCAGCTTGTGGGCATGGAGGGATCTCTGAAACAGAGCCCTTTGGTGTGTCTGTGTGTCTGTGTGTCTCTACTGGTTGTGGAGCTGTCTGTAGAGTGGTCTAGAACCATGTTCCAGTCTCCCCCTAAAACTAGTATCCCGTTTGCAAATTTGTGCAGTTTCCTAAGACATGAGTTGACAAACGATACTTGTTTGGTATTTGGGGCATATATAGTTGCTAGTGTCACCAATGTGTTATTCAGTGTGCCGGTGATAAATAGGTATCTTCCCAAGTGGTCTGTTTTGATTTCACTCGGGGTGAAGACTATGCGTGGTGATATTAGGATGGCTACTCCTCTTGCTTTGCCCCCGTGATAGTTGCTGAAGAATGCTTGTCCTATTGTTTTTGCCCTTAGTTTAGGGGTTTGATCCCCCTTTAAATGCGTTTCCTGTAAGAAAACGACATCAGCCCATTGCCTGTCTATTTCTTGGGTTAGTACTGTACGATTCTCTGGGGTATTAAGTCCCCTAACATTTAGGGACATTATTTTGAGATCAGCCATTGGAGGTCAGGTGGTAGTGATGGCGTGTCTTCTCTGGGTGGTGATGCTTACGCTTGTACCTTTGGGGGTCTGGGGGATGTATGAGGGGTTGTAAACTTGGGAAGTTATGTACAATGAGCATGTGGGTAACATGCATCTACCAGATGGTGGCTAGCGCGCTAGGCTCTGTGTGAGTCCTACGTGCTCTCTGCGACACCTCTAGGGGGTTACGGGGTCTTGGTTGTCCAGAACGTTGGCCTGTAATCTGGTTTGTAAACTTATCATTCTAAAAGCATTTCTTATTGTATGGCCTGTGTTTTCTTATGTTAACTCGTAATAAGGTTTGAAGTGTGGGTTTCTATCCCCTGATTTCGCGCAGCCAGGGCCCGAACCCCAGGAGGGGTGTAGGCGGTGGCTGCGCAGAAGGCAGCTTAGATATACAATATGGTAAACAATATGCAAGTCGCGACAAACAGCATACAACTTTCAGTTATATAAGAAAGAGCATCTAGGTGCTTCAAAAGTCTGTTTAACATAATAAAGGATATATTGGGTCCCTCAGGCGGGTCTGCTTGTAGCGCATCTGGGGGACGCGGTCTGTTCGTTGCCCGATGGGATACGCCTTCTACGCTTTTTCGGGGTTCTTTGCCATGTATTTCTCCGAAAGGTGTGTGATGCCTGTCCCAATGTTAGCCCAGTCCAGTCCTCCACTGCGGCCTTTGGTAGTTTTAGAGCTTGCTGGAAGGCTTGGACCTCCGCAGGTGTCGAGATAGAGTACGTCGTCCCTTGCTGAGTGACCACAAGAGCGAAGGGATATGCCCATCTGTATCTAATGTTCATGTCCGAAAGGGCTGCTGTTATGGGTCTGAGTGCTCTCCTCGCTATGAGGGTCGATTGTGCCAAGTCTTGAAAGATCAGCACTTTATGTTCGTCATGTTTGATTTCTCTGAGGCGCCTGGCTTTTTGCAGGATTGATTTTACATATAATATCCCTCGGTTTGTCCTGGGGCAGTGCCCGGGGTCTAAGCGCTCTATGCGCGCGGTCAAATTTAATGACAGTGTCAAGAGGTCTGCCCAATATTTTGTTAAAGAGGCCAGTGAGTAGGAGTATGATATCTTCTGTCTCTCCCTCCTGTGTTTCAGGGAAACCCCTTATCCTGAGATTGTTTCTCCTGCCTCTATTGTCCAAATCCTCTAATTTCCTTTGTAAGAATAGGATGGCTTCATTGTGGGTTTGCTGGAGGGATTGTATATTTGTGAGATGCAGGGCACTTGCTTCCCCTTCCTCTTCTAGTGTTTGTACCCTGTGGCCTATTTGGCTTACCTCTTCGTGGAGCGATTGTAGTTTGTCCCCAAAGCTCCTCTCCATCTTGGAAAACATCAGTTCCAAGTCTAGTTTAGATGGCAATTGTGAGAGTAGGGTTTTTAGGTTGTTGCCCTCTAATGAGTTTTCTGAGGGTGCAGGGCTGGATGGTGCACTGTGCGCGGGAGAGTTCTCCGTCGCCGCCATCTTGGATTTGATCTCCATCTCCGGTTTTTCTCCGAAATACCGTCGGAGGGATGTTTTAGACGAGGTAGGTGGTACCGCTGGGGTAGTGGTCGCCTGTGCTCGTGGTTTTTTTGCTGCCATGTCGCCTTAGCTGCCGGGGATGCTGCTTATGAGGCCTGTTCTGGACGGAGCTCAGCTCTCATGCGGCCATTCACTCCGGTGACCAAGCCACGCCCCCAGAAATTATAAAATTCTATTAAAAAAAACAAAAAACTTTTCAAATTATCTATCTACTGAACTCATAGAAACATAGAATGTGATCAACCCATCTAGTCTGCCCAATTTTTTAAATACTTTCATTAGTCCCTGACCTTATCTTATAGTTAGGATAGCCTTATGCCTACCCCACGCATGCTTAAACTCCTTTACTGTGTTAACCTCTATCACTTCAGCTGGAAGGCTATTCCATGCATCCACTACCCTCTCAGTGAAGTAATACTTCTGGATATTATTTTTAAACCTTTGCCCCTCTAATTTAAGACTATGTCCTCTTGTTGTGGTAGTTTTTCGTCTTTTAAATATAGTCTCCTCCTTTACTGTGTTGATTCCCTTTATGTATTTAAATGTTTCTATCATATCCCCCCTGTCTCGTCTTTCCTCCAAGCTATACTTGTTAAGTTCTTTTAACCTGCAATCCATGAACCAGTTAAGTAGCCCTTCTCTGAACTCATGCCATTGTACAGAACACTGGTGAGACCTCACTTGAAGTATTGTACACAGTACTGGAGACCGTATTTCCCGAAGGATATTGATATCCTTTCTAAAGTATCAATATCCTTCGGGAAATACGGTCTCCAGTACTGCGTACAATACTCCAAGTGAGGTCTCACCAGTGTTCTGTACAATGGCATGAGCACTTCCCTCTTTCTACTGCTAATACCTCTCCCTATACAACCAAGCATTCTGCTAGCATTTCCTGCTGCTCTGTTACATTGTCTGCCTACCTTTAAGTCACCAGAAATAATCACCCCTAAATCCCTTTCCTCATATGTTGAGGTTAGGACTCTATCAAATATTCTGTACTCTGCCCTTGGGTTTTTACGTCCAAGATGCATTATCTTGCACTTATCCACATAAAATGTCAGTTGCCACAATTCTGACCATTTTTCTAGTTTACCTAAATCATTTGCCATTTGACTTATCCCTCCTGGAACATCAACCCTGTTGCATATCTTAGTATCATCAGCAAAAAGACATACCTTACAATCAAGACCTTCTGCAATATCACTAATAAAAATATCAAAGAGAATGGGTCCAAGTACAGATCTGTACTTGGACACATTCTCTTTAATATTTTTATTAGTGATATTGCAGAAGGTCTTGATGGTTAGGTATGTCTTTTTAGCTGTAAGCTCACTGTAAAAGTATATGGGAATTTTATAGATAGATCATTTTGAAAAAAAAAAAATCTACCAGATTGTGATCATTTCCAATTCTGATTTAAAATTATTTATGTAAGGCCTTTGTAATTTGCATTACTTTATCTGTTGGTAAATCTGATATTAACCATTAGGTGGCAACATTACAATCTTTTTATTATTATTTGTCAATGAAGTCATAGGAAAGAGGAAACCCACAAAAGTTGAATCCAAATGACGTATTACCAAGCCTTAGAATGGCTGGACTTAACTATTAATTAATATAGCGAGAAACAAGGTCAAGAATAAATCAAGGTCAGGAATACAGAAATACACAGTTTTTAACAAAGCCGGTTTAGGAAACCAGAAAATCACGAGTCAAATACGAAGCCAGGTCAGGATACTAGAAAATCTCAAGTCAAATACAAAGTCGATGTCAAACACAGGAAATCACAAGGGAATCTCTAGGAGCATTAAACAAGGATCTAACAAGAAAGCACAGTAGGGCAAAGAAAAGGGGCCTTAAAAGGGAAAAGGTAAGCCTTAAATAGGCTTACCTGTGTTTTGACTGGTCGACGTCATCATTGCGACTCAAAATAGATTAGGATCGCAATGATGACGTGGTCACTTTAAGAGTGGGCTTAACATTGTATATAGATGTCATTCCGCTTGGCTGTGTGGATCGGTCGGACCACGCAGCAGGAGGAGGGTATGTGCAGCTTAAGGGAAGTGAGTAATTGCTAGAGTATGTCACACGGCCACGTGGAGCGGTCGGATCGCATGGCAGAAGGACGGCTGTGAGGCTCGAGGGAGATGAGTACACTCTACATTATTATTATTTATAAAGTGCCAACAATTTCTGCAGTGCGTGGATTAATCCAATGGGTGGATTAACAGACACGTATTTGTAACCAGACGACATGAACGCACAGGAACAGAGGGTGTTGAGGGCCCTGCTCAAATGACCTTACATCATAGAGAGAGTGGGGTATAATAAGGGTAGGGTAGAAAAGTAGGTTTTTACCCTTTAAATGAGCTTACATTCTAGAGGGAGTCGGGTATAGTAAGGGTAGGGTAGAAACTTGGTTGCTAGAATAGTATTCACTGGGTGCTTAGTGTTTTATTTTTTTTTTATTTTATCTCTCCTCTCCTGACTTCTCCTCTGCTGTCCTACAACGTGTCACCAGCTATTCTTCCATCTCTGACTGGATGTCCTCCCGTTTTCTGAAACTCAATCTCACTAAAACTGAGCTCCTTGTCTTCCCTACTCGTAATACTGATCCTCCTCTTTCACTCCTTTCAAATTAGTGATACACACATTAGCCCATCCTTGCAAGCACGCTGTCTTTGTATTATACATGACTCTGGTCTTACCTTTGAGCCTTTCATCCAGTCTGTCACCAAATCCTGTAGATTTAACCTTGAAAACATTGCCCACTCCATCCCCTTTCTTACGCAAGATATTACTAAGGAGCTTGTCCATGCTCTAGTAATCTCTTGCATGGATTATTGTAACCCTCTCCTAATTGGTCTTCCTAGAAGCCACATTGCCCTGCTACAGTCTGTAATGAATGCTGCCACCAGAATGATTTTCCTCTTCAGT
>OW240914.1:29985672-29997132 GCA_933207985.1 Pelobates cultripes
CAGTGATCTCTTGGAGTGGAGGGAGAGCAGGTATGACTGGGACGACACTCACGACATTGAGCAAGACCTGGCTCACCTAGCAACCCTGGAGAGGGAACTGGAGCAGGACTACCGAGATCTCTTCCACTCCATTGAGAAGATTCAGCAGGACAGCAAGGTGACAGAGCCAGAACCAGACCCATTCAGCTGGGAAGACATTGTGGATATTTTCTGGGAAGAACCCCAGGTGGCCAGTAGAGATGGGACCGAGGTCTCTCCACCGGTCCTGCAGGGAATTGGGAGCCCAGTCTCCATTCCCCAGCGGCTGTGTGATTTATTGGGAATTGGGAGCCCAGTCTCCATTCCCCAGCGGGAGATATTGCAGGGAATTGGGAGCCTGAGCTCCATTCCCCAGCGGCAGGCTGAGTTACAGGGGACAGAGATAGTCGCCCCTGTCCCCCAGCAGCAGAATGAATTGCAGGGAATTGGGAGCCCGAGCTCCATTCCCCAGCGGGAGATATTGCAGGGAATTGGGAGCCCGAGCTCCATTCCCCAGCGGGAGATATTGCAGGGAATTGGGAGCCTGAGCTCCATTCCCCAGCGGCAGGCTGAGTTACAGGGGGCAGAGGTAGCTGTTCCTGCCCCCCAGCAGCAGAGTGATATGCCGGGAAGGCAGTGTAAAGTGCAGGGAGAGGAGAACAGCGTCCTCCCTCCCCAGCGGCAGGCTGAGATACAGGGGGCAGAGGTAGTTGTTCCTGCCCCCCAGCAGCCAAGTGATATGCCGGGAAGGCAGTGGGAAGTCCAGGGAGAGGAGAGCAGTGTCCTCCCCCCCCCAGCGGCAGCGTGATTTTTTGGGAATTGGGAGCCCAGTGTCCATTCCCCAGCGGCAGAATGATGCTTTGGGAATTGGGAGCCCAGTCTCCATTCCCCAGCGGCAGTATGATGCTTTGGGAATTGGGAGCCCAGTCTCCATTCCCCAGCGGCAGCACAGATTATTGGGAATTGGGAGCCCCGTCTCCATTCCCCAGCGGCAGAGTGTCCTACCGGGAATAGAGAGCCCAGTCCCCTTTCCCCAGCAGCAGGACTCTGTATTGGGAGCAGAGACAGTCGGTCTCCCTCCCCCACAGCTGGAAGTATGTATGGGAGAGGAGCTTGTTACCCCCTCTCCCCAGCGACAGCGCTGTCTAGCCAAAGGGGAGACAGTCGGTCTCCCCCTCCAGCAGCAGCAGCAGAGCGGTGTATTTAAAGGGGAGACAGTCGGTCTCCCCCTCCAACAACCAGGCTTCCACCAGGCTACCCTCCCAGTAGCGCGGGCAACAGGGCAGAGTGCCGCTGGTCTCTGCCCACGCAGCAACCCACCAAGTCAGCGTACCCGTACCCAGCACAGCCGTGGTGAGGCACCTGGACATGGACAAGCTTCTTCTCTACCCAGGTGTAGTAACCATTTGTTGTGGGTGGGCTGTGCTGTGGATTATTTGTTGTGGGTGGGCTGCTGGACTAACAAGGGCACTGACCGGCAGGAGGTCAGATACCCTGTTAGTCTGTTTGGAAAAGGGGAGAGATGTGACGAGACCAATCTCGCCACATTGCACTGGAGAAGCCTGGTTGCTCGCCTGCTGCCTTTGGACTATGGCCCCCTTTTAAAAGACTTTATTTTTCCATGCAGAAAAGCCATATTCATGCTTTTCTGCTGGTTGTTCGGTAGTTTCAATCTACCGAACAACCGTACGAATGACTGGACCACCTGGGAGCTGGAGTGTGCCGGCAATTAACCTCCCTGAAGCTGCGGTTAACCGCAGCTTAATTGATGAACGCTGGGTGGCCGCCGTTCGTATCCCGAACACGAGGTCGCGGCCATTTTAAACCATACGAATGAACAGCGGTGTTCGCCTCTATTTTCATGGAACTAAAATCGGACACAGTTTTGCGCGAACACCGCTGAAGCCGCCGACCTCCCTTCTTGTTCGGTGAAAGCACACGAATGACCGGTGTTCGGTATTTTTGTGTGAATGTCTTATACCCCAGATAGGAATCCCATGGAGCCCATTCGTATGAAACTGACTGTAAAGACTTTGGCTCCATGGCGATTGAACTGTATTCGTGTAGTCTGAGTGCCATTCACCTAATAATGTGCACTCAGACCTGAGCTATCTGGGGATATGTTACATGTCTGTGTTTTATGTAGTAAATGTTACTTTGTACATTTTAAAGTATTATGCTGGTTTTGTGTTCCCACGTGTGTAATGGAGTTTTGCCTTTGTCTTGGGAGATAATTGAGTTACTTCCCAATTATCTCCCAGGGCAGAGGGGAGGAAGCCAGGATGCATTGTGGGAATATACCGTGACTGTGTGTCCTATTTGTATACTTGTCTGTCCCTTGTCACAGTCTCCCATTTGGTCCCCTAGGGGAGTGTCCACCAGGTGGGAGACCTGCATAAAAGCTGGGCAGGTAGCCCTCATTAAACAGACCACTGCTTGACCCTCAACACGGAGCCTTGTCTCGTCTTTGGGGGGATTTACTGTATGCTGCTAAGGACTGATTGCCAGGAGTGTAAGCCGCTTGGAAGCTTTTCCTGTTCGCCTGCTAGCAGCTATTCGTATGGTTCCTGTTCGTTTATTTGAAGTGTTACCTTATTCCCTTGTATGCCGTTCGGGAGTTTGGAGCATTCACTTATTGGCGGTTCGTGAGTTTTGGTGATTATTCAGTAGCTGTGCCTGTCTCTGAAAAAGGGATTATCGTCTAAGCGTTTTTTTTCCCCTTTTGTGCAAAACGGTCCGTTACACCATACATACACAAACTCACCTTGCAGCTCTTACACATACAAACACAGATTCACACAATGCATTCCTTACACACATCAGGACATCCCCCCCCCACACACACACACCCCTGTGAACAAACTCATTGGTGGAACATAAAGGTGGACCCTGGGACCCAGACCTTGAGCTGTGTAAAGGGCCCTCAAAAAAAATGGAGCTGCTTCCCGTTCTCCCAGAACATTGATTTTTGTGACCACAGTTACAAACCGCCTTCAGAGAGCCTGTTCTACACCAGACCAGTGGAGCCAGACGGCAGCTAGAGCCCATCATCATCCTCATCTGGTTGTAAGTAGGCAATCTAGTATATTATTCGCGGCACTAATCTCTAATTTACCTCACATTAAAGGGACACTATAGTCCCCAGAACCACTGCAGCTTAATGTAGTGGTTCTGGTGTCTATAGTCTGTCCCTGCAGGCCTTTTATTGTAAACACGGCGGCACTGCAGCACTGTGTTAGTTAACATGGCAGATCATATGGGTGGGGCATTGTGATGTCACATGGGGGCGGCAAACTTTACTTTTGCCTAGGGCGGCAAAAATCCTTGCACCGGCCCTGCAGACACTGCATCCCTGTGGGCGGACTCAGGAGGGGGGGGGACACGGACGGACTTGGGTGCAGGCACCGGGGGGCCCAGACCTTGAGCTCTGTCAGGGGCCCCAAAATTTCTGATGGCAGCCCTGGATGGGGGTGTTATCTCCTCAATATATATTAAGGAACCTATGGCTACAGATATGCAAATGATTGCTGATGACTCAAGACAAGGTGCTGCAGCAACCAAAGAAAGTTAATATAAACAAACCTCCCAGTTATAGACCTGTGAGCTTACTTCTGTGACTGGGAAAGTATTTAAAAGGTTATTAAGGGATAATATTCAGGAATTCATTGAGAAGAATGTGGTTATTAGCAAACATCAGCATGTTTTTTTAAAACATGGGTCATGTCAAACTAACTTAATTGCATTCTAAAAAGAAATACGTAGAATAATTGATTAGGGTGTTGCAGTGGATGTGATCTACTTGGATTTTACCAAGGCATTTCACAGTTTCAAACAAAAGATCAATGTTCAAACTCAAAGAAATTGGTCTAGATGAAAGTTCTCGCTCTTGGGTAGGACATTGGCTAAAAATTACAGAGAGTTAATATTATTGGTACATTTTCAAGCTGGACAGAAGTAGCTTCCCCCAGGGTTCTGTTCTGGGACATCTTCTATTTAACATATTTATAAATGATCTTGAAATAAGCATTGTAAGTCATGTTTCAGTGTTGTCAGATGACACAAAACCATTTAAAGTAATACAATGTGGCACCTCAGAGGGGATATGATAACATTATATATGTCCGGGGCTAATACAAAGTATTGTCTGCAAATCTATTCACAAACAGGACTATACTTAGGACACAAGGTAATGTGTTTAGACTGGAAGAAATTAAATTTAGTTTAAGACAAAGGAAAGGTGTTTTTACTGTAAGAACAATAAGGATGTGGAATTATCTGCCTGAATGTACAGTTGTTTAAAAAGGATGCATACTTGCAGAAAACACAATATTCAATTATATCATTTTTCAACTGCAGGGTAAAAGCTTCTTGATCCAAGGATAAATCTGACTGCCATTCTGGGGTCAAGAAGGATTTTTTCCCTCTAGTTTGTTGCAATATTGAAAGTGCTTCAAACTGTTTTTTTTTTGCCTTCTTTTGGAACAAAAGCAAAAAAAGAGACGTGAGGAAGGCTAAACTTGGTAGACACATGTCTCTTTTCAGCTTATGTTACTATGTAGCTAACTATGTAACTATTCATATAATTAATTAAATGAATAAATGATTATGAAGACCACATTTGTCAGTTTCATTTTTTAAAGCACTGTCTTAAACTACAGAAGAATGAAAATAGGCATAACTTATGTATTTATTTACATGATGCCATTGAATGCTCACAGAACAGAAAATAAATCATTATTACCTTTATATCAATATTCACGGTGTCCAGTACCCGCTTAAAGTTCCTTCTGTCACTTCTGATGCTATGAGATCCTACAGGAGAGACAATGATAATTAACAATTAATGATTACAATTTCTGAATATCATAGCTGTAGTAGAATGAACCCTGCTATCCTATTTATACAAACTCTGGGCTATCCGTATCCCCTTTGTTTTCCCATCTCCTTGTCCCCCTGTGTGAGAAAGTTGCCCTTACTATGCAAGACTTACTCCCCTGGCTTTGTTACCTATATTTTTCCCTTTTTCGCCTGGCTGTTCGTAAAAAAATACATCCTCTTAAATGGTTCACACAGTTTTGTACAACAACCGAACAAACTACCGAACGGCAGTCCACCCAGCTATGGAGTGTGCCGCTCATTAACTCAGTTAACACTTCCACAAACCACAACCACACAAACGTTCCAAGCAGTCGGCTGGGTGGTCGCCATTCGTATAGACGAACACGTGGCTGCTGCCATCTTGGGACACGAACAAAGACAGCTATGTTTGGTCGTCGAGTGCATGGAACTAAAATCGGACACTCAACGGCACGAACACCGCTGGGACTTCCACCTCCATCGAAGTTCACCTAAAAGTGCACGAACAGAGTGCTATTCGGTAAAAAAAAATCTACCGAATGAGATACATATAATAAAGGTATGCACGAACGGATCCGTTCGTGAAATTTACATATTATTTGACTGAGAAGGTTGACCGGCCGCACAGTCTAATTCTTTGGAACTCTTTCGGGCATGAAATCAAGACTGTGGTCAGTTAAATGTGACTTCCAAAGAATTTGTGAACCCCTGCTCTGATCTGGGTTATTTTTGCATATGTTGTTCACCCAAATCAGCGCTATCCAGAGATGTGCCATTTATAGGGATATGTCATGTTTTTGGGGTACTTCTGGAAAATGTGAAAAATTAGTTTTTCCTGCCTGGAGATAATCAGGTTATTACATTATCTACCTCAATTATCTACCAGGCAGAGGGGATGGCTTATACATATTTTATGGGAGTGTCTCTATGTATAATCCTGTTTTATTGGTCTGTTAACTTTGTAACTCGATGCCCCACAAGGTCCACCTGGGTGGTAACCTTATGGGGAAAATCACATAAAAGGCAGTGTGCCAGAATTAAACCTTCAACTATTCCCCCTAAACTGAGTGTCGTCCAGTTACTGGGGAGTTGTTACTTTGCTGCATTTACTTGTTCCTGTGGATTACCATCCTTGTTCCTGAGTCATCTTGGACAAAACCAGCTGGGAAAAGTCCCTGCTATACTAGCGCTCCGCTACAATAGCCAAAATAAAATTAGAGGTAATACGCAAAGGCTAAATAATTGATCATCTTCAGAAGTGTCATTGGAATTACAAAGCAAATTTACAAGTTATTCATTAATATAGCTGAAATAGATTCTCCATCTCCATAATTATAACTTGACTATTTTGCTTCAGGTTTCAATTCAAATTTAATTCATGGAAATTTGGAGTTAAGTGAATCACTGGAATAATTATAATCTGCAGCACACTAGTCCTTCCAGACACCCCTGAGAGGCAACAAAGAAAGAGATCACCAGAATCGTGTTTGCTGTGTCATCAGAGTAAACCCTTACTGAAATGGTACAACATATCACCAAAGTAATGTTCACAATGTCTGGTCTTGGTGGTAGTAATGAATCTGATAATCATATCATTCTTTCTAACACAACTTCAGACATAGTTTATTAACTTCCTAGGACTGTGAGCCTCAACTGTGAGCTATAGGAACTATAAGAGGGGTGATAAGAGAGGGGGGAGGGTAGAGGACAGACATCAAGCAGTTCACCATTTCCTCTAGCTAGTGTGCACTCTTCTCCAGCATCTTCTCCATCTTGGCTAGGTCTATCATTATCTGCTTTTGAATTGCCTTTTAAAAAATGAGACCGTTGTAAGACTACCTGCTATGAGTGCCACAACTAGTTCACCCACTGGCATTATTACCATCACCCCCACCACCAACAACAACATTGCCACTACCCCCATAACCAGAACTATCACCGTTTCAATTAGCATTACACAACCACATACTAGTGTAGAGGTTAGTGCTAAAATAGCTTCTACTGCCACTGATAATTCTCTACCCATATCTTCAGCAGCATAATGGCAAAGGGTTTAGACTAATGTACTGCACCACCATCCTTTCAGTGTCTCCAAGAGGGGACATTTTTAAAAGTACAATTTGTGCAGCAAGAAAGTAAGTAGGGGGAGAGTGGTGGGTAATCTCACTAGTGTGGCCACCACAAGTGTGGGTAATCTCACTACATCCAAAAGGACACGACAAGTATGTATTGATGAGGGAAGAGGCAGAAAAAAACAGTACTAGGAGAGACATCAGGTTCACTGGTACTGTATATTATTCTGTGCAGTTCTAACCATCTATCAGCAGTCAGACTCCTCATCATACATTGAATTAAAATAAGTAAAAACTAATAGTAAAACTGGCTACTGCCAGTGCACATACATCTATTTTCGTAAATTGCAAACTAGTATGCTCAGTAATATACAGTTTGTGCTGCTTATTACTCAAGTGAACCCTTTAGCTTTTAGCAGAAAAACAAAACCTAAAAAATTGTGGTGGTTGTAATGGTTTCACATTGCCTTTATTGTGGTGGTTTCACAAAACAAACAATATGCACAGCGTGAACAAGTAACCGTCAGACTACCCTGTACCCGAACAGGAACACAAGGACTCCTGATCTGTGCCATTATGCTGTGGAGATGCGTAACCCGACCATGCGGCCTTCCATGTCACGCGGCCCGAAGCCCTGGGGGTGTGGCCGACCCTTGGACCGGAGACACAGTCTCTGTGGAGACAACTCTGTGGCCCTGCAGCCCTCCCCCCTTTGATACGGTGGGGGATATCCTAGTCTCCACTGGGGAAACTCACCTCTACACCACAGTGGCATCCCTTGCCATGCCGCCATCGGCAAGAACCTAAGATGGCTGCTGCATCACAACCTGCACAATCCCAGGAGGGCCAGACGTAGAAAGAGTGTTTAAAAACTAAATTTGACTAAATCTGCCAGGCTCTCTTGCTTGGCTCTCTTGTACAGATGTCAGGTGAGTCTACCTCGAGTTGGATTCCCGAATGGAGATCCCTCCAATTGACCAAGGGATGCCTCCTACTTCGGAGCACCCACAGGTTAGAGAGCTTGAAGTGTGGAGAGAGAAGGACCCAGAATGTGAGTTGCTGATGCCCTTCACACGAAAGTCTGGCGTGACACATGGCTGTTCCACCAAAGCTGTCTCGCCGCGAATGGTGGATGGCGAGACACACATGAGCTTCCCAGGCATAGAATTCCTAATTTGCGACGGTGGATACGTAGGGCAGGAGGTACAAGAACACACACCTCAGCCAGATGTAGCTGGATGTCAGAGAGCCTTGTGCAGAACAGTCCTGAGATGTGGGCCTAATGGGGCAACCCCTTTGTTATTAATGGAACGCTGCCGCATCATGTATCCCCATGTGAGGGCATCGGCTACTGCTTCTCCCTACAGCAGCTCTGTTTTTCTATCAGCCTCTCTCAGATCAGATATGATTGTCTAAATAGTTTTACTGTATGGATGTGTTCAAACTAACCAGCAGCTGTAGTTATTTTAAAATAGCCAGTGGTATTTTTTCCCTCTCTCGTTAATCACTTTAATTACCAGTTAGTGCTGTCCACCTCAATATCAGTTCTTTATTATATTCTTACTGAGATTTTTTTTCTCCTTGTTGATATATTAAAAAGTGCAGTCTGCTGACATTTTGTGATATCCTAACATTTGAACACTATAAACAATCGGAAATTGTCATATATTGCTTGTACATTATGCTATGCTATCTGATGTGTATATCTTGTACAAACAGCAATAAAGCAAATGCATAGTGGTGATTATGGTTAAATAATAATCAGTCAAGCAGGATTTCTTATGCTTTCTTTATATTGTGATATACTTTTATGCTACTGTCTGAACAATTGAGAGTGTTTTTTTAAAAGATTAATTATGTCTTGAGATAAATAAATCATTGTCCCACGTACACATATAAAAAGGCAAATTTTTGACAATTTTGGAATTGATAATGGTTGAAATGGTTTTGAAATGGCTATTGAAATGGTTTTATATTGGCTTCTCCAACACATACTTGGTTATTCAAAATGTGTATTTTGTGTTGAGAGTGAGTGTCAATAAAGTCCTAAACTAGGAATAAGTTGCTGTAGTGTAGTTGGTTAAAGGTTCTCTATTGTAAACAGGAGATCCTGACTTCAAATCTGAGCTGAGGTATTTTTTTTCTTTTTAAATATAATTTGTCTATTTGGAAAAATATGACCAACAGAAGAAAAGGATGAGGGCAAGTTGCTATCCAATCCTGTAATATTTACTGTATAGGTGTTTACAGGGTGCAGCAGAACCGATTAAGCTGTTTTGAAGGGTTATAAAAAATTAACTGAGTTAACATTGAGACATAATTTTCAGAATTCACTTCCTTCTCAATAATGTACAGGCCTATCACACCACACCGTTAGTTTAGGGTAAGGTAGAGTTCTTTCATGAATCATTCGGTGGTTATTTTGACCCCACTAGCAGAAATTTTGCTTATTCACAGCCAGGGACGTATTAGCCGCGAGGCAAACAAGGCATTTGCCTTGGGCGGCATTTTTCAGGGGGCGGCAAAAAAGCCGCCCCCAAATGCCCAGGGCAAATGCCTTGTTAGCCTCGCGGCTAACAGACACGCCGGGCTGGCGCGCTGGGCGGCCGGCGAGGGAGCTCTTCCCCGGAGCGCTCTGCTCAGCTCCCTCGCGCGCTGCAGAGTGAGGCCGGGAGCCGGAATATGACGTCATATTCCGGCTCCCAGCCCCACTCTGTTGGCCGCGCGCGAGGGAGCTGAGCAGAGCGCTCCGGGGAAGAGCTCCCTCGCCGGCCGCCCGCCCTGCAGCCACTGGACCCCAGGGAGAGGAAGAACCCCCCCCAGCATTACCAAAGGTAAGGAGGCTGGGGGGGTTAAATTAAAAAAAAAAACACAAGTGAGTGTGTTAGTGTGTGTGTGTGTATATATGTTAGTGTGTGTGTGTGTGTATGTTAGTGTGTGTGTGTGTGTGTGTATGTTAGTGTGTGTGTGTGTGTATGTTGGTGTGTGTGTATGTTAGTGTGTGTGTGTGTGTATATATATGTTAGTGTGTGTGTGTGTATATATATGTTAGTGTGTGTGTATGTTAGTGTGTGTGTGTGTGTGTGTGTGTGTGTGTATATATGTTGATGTGTGTGTGTGTGTGTGTGTATGTTGGAGTGTGTGTGTGTGTGTATTGGTGTGTGTGTATGTTAGTGTGTGTGTGTGT
Organism: Pelobates cultripes; assembly: GCA_933207985.1. Taxonomy (NCBI): domain Eukaryota; kingdom Metazoa; phylum Chordata; class Amphibia; order Anura; family Pelobatidae; genus Pelobates; species Pelobates cultripes. Next base: position 29,995,807 of record OW240914.1, read on the forward strand.
ATGTTAGTGTGTGTGTATGTTAGTGTGTGTGTGTGTGTATGTTAGTGTGTGTGTGTGTGTATATGTTAGTGTGTGTGTGTATATGTTAGTGTGTGTGTGTGTGTGTGTATGTTAGTGTGTGTGTGTGTATGCCTGTTAGTGAGTGTGTGTTTGCCTGTGAGTGTGTGTGTCTGTTAGTGAGTGTGTGTGTCTGTTAGTGAGTGAGTGTGTGTTTCTGTTAGCTAGTGAATGCGTATCTGTCAGTGAATGTGTGTGTGTGTGTATTTAGAAGGTGGAGCAGGGGGGAAGGGTTGGGTGGCAGTTGCGCGGGTGGGGGTAGCGCGGGGGGGTGCCTGAGTTTTGTCCTGCCTAGGGCAGCACAAAACCAGGATACACCACTGTTCACAGCTCCACTGAGATGAAAATGTGCCTCGTCGCTACTGATGAAAGTTACTGCGGGAGGGATCTGTGCAAGCATTTGCTCACACAGATTTCTGCAGTTGGCGTAATCTGCTACACTCATTTCCTGAGCCAACATCATCTTGTAGGGATAAAACTGACAATTTAAATGAAGAATCCTCCTCAGACTGCGGTCTGACATTCCCAAAGCAATTTCAAAATTGTCAGCTTAGAAGCCAATAAAGCTGGTAGAGAATGGTTATGAGAGGATACCTCCCTCTCTTTGTTATCTAACAAAAGCAAAAGGGGTTAACAGCCTCTGAAATCTTAAACTGTATATTGCAAAATGTCTGATCCATGGGATCCACAATAACACTGCTTCCTGTAATGGATAACAGTGCTGGATCAATTTCTGGAGCCATTAGTACCTGAATGTCAGGGATACCAATATGGTTTCTAAGGAGAAGGTTATCCTCTTTTACTAGCAGGGGTCTGAAAGTTAGTTTGACAAAATTCTGACTTCTGACTCTTACTCGATGGCCCATCTTGAATGGAACAATTTTGAAGAGAGCACTTTACCTAAAAGTCTCACACTGGCCATCTGAAGTTGCTCAACTTCACTAGTTTAGTGAAAGCTGCAGAGCAAACCACCTCCTCAGACTTCCAATGGGTCTCAAGTGATCCATGTCTGGAACTGGACCAGCATAGGGAGGATGAATAAGCAAATGCTCTTGAAGAGGATGGTGAGGGACTGACAGCACTTAAACGAGTCTTGTTCTTTTTGAGTGAAAAGTGCTTTGAAACCTCAAACGAGGGAAACACACCTTAAGCTTTTGAAATGTACTGCCCCTTTAATTTGTTGACTACTTAAATGAGAGTAAGGGGAAGAGGGATCAAAATCACGTTCATCATCTGAATTTGAAAAGGATGAAAGGTAACCCTTCTTTT
>OW240914.1:29997232-30080313 GCA_933207985.1 Pelobates cultripes
ATTTCCAATTCTGATTTAAACGTATTTAAGTAAGGCCTTTATAATTTGCATTACTTTATCTGTTGGTAAATCTGATATTAACCATTAGGTGGCAACATTACAATCTTTTATTATTACTTTTTATTATTATTTGTCACTGAAGTCATACCCCAACACGCAGGAAAGAGGAAACCCACAAAAGTTGAATCCAAAAGACGTATTACCAAGCCTTAGAATGGCTGGACTTAACTATTAATTAATATGGCGAGAAACAAGGTCAAGAATAAATCAAGGTCAGGAATACAGAAATACACAGTTTTTAACAAAGCCGGTTTAGGAAACCAGAAAATCACGCGTCAAATACGAAGCCAGGTCAGGATACTAGAAAATCTCAAGTCAAATACAAAGTCGATGTCAAACACAGGAAATCACAAGGGAATCTCTAGGAGCATCTAGGATCTAATAAGAAAGCACAGTAGGGCAAAGAAAAGGGGCCAAAGCAAGCCTTAAATAGGCTTACCTGTGTTTTGACTGGTCGACGTCATCATTGCGACTCAAAATAGATTAGGATCGCAATGATGACGTGGTCACTTTAAGAGTGGGCTTAACGTTGTATATAGATGTCATTCCGCTTGGCTGTGTGGATCGGTCGGACCACGCAGCAGCAGGAGGGTATGCGCGGCTTAAGGGAAGTGAGTAATTGCTAGAGTATGTCACACGGCCACGTGGAGCAGTCGGATCGCATGCCAGAAGGACGGCTGTGAGGCTCGAGGGAGATGAGTGCACTCTACATTATTATTATTTATAAAGTGCCAACAATTTCTGCAGTGCGTGGATTAATCCAATGGGTGGATTAACAGACACGTATTTGTAACCAGACGACATGAACGCACAGGAACAGAGGGTGTTGAGGGCCCTGCTCAAATGACCTTACATCATAGAGAGAGTGGGGTATAATAAGGGTAGGGTAGAAAAGTAGGTTTTTACCCTTTAAATGAGCTTACATTCTAGAGGGAGTCGGGTATAGTAAGGGTAGGGTAGAAACTTGGTTGCTAGAATAGTATTCACTGGGTGCTTAGTGTTTTATTTTTTATTTATTTTATCTCTCCTCTCCTGACTTCTCCTCTGCTGTCCTACAACGTGTCACCAGCTATTCTTCCATCTCTGACTGGATGTCCTCCCGTTTTCGGAAACTCAATCTCACTAAAACTGAGCTCCTTGTCTTCCCTACTCATAATACTGATCCTCCTCTTTCACTCCTTTCAAATTAGTGATACACACATTAGCCCATCCTTGCAAACACGCTGTCTTGGCATTATACTTGACTCTGGTCTCACCTTTGAGCCTTTCATCCAGTCTGTCACCAAATCCTGTAGATTTAACCTTGAAAACATTGCCCACTCCATCCCCTTTCTTACGCAAGATATTACTAAGAAGCTTGTCCATGCTCTAGTAATCTCTTGCATGGATTATTGTAACCCTCTCCTAATTGGTCTTCCTAGAAGCCACATTGCCCTGCTACAGTCTGTAATGAATGCTGCCACCAGAATGATTTTCCTCTTCAGTCGCTCATCTCACGTCTCACCCCTCTATCAGTTTTTACAGTTGCTTCCTGTGTCCTATAGGAGTCAATTAAAAGTGCTAATACACACCTATAAAGCACTGAACAATTCTAGCCCCACCTATATCTCTTCACTGATCCATAAGTATGTCCCTTCTTGGTCTCTCCCAGCTCTGTCCATGATCTTCTCCTGTCTGCTGCTCACACCCATATGGCCAACTCACACTTGCAGCACTTCTCGCGGGTGGCTCCCTTCCTTTGGAATACCTTTACTATCACCGTCAGACTGTCTCCTACTCTCCAATCATTTAAAAAGTGCCTTAAAACTAATCTCTTCAGGAAAGCTTATGGCCTCCCAGAGTAACCTCTATAAAAATATTGTAAAGCGCTATGGAATTTGTTGGTGTTATATAAATGCCAATAATAATAATAATGATGACAGTTGCAGTAGAAGAATCAAGGTGAGGGGAGGGAAAACTATTAACAGTTTAATTGACATGCTTTCCAAAAGAAGTGAGTTTTTCTGATGATCTTTTGAAGTAACTGAGATTGAGTGAGAGTCTAACAGAGAAGAGAAGGGAGTTCTAAAGAAAAGGTGCAGCCCTGGAGTAGTCTTGAAAGTGAGAGTCCAAACAGAGGATAGATTCTGGATGGGACATATTTGTGTTTTAGGTGGGTAGGAGCAGCATTATGAAGACACTTGTAAGAAAGTACCAGAATTTTATATTGAGCCCTATATCTTACGGGTAGTCAATGTAGGGACTGACAGAAGGGGGGGCATTGGAGGTGCGGGTGGCCAGGAAGATGAGACTCAACACCACATTTATTATAGACTGTAATGGGGCAAGCTGGGAACACATAAGACTACTGAGTAACGGTTTGCAGTAGTCAAGGCAAGAGAGAATTGTAGCATGGACCAGCAACTCAGCCATGTCCGGTGTTAAATAGGGGTGGATACTCACTATGTTTTTGAGATTGAAATGGCAGAATTTGGTGAGCGGCTGCACATTGGGATGAAAGAGAAGTTGGAGTCAAAGAGAACAGCTAGGCAGCAAGCCTGTTAGGTAGAACTGATAGTAGTGAAATTGAATTGGAGGGAAACAGACATGGGAGTAGCAACACTTGATGTAGGAAAGGCAAGCAGTTCTGTTTTGGACAGGTTAGTTTTAAGGAAGTAAGCAGCCATACAGTGAGAAATAGCAGAGGCAGTAAGAGATACGAGTCACAAGGAACAGCGAGAGATAGGAAGAGGACAGGTAGATTTGCGTGTCTTCTACAAAGAAATTATATAAGAAGCCAAAGGAGCAGATGAGTTTTCCAAGGGAGGCAGAATAGATTGAGAAGAGTAGCAGACCCCCCCAAAAAACAACAACTTGACACAACTGGGTAATCCATAAATGCTGGACTGGTAGGCATGCCTTGAGTACTGGTTTGGAAACCACTGGAATAGAGTCTTTGTTGAGAGTATCTTAATATGTAACCATGTACTTATGGTTGTCATATCTGCAGTGTTCTCCTAGACACATATTACTTGAACATGATTTCAGACGGTACATGAAAGATGCGGTCCATTATCTTGTAGAATTCATAAGCTGCAAGTGTGAAACCAATGAATTAATCATGACAATTCCTTTTGGATTCCTCATTAACTGATTATTTGTATTGTACATATGGTAATATTGCACCCAAGGAAACTTAGGGAACCGGAGATCTTGAAAACTATTTTATAACACCTACCTATGTTAAATCATGATGACCAAATTGTGTATCCTCTGATTTGCGTATCATAATCAAATTATTTCTCATGGGTTCTAAACATAGCATCTTATGTTGTCTTTAACTTTATTTAGCAGTTAATGATACAAGAAATACACACCGAACAAGGCTATTAACGACACTGTTCTAGAGAATGCTTAAAGGCCACCTCAGCTCATTAAAGTGATTTAAGTGCAGTGTCCCTGTCTCCCTTAGTCCTGCAATGTAAAACATTGCAGTTTTAAATTTAGGGACTACTTTGTCTTATGTATTTTTCCTATGCTCGTCAAGCTTGACAATAGGTGTAGCTACCTCTTGTCATGCTTTGTCAATTTCTCAGCCTTCACTATTGAAAAATACTTTTTGTGGAGGATCCTGTGGTCTCATGGAATCTATCATAGACATCAGTGTTCACACATGACTGGCTTCTGGCAGAAAAATAAGACATTGCAGAGGATGGGGGCAGGGATGGGACTATGTCTATACTCTGTTATTTCACAGCAACTGGACAGCAATGGCTGCCACATCACTAGGTTTAAGCATTTAGTAGCTATACAGCCAGCTATGACATGGGAAGTGGAGACATAGGGAGGTTTAAAGCATCCATTATAGTAATATAGGGGTATTATCCCCATGGGATGTTTAGTTATTTATTTTCATGTGGAGACTGGCTAGCAATAACTGGACAGCCGCCACATAATTAACTTTCTCTCCACCAATGGCACAATGACTGCTAGTGCTGCCAATGGCACATAGTTTTAATTTTTTTTTCTTTTTTTAAATTCAGGACTGGAATTGAATCCTCTGGACCAGGATTTGAAGTATTCAGTCCAGATTTCAGCCTTCTGGCCCAGCTGAAATGCTGACCAAATTTAGGCCTGGATTGCAAAATCTAGACATTGTTAAAGGGACACTATAGTCACCAGAACAACTACAGCTTTTTGAATTTGTTCTGGTGAGTAGAATCATTACCTTCAGGCTTTTTGCTGTAAACACTGTCTTTTCAGAGAAAATGCAGTGTTTACATTACAGCCTAGTGATAACTTCACTGGCCACTCCTCAGATGGCTGTTAGAGATCCTTCCTGGGTCATGGCTGCCTAAAATGCATCCCAGCATTCAGTATCTTCTCCCTCTGCATGCAGACACTGAACTTTCCTCATAGAGATTCATTGATTCAATTTATCTCTATGAGGAGATGCTGATTGGCCAGGGCTGTGTTTGAATCATGCTGGCTCTGCCCCTGATCTGCCTACTTGTCAGTCTCAGCTAATCCTATGGGGAAGCATTTTCATTTGATCAGGCTACCACTTCTGATGATGTCAGCAGACAGCTTGTTTTTCTGAGGCAGACTGGGCAGAGCCAGCAGCTTCAGGTTTGAATACAGAATAAGATTTTTACTATATTTATGGAGGCATGCGGGGTCCAGGGGGAACTAGATGGTGGATTTAACACTATAGGGTCAGGAATACATGTTTGTGTTCCTGACCCTATTGTGATCCTTTAAATAGCATGAAAAATGTCTGAGTTTTGCAGACTGAATAAACGTAAGTGCCTGTATGTTAGTCTGTCTGGCTTTGATGTAAAGGGATCTAAACTGTTACATTTCAACATCAGCAGCCTTAGAATTGTTCATAGCTTCCAGGAACCCTCTGAGACCTTTTAATGACTCTTTAACAGCTATCAGGTTTTAGGTACGTGACAAACACACATCTCCCCCTTTGTATAATACATGTTATGCATATTTACATAGTCTGATGGGACATTTTGTATTATTATATTTTTGGACTTAATCAATTAGTTCTCTAGGACCTTGTTTTTGTTAGAGTGCAAGAGTCCTTTTGTTCTCCTTCATTCTGCTTTATGTAATTGTAATCAAAATTATTCAACCCTCATTGAAAATCAAATAGAAATATATACAAAGTAACAGGGCGCCACAGTCACTATAACGGTATATATGAGGGCAAGAAAAATATATAATGACTAATGTCCAAATAAAAATAGTAATTTATTGATACAAGATAAAAAATAAAAAATAACAGCACAATAGTAAGTGCCAAAACAATAAGTAAGCAGGAACCCATAGGTATAGCAGCTCAATAATACATAATGCTGAACTGGGCAATAAAGTGCTGTGACGAAGTGCCCTTCGCCACTTGGTCCTGGAGAGGCCTACTTGCCAGCCTCCTCCCCTGTGACTATGACTCTTTCATCTATCTGGCTTTAAAGCCCCTAGTCTACCTTCAGACAGACTATTTATGTGGGCTGCTTTATTTATCCTATGTTTTAGTCACCCTGTACCCATTATAGGTGCAGGGTGTGTGTAATGTAATTGTTTATAGTGTGTGTGTGTGTACTGTGTAATGTATTGCCTGCTCTCTTGTATTGCTGAGGTTTGCTACCAACTAGGTGGGTTTGGCTATGGAGCTGGTCTAGTGCCCTCTGTTGGTAGCAACAGCAATATGCACTACCTGAATTGCAAGACTGGTTCATTTGCATATTCGGGTAGATTTGCATATTGCTAATTCTGCAGGCAGGTGAGATATTTACTGTTAAATATTGTCTCCCCCCACCCCTTTAAAAATGTGCCATTGTGTTGTGATAAGTCACTGTGTGTTTATTGATATGGTTTGACTGTTTGTGATTTTATTGAGGTTTCACAACAATGTTATTGTGGTGACTGTATTGGCTGGTCCCAAGGGAATAAAGGTTTTGACAGATCTTCTTGACCCTCAATACGTAGCCTTGTCTCGTTATTGGAGGGAACTGCTATATCACACTGGGGATTGCTATGCTCTGCATACTCCCCTGAGCTTTTAATCACTTAGCTCTTTTAAGAGCTGTTCCTGTTACGCTCTCCTGGAGGAGAGGTCTTCCCCACACGGTCCTGGAGGACAGAAGCTGATCCAGGGTGGAAGGAAGACGGCGAGACTCCAGTTAAGCTACGGCGGTTGTGGAGTCTGCGGTGGTTGTGGGGTCGGCTGCAGTGTTTGGAGTCCTCAGAAAGCGCTAGGAGCATCCATCAACGGAGGGTACTCGGTCGGAGTACAGGGAGCTCCGTTACAAGTGCAAAATGCTAAAGTGCAAAATGAAAGTGCAAATGCTCAAAAGCAAAATGCTGATGTTAAAAATGCACCAGGTCAATGACACATATATATTCAAATAGCCCAAAGTATAAATGTGAACAAACAGCATACACACAAAATAAAGCCGCTGATACCACAATGCAGGGTCCCAGATAGTGCTCAGTATTCAATGCTCAACGCATACGTCATGACGTATACGTAACCGCTATGCGCATGCGCAACCAAGGTGAACCGCAAACAACTTTATTGTTCATATACACGGTGGCATTTAAGAGCGATCTTATGAAAAAAACGCTCTACAAGTATGCAGACCGGATTTACACTGCCTGCCTACCCCACTACTAACCCCTAACAGAAGAATACTAAATGTAAAGGGGGGAAATATAAATCAGACAGGTGGACAAAAGGAGGAAAGGATGCAAAAAATGGAAAAAAAATTTATATGTATAAAAATTATAAATAAAAAATATATATATAAAATGTATATTCTATTAAGGAAAAAAAGAGTCCATTTATATTTCCACAATGTCCATCATAATAAAGATGTACATAAACCTTACAATAATAAAAACCTCTATATAATAATAATAGCGGTATAGATGAAAAACATGTAAAAAAAATGTGGACAAATGAATAAATAATCATCAAATTATGTAAGAGTAGAGATCAATATGAAAATCTATAAATATAAATAAGAGTAATGATGATAATGGTGAAAAATGAAGGCATATAAAATCAAATCACATATAAAATTCACATATAAATATCTTTTCAAAAAATGTGATACCATAAACATCTATATAGAATATAAAAATATACAAAAAATATGTGTATAAAAATATATGAAAATATATATAGAAAATACATACAAAAGATATATATCCATATTAAACAAATAAATAGATAAACTCAAAGATGTAGATAAAAAGAGGTCATAAATAAAACATCGTACAATCAATCCATAAAAACTAATATGTCCAAATCGGTATTCAATCCTGAGGGAACAGAGGATTTCATTTTATATATCCACTCTGTTTCTCTCATGGCTAGCCTCTTTTCTGTGTCCCCCCCTCTCCAGTGAGGTAAAACCATGTCGATCCCAATACAAATAAAATCATTAAAATCTAAATCTTTACATGTATTACAGTGTCTGGGTACACTATGCTTCTCATTTTTATTTTTAATCCCATTAAAATGTTCAAGCAATCTAGTGTGTAATTTCCTAATCGTCCGTCCAATATATTGGACCCCACATTTACACTGTAGCAAGTATACCACAAATTTACTTTGACAGTTGATAAAATGTTTTATTTTAAAAGTTTCTTTAGTTACAATACTAGAAAATTCTGTTGTCTTATTCTTTTGAAATTTACATGTGCTACACCTACCACATTTAAAAAAACCTTTAGGCCTTTCTATTAAGAAATTCATCTTCTCATTTTCAACTTGTCTTTTGGGCAAAATACTAGGAGCTAAAATATTCCTCAAATTATTGGGTCTTTTATAAATTACTCTAGGGTTCTGAGGTAAAATCTTTTTAAAAAACTTATCCTGTAGCAAAATAGGCCAATTTTTCTTAATAGACTTCTCGATTAAATTGGCCTTGTTGCTAAATTTTGTCAAAAAAGCTAATTCTGACTGATTCCCAGCACCCTTCTTAGTCTCCTTGGTATTCATTAGAACATCTCTCCTCTGATAACCTTCTACCTGTTTTTGTGTATTAGATAGAAGTATTTCAGGATAATTCCTATCTAAAAATTTTTTATTCAGAACCTGGACCTGTTGATTAAAATCTTCTTTCTCAGTGCAATTCCTATATAATCTCAAATGCTGTCCTTTGGCAATGTTCGTCAGCCATTTCCGATGGTGGCAACTTGAAAACTCAATAAAACCATTTCCATCTGTCGGTTTAAAAAAAGTTTTACTAAAAATTCTTTTATCTTTAATAAAAAGGGTAAGATCTAAAAAATTAATACACCTATCATGGATTTCTTCAGTAAACCTCAGTCCATATGTATTAGAATTAATGTAAGATAAAAATTCAGTTAAAAGACTTCTGCCTCCTTTCCAGATAATTAAAACGTCATCAATGTACCTTCTCCATTGCACCAGGTTCACACCAAATGGGTTATTACACCAAATATTGTTCAATTCCCAGTCAGCCACAAAAATGTTGGCATAACTTGGTGCGAACCTGGTGCCCATCGCTGTTCCACATGTTTGAAGGTAATACAACCCTTCAAACCAAAAATAGTTGTGGAACAGGATGAATCTGATGAGATCTAAAACAAAGGTGGCCTGTCCTGGATTCATATCTGGATCACGACTCAGGACATTACGTACAGCTTCAATGCCCTTCTCGTGATCAATCATAGCGTATAAAGAGGTGACGTCAACTGTTACCCAAAGGTATTCATCTTTCCATTCAAGACCTTCCAATTCTTTGATGATCTGGACAGAATCTTTGGTATACGATTTGGCTAGAACAACATATTTCTGCAAAAAGAAATCGATATACTGTGAGATATTGCTAGTGAGAGACCCAATACCACTGATAATAGGTCTTCCTGGTGGAGATTCCAAGCATTTGTGCACTTTAGGTAAGTAATAAAAGACAGCTGTCTTAGGTGAGTTAATACATAAATAATTAAATTCATCTTTATTTATAATCTCGTTCTTCAAACCTGTTAATAAAATACCATGTAATTCCTCTTTAAATTTGCTTGTAGGATTACTCTTTAAAATCTTATAAGTATCTGAATCACCTAATAGCCTCAAAGACTCTTTCATATAATCAGCTCTATTAAAAAAGATTTTACCTCAGAACCCTAGAGTAATTTATAAAAGACCCAATAATTTGAGGAATATTTTAGCTCCTAGTATTTTGCCCAAAAGACAAGTTGAAAATGAGAAGATGAATTTCTTAATAGAAAGGCCTAAAGGTTTTTTTAAATGTGGTAGGTGTAGCACATGTAAATTTCAAAAGAATAAGACAACAGAATTTTCTAGTATGGTAACTAAAGAAACTTTTAAAATAAAACATTTTATCAACTGTCAAAGTAAATTTGTGGTATACTTGCTACAGTGTAAATGTGGGGTCCAATATATTGGACGGACGATTAGGAAATTACACACTAGATTGCTTGAACATTTTAATGGGATTAAAAATAAAAATGAGAAGCATAGTGTACCCAGACACTGTAATACATGCAAAGATTTTGATTTTAATGATTTTATTTGTATTGGGATCGACATGGTTTTACCTCACTGGAGAGGGGCGGACACAGAAAAGAGGCTAGCCATGAGAGAAACAGAGTGGATATTTAAAATGAAATCCTCTGTTCCCTCAGGATTGAATACCGATTTGGACATATTAGTTTTTATGGATTGATTGTACGATGTTTTATTTATGACCTCTTTTTATCTACATCTTTGAGTTTATCTATTTATTTGTTTAATATGGATATATATCTTTTGTATGTATTTTCTATATATATTTTCATATATTTTTATACACATATTTTTTGTATATTTTTATATTCTATATAGATGTTTATGGTATCACATTTTTTGAAAAGATATTTATATGTGAATTTTATATGTGATTTGATTTTATATGCCTTCATTTTTCACCATTATCATCATTACTCTTATTTATATTTATAGATTTTCATATTGATCTCTACTCTTACATAATTTGATGATTATTTATTCATTTGTCCACATTTTTTTTACATGTTTTTCATCTATACCGCTATTATTATTATATAGAGGTTTTTATTATTGTAAGGTTTATGTACATCTTTATTATGATGGACATTGTGGAAATATAAATGGACTCTTTTTTTCCTTAATAGAATATACATTTTATATATATATTTTTTATTTATTTATATTTTTTATACATATAATTTTTTTTTCCATTTTTTGCATCCTTTCCTCCTTTTGTCCACCTGTCTGATTTATATTTCCCCCCTTTACATTTAGTATTCTTCTGTTAGGGGTTAGTAGTGGGGTAGGCAGGCAGTGTAAATCCGGTCTGCATACTTGTAGAGCGTTTTTTTCATAAGATCGCTCTTAAATGCCACCGTGTATATGAACAATAAAGTTGTTTGCGGTTCACCTTGGTTGCACATGCGCATAGCGGTTACGTATACGTCATGACGTATGACGTTATGCGTGATGACGCATGGACGCATGCGCAATCACGGCAATCACGGAAGCCGGTAGATACACCGGCGGATTTAAAAGGAGGAAGACGGAGGAAGATGGAAGAAGCTCCTGAGGAAGTCTGGCGATGAAACGCGTTGAGCATTGAATACTGAGCACTATCTGGGACCCTGCATTGTGGTATCAGCGGCTTTATTTTGTGTGTATGCTGTTTGTTCACATTTATACTTTGGGCTATTTGAATATATATGTGTCATTGACTTGGTGCATATTTAACATCAGCATTTTGCTTTTGAGCATTTGCACTTTCATTTTGCACTTTAGCATTTTGCACTTTATTGCCCAGTTCAGCATTATGTATTATTGAGCTGCTATACCTATGGGTTCCTGATTACTTATTGTTTTGGCACTTACTATTGTGCTGTTATTTTTTATCTTGTATCAATAAATTACTATTTTTATTTGGACATTAGTCATCATATATTTTTCTTGCCCTCATATATACCGTTATAGTGACTGTGGCACCCTGTTACTTTGTATATATTTCTATTTGACTATTGGATTTGGAGTGTCCAATCTACAGAGGCTGGCCTGCACTTGGTTTATATCCATCACTATTGTTCATTCACCCATCTTTCTATTTTCTCATTGAAAATCAGGTTTATAGAAACATAGAATGTGATGGCAGATAAGAACCATTCAGCCCATCTAGTCTGCCCAATATTATTAATTGTCAAAATTTACAGACTTTCAACTATTTGCAATGAACAAATCAAACAAAAGCAATAAAAATAGCTCAACACGATGGGTGCTTCAAATTGTTTCTCAAAATTCAATTTATATCGCAACTTATAATGACTTTTGACTCACTTTATTTATGTATTTGTTTATTTTGGCGTTATATAGCGCCAACATATTTGTCCAATATTTTGCCATGCTAAAACACAACAATAATGTTTTCAGCCAGTTAGGTGATCAGGACAGCCATGCAGCGTGCGGCAGCCCTTATCACCTCAAAATATTAAAATGTCAACATTGATGGAATACTCCATTTCTGTGTCTGCCACTGAAATGGTGGATGTCTCTCCTAGAGGCAGTCTCATCAATGTTAGAAGGCTCCATAAGAGAGCCTTCCTTGCTTCATTTCCTCTTCATCTCATCTTCAGAGGAGCATATGGTCCGAGTCACCTGTAAAAGAAAAAAGAAGGGTTACCTTTCATCCTTTTCAAATTCAGATGATATACGTGATTTTGATCCCTCTTCCCCTCACTCTCATTTAAGTAGTCAACAAATTAAAGGGGCAGTACATTTCAAAAGCTTAAGGTGTGTTTCCCTCGTTTGAGGTTTCAAAGCACTTTTCACACAAAAAGAATAAGACTCGTTTAAGTGCTGTCAGTCCCTCACCATCCTCTTCAAGAGCATTTGTTCATTCATCCTCCCTATGCTGGTCCAGTTCCAGACAAGGATCACTTGAGACCCATTGGAAGTCTGAGGAGGTGGTTTGCTCTGCAGCTTTCACTAAACTAGTGATGTTGAGCAACTTCAGATGGCCAGTGTGAGACTTTTAGGTAAAGTGCTCTCTTCAAAATTGGTCCATTCAAGATGGGCCATCGAGTAAGAGTCAGAAGTCAGAATTTTGTCAAACTAACTTTCAGATCCCTGCTAGTAAAAGAGGATAACCTTCTCCTTAGAAACCATATTGGTATCCCTGACATTCAGGTACTAATGGCTCCAGAAATTGATCCAGCACTGTTATCCATTACAGGAAGCAGTGTTATTGTGGATCCCATGGATCAGACATTTTGCAATATACAGTTTAAGATTTCAGAGGCTGTTAACCCCTTTTGCTTTTGTTAGATAACAAAGAGAGGGAGGTATCCTCTCATAACCATTCTCTACCAGCTTTATTGGCTTCTAAGCTGACAATTTTGAAATTGCTTTGGGAATGTCAGACCGCAGTCTGAGGAGGATTCTTCATTTAAATTTTCAGTTTCATCCCTACAAGATGATGTTGGCTCAGGAAATGAGTGTAGCAGATTACGCCAACTGCAAAAATCTGTGTGAGCAAATGCTTGCACAGATCCCTCCCGCAGTAGCTTTCTTCAGTAGCGACGAGGCACATTTTCACCTCAGTGGAGCTGTGAATAAGCAAAATTTCCGCTACTGGGGTCAAAATAACCACCGAATGATTCACAAAAGAACTCTACCTTACCCTAAACTAACGGTGTGGTGTGCCATATCACTATTCGGAGTGATAGGCCCGTACATTATTGAGAAGGAAGTGAATTCTGAACATTATGTCTCAATGTTAACTCAGTTAATTTTTTATAACCCCTCAAAACAGCTTAATCTGTTGTGCTGCACCCTGTAAACACTTATACAGTAAATATTACAGGATTGAATAGCAACTTGCCCTCATCCTTTTCTTCTGTTGGTCATATTTTTCCAAATAGACAAATTATATTTAAAAAGAAAAAAAATACCTCAGCTCAGATTTGATTTCAGGATCTCCTGTTTACAATAGAGAACCTTTAACCAACTACACTACAGCAACTTATTCCTAGCTTAGGACTTTATTGACACTCACTCTCAACACAAAATACACATTTTGAATAACCAAGTATGTGTTGGAGAAGCCAATATAAAACCATTTCAATAGATAGTATCAATTCCAAAATTGTCAAAAATTTGCCTTTTTATATGTGTACGTGGGACAATGATTTATTTATCTCATGACATAATCTTTTAAAAAAACACTCTCAATTGTTCAGACAGTAGCATAAAAGTATATCACAATATAAAGAAAGCATAAGAAATCCTGCTTGACTGATTATTATTTAACCATAATCACCACTATGCATTTGCTTTATTGCTGTTTGTACAAGGTATACACATCAGATAGCATAGCATAACGTACAAGCAATATATGACAATTTCCGATTGTTTATAGTGTTCAAATGTTAGGATATCACAAAATGTCAGCAGACTGCACTTTTTAATATATAAACAAGGGGAAAAAAAATCTCAGTAAGAATATAATAAAGAACTGATATTGAGGTGGACAGCACTAACTGGTAATTAAAGTGATTAACGAGAGAGGGAAATAATACCACTGGCTATTTTAAAATAACTACAGCTGCTGGTTAGTTTGAACACATCCATACAGTAAAACAATTTAGACAATCATATCTGATCTGAGAGAGGCTGATAGAAAAACAGAGCTGATGTAGGGAGAAGCAGTAGCCGATGCCCTCACATGGGGATACATGATGCGGCAGCGTTCCATTAATAACAAAGGGGTTGCCCCATTAGGCCCACATCTCAGGACTGTTCTGCACAAGGCTCTCTGACATCCAGCTACATCTGGCTGAGGTGTGTTCTTGTACCTCCTGCCCTACGTATCCACCGTCGCAAATTAGGAATTCTATGCCTGGGAAGCTCATGTGTGTCTCGCCATCCACCATTCGCGGCGAGACAGCTTTGGTGGAACAGCCATGTGTCACGCCAGACTTTTGTGTGAAGTTTGCTATGGCTCGACACCGCACTCCTGTGAACCCAGGCCTTGAAGGGCATCAGCAACTCACATTCTGGGTCCTTCTCTCTCCACACTTCAAGCTCTCTAACCTGTGGGTGCTCCGAAGTAGGAGGCATCCCTTGGTCAATTGGAGGGATCTCCATTCGGGAATCCAACTCGGGAATCCAACTGACATCTGTACAGCCGGACCGGCCAAGCAAGAGAGCAGGATGTGCTCCCAAAAGTCCTGGCAGATTTAGTCAAATTTAGTTTTTAAACACTCTTTCTACGTCAGGGTAGCCAGGCCCTCCTGGGATTGTGCAGGTTGTGATGCAGCAGCCATCTTAGGTTCTTGCCGATGGCGGCATGGCAAGGGATGCCACTGTGGTGTAGAGGTGAGTTTCCCCAGTGGAGACTAGGATATCCCCCACTGTATCAAAGGGGGGAGGGCTGCAGGGCCACAGAGTTGTCTCCACAGAGACTGTGTCTCCGGTCCAAGGGTCGGCCACACCCCCAGGGCTTCGGGCCGCATGACATGGAAGGCCGCATGGTCGGGTTACGCATCTCCACAGCATAACGGCACAGATCAGGAGTCCTTGTGTTCCTGTTCGGGTACAGGGTAGTCTGACGGTTACTTGTTCACGCTGTGCATATTGTTTGTTTTGTGAAACCACCACAATAAAGGCAATGTGAAACCATTACAACCACCACAATTTTTTAGGTTTTGTTTTTCTGCTAAAAGCTAAAAGGTTCACTTGAGTAATAAGCAGCACAAACTGTATATTACTGAGCATACTAGTTTGCAATTTACGAAAATAGATGTATGTGCACTGGCAGTAGCCAGTTTTACTATTAGTTTTTACTTATTTTAATTCAATGTATGATGAGGAGTCTGACTGCTGATAGATGGTTAGAACTGCACAGAATAATATACAGTACCAGTGAACCTGATGTCTCTCCTAGTACTGTTTTTTTCTGCCTCTTCCCTCATCAATACATACTTGTCGTGTCCTTTTGGATGTAGTGAGATTACCCACACTTGTGGTGGCCACACTAGTGAGATTACCCACCACTCTCCCCCTACTTACTTTCTTGCTGCACAAATTGTACTTTTAAAAATGTCCCCTCTTGGAGACACTGAAAGGATCTCAAGTGGTGCAGTACATTAGTCTAAACCCTTTGCCATTATGCTGCTGAAGATATGGGTAGAGAATTATCAGTGGCAGTAGAAGCTATTTTAGCACTAACCTCTACACTAGCATGTGGTTGTGTAATGCTAATTGAAACGGTGATAGTTCTGGTTATGGGGGTAGTGGCAATGTTGTTGTTGGTGGTGGGGGTGATGGTAATAATGCCAGTGGGTGAACTAGTTGTGGCACTCATAGCAGGTAGTCTTACAACGGTCTCATTTTTTAAAAGGCAATTCAAAAGCAGATAATGATAGACCTAGCCAAGATGGAGAAGATGCTGGAGAAGAGTGCACACTAGCTAGAGGAAATGGTGAACTGCTTGATGTCTGTCCTCTACCCTCCCCCCTCTCTTATCACCCCTCTTATAGTTCCTATAGCTCACAGTTGAGGCTCACAGTCCTAGGAAGTTAATAAACTATGTCTGAAGTTGTGTTAGAAAGAATGATATGATTATCAGATTCATTACTACCACCAAGACCAGACATTGTGAACATTACTTTGGTCATATGTTGTACCATTTCAGTAAGGGTTTACTCTGATGACACAGCAAACACGATTCTGGTGATCTCTTTCTTTGTTGCCTCTCAGGGGTGTCTGGAAGGACTAGTGTGCTGCAGATTATAATTATTCCAGTGATTCACTTAACTCCAAATTTCCATGAATTAAATTTGAATTGAAACCTGAAGCAAATAGTCAAGTTATAATTATGGAGATGGAGAATCTATTTCAGCTATATTTAATGAATAACTTGTAAATTTGCTTTGTAATTCCAATGACACTTCTGAAGATGATCAATTATTTAGCCTTTGCATATTACCTCTAATTTTATTTTGGCTATTGTAGCGAAGTGCTAGTATAACAGGGACTTTTCCCAGCTGGTTTTGTCCAAGATGACTCAGGAACAAGGATGGTAATCCACAGGAACAAGTAAATGCAGCAAAGTAACAACTCCCCAGTAACTGGATGACACTCAGTTTAGGGGGAATAGTTGAAGGTTTAATGCTGGCACACTGCCTTTTATGTGATTTTCCCCATAAGGTTACCACCCAGGTGGACCTTGTGGGGCATCGAGTTACAAAGTTAACAGACCAATAAAACAGGGTTATACATAGAGACACTCCCATACAATATGTATAAGCCAACCCCTCTGCCTGGTAGATAATTGAGGTAGATAATGTAATAACTCGATTATCTCCAGGCAGGAAAAAACAAATTTTTCACATTTTCCAGAAGTACCCCAAAAACATGACATATCCCTATAAAGAGCACATCCCTGGATAGCTCTGATTTGGGTGAACAACATATGCAAAAATAACCCAGATCAGAGCAGGGGTTCACAAATTCTTTGGAAGTCACATTTAACTGACCACAGTCTTGATTTCATGCCCAAAAGAGTTCCAAAGAATTAGACTGTGCGGCCGGTCAACCTTCTCAGTCAAATAATATGTAAATTTCACGAACGGATCCGTTCGTGCATACCTTTATTATATGTATCTCGTTCGGTAGATTTTTTTACCGAATAGCACTCTGTTCGTGCACTTTTAGGTGAACTTCGATGGAGGTGGAAGTCCCAGCGGTGTTCGTGCCGTTGAGTGTCCGATTTTAGTTCCATGCACTCGACGACCAAACATAGCTGTCTTTGTTCGTGTCCCAAGATGGCAGCAGCCACGTGTTCATCTATACGAATGGGGACCACCCAGCCGACTGCTTGGAACGTTTGTGTGGTTGTGGTTTGTGGAAGTGTTAACTGAGTTAATGAGTGGCACACTCCATAGCTGGGTGGACTGCCGTTCGGTAGTTTGTTCGGTTGTTGTACAAAACTGTGTGAACCATTTAAGGGAATGTATTTTTTTACGAACAGCCAGGTGAAAAAGGGAAAAATATAGGTAACAAAGCCAGGGGAGTAAGTCTCGCATAGTAAGGGTTACTTTCTCACACAGGGGGACAAGGAGATGGGAAAACAAAGGGGATACGGACAGCCCAGAGTATGTATAAATAGGATAGCAGGGTTCATTCTGCTACAGCTATGATATTCAGAAATTGTAATCATTAATTGTTAATTATCATTGTCTCTCCTGTAGGATCTCATAGCATCAGAAGTGACAGAAGGAACTTTAAGCGGGTACTGGACACCGTGAATGTTGATATAAAGGTAATAAGGATTTCTTTTCTGTTCTGTGAGCATTCAATGGCATCATGTAAATAAATACATAAGTTATGCCTATTTTCATTCTTCTGTAGTTTAAGACAGTACTTTAAAAAATGAAACTGACAAATGTGGTCTTCATAATCATTTATTCATTTAATTAATTATATGAATAGTTACATAGTTAGCTACATAGTAACATAAGCTGAAAAGAGACCGTGTCTACCAAGTTTAGCCTTCCTCACGTCTCTTTTTTTGCTTTTGTTCCAAAAGAAGGCAAAAAAAAAACAGTTTGAAGCACTTTCAATATTGCAACAAACTAGAGGGAAAAAATCCTTCTTGACCCCAGAATGGCAGTCAGATTTATCCTTGGATCAAGAAGCTTTTACCCTGCAGTTGAAAAATGATATAATTGAATATTGTGTTTTCTGCAAGTATGCATCTTGTTCCTGTTTAAACAACTGTACATTCAGGCAGATAATTCCACATCCTTATTGTTCTTACAGTAAAAACACCTTTCCTTTGTCTTAAACTAAATTTAATTTCTTCCAGTCTAAACGCATAACCTTGTGTCCTAAGTATAGTCCTGTTTGTGAATAGATTTGCAGACAATGCTTTGTATTAGCCCCGGACATATATAATGTTATCATATCCCCTCTGAGGTGCCACATTGTATTACTTTAAATGGTTTTGTGTCATCTGACAACACTGAAACATGACTTACAATGCTTATTTCAAGATCATTTATAAATATGTTAAATAGAAGATGTCCCAGAACAGAACCCTGGGGGAAGCTACTTCTGTCCAGCCTGAAAATGTACCAATAATATTAACTCTCTGTAATTTTTAGCCAATGTCCTACCCAAGAGCGAGAATTTTCATCTAGACCAATTTCTTTGAGTTTGAACATTGATCTTTTGTTTGAAACTGTGAAATGCCTTGGTAAAATCCAAGTAGATCACATCCACTGCAACACCCTAATCAATTATTCTACATATTTCTTTTTAGAATGCAATTAAGTTAGTTTGACATGACCCATGTTTTAAAAAAAAAGACATGCTGATGTTTGCTAATAACCACATTCTTCTCAATGAATTCCTGAATATTATCCCTTAATAACCTTTTAAATACTTTCCCAGTCACAGAAGTAAGCTCACAGGTCTATAATTTCCAGGCAGGGATTTTGAACCCTTTTTGAATATATGAACCACATCTGCCTTCCTCCAATTCTCCTGTACAAAAGAATCTTTAAAGATAAAAAATCAAAGGCTCACTTAGTTCCTTAAGTACGCGTGGATGTATACCATCAGGGCTGGGAGGTTTGTTTATATTAACTTTCTTTGGTTGCTGCAGCACCTTGTCTTGAGTCATCAGCAATCATTTGCATATCTGTAGCCATAGGTTCCTTAATATATATTGAGGAGATAACACCCCCATCCTGGTTTTCATTATACCTAAACTTTCATGTTCTTGTACTTAAAAAATGCTTTAAAAAATCACCCAATATCCTGCTACTTTGCCAATATCTATGAATGTATCACTGCACACCAAAAATAATCATTGTGATGGAAACTCCTATGCCACAGACATTTGGAGAGGCTTGAAGACAGCCTCCTGCCCACAAACTATGGGCTTTGAACTATGAAGAAGGGGTATGGTGTATATTGTGCTTCCCAGTAGAACTTGTGGACCTATGGGGATCACCTGGACTAGTCCCACACATAAAGTACATGATCAAGAGATACTGAGAAGCACTTTAGAAATGTTCCTCAAATAAGGACTGCGCAGTGGTCCAGTAAACCTTTCAGCAAGTATCACTTACTCCACCAACCATCAAATAGACCTCTATTTGGAGGGGAGTTCTAGGAGGCAAGAAGGAATCTGAGTATACGTGGGAGTTGAAAGTGTACACCTTCCCAGAGTTCCTGGAACACTTTTGTAAGACTGGGACTGAACTTGCAGATTGGAGAATAGTCACGACCTGTTAAAAGCTTAACACACTGTAACTCAGGAGTGAATTCTCCGATCAGGGCATTATTTGGACATTTCAGGGCATTTGGTGCTAAGCCTTCCAGGAATATATATTATGTAGGTGAATGGTCCAGGGAAAGAGGGTTCTGAAAGATATTTTGTGTGTTGTGCCTCTTGGAAAGTGAGAGCACAGCAGGGAACCTATAGTGTTTTCTGGGGGTAACTTAATTAAGTCCCCAGACCGAGTGGTGCCAGGAAGAGACTATTGTTCTGTGTATTGTATGGATGACACCCTGCAGAGAGAATCAACACTTCTCAATATAAATAACATTGTTGTGTGCAATTAAAATAATTCTCCCCCTACATTCAGTCACTTCTAATGTGTGAGAAAAAAATGCTATAATCTATTTTACAGGAGAGAAGGTCTCCGGAGCTATAACCACTGCAGCATATTCCAGTGGGAGAAGTCCGCAGAGACCCCTGTCAAACTTCAGGGAGGTAACAGTGAGGAAGTTGACCTGGAGGAGGTACACTGTCAGACTAGAGGAGGTTTGTCACAATAATACAAAAAAAATATTCCTTTAATAATTAAGCATCTTTTTTTAAAGTGGAAAAAATATCTGGCCAATATCAACATTGAGAAATGTGATTACGTCTCCAGATCATCACTGCTATTAATACTGCTACTTATCAGCTCCCTTCCAGCTGATATCAGGCAGTATACATGTTTAAAGGACTTTGGGTTAAATTATGGGTCATAATATTTTTTGTGACTTGTGTGTGTAAAGATAAAAATTCACCAGAAGAGAGGTGAGCTGACTCACTGTAACCCGTCAAACAGTTATTTGGAGCAGCATATTGTATCATAAGTAGAACTGACATGCAGCCTCTGATAACAGACTGCCACACTATCAGCAATATACTGAAAGCAGTTTCTCAAAACTGTAATATTTTAGAATAATATTATTTATATGAAAAATTATCTTTTTCACTGCATAGACTAAAAGCCTGTGCTGACAGATTGAGAAATCAGGTTGAGCCATAGACGTGCACACCTGGCTTTTCATTGATAGATTTCTCTATGAGCTTTAGCACAGCTTAATAAGAAGTCCTTGCTAGGAGCACCCAGTGCATGCACACTCTGTGGAGCTAACAAAAGTGGAGAAATCCTCCCCTGAATAGAGATGAAGTGATTTATCTATTTCCAGTATTCCTGTTCCTTGTTTTTCTTAACTAGCAATTAACTCAAACAAATATATAAATATGGCCATAATTATGTATGGTATATCTCTCAGGCAAGCTTACAGGTAAATGTAATGTGTAAATTGATGGAGGTAGAAAGTTAAAATGTTGGTGTACCTTGGAAATATACTTCTCATTGAAGTGTGTCTTGGTCCAAAAAAAGTTGCGAACCACAGTGCACATCATGTGGTTATACGGAGAACCAGTTTCAAAGCACACTCTCTCTGTACTTTCATAACCATCTTAGAAATTGCACATTTACTCTAAGCTTTGCTAGAAAGATATGCATACTTCGACCCAAGTGAAAGATAAGAATCCCAGTTTCAAAGCTGACAAATATACAAACTAATTTTAAGCGATGCATTCATATTAATACAGTCGTGAAGTCAACTGTGGCACACTGGTTAAAATCCAATACTTATTCTACTGCTATGTAGTACTCAAGCATGTATTCAGAAATACGCCTCTCCAGGTGTTCCTGATCTTATTACATTTGTGAGGAAAAAGAAAACTGTATCATTTTCAATGAACATATTCAAATGATCATACTGTTTAATGAAATATTAGAGGGCTTATGGATTCTAAATGAGTCCAGAAAATGTAAACTTTCACCCATAAGATTAACCACACCAATTGCAAAATCCTAAAGGCGGGAGCTTTGGGAGACATTGCACAACAGAGTTATATGGCAAGTATTTTTATTGTTGGAAAAAATGAGGTAGTTGTGACTCACATGGTGATCTGTGGCTATACTATTTATTTAATCCATTGATTACTAAATGCATCCAGAACTCCTTAAGAGAGGTTGATATTTCAATGTGCTTTTTACATTTTTACATTTTTGATTATTAAATTAATTTTGATTTTCTATTTTTGGTTTCTAATCGGACTATTTACTTAAATGACAATTGTTGTGAATTAAGAATTAATTCAGAATAAATGTCAAATTTAATGTCAGAATAGCTGAACTGGAAAGCAAATTCAGATTATTCAGGTTTGCTTCCACTTTTTGTATGTTGGCCTTAAATTTGAAATTCACTTCTCATTTTAGTGAATAACCGTATTTATGTCGCAAATGGTGTCATCTACACACATTTTCCAACTGATGTTTGGCAAGTTATGGCCGGATTATTGTAAATAGGAAAGAAGAGACCCAAGAATTGAACTAAGAGAAAGGTTTTATTTAATTATATCATAAATTACTTCAATCTGTTAGAAAATTTTTCTTTTTAAATGATTTATCTACAAAAAGTCCTATAGACTTTAATGGTGATTTCCTGTAGATAAATCATTTGACATTTTTTTTTGTTTTTTTTCAGATAGAAATAATTTTTGTTGCTGATTCAAGCTTATTAAATCGAGACCATAGTATATAGAATGTTGGAAACACACAAATGGTCATGTATTACATTTTGTCTAAGTAAGAACTCTCTGTTTTATCAAGGAGTAAAGTGATGACTTTTTCAAATATGATGATCAACTGTGTCCTCAAGACCTTTGGAAAATCTAACTCAATTCCAGTAGATTATGATTTATAATATGACATAAAACAGTTGTTTATACCAATACCACTTTATACCACTTTATACCAATGAAGTGCTTATATTTTGGTTACAAATTATTGGACATGACTACAGTGACAATTGCATCTAAATCAAGTAACGAGAAATGAGTCACTAAAACGCACCCAGTTACCATGGCAATAACAATAAAATATATAAAAAACAATAGCTATACAGAAGAAAGAATGAACACAAGTGTCATATTGTACAAATATAATAGTGCTTTAAAACTACCAATAAAAAAGAAAAAAAGATAGCTAACTAGATAGAGATGACTACACACACCTTTGCACTTCACCTTTATCTCATTATACATACAACCACAAATGTGGATCACTTAGCGCAGTATATAAGAGTCTATAAACTATCTAAATCCAGTGGGTTTTTTTTTTTTACAATTGTATACATGAAAAAATAAAACAAATACCAACGACATTTGCCATATACAAGCTTTTTCAGAAATCTTTAGATGTATGTCTTCTTGATTCTTGATATTGTGGGTCTCAGTTATATGAAAAGATAAAGTGCAACCAAAATAAGGTGACTGTGAAACAAATGTGTAGTACAAAATTTATTTACTTACACAGAAGTTAAAAACAGCTGGCATTAGATAAAAGATAACACCTACGCGTTTCATCCCTCTCAGGGACTTCCTCAGGGATTGTTTTCAGTTCAAAGACAAGTGCCAAATACATACAATACGTACATACAATATTTGGCACTAACAGTACGACAGTAAGGATGGGTTGCTGGGGACACTTAACTGAACAAGGAATAGAGCAGCACTAAACAAAGTAAAAACACTAGGAGGGGAGGCAGCACACCTGATAATAGGGGAATCCCTCCAACCCCCAAGAAAACTATAACAAGTCAAACAACAATTTACAGGTAGCACCGAGAAAAATATTCCAAACACAATAGTATATATTAATAAGAGCAATAAAATCAATAAAAAACCCACAGGATATAAAAAGAGTCCACAATAAAACTTAAAAGAATAAAAAATATCAAATGGTATGGCACAGTCTCAAAGGTGGCAATAGATCTTCTAGTCCTGGTATAGGACTTTCTTGGTAACTTCGCTTAATAGCATTATATGAAAAGGAAGCAAAAACAGAGGCAAACCAATAGTGCAATATGGTAGTACCTGGTAGGACAAATGACACTTAGATAAGATGCCAACTCACATATGGTAGAGCTATAACCAGCTCTAGGTAGAACAGCATGCAGTGGTATACAATCCCCACATGCAGGATATCCCTCTGGTTTTGGTACACAGTAGAATGATGGCAAATCACAACTGGATAATAATGAGGTAGATCATATGGAATGACAAAAAAATAGCCAATAGTGCTCTCTATATAGATAAGTATCAATACGTTAAATAAAAATATACAATAGAGTGAGCAAACTAACCACTCCATGTATCAAGCCTGGGTGGTATAATCCCCACCAAGGATTTCTTTGGTTGGTTATCCACAGTAGGTAATGGGTCCAGATGTCAGGTAAAAGTATAAAAATAAATAATAATATGTTCTAAAAACATATGGCAAAAAGTCAGGTAGTGAGGTAGCCAAAATACTTTATTTTAACAACAGCTTAAAAACCACAACACGTTTCTCCCCTTAGGGCTTTCTCAAGTGGTAAAAAAATGTTTTTTACCCCTTGAGAAAGCCCTAAAGGGAGGTAGGGTTTGAAGAAGAAGAGAGTGGTCACCAGCATTAAAGGCAGCATTGAGGTTGAGGAGAGTTAAAAAACAGTAGATTTAACAATTTTTATGTTAGTCACTTTTTCTAAGGACAGTTTCAGTAGAATATAGGGAGCCGTATTCAGATTGCAGAAGATCAAGGTCAAATATTGAGAAAGTATTAAGATGGTGAGTAAAACCCACTAAATGAGCTTAGACGTTAAGAGGACAAGCTACAATGAGAGACCTCTAGCCCATAGACAACGGGAAAGGAGTTAAAAGTAGAAGTAAGTACAAAATGGAAGTCAAGTAGTAAAGGGCTGGAGAAAAGAGGGGATAATGCATTCCTAATTTGGTTGCTCTTGTCAGTTAAGTGACATGCAAAATCACTAGCTGTGAGGTTAGTTAATGGCGGGGTTGTAGTGGGATGAAGAAGGGATGTAAAGACATGAAAGAGGTGTTTGGGATCACGAGAGTAGGTGGAGATGAGAGAGGTACTCATGTTTGGCAAGAAAGAAGAAACAACCCCACAACATCATCCTTAGCACTGAATGGTCCGATGGAGTGGAATAAGTGTAATCCAACCATAAGATAGATTGCGAGGTAGCAGTGTCAGGTGAAGAGAGCCAGGTTTTGGAGACTTTAAAACAGAAGAGCTCAGAAGGTGAAATAGATACAATCAGGGCTGGTGCAAGAATTTTTGGCACCTTCAACCACTCCCCCAAAACATGCATTTCAGCTGTGTCTTTTAATACCCCTTTTGAATTTCTTACTCCCTTAAGTGTATTGTATCCCCTTTTAGTGTGTCTTAGACCCCTTTGAATGTCCCTTACAACCGCCTTCTGTATCTTTTTCTCCCCCCCCCCCTCTTTCCCCTTGTGTTTCTCTTTCTTTCCCACAGCCCTTTTTTGTGTGGGTCTCTCCCCTCAGCCAGTTTTGTGTGTCCCTCCTCCCCCAGGGTCCTTTGCATGTTTTTTTCCTACTTAGCCATATAGACATAGATATATACCAACTCACGTAACCATACAAGCACACAATCAAACACAGTAATACAGGCACACACATATACTAACACATACATACAGACAAATACAGAGACATGCAGACACTGTCATATAGAGAAATAAAGACAGTCATGCAGAGATATACAAACAGACATACAGTCATGCAGAGACATAGACACAGTCAAACAGAGACATAAAGATGCAGGCATACAGTGACATACAGAACAAAGCATACAGAAACAGACAAAACAATGCATACAGAGACACATGGCCAAAGTCATGCATAAATATACATACACAGACATATAGTCCACAGAAATATACAAAACATGACAAACAGAGACATAAAGATATAGTCATACAGAGACATACAGAACAAGGCATACAGAGGCATACGGGGGGACAGTAGAGGGAAAGACAAGGGCAGTAGAGTGAAATAGAGACATACTGACACAAACATATATTCATACAGACACAGGCATACAGAGCAGGGGCAGATCCAGAACCTAATCTCTGAAGGGGGACAAGTAATGGATTGTAGTGGGGTGATAGAAGCTGTAATTGAGGAGTTAGGTGCTATAGTGGGGGGACAGGGGCTGCAGTTGAGAGTTAGGGGCTGTAATTGGTGGCTTAGGAAATGTAGTGGTGGATAGGGGCTGTAGTGTAACAAATTCTTCCTCACCTTGCGGTTTCTGCACCCAGCGGGCGTGCGTCTGCATGACTGACACTTGCGGCATGTTAATGGCCACCGGCTGCTGCGGATCCACGGCAAATATACCCCCACGTCAGCTCACGTGATTGACGACATTGGTGCGCGCGTGCCTATCACGCACGCGCCGCACACACACGTTTTGGGGTCAAAGACCTGTAACCGTGTGTGGTTCCCTTATTTACCACTATAATGTCTTAAAGCATAGAACTTAGTAGGGCTAACCATACAGATATCTTAGCCATAATTTTATATAGTGTTAGAGATCCTCTATTTAACATATATAAATAATTGAGAATACAATATAAAATAAGGATTGTCTTGGAAGCAAGATTGTCTTTTGGATATTTATTATATAAAAATATAAAATCCATTATAGCAGAGTTTATAAGATTAAATTACATGCTTGCAAATATCATTAATAGGTTAACATACCCTTCTGAACATGTCATCATGTCAGCCTCTCTGTCATTTTAAGATGGAGCAGCGTCTGTCTCCAAGTCTCTCCTCCGTGTCTTAACATTTAAAAGTACACCTATTTATACCTTAGGTGTCTCCATTTTAGGTTACTGTAGTTCAAATATGAAAAAGTAACACTTCTTTTACTTCATTCAATTTAGGACCTCCCTTAATTTGGCAAACATACAAGGCCATAACTAAAGGGTGTATAAGTCATGGAAATTTTCCTGACTTAGTTCAAGATGGCATCTTAAAGTCTGAATAGGTTATCTGTTGTTTATACTAAGTCGTAAGTGTACAGTAGTGGGAGATTCCCAGATTTGGGGAAGTTCCATTAACTTGGGGTTACCACAGTATATTGTGTACTGCAAGTGTCGTAGAATAGCCTTGAAGCTTGTTTATGCATTATTGTTATTGTAATTCGTCTGGGACAAAATGGTGCAAACATATTATGCACTGAGGTTATTGCTTAAAGAAACAGTTATGAAAAACAATATGTTCCATTTCTAACACCTTGTCAGTTTGCAATATCTCTTAAAGACAAAGTACACAGTTTAAGAAATACAACATTTCATTCTAAAACTTGTAATATTTGCATTTGCCCATAACACCCTCTCCATTAAACTGTGGGCATTGTAGCGCATTTCTTCCTTAAATTAGTAAACCAAAGTTCTCCAACTGTCTTTAGATTTTTTATGCTCCCAGCATCTTAGATCATTGTTGTAACAGTAAAATATCCATAGTGTGATCTTTGCCTGTAAAGGTGGTTGATTAAAATGAGCAAAGCTTTTGTCTGGGAAAGAACTGAAAAGAACACCAGGTTCCAGAGTAAGATATTCTTGGATAGATCCGGATATGAATTGTAATCCAAAGTTAAAAATAGTAATTGTATTTGTAATCCAAAGTCTGTAAAGGCCTGTAGAAGTTTACATTCCTTAGATACATTGCTGGAGGTTGTGTTTGTAGAATACCCGGGTATTTGTTATAGAGTATAGGTTGTAGAGTCCAGCTTTCCAAATATTTGGCTAGAATTGGTTGCGGATATTGAATCAGCATCATCTGTTATCACCGTGGTGATGGCGTTGGTATTTGTCTTTGTCTTTTTTTTTTTTTTTTTCATGAAACATTTTTACACCGTTTATGATGTGTATAGATTGGATACTCTCCGATATTCTTTTACGGAATAAATTAATTGACAGCATTTCGAAGACATTGTCGTAAATGTTATGTTGATACAGCAATCGAAGTGGATTCTCAAGAACGCCTCTTTTTGCTCTATTGGAATCTTTGTAACATCTCAGTGATAGACATCTCACTGACATCAGGTGCTGTTGTGCTAAAAATGTTAACAGGTAAAATCTGTGGAAAAATCTTTACATTTGTTATACTTTGTATAATGATGATAGATGAAATAGTAACATAGTTAATCTTTCTAGTGTTTTGTATTACAGATAAACACTCTTGTATATGATTTAGATATATAAGGATAATTTGAAGCAGCAAAGTATTTAACAACTTTGTTCACAATGGTATATAAAATTACATTCTCTTTAAATGTTAAAAATACTCCTTTATTCAAAATCTCTCAATCTTTTTAGAATAGTTGCTAATTGGAAATATGACGTTAATTATCTTTCTTTGACCTGTTAGGGAGAAGACAACTTATTCCCTAGTTATTATTAGTAAATATAACTACAGTTATTAGTGGCTTAAAATACCAGAAACCCCCAAATATTGTCTTAGAAAACACATTTTTTTTTTAACCAAGATCTGACAACCATTGTGGAAAGTTATGTTCGTGAGATTGGATGCTTAATGAGAATCTTAATTGTTTAAGCATATTTTTCAGTGGCTGTTGGGTGTAGCTTAAGATGATTAGAAATTTTTATTATTATTTCTAAAAGTGAGTTTTAAAAAAAAGCACTCAGATACAATATTGAATGTATTTATATTTTAACTCTACCTTTGTATAGGTGGTTTATGTACCTTTAACCATTACAAACCAAATTACATTTTCTTTGTATTTGAAAAACTGATAAAATATTTGATTACGTGTATTTTAATATATATATACATAGAGTGGTATGGATGTTGAATTTATATCTTTGACATCTTTTCACCTGTTTGCAATAGGTGACCTAAATTATTAATTTCTAAATTCATCATGTATATCACCTGGATGGGTTAATCCCTAATACTCTTTATTTTCCATTGACTGGCCTTGGCTCTGGCAAACTGAATATTTTTATCATTATAAATAAACTTTATGATAGTTGAAGTAAAGTTTCTGCCTGTCTTTCAGTTAAATTTTAACTGTTGAAGTATTTCACTTATATTAATTATACCACTCTGCAAACTTAAACGAATATCGAGTAGTTTCTGTTTTAATAAAAACATTTCACATTTTCTTTTAAGGTTTAAACCTTATTCATTATTGCAGTTGTTATTGCAATCATATGATCTTTAACTATCATGATTGAATTATTCATCTGGGTAATTAGCTGTTATGCTCTTACACGTATGTTTAATATATTTGTTTGTAGGCCAGACTGCAGCTGCATATGGCATTTTAGCAATAATCTTCAATTGCGTTTCAGATATTCACAAAGTCTATCCACCTTTGTAATTAACACATTATGTGTTTCTTATACCATTAATTATAGTATCTGTATTATATTACACATTGTCACTGACACATTTCTGATACAGGGAAAAAATAGCATGATTGCTTTAGTAATTATAATTTTCGGTCCATGCACCACATTCCTGGAAGTCCAGAATATAGCAAGAATGCTTTGTCGTTTGATTCTATGGAGCCATTTAACGTTTTGATTGGTATAGTTATACCAAAAGAGCAAGGAGTACATCGGTAGATCACATCTGCAACAGAACCATTACAGATTCCTTGTTGTATCAATGTCTCTGTGTTTATGTTTACAGGAGTTCCTTGCTTTGCAGGTATGTACATAATATGTAGAGTTTAAGAAAAGCTGCAAATCGTGCTTTAGTGCAAGTGTCCCATGATGTCAGGTTTCTGAAAGATTTTGCTGGTCTTTTTATATTCCATTCTCTTGACAGGGCATCTGCTCTTAGTAGGCCGGTCTTGTTGTTATTTATTAATTGCATCAAGGTTTCTTTTGTTAATTGATGTGTTTCTACCAAATTCAAATTCATATGCCACCAAATGTCATTGTAAAGTTCAATGTTGCAGAATATTGTTCCAGGATGTTTTTTTCACTCCAGTAGGAAATCTATTTTCCTCTTCTTCTGATCCTTCCTATTAACCACTTTTTCTGACTTGTAGGCAACAATCTGTGTCTTGTACTGTGAGGTGCTTTGATAGTCAATCAGGTTTTCTCAGTACCATGTTCCATCTTGAAAAACAGCTGGGTGTTGACAGTTATCAGCCTTTATTTCTAATAGCAATGTCCAGAGTTAGCATAGCACTTCTTTTCAGCATAAGAAGGCTGTTTGCGGTAGTCATTCAATGATAAACTATATGGCAAAGTCTTTTCTTCTATCACCTTCATAGGTGCATCCAAAGTCTTTCACAAGTATCTGTCCCGTCTTTTTCTGTTTTCAGCATGCTTTGTCATCATCGTTGAGTCCATTATTAGGATTTGTAATAGTCCAATCACATCTTTCTCGTGTATAATCGTTTTTTTGGAATGATCTCAATAGGTTCCTTGTGAAATACCAGTGTAGGTCACATTAGCAATCATTTCACTGTGAGCTGTGTCTCTCCTTTTGGGATGGTTCTTGGAGGTAGTCCTCACGATCACAGTACTTGTATAGTGTTCAGTCCAATTCAGTTCAGGTGCTTCCTGCTTGTTAACATAATCCCAATGCAGTTTTAAAACGACAGCTAGGGTTGATGTTATGATAATGCTGCAGATTGTAGGAAGGAGACACCATAACCAATTTTCCAGCATCCTTTTGCTTCCATCTTTGCATTTCTTTCTTACTGTATAAGATAATTCAGGTTCAGTCTGTTTTCTCCAGAGTCTTTCTTATAATGATGTTGATGATTCATTTTTCGTACATTCCATGTTAACTGTGAATGTATCACGTCTGTCTATTCATCCTTCTCCTTCACATTTGCAGGTTCAGATGTCAGCTCATGATTTAGTCTGTTACGTCGCTATGATTCTGGTGGCTTTTCTGTTTGTTTTATCTTGTCATCTTTAACAGCATTCACTGTTCTCTGTTGGCTCTGATTGTTCTCTGTAGTAAATGTTCTCAGAGTCACCCTCTCCAGGACAAACTGGCCAACAGTAGGAAAAAGTCGGTGGTGCAAGGCGTTGTGGGCTGGAAAAAAAACTTCCCTAAATTTCTCTAATAGAACCAATGGTTCTAAGCTCTCCCTGGTGCAGAAATATGTTTGTCAGTGAAAAACATGTAACATTTCATATGGTGTCTCACCATTTGTATCATCAGGTATGTTGTGAATGCTTATCTGTACCATAGGAATAAATAGATACCACTGTGTGGGGCAAGCAACTAGTAACTTGGTTAATAATCATTTAACCTCAGCATTCTCCCAGACCACAACCCCACTTCTTTGGGGGTGGTTGGGGCACTGAAATCCCAAAGTAACCCAAATGTGGTTGCCCAGTTTTAGGTTTCCTTTGCAGTAACTGCAGGACCACCATCCAAATGGATGGTCCTGGGATTATCAAATGCATACTAAGGAAGTGAGACTAGAAAACATGGCATCAGAGGTTGCACTTCGCACAGGATATATCCAAGTAAACCTGGTACATGCATCAACACATAGAAAAACATATTTATAACCATGAGATGTTGGCAAACTTCCAATATATAGTAATTCAAAAAAGTATGTTAGATATTAATATTTCAATAAACAGTACATCAGTAATGTGGCAATAAGCAAATGCTTATGATTACTAAACATATGAATTACAGTATTTCCCATATTGTGACCACCAATATTCCTTTTCAGGAGTCAGAAGTACATTACCTCTCTCTATAAGAGCTTGTCCTAGCCATGAAAAAGCTTTTAGGGCAAGTCCATCTTTCCTCTATAGGAAGAACAACCAACATATTACCTTCAATGGTTATTATGTAATTAACCCCTGTAAACGATAGGAGTATTTATGCGGATACCAGGTGGATAAGGTCTGGATATCCTTGCAAGCATAAACTCTGCATCATGACAGAGAGATAGGGTATGCGATGTGATCCAGTGACCATAGAAAAGCGTTGGTAGACACATTGCATCAAAGTGCCTGTTAATGACCAACTTTATGAGGAGAGGGCCCATGCTTTGTTATAAGCATGTCCATACACGTATTACAATGCCAGGCTTTCAATTTGTTTCCACAAAGCAAAATGCAGTTGTGGATATAAACTCACGACGTATCGTAAGAAAAACTGTTTGAATACCAGACTGAGATTTGAGATCAGTGAACAGTGGACCAAAATAGATAAATGAAATCCTATCAATTAATATACTTTCAATATTACTTTATCCTCTGTATTAACTATGAAATATTAAAGTTAAAACAATAACATTTAAAAGCCAACTTTTAGTGTGCATAGGAATTACAAGGCCGTTCATAATGTGAGATAAAGAACAGCTTTTTTAAAATCCGAATAGTCTGTGAACACAAAATGACCTTGCGCTGAAAACTCACTTGCAGGGGAAAAACAAAACCTCTTCTTTTTTCTTTTTCTTTAGTAAATTAATTAAACGTAGTTAGAACCTCCCTCAAAGTCCCGATGACTTTGCAAGAAACATGTCGTCCTTAAATACTGGGTAAGTCTATTAAACAGTGAAATAGCATTTTTACACTGTATATCATGTTGTCACAGCTATAATGTGCAGTATAATAAACTATTTTATAAGTGTTGGGCAAACTGTTCATTAAAAGCCAGTGGTCTAGCGAGCTATAGAACATTTATTTATTTATTCTTTAAAGCTCTGACATCAATCGGCAAAGCAATATTGTAATGGTGTCCATTGCAATCTGCTGTCTTACTTGCTGCTCTCAAAAATTCTGAGTATGTTCGGAGATTTCTTGGGCAATAATAAATCCCCAAAAAACAACAACTTTGCATTTATGCTAAACTGCCTGTTGTAAACGTATTCTGTATATTTCTTGACATAAGAACTTGTACTTAAATCTGTTTAACAAAGTTGTTTATATTGTGGTGTAAAATAAATTTTTTATTATTATTATTTATTTTATTTATTTATTTTTTAACTTTGCTTAATTTTTAAAGATACCTGCATATTTAATTAAATATCCTTTATATGTCTTTAAGGCATAAAATATCTGCAAATTAAGATTATATACAAAAATGCATGTTCTGGGTGTTCCCGTGATTCCTTTTCTATCATTTATTTATTTTTCAAAAAAATTTAAGTCTGGAATCTGATTTCTTTTGGGATGAGCACCCCTCTGAGCCCCCCAGTTTCAGAGGCTTCTTTGGAGGTGACCACTGAAAAGTATAGATTCTATAAAATAGATGTGAGGGGGCTTTGGACAGTAATGTCACTTTAATTATACTTTTCATATAGCAGATATGTGATATGCAATGTGATTTAATATATCAGAGTATTATCACTTTAATTGACACTACATTTTTTTATGCATTATTCTTTATGCATTCTTTTTTTTTTAAGTTTAATATCTGTTTAGAATATTGCAGGCTTTGCAATATCAAATTAATTTTGCATTATATATATTCACAATGCTCTTACACATATTATTAAAATTAGCCTCTTTCAGAATTGTAGAATATGTGGTGGAACTGAATCCCCATATAGGAGATTTAAAACTGTATTTTTAGTTCTACTCTGTGCCCTAATCAGTATTTATATACATAATTGCGACAGCATATAGTTTTTAAAGAAGCAATTATTTCACCCTTCATGTGTGGTTGACTGTGGACTTTTTAAAACCTACTCTTTATATTTATTTATTTATTTTAATCCGTTTCTGGCTCTGAGAGAGCAGGCTGCTGAATGCATGTAACTGCTGTTATTGCCTAGTCTATATACTTTTATTTATTTAATCGTATTTTATAAAAACCTAGTTTATGAAATTCACTGAGATTACATGTGTCTGATCTGATTACAGTCAGTAGTACAATATAATTGTTCTAATTTCCTTACTGCTAGTACGGTGGGATAGTACCACTGATTTAAGTAAGCTTTCCCTTTTAAAATTGGTGGACTTTATTGCCATTGCAATAGACTAAATACTGTACCTAAGTAAGCAAAGTCATTATGTGCAGGAATTGTGCACTTTAAATAGTAGAATACTTATGCTATTCCAGTGAATTGGGCTGGCTGCTTAACACATCATTTAATATCTTTTGGTCACATTTAAAGCTGTAAATGTATTTAACATTTTATTTAAATAAGCCTTTAATAATTTCAGTTTAAAAGTTATCAGAGATCCTGTATAGTTACCATTTTATTTTGCCCTGATTTCTTACATATATTATTTTTAATAATTTTATAAATATTTATTTTTGCATAGCATTTAGAGAAGCAAAGGATGTATAACCACCTGTTGCCAATTTTTCTAGGAGGGTAGTATAATTTCAACTCTGTTTAGGAAAAAATATAAGCTAGTTATCTTATATTATATAATATATATGCTGCAGTGTACTGCATTGTACTGCACTCAATGTATTTAATAGCCATGTCTTTCTCTCTATGGCTGTATGTAATAATGTTGTTCATAATTTGGAATATAAAACAACGACTTCTCAATTCCTTGGAATGTTTACATGTCTCTGTATCTCTGCAACCTTGGCTGGAAATTCCAGACTCCAAAAATAGTTATGCTGTTATAATTCCTGATTTTTAATCAACAGCTAGTGTAACTGACAATATCAAAATTATCATTGTTTTATAAAACTTTTCATATATAGTGGACATTAAAATCCAGAACGCAGTAATGCAATAATTAAAAATCCTGTCTGTCTGTTGCATGTATGTTTTCATTAAGCCATAATGCAATTTTCTTTGCATTCTTGGAATTAGACTTCAAATTTCATCGCTCTGTCTTATCACTTTTCTTTTGACAACATTTTGCATTAATCTTTTTCCTGCGCATGCATACTAAGCAGCTACAAAGAGAACATATCCCCCTGTCTGCAATCCACTGTCCTGGAACTAACGGGCCATGCTGTGCTGGTGTATTAGGCATTTGTTCTATTATGATATTAGTTAAGATCCACAATTTCAGCATTGTATGCTAATAACATTGTACCTGGCACCTGAACTCACAGTGCCTTGTTCACCTTAAAATCATCTCTAATGATCTCTCTCTGAGTCTGGGCTACAAGTAGCTCAATAGATTCTTGATATTTCAAGACTTGTGCCATGACAAAGTATTGTGTCTTCTCTTACGTATAAGAGGTTACCTAGGTATTTATTTTATATTTAAAGCTTCCAAGTACAAAGTCCCTTCGTGGTCGCCAATTGTAACCGTGTGTGGTTCCCTTATTTACCACTATAATGTCTTAAAGCATAGAACTTAGTAGGGCTAACCATACAGATATCTTAGCCATAATTTTATATAGTGTTAGAGATCCTCTATTTAACATATATAAATAATTGAGAATACAATATAAAATAAGGATTGTCTTGGAAGCAAGTTTTGTCTTTTGGATATTTATTATATAAAAATATAAAATCCATTATAGCAGAGTTTATAAGATTAAATTACATGCTTGCAAATATCATTAATAGGTTAACATACCCTTCTGAACATGTCATCATGTCAGCCTCTCTGTCATTTTAAGATGGAGCAGCGTCTGTCTCCAAGTCTCTCCTCTGTGTCTTAACATTTAAAAGTACACCTATTTATACCTTAGGTGTCTCCATTTTAGGTTACTGTAGTTCAAATATGAAAAAGTAACACTTCTTTTACTTTATTCAATTTAGGACCTCCCTTAATTTGGCAAACATTCAAGGCCATAACTAAAGGGTGTATACGTCATGGAAATTTTCCTGACTTAGTTCAAGATGGCATCTTAAAGTCTGAATAGGTTATCTGTTGTTTATACTAAGTCGTAAGTGTACAGTAGTGGGAGATTCCCAGATTTGGGGAAGTTCCATTAACTTGGGGTTACCACAGTATATTGTGTACTGCAAGTGTCGTAGAATAGCCTTGAAGCTTGTTTATGCATTATTGTTATTGTAATTCGTCTGGGACAAAATGGCGCAAACATATTATGCACTGAGGTTATTGCTTAAAGAAACAGTTATGAAAAACAATATGTTCCATTTCTAACACCTTGTCAGTTTGCAATATCTCTTAAAGACAAAGTACACAGTTTAAGAAATACAACATTTCATTCTAAAACTTGTAATATTTGCATTTGCCCATAACAGACCGATTTGCCCAGTCGTGGTTTGCCTAGTGGTTGTCCAAGAGCGTGTTATTGATTCTGGTTATTCTGGTTATTTGACTTTGGCATTGATTTTGACTTCCCTGTTTTCTGGCATCCCTGACCTCTGGCTTTCCTTTATCGTTGTGTGC
The DNA here is from genome assembly GCA_933207985.1 of Pelobates cultripes. Classification (NCBI taxonomy): domain Eukaryota; kingdom Metazoa; phylum Chordata; class Amphibia; order Anura; family Pelobatidae; genus Pelobates; species Pelobates cultripes. The sequence goes on from OW240914.1 coordinate 30,032,790, forward strand.
CTTTCTTTGTCCCCTGACCTCGGCTATTCCTGACTATTCTTTGGTACGTTGGTCCAGCCATTCTAAGGCCCGGTAATACGTTACCTATCAGTCCTCTGTGTTATACAATTCTACGTGCTGGATCATACAGTAATCCTGACATGTATAGGTTGATGGCTGCAATTGGGGGAATGTTCTGTAGTGTGGGGGATATAGGCAGCAATTGAGGGAGAGGGGCTGTAGTGGGGAGGATATAAGAGTGTAGTGGGGGTAAGGACTGTAGTGGGGGTAAGGTCTGTAGTAAGGAAATAGGGACTGTAGTGGAGTTCTAGGGTGTAAAAGGGGGGTTAGGGGCTGCATGTGGGGGAGTAAAGGCTGTAGTGGAAGTGATATAGGGGAGTTAGGGGCTATGGTGGGGGGCACAGAGACAATATAGTGGGGCAGTAGAGGGAGGGGCAGGGGCAGTAGAGGGTAAAGGAGCAGTATGATAGGGGAATAGGGTTTCTAGATGGGGACAGGGGCTGTAGAGTGGGGGCAGGGGCTGTAGGGGGGTAGGTGCTGTAAGGAGGGGCAGGGGCTGCATGGGGGACATAGGGGCTGTAGGAGGGCACAGGAGCAGTATGGTTGCGGGACAGAGGCTGTAGGGGGGAAACAGGGGCAATATGGTGGGAACACAGGAGATTTAGAGGGTGGGGCATGGTCTTTAAAGGGAAGCAGGGGGCTATAGAGTGGGGAACATTGACTTTATACTGGGGCAGGGACTTTAGAGGGGGGGGCAGGGGCTTTAGAGGGAAAGGCAGGGGCAGTGGAGGGGGAACAGGGACAATAGAGGGAAAGACAGGGACAGTGGATGTGGGGTACAGAGGTAGTTAAGGGGGGCACAAGGGCTGTAGAGGGGAATACAGAGACAGTAGGGGCAGGGTCTGTAGAGAGGGGCACAGGGGCAGTATGGTGGGGCACATGGATTTTAGAGGGGAGACAGGGGCAGTGGAGGGGGCACATGGGTTTTAGAGGGGGAGCAGGGGCAGTGGAGGGGGGTACAGAGGAATTGGAAGGGGGTACAGGGGGATTTGTTGGGGGGACAGGGTGTCTAGAGGTAGGGACAGGGAGTGGGAGAGGGGCTTTAGAGGGAGGGACAGGGGCAGTATGTGGGCACAGGGGCAGTATGGCCGGGCAGAGGCTGTAGAGAGGGGCTGCTAAAAAAAACAAACAAAAAAACAACAACAAATTTTTGATAAAAAAAAAACCTAGAAGGTTCCACCCTCCTTGGCCCAAGGTAAGCCTCTTACTCCTTGTGGTGGTGTGGGACGGGCTGGACTGGATTTGGAGCTTGAGGCTGGAGCTGCAGATACATTCAGGACCGCTGAATGTATTCAGGATCATCACCAAAATACAAAATTTACTGTATCCTGTAAATGAAAATAGCCCTTTTTCCTAATGAGTCAATAAACACAAAGCTGACCTTTGCACCTGATAAAAGCATTTCAATGCATGTGTTCACTATATTAGCAAATCTCCCTTACTGTCACCTCTTGTCACCTATGTGTACACCTAGGCCATCCCTCCCTGATCAGCCTGAACTGACGTCATAGCACCCGTTATAAAACTGTTCTCTTACATTGCATAGCAGTGGAGTTGGTGGCATCAGCTGGTACAGAGAGAAATAATAGAGAGCACCCAAGTGATAAAGAACCAAAAAGTCGAGCTGGGAATACAGAGTTTAACTTCACTAGAACTCCAATATAAGGATGCTATGGAAAAGTCTTATCTCAATGCTGATCCCCAGTCTTGTAGCTTGTAAGTAGAGTTTAGTGCTTTTCATGTGTCTCTATGCTTAATGTTTTGTATAATACTTTGTTAGTATTAGGCTCTTTTTTATTCACCAGCACACAATTCTGTTAAATTTAAAGTTCCAAATAATGCTTCATAATCAGCATAACTATGCAGCATAATCAAGGTGAAATGTTAATGAATGATACTGCTTTACATATAGTAATTTATATCTGAAAAGTTGTTATAGATGTTTAAGTGAGGTGGGCTAAAATAGACTCAGCTATTGTGCCAATAAAATATTGAATAATCAGTATGATGCAACTGAAATGTGTTTAACCCCTAAAGGACCAAACTTCTGGAATAAAAGGGAATCATGACATGTCACACATGTCATGTGTCCTTAAGGGGTTAAACTGTTTCTATGTCAGATGATGGATGCATAGTCCAAAGCATGTGATTGGATGTATTTTCACACATGAACTGAATATAATTACAATAGCAGGCCTAAGTGTTTCAACATAAATCTTATTGAGTTTAAGAATTTCATTTAGAATTTTTATTAAATCAGAGAAAGTAATTGAGCATTTCAATGGGCAAATCATATTTTTAAATCATTCTGTTAGAAAAAACACTTTTCAAACAATTTATATACAAAAATTCCCCTAGACTTTAATGGTGGCTTCTGTAGATAAATCATTTGATTATTTGATTATTTTTTTTTAAGGAATGGAATAATTTATGATTCAAACAAATTATATGAATGTCAATGCTTTGATGGTGAGATAGCTGAGTTGGGAATTTTCCTGACTGCAGAGCCTGTTCAAAAATTCAAGGTCACAGGATCATATGCCAGCAGGGTCAAGTCAGCCCCTCATCCTTCTGAGGACAAGAAAATGAGTACCAGCAATTGCCAATTTGGTTAATTCCAAGAGCATGTGCTTAAAATGGCTTTGAGTCTCACAGGGAGAAAGGCACTATATAGATACTATGGTGGTGCCCCTGAACATTATAAGACAAATGAGGGACAATGCAATCTTCAAAGATCCTCTACTATCAAATCACAAACAGGGATGATCGCCATTAGCCTTACATATAAAAGAAGAACCTTTTACTTTTAAAAAAATATGTAATGCTGCTATGTGCATAATGAGAAATATTACCATCTCAGTTTTCAGAAAAAAATCCATACACACCTTGACCTTTGTCTTGTGGTTTATTATGAGGGTGCACTCAGAGATCTTCTTAGGGTACTCATTGTTTAATGTTCAAACATTAAATTTAAAGGGACACTGTAGGCACCCAGACCACTTCAGCTAATTGAAGTAGCCTGGGTGCTGTGACCCTTTTGCACTTAGTGCTGAAATGTAAAACATTGCAGTTCCCAAGAACTGCAATATTTACATTTCAGTTCTAAGTCTGCCCTCTGTGGCTATCTAACCGACAGCCACAAAAGGGCTTCCGGAATCCAAACTGACTTTTGGTCCATTATCTGACGCTGGACGTCCTCACAGACCTCTAGCGTCAGATTTTCCCCATAGTAAAGCATTAAATAACGCTTTCCTATGGGGAGGTCTAATGCGTACGGAGCATGGGTGGAGCTTGACCCAGCACCAAGGGACATTCAGGTAAGTGGCTGAAGGGGTTTTTAATTACTTCAGCCCCGGGAGAGGGGGACCCCCGAGGGAGAAGGGCACTCCAGGAGCCTATAGTGCCTGGAAAACTCATTTTCCAGGCACTATAGGACCCATTTAAATAAATGTGGACGATCAACATTTTGGCCATGCAAGTCTTTTTCAAGATCACATGGTAACAAAACAAGTTAAAACCATGAATACCTTAAGAAGACCACTGAGTGCATGCTCTGTATTTATTTTTTTATATTAATATAAATTATAGGTGATGCACTCAAAGATCTTACTAGTGAGAACATTTCCTTTTAATGAGGTTAAATCCAGCATACAAGGATCAATGTTTGGGCACTTTCTGCGTCTTTTTCAAGATCAAACTCTGTGCTGTTTGTCAGTATAGATAAAATAGATATGTTAGTAAAACAGTATTCTAATGCTGAACATAAACCCCCTTCCCCTTTTTTGCTCCTGGTTTATGATTTTGACTTCCATTTATGATTAAGTAAGGTGTCTGAGTCAGATGACATTTAGGAATGGGTGTGACTGTCTTCTGACATTAAGTGACTCAAGTATGACAGCCAAGTATCATAAAATATGGGATAGAGATATGATCTGGCACAGACTGTACATACATCGGCTAATGGGTTTAAATCTTAGTCACACAGAAAAATTGAAAAATGTTTATATATTATATGTAAGAAGATATAATAGAGAAAATTTATGACAAACTTACCGTAATTTATCTTTTTCTGGCTATTACTCATGGCAGCATCACTTATGGGTAGCTCCTCCCTTAGCAGTCACAGGACAGGAATTAATTAGACAAATTAATTAGACTGATAGGTATAAAGAGTCCCTCCTCCCCTTACACCTCAGTCCAATTGTAAAGCTGAAAAATAAAGAATGGGATGGAACCCTGATGCTGCCATGAGAAATAGCCAGGAAAAGAAAATTATGGTAAGTTTGTCATAAATTTTCTCTATTCCTGGCTAATCATGGCAGCATCACTTATGGGTAATACCCAAGCTCACAGAAATACAGGGTAGGAAAAACAAACCGAAAAGGACACCAACAGATTCTTATGCTGCAAAGAAATTTAATATCAATGGGATAAAGAAACTGTAGACAGAACGCTCTTCGCAAAGGAGGTGGAAGAAGAGTCCACATCCAGTTTGTAGTGTTTTATGAACGTCATCAGGGAAGACCAGGTGACTGTCCTGCAAATATCATTGTATGGAAACTCTGCCCAATTAGCCCATAAAGTTGACAACGCTCTGGTAGAATATGTTCTTATTTTCATTGGAGGAGATCGACCTTTAGCTTTCCTGATCATATATGCTTTCCTGATCATTAGCGAAATCCACCGTTTCAATGTAGATAAAGAGGCCGCCTCACCTTTCCTAACTCCTGAAGGTAAAACAAAGAGTTGGTCAGTCTTTCTGTATGACTCAGAACAAGCAAGATACATAGATAGGCCGTTCATGACATCCAAACGTTGCCACCTAACCTCCTCTTGTGAAGTAGGATTGGGGTAGAACAATGGAAGGACCACTACTTGAGAGAGATGAAACCACCTTAGGAATAAACTCAAGTTTTGGTCTCAGACACACTCTATCTTGGTAGAACTGCAGACAAGAAGATGAGGTAGAAAATGCTGTAATCTCTGAAATTCTTCTTGTGGAAGTAATCGCCACCAAAAACAAAGTTTTGTACATCAGGAGGGTAGCATCCAAACTCTCAAGGGGAACGAAGAGATCCTCAGATCATTGAGAACAAGCGGAAGGTCCCAAGGAGGGGTAGCAGATCTGGAAGGAGGTCTCAACCTTAAAGCTGCCTTGAAGAACCTGGAGATCAAAGGATCCGAAGCCAATGAGATGTTGCACAATGTGGAAAGAGCCAAAGACTGAACTCTAAGAGTGCTGAGACTAAGGCCCTTATCCAGACCTTCTTGTAGAAACTCCAAGATCTGAGTATTGCAAGGATGCAAGAAGCCCATTCCTGAAACACATTCCAGATCCTATGGTAGCATGAGGAAGTAGAAGCTTTCCTAGATTGCAAAAGGGTATTGACCACTGCTTCTGAGAGACCTAATCATTGAAGTCTTTCTTTTTCAAAACCCATACCCCAAACCTTAAGGCGTTCCGGATGAGGATGGAATATTGGGCCCTGAGTTTGCAGATCCTCCATTAACGGAAGAGGCAAAGGCTGTTCCTGGCTCATCATGGATAATAGAGGAAACCACGGCCTTCGAGGACAGATCGGGATTATGGCAATAACCTTCTTTCCTTCTGACCAAACCTTCCGCAGGAATCTGGGTAGGGGAGGGAACGCATAACCCAGATCGAATGACCAAGGAAGAGAGAGAGCATCCTGGCCCATTGCCTGACTGTCCGGATAGAGGGAGAAGCAATTCTCCCCCTGATGATTCCGGGAGCACGCCATCAGGTCGATCTTGGGCATGCCCCACCGATGGGCAATCCATGCGAAGACTGTCGCGTTAAGTCTCCACTCTCCTGGGAGAATTTCTGTTCTGCTGAGGAAGTCCGCAGTCACGTTCTCCGAACCTAGAAGATATATTGCCCTCAGACCTTGGAGATTGTTCATGGTCATCTTCATCAAGGGAGCTAGTTCTGCTTCTTGTGCCTCCTTGGTTGTTCACATATGAAGCAACCACTCGGTTGTCCGTTTTGATCAACACCCAAGAATTTACGACCCTGGGTAGGAATACCAAGACGGCTTTGGAAATAGCTCTCAATTCTCTTAGATTTGAGTGTAGGAGACTCTCCTCTCGGGTCCACTTCCCTTGAGTCCATATGGAATTGAGGTGGGCACCCCATCCAAAAGAACTTCATCTGTTCTAATAACGTTCCAAAGAGGTTCCTCCAACGGGAAGCCTTTTGCCAGATTTTTCTTGCTCTTCCACCAGTTCAACCCTTTTCTCACCGGCAGGGGCAGAGAAATCCTTTGCTCCCAATCTGTTCCCACTCTGTCGAACTGAAGGAGGAAGCAATTCTGAACAGGACGAAGCTTCCACTGGGCCAATTTTACTAACCATATTGTTGATGTTAAAGAACCCAAGAGACTTATGACTTCTCTTGCCGATGCAAACTCGAGACCTTGTAGCTTCCTGATTTTGTCTCGGATCTTTACAACCCTTTCTGGAGACAGGAACAACTGGGCAGAAGTGGTGTTTATCACTGCTCCGAGGAATACGATCATTTGTGAAGGAATTAGGGAGCATTTCTCTATGTTCAGAAGCCAACCGTGGTCTTGAAGAATGTTCATCGTCACCAGAGTATGATGAGCCACTATCCTATGAGACGGACCTATGATAAGGATGTCGTCCAAGTAATGGGAAATCTTGATACCTCTTACCCTTATGAAGGCTATCAAGGTGACAAGAACTTTTGAGAATGTTCTTGGTGCCAAGCTGAGGCCAAATGGTAAACCCCAGAATTGAAAGTGCCTTCCTAGTGCCCAGAACCTGAGAAACTGCATATGATCGTGCTTTACAGGAATTTGGTAGTAGGTGTCCCTCAAGTCTATGGAGGTCATCCAATCCCCTCTTTTGATGCTTTTCAAGATGGTCTGCAAAGATTGCATTTTGAACGTTTTTACGTCGAGCATGGTGTTCACTCCTTTCAAGTTCAGGATAAGACACCACTTTCCCTGGGGTTTTGGAACCAAGAACACTGTGGAGTAAACCCCCTGGAACCTCTGCATCTCTTACTCGGACCACTCGTCACTGTGGTAGACTTAAAGCCCTCAGCAATAGCTTGGGAAATCCAGAGTTTAAGGTTATCCTGTGGGGAACCCCTACTGGGGATATCTGCCACTTCCAATAAGCATTCCCTGCAGAGGTTCCTTCCTTGCGGTGTAGGTGATGAACAATTAATGCATTTATTGTTTTTTCCCTTGATTTTCTTGCTGGAGAATCCAAATGTTTGCTGGGGCTGAAATAAAGCCATATATAACATATATTACAGGCTCAGTCTGGCACTCTTTTTAACAACCCCCCCAATAAAAAAAATTAATGGCTTACCTATGTTTTCTAGAGAGGGATCTTGCAGAGGCAGAGGGGGAATCCATACTAAAAAGGAGAATCAGAGGAATTGTAAAACACAAGTCCCAAGAAAAGACAGAGGCAAACTGACATGTAAATGCCCTTAAACAAGAAAACCACAGAAGAAACAAGTAATCCTACCTTATAATGACAGGAAACCACTCCAGGCAGCCAAGCAAAATACAGAGCAAAGGAGGAACATCAGAGTGCACAGGACTGAAGCTCCGATCACCTTAACAGCTGATGCAGTGCACAGACTGAGAGTCTGCATCCTCCAGATTAAATAGAGCCGGGGAAACTTCTGATCCGCACATGTGCAGACCACTGGAACGCACGCTATGCGTTCCAAACGCTCGCAAGCCGAAATGCTCAGCACTTCCGGTTTCGCCGGCCCAGCCGTGACGTCACTTCCACCTGCTGGAACGCACACTGTGTTCCAGCCAACAACGCTGGCACATCCAGGAAACCACAGGAAGACAATAGAGTGCACAGCAGCTGCAACACAACATTCCAAGTCCCCAGTAAAACCACCAATGAGCGAAAGGAAGACAGACCCTGGAGGACCCCACCCCAGCATGGATCCCAAAGAACTGCCCCCAATGTATGGGGGGGGGGAGGATTTTAAACCCCAATTACTAGGGGCAAGCCAAATCACAAGGGGAATTTTTAAGGAGGACCAACCCCATCTTTGTCAATTACCTGTAACAGTGTTTCCCACAGAACACCAATCTAAATCCCACGCAGCAGTCTAGTACATACACTAAACCTGACCCAGTTAGTCCTGCTTATGAAGGCTGTTTACTGGGTCCTTCAAATGAAGAGAGGCTGAACTTCATTTGGAATGAACCCATGACAAATGCAGGAAGGTGGCCATAAATATTTTTTTATTTTTTTTTAAGTCCTGTAGAACTTGCTAAGAACAGGAAAAAAGACTGAGGTGTAAGGGGAGGAGGGACTCTTTATACCTATCAGTCTAATTAATTAATCTAATTAAGTCCTGTCCTGTGACTGCTAAGGGAGGAGCTACCCATAATTGATGCTGCCATGATTAGCCAGGAAATGTCATTTAGGCAATCATTTTGCACTTTGTTAAACATTTAGAAGTTGTGCAATTTTCAGCCTTCAACATAAAAGTAAAGTTAAAGAGCACTCATGGCTCTTAAAAAAACTTTGCTATGATTTTATTCTAATAAAGTGCAAACTCAAAGTTCCATACCTTAAACATAGACATTTTCAGGACCTGGTTCTGTGAATTGCAGCATGCAGGCAAAAAATAAAAATAAAGAGGCAAAAGAGAGAGAACTCGAGAGAGACTTTTAACTCTGTTGTGATAATTGTTAACTTATAGTTTCTGTTTTATTTATCCATGTGCCCCAGTCTTCTATTTGAGTATATCTATTTCCCACGTTCACCCTTTCCATTTTTGCCTGCCATATGACTTGTGTTATTAATTCTTGAATGCATGGGATTTTCCAATTTTGTCCTAGAAGTAGTTTAGCTGTCGTAATGATATGCAACGTTAATGTTAATACTTTTTTTGTAATTTTAGGCCAATTCAGGTTTAATAGGATCACTTCAGGCTTGAAGACTAGTTTCATTTCCGTTATTTGATATATTAAATTGATTACATCTTTCCAAAATGTTTTTATGGGTAAACATTGCCACCAAATGTGGATCAAATTGCCTTCATTGACATTGCATTTCCAACACCTATCTGATGACTCTGGAAAGGTCTTTTTTTTAAGCGTTTTGGTGTTAGGTACCATCTGTCTGAAAGTTTGAATTGGGTTTCCGTAGGGTTTAGGCAAGGTATATGTTTATATAGTTTATTTAGAGAGCTTATCCACTCTTCATCTTCTATATGTACTTGTAGCTCTTTTTCCCATTTGTTAATCAGTCCTATAGGTTTGTCTTCATCTATATATAACTTTAGCGCATTTTGCCAATACATTTTTAGTCCTTTAGTTCAAGAAGGTATATGAGGTTTATGATTTTCTCCCCCTTGTTTTTAAGGGGATATTCTGCCATAAAGCCTTTGATTTGCAGATAATTAAAGGTATATGTAGGGGTAATATTAAATTCCTCCATAATTTGATTGAACAACTTAATTTTATGTTCCACTAATATGTTTTTAAATGCCCTTATTCCCCCCAGTCTTCCAGGTATCTATTTTTATATAATCTAACATATCTGGAATGGTAGAAAATGGAAGCACATCTATTATTCTATTTCTGAGTCCTTTTTATCCCACCAGCTCGTTAATTCTTAAAGTATCTGTGTTTATTTGTGCCTCTTTAAAGGGACACTCCATGCACCCAGATCACTTCTGCCCATTGGAGTGGTCTGGGTGCCAACTCCCATCACCCTTTACCCTGCAAGTGTAATTATTGCAGGAGTAAGTCCTATCAGACAGCCACTAGAGGGAATTCTGTGTTCTTAGAACACAAAAAGTGTTTTAAATGGCATTTGACGTCCTCACGCTATGCATGAGGACCTCCAGCATCGCCGGAATCCCCTTAGGAAAGTATTTAATAATGCTTTCCTATGGGGAGGACTAATGCGCGCCCACGGCCATTGCCACGCATGCGCATTAGGTCTCCCCGCAGGCTGATGTTGGCGGGGAAGGAGCATGGGTGGAGCCTGACCCAGCACCTAGGGGCATCAGCGCTGGATTCAGGTAAGTCACTGAAGGGGTTTTAACCCCTTCAGCAACATGTGATGGGGGCTGGGAGGGAGAGGGGCCCTGCAGGGTCCTGCAGTGCCAGGAAAACAGATATGTTTTCCTGGCACTGTAGAAGTCCCTTTAACTTGTTACCTCTGTACTAAATCAATTTCATAATATATTTATACTTTTTCCATATTCTTTGCTTATATTTCCCATTATCCCCTTGTGCTTTTAGACTAAAAAAAAAGTAGAAAGAGTTTTCGTGTATATATGTATATTTATCCGTGGTTCTCCTAATTTAATATATTCTTCTCTTTCGTCTTCCCTACTTAAGGAGTTAAGTGTAACTAATTCCATTTTTTTTTGCAATTTTTTTTTTTTTAGTTAGTTGGAGCCTCGCAGTTATTTGGGAATAGTGAACTCTTTGATTTTTGAATGATTTTTCTTTTGTATTTAATGTTTCCTAATGGACCCCTCTCCTCCTCACCTTTCCATCCCAGCTTCGCCTCTCCGCTTTTATACCCAGTTATATTTTGTCTTTCTTATTCTTTTTCACATTTACTTATTCATGCTTTTATGGAGTAGTGGGTTTAGTGTGACAAATAGAAAGAATAGGGACAGAGTACAAGGGGGCTGAAAGGAACAGCAAGAGAGAAAAACAAAAACAAAATAAAAAAATTTAACCCTTTAAGGACACAGCTTCAGAAGCTGGACATACCCTTAAGGACAAAAGCAATTTTTGCATTTTTTGCTGTTTGTGTTCAAATGCAATTTGCATCTCTCTTGTTTATTGTACCAACACATATTATATACCGTTTGTTAGACAACAAAAAGGGCTTTAATTTGATGTGACATATACATATATAAATTCTCATTTATTACCCCAAAAATGTAAAATAATGTGGAAAAAAATGCTTTTTTCCCCAGGTTTTGGCAATAATAATGTCTGCATAATATGTCCAGCTTAGGAAAAGTAATTCAAAATCAATTCATTTATGTGTCTTGATTTACAAAGTGCATAATGTGTGTAGGATTTCAGTTTATTTTGAAAGTTACAGGTCACAAACTACAAGGTCTAAAATAAAATTTCAATGTGAAACAATTTTAGAAGTTGGTATGTTTGTCTTGGAAGTTTAATACCCATTACAGGAAACAAAATTGCCACACAAAAGTATATATTTATATAAAGTAGACATCACAGGCTATTTACCTAAGGTTAGTTTGACACTTTTTGCATAACCATTTCACCGCCACTCTCTGCTAAATATTGGAGTAAAATTTAATTTTTTCTCTATTTTGGCATATACACATATTACAATGTGTATTTTGTAAACCTAGTGTGTGCTATCCCTGTACAGAACCCCATATTGTGTTCAGCTACATCTGCTGAGTAAAACGATACCCCCATTGTATACCATTGCCCCTATTCTGTGAAGCTACAATGCCATATAGGAGACCATGCTATTTCAGTTTCTATAGTTGGAATTTTCATAGATGGTCATATGTCTGATTTTGTGGCATTGTAGCTATTTGACTGTTCAAATAACCCCACAAAGGCCTTCCATTTGAGAAAGCAGACACTCCAGGGTATGTTATTAGGCATATATTATACCTTAACTTGCCACCACTTGCCAAAATATTTTTTTTTACATACATGTTGCATTTTCGCTGGGTATTTCTTACATTTGATAAGTGCCACTGTCATAAATTCCCCCTAAGTATGCTCAGTTACCTCTTCTGAGTAAAACAATAAGCCCAATGTATGACCTAGACACTATTTTGTGAAGTTACAGTGCTGTGAAAGAGACGTGACAAGTTCAGGTTTTTAAGTGTGAATTTACATGGAGAGTTTTAATAGGTCCGTATTCTATTTTTAAATATGTTAGCAGGCTGCTTTTTCCAACTACCCCAAAAAGGCATACTATTTCTTAAAGAAGACGCCCAAGGGTATTTCAAAAGGCAAATTTTGAACCTTAGCGTGGAATAATGTTTCCGTTAGCTTGTATCAACTGTAGTGGTAATAAGCATTTTTTTTCTGCCTTTTTGACACACAGTGAGTTTGTACTGTATCTTTTGCAAACCTTATGTGTGCTACAGCTTTATAATACTTTATATGTTGCTCAGCTGTGTTGTCTGAGTACAGCAATACCCCCGTATGTACCTCTGCCAGGTATATGTGGACGTTGAAGGGGCACATTTCAGACACAGCCATTGCAGGTTTTTTCAAACTTAAAATTTTCAACACTGTGTTGTTACCCCACTTTAGAGTTTTTTAGCAGGCTATATATTCCAACTATCCCATAAAAGCATACTATTTCTTAAAGAAGATATCCCAGGATATTTCAAAAGGCATATTTTGAACCTTAGTGTGGGATCATTTTTCTGCTAGCTTGTACCAAGTGTAGTGGTAATAAGCATTTTTTCTGCTTTTTTGACACACACAGTGAGTTTGTACTGTGTATTTTGCAAACCTTATGTGTGCTATGGCTATATAATATGTCCTATCTTGCTTAGCTATGTCGTCTGAGCACAGCAATACCCCCGTATGTACCTTTACCAGGTATATGACAACGTTGAAGGGGCACATTTAACACAGTTAGAATTTTTACACTGTGTCTATGCCCCACTTTGGAATTTTTTTAATAGGTTGTGTTTTCCAATTACTTCACAAAGGCATACCATTTCCACCCCAGGGTGTTTCAAAAGGCATATTTGAAACCTTAGCATGGTATCATTTTTTTCGTTAGCCTGTACCAAGTGTAGAGGTAATACGCATTTCCCCCCTTTTTAAAACATTTTTGTTAACTTTTTAAAAGTTTTTTTTAACTTTTAAAAAGTTTTATTTAGCTTTTAACAACTTATTTTACTATTTTAAAACTTTATTTGGACTTCAAAAAGTTTTTTCACTTTTAATTGTTTTTTTTACTTTTAACCACTAACTAGCCTAACCGTAAATCCCCCAATTTCCCCACTAACTTCTACCCACCCTAGCTAAATAAATAAATATTTTAAAATATTTAAATTAATTAATTAACTACATTTAACCCTTGAGGATTAAAAAAAAATAAACGTTAACCCTCAGGGGTTAAAAAAAAAAAATCAGATCACAGTGAAATACTGTGATCTGTATTTTGATCATTGCAGGCAGTGATCAAAGGGCAGGGAAGGGGTTACATTTTATTTTAAAGAGGTGAGGGGGGTGGGATTTTGTAACTAACTGGTTTTTTTTACAGGGAGAGACAGATCAGCACCGATCTGTCTCTCTGCAGTTCACAGCTCACACGGAGCTGCAGGGAAACAGATCGGGTTTCACTGCAGCACGTGTGATCGCTCTGACTCCCGGTCAAAGCGATCACATGGGCTGAATCAGTGAAACTGCCCATGGTGGTGTGCCTCCGATATGAAGACACACTATAGGAAGATTAACCCCACAATTGCCGCGATTGTGGCAATCAGGGGTTAATTTTCATTTTGGACGGAAATTTTCCGTCCTGCGTCCTTAAGGGGAGTGCTGCAATGACGGAAAATTTCCGTCCAGCGTCCTTAAGGGGTTAAATAAATAAATAAGGTTTTTTTGTTTTTTTTTTAAATAAACAAAATAAACAACAAGCAAACAAAAACACCACAAGGAATATTAACCTGACCTGCTTAGACTGTCAGGCAATCAGCTCAGCACTGTGAGCAAACTTAACTGAACTTTAGATCATATATTGTTCACTGAATTCTGCTCCTTATATTGTCCTATATTTTACCTTCTTTCTCAAGGGTCCTTCAGTATTCAAATGACCAAATATTTATACTATGTTATTTGTACTTTCCCCTACAGGCTATTCATGTGCATTTTAGTATCATTAGGCACTTAGCTTTTTGGGATATACTCCGGATCTGCTTTAATGCAGCTTACTGTTTACTCCTGCTGTCTTTATTCGTGGAGGAGCTAGCTATAGTGCATAGTTCTGTCTGGCAAGAAGGTGAGTAGCTCTCTACTTCTCAACCCGGCATCTAGTCCTATTTGACCATTATGTGGGGATCTGTGAAGCCCCCCAAGTAGCACAACAGGTGGATCGAGCCGTTCTCAGTTCTTTGTCAGCACCCTCGATTGCCCCCTCAGCCGTATTCCACGAGGATGCACGCTACGCACGTTACGTCATCGCTCCACCCCTCCAAAATGTTTTTTTATTTTAAAGGATGACATGTTTTATCTAGATTGGAATATAAAATAGAAATGTTTTACTTATCTTTTGGAAAAGATTGAAGAGCACACAAGAAACAACAAAGCTAAAGCAATAAAACAATCTAGGAGAGACATGGTTTCATTAGGAAGTGCTACTAAAATACTTAAACAGAGGGGAATATTTGGGAATTAAAATGAGTGTACCTCATTCTAGAGTTATTTACCTTCACTTACTATTATAAAACCATCACTTACTATTTTATTTGTATTATTGTCAACATTTATAGAGTGATACATTTTTCTGCAGTGCTTTAAAATATCATAGGGGGGGATTTAATAGCAAATAAGACAAACTATTACAAACGTTGGCAAGAAAAAGTGGTTGAGAGGACTCTGCTTGAAAAGCCTACAATATAGAGGAGATGGGGTATAAAAACTCAAGATGAAGGGCAGCATGATGGATAACAACAAAATGAGAATGGGAAAGCAACAGAGTTGGAAAGTGAGAGTGGAGTGTGGACTAGGAGAAAGTCTGATGAGGAGGAAGACTGTTCCATAAGAATAGGCCAAAAGAGTTTATGAGTTAGCAGTATGGATAAGAGCAGTGGACAGGACAAGAGTAGAGTTGTTGAGAGTTTTCCACCAGAGTGGAAAAAATATTTGTATATGTGAGCATAATGTCCATATAAATTAAATGTATTTGCATGGCTAAAACAGCAATACTAAACAAGGCAACATTGACATCAATTGCAGCCTGTAATATACTCATTATGCTAAGTTTTCTCCTCTACTACGGGTGTTAGTATACAGACACTGTAAATAGACCTATAATTACTCCTGTGCAAAGAAGGGTCATTTCCAATCTATCTACAGAGATATAGAGTTGCTGAATGGAGCCTTGGAGAAACATGCTTATGTGCTGGATAGATAGGCCTTGGAATCATGGGCATGTTAAGGGCAAGCGTATTGTATTACATTTAATTATACAAGAGGCATTTACATACATTGGGATGCAAAGTTAAGGGTTAATATACATGATTTTGACTTGTCTAACAGCAGGTGTCCACCTCTAATTTTCTTTTACAAAATTCCTTATGTCTTGTGAGCTATTTTAGACTCAAATTTCTACATCCTACTTATTTTAGATTTATAATTAATTAGAAAACATGATTTAACTGGTGTTACTTTTTAACAATTTTACTTTTTTTTTTTTTTTTTACAAAAATAAATATATTAATTATTTCCCTTCTAGCTCAATGTCAGAATGGAGGTACATTTGATGGAGTAAAGTGTACTTGTCCTGACAATTTCTTTGGGACTTATTGTGAGGATTCTGCAGCAAGACCTACCACACGTAAGTATCAAAACTACAGTTCCTTCCATCAGTTGTGTTATTAGCCAAATTAGATTGCCGTTTATACTGACCTTCTGATTTTAGAAAAACACTATACCCTTAAAAGAAGTGTGGAACCAATCTGTTTGAGATGGTCCACCACAGAACCATGGGGTTTAGCCCTCTGAGATAATACTGTGGAAAATGTGGTGTAACTGTAATTAGAAATTCACTTTTGATCAAAAACCTAACAAAAATCACCCATGATCCTCCCACACATTAAAAGAGAAATGTAAGAAATAGTAAAAGAGATAGTAAACCATAAGAGAAAATTATGTTCTATTTAGAACCATATATAATTTGTATCAATAATGTAATCCATTTGGTAAAAGGAATTGCAGTTTATACACTGTTCACCAGGGATCACTATCCCCATCGTTAGTTGAAACCCATGAATGTGAACCATTTTATATTCAAATTTCTACAAAATACTGATTTTAGAAGATTTATGATTAACAAGAATACATTATTTAAACAGGGTCAATTTAATAACAATGTAACCTTTTTTTTTTTTTACAAAAATAAATATATTAGTTATTTCACTTCTAGCTCAATGTCAGAATGGAGGTACATTTGATGGAGTAAAGTGTATTTGTCCTGACAATTTCTTTGGGACTTATTGTGAGGATTCTGCAGCAAGACCTACCACACGTAAGTATCAAAACTACAGTTCCTTCCATCATTTGTGTTATTAGCCAAATATACCTACTGATTTTAGAAGGTTCACTGCTAGCTAAGGTGGCAAGGTGTCAAAAATACTAGTATTCTAAATAATGGGAGTGCAAAAATTACATAGACAGAAGATAACTCTCTACGTGCACTTGTCATTTAAAATACCTAGATTACATGGCCAGTTACAAGTAAGGGTATACATTTAATCTACTCACGTTTCTAGCAAAATATTACCATATATTCTTGGATGGAAATGGGAGGTGACATCATATGTTTATGAGCTATTTAGTATAAATGATGCCAAAATAGTATACAATAATGTTAGGAGCAATTGATACTTGTTGAAATGTACGTTAGAAGTTGTGTAACATATCAAAGCATGTGTGCATATTAAATATGAAAACAAATATTACAGTGTAAGATGTACCTGTTTCCAAGGAAATTAAACTGTAGCAATAGTTAATAAGACTGTTCTATAAGTTCTGAGAAAGGGCAAAGTCCAGAAGAAGGGTTGCTAAGCCTTGTGTAGCCTGGTATTAAATACTAAAGGAACAAGGGAATTACGAGGTTTGCAAGATTTGCAACCATTAATCATTCAGGGAAATAACATAAAGAACAGGAGGAGTCCGATATCCAAGTCTGAGGTTTGTAACAGTAAATAAGTATTTTATAGAAATTAAAGGTTAAAAGGTAGTCGGTGTGATAATGCAGGGTCTGTACATGTGTCCGAGCATATCAATTGTAGAAGTTAAGGAGAGAGTGTGTGTAGTAGCCTAGACAATTATTGAGCAACCGGGACCTGATTCATGAGATTTAAATAGGAAATCTAATTGATTTCAAATATTTCCTGAGGAAAACACCCAATTAACTCTTGCAGAAAAGGACAATTAATCCTTGCATGTCAGGATAATATGGTAGGTGGGCAAAGAAGAGAAATTAAATTGGGAAGTGGGCGTAGGAGAGGATTGGAATTGTGGTGAATGCATAGGGAAGCAATGTATTTGGGAAAGGGTGAAAGAAGAGGGATATGATTAGTAGAGGCATAGAAGAGGAACAGAATTCAAAAGGTAAGCAGAAAATAGGGAATGAATTAGTAGGGGGTAAAACGGGGAGAGGGAATTGTAAAATAGTAAAAGTAGAGGTATGAAATTAAGAAATGGGAGTAGCAGATGGAATGGATGGTGTGTATGATACAAAAAATAAAATGTTATTAGTACGGAAAAACTTTATTATAAATATTAAATATCTGATATGAAATTAAACTCAACAGGAACAACAACTACAGCACAATCAAGTCACACAACAACACATAAATCGTCCACTGATTCAAAAATAGCCACAGACTCACTCTTCAGTTCACATCAACCTACCACTAACCCAAATATCAGTCCATTTGAATCAACCACAGAAACCCGATCAAGTACTATTGAATCAACAACTTCATCTTTATCTGAATCTACCACAGATGCATCATACACTGTTTTTGATGATTTAACCATAACAACACTTGCTAAAACACAAGAAATAATCACTGATTCATCCTTTAGCCCATCTGATTCAAACACCAATAAACCATCTGGTCCATTTGAATCAACAACTGGTTCATTTTTCAGTGCATCAGAGTCAACCACACTCACCTCATCAAGTTTTAATATATTGACAACAGAGAATTTGTCTGATCTATCTGAATTAACAACTAATGCTCTATTGAGTCCATCTGAGTCAACCACAGAAACCCGATCAAGTACTATTGAATCAACAACTTCAACTTTATCTGAATCTAACTCAGATGCATCATACACTGTTTCTGATTCAACCATAACCACACTAGCCAATACACCAGAAACAATCGCTGATTCATCCTTTAGCCCATCTGATTCAAACACCAATAAACCAGCTAGTCCAATTGAATCAACAACTGGTTCATTTTCCAGTGCATCAGAGTCAACCACACTCACCCTATCAAATTCTTATATATCTGCAACTCTAGAAATGTCATCGCCATTTGAATCAACCACCAAGACATCATCTGCTGAATCTGAGTCAATAGCTTATACCCCATCAAGTCCAGATGGATTAGGTACAGACACCTCATCAACATCATCTGGAACAACACCATTTGACTTTTCTGGTCCTTCTGAATCTACCACAGATGCTTTGCCCATTGAATCTCAACCAACCATCACCACACAATCAAATATACCTGAATCAACTACAGATTCAGTGTTAAATCTATCTGAATCCAACACAGATAAATTGTCTAGTCCATTTCAATCAACAACAATTGCACTGTCTATGCCATCTGACATAACCACAGATTCACTCTCATTGCCACCTCAGTCTACACCAGAATCAAGCACAGATGCATTAACAAGTCCATCTGAGTCATACCCACTTGCAACTTCAACCTCATTTGAACCTACCACAGAGAACTGGCCGAGCACCTCTGAATCAAGTATGGATATATCATCTACTATAAGTATATCGACCACATACTTAAATTCCAGTCCATCTGACTCAACCGTAAATATATCAACAAGTGAATCTCAATCTAACACACCATCAAATTTACCTGAATCAAGCACGATCTCACTTTCAAGTTCACCTGAATTAAGAACAGATGCGTCATCTTCTACAATCCAATCAACCACCTACTCAATGTCAAGTGCATTAGAATCAACAACAGAGAATTTGTCTGATCTATCTGAATTAACAACTAATGCTCTATTGAGTCCATCTGAGTCAACCACAGAAACCCGATCAAGTACTATTGAATCAACAACTTTCACTTTATCTAAATCTACCTCAGATGCATCATACACTGTTTCTGATTCAACCATAACCACACTAGCCAATACACCAGAAACAATCGCTGATTCATCCTTTAGCCCATCTGATTCAAACACCAATAAACCATCTAATGCAATTGAATCAACAACTGGTTCATTTTCCAGTGCATCACAGTCAACCACACTCACCCCATCAAGTTCAGATGGATTAGGTACAGACAGCTCATCAACCTCATCTGAAACAACACCATTTGGCTTTTCTGGTCCTTCTGAATCTACCACAGATGCATTGCCCATTGAATCTAAACCAACCATCACCACACAATCAAATATACCTGAATCAACTACAGATTCAGCGTTCAATCCATCTGAATCCAACACAGATAAATTGTCTAGTCCATTTCAATCAACAACAATTGCACTGTCTATGCCATCTGACATAACCACAGATTCACTCTCATTACCACCTCAATATACACCAGAATTAAGCACAGATGACTTAACAAGTCCATCTGAGTCATACCCACTCTCAACTTCAACCTCATTTGAATCTACCACAGAGAACTGGCCCAGCACCTCTGAATCAAGTATGGATATATCATCTACTGTAAGTGTATCAACCACATACTTACATTCCAGTCCATCTGACTCAACCATAGACATGTCAACAAGTGAATCTCAATCTAACACACCATCAAATCTCCCTGAATCAAGCACAATCTCACTTTCAAGTTCACCTGAATCAAGCACAGATGTGCCATCTTCTACAATCCAATCAACCACCTACTCAATGTCAAGTTCATTAGAATCAACAACAGAGAATTTGTCTGATCTATCTGAATTAACAACTAATGCTCTATTGAGTCCATCTGAGTCAACCACAGAAACCCGATCAAGTACTATTGAATCAACAACTTTCACTTTATCTAAATCTACCTCAGATGCATCATACACTGTTTCTGATTCAACCATAACCACACTAGCCAATACACCAGAAACAATCGCTGATTCATCCTTTAGCCCATCTGATTCAAACACCAATAAACCATCTAATGCAATTGAATCAACAACTGGTTCATTTTCCAGTGCATCACAGTCAACCACACTCACCCCATCAAGTTCAGATGGATTAGGTACAGACAGCTCATCAACCTCATCTGAAACAACACCATTTGGCTTTTCTGGTCCTTCTGAATCTACCACAGATGCATTGCCCATTGAATCTAAACCAACCATCACCACACAATCAAATATACCTGAATCAACTACAGATTCAGCGTTCAATCCATCTGAATCCAACACAGATAAATTGTCTAGTCCATTTCAATCAACAACAATTGCACTGTCTATGCCATCTGACATAACCACAGATTCACTCTCATTGCCACCTCAGTCTACACCAGAATCAAGCACAGATGCATTAACAAGTCCATCTGAGTCATACCCACTTGCAACTTCAACCTCATTTGAACCTACCACAGAGAACTGGCCGAGCACCTCTGAATCAAGTATGGATATATCATCTACTGTAAGTATATCAACCACATACTTACATTCCAGTCCATCTGACTCAACCATAGACATGTCAACAAGTGAATCTCAATCTAACACACCATCAAATTTACCTGAATCAAGCACAATCTCACTTTCAAGTTCATCTGAATCAAGCACAGATGCGTCATCTTCTACAATCCAATCAACCACCTACTCAATGTCAACTTCATTAGAATCAACAACAGAGAATTTGTCTGATCTATCTGAATTAACAACTAATGCTCTATTGAGTCCATCTGAGTCAACCACAGAAACCCGATCAAGTACTATTGAATCAACAACTTTCACTTTATCTAAATCTACCTCAGATGCATCATACACTGTTTCTGATTCAACCATAACCACACTAGCCAATACACCAGAAACAATCGCTGATTCATCCTTTAGCCCATCTGATTCAAACACCAATAAACCATCTAATGCAATTGAATCAACAACTGGTTCATTTTCCAGTGCATCACAGTCAACCACACTCACCCCATCAAGTTCAGATGGATTAGGTACAGACAGCTCATCAACCTCATCTGAAACAACACCATTTGGCTTTTCTGGTCCTTCTGAATCTACCACAGATGCATTGCCCATTGAGTACAGAAGCCAATCCATCTCACCCATTTACAATCAATCTGTGCCAGATGGATTATGTTATCCAGACAACCTCATCAACCTCATCTGGAACAACACCATTTGGCTTTTCTGGTCCTTCTGAATCTACCACAGATGCATTGCCCATTGAAACTGAATCAAGAACAGATGTTTCATCTTTAAATGCTACATCTAAACTGTCAACGTCTTTGAGTGCTCTTCCTTCCAAAAGCACCATAAGTACTTTTGATCCAGGTAAGTTTTTTCATGTTTCTTGTTCTACTGTGCTGCTCATTTAACAATTTTCTTACAGGAATAGTTTGTATATAGTGTTTATTTTTTTATAAGTGAGACTATATGTGAGTATATTGCATTGTAGATACATTTATTAAAATTTAGAGAGGAAAATAAAGCTCACTAGAAAGTTTTTTTCCACATTTAGTTCATCAAACTGGTATAAAATTTCAAATTTTATAATAAAATTGCCGTGCTTTGTTGAAGACTTTTTTCGAAAATGTTTATTTTGTTCTAAGGTTTTAAATTCCCAGACTTTTAACTCTCAACATTTCTAATTTTTTTTTTTTAGTTCATAATTAGGGCATACATAATTGGAATAGGTATATACACCCGCACATGACCGTGTTATTTACTTGAATTTCAAATTCAAGGCCAGATAATTTGAACTGCAAGCATAGCTGGCAATTTTTTCATTTATTTTTTTTTCCATTAAGTTTAAAATTAATTTTTAATTCTCACTTTAGTGAATAACCTAGTTGGTAAAATATCTATTTTAATTGGAGTATTTATACTCAAAATATAACACACTAGAAACTCTAATTAATTAAAAAATTATTAATCTGAAATTCAAGGCCAAAATTGTTTCTAAAACATAAAAATTCTTTGTCAGTCCTCTACATTTCTTATTATGGTGAATAATTCCCTCTGTGTCTTGTTCTCTCTTGAAAGTTGAACAAAACAGTGTACCATCTAAAATGTATTACATTTGTAAAAATATGTTATCTATTATTATTATTTTTTTTAGCTATTACAAGAATTCTTGGCAGGAATAGTCACGTCGCACACTGTCAAGTCAACATAACTAGTGAACAATAAGAATTATTCACTAATGTGAGAACTATTTGGAATTCAAAGTTAATTTATAGTCAAATTCAAATTTTAAACTAAAATAGCTTAACTGGATACCTAGCTGACTCAATTCACTATTTCGACTTTAAATTTGAAACTCACTTTCTATCCTCACTTTACTTAATAATACTGGCAGCATTAGGATCAATCTAAGGGAAACAGATAGTCATAGGATTTACACCCCAAAATAAAAGTTGCAATTTCTCTGCTTTTCTATGGGAGTTTTTAAATTGGTAGATGGGTTTGTTTCTGACGTAGTAGCTGACATATTCATATTAGTAACGCTCCTTCTGGAATATGTCTTCTGTGACGCCACATCAGGTGCTTGTGAATTCATCTGTATATGCAGTTTACTCTCCTTAGTAAGGTTTAAGCCATACCAGAGCATTAAAATCCCATTGCATACACAATGGTAGCAAAATACTTTACACATTTCTTTGAGGTTGTGAATTCTTGTTTTTAAATATTATTTATGGTATTATTTTATCCTGAAATAGATGCTCAATGTAACAACAATGGTTACTATGATGGCATCATATGTATCTGTGGAGAAAACTTCTATGGAAGTCGTTGTGAATTCATTGTGAATGAGATCCGACCAGGTAAGCAAGTAGTTAGACTGGACAGATATTACAGTTAGAATTAATGGTATCTTCACATGAATACATCAGATTTTAATAGAACTAATTGTTGGGTCACATAGGGTTATTTTTGCTATTGGAGTTAACTTAATTACCACGACCTTTAATGTAAAGCATTTTTATATAATTGACGAGATATCAGCCTTGAGCAATGAGAACAAACTGCAACCTTTACTGTGTTGATTCCCTTTATATATTTAAATGATATGATAAAGGAGGAGACTATATTTAAAAGAAGAAAAACTACCACAACAAGAGGACATAGTGTTAAATTAGAGGGACAAAGGTTTAAAAATAATATCAGAAAGTATTACTTTACGAAGAGGGTAGTGGATGCATGGAATAGCCTTCCAGCTGAAGTGGTAGAGGTTAACACAGTAAAGGAGTTTAAGCATGCGTGGGATAGGCATAAGGCTATCCTAACTATAAGATAAGACTAGGGACTAATGAAAGTATTTAGAAAATTGGGCAGACTAGCTGGGCCGAATGGTTCTTATCTGCCGTCACATTCTATGTTTCTATGTTTCTGTTGAACTGACACTGATAAGCATATCTTTATGATTTACACCAGTTTTACTACCTGCTATTTTCACGTGTTTTCTCTTTACTCATATGTAGAATAGAAAAAGAAAATACAAATATTTTGGAGAATACCATAATAGTGATAACAACAATATAATAGAAGGGCTTGATGTGCCTATCTTCACAGAACGGCATATTGCAATTATTTGAGAAAGAGCAAAATACTTATTATATATTTATTTGTTAATGGAAAACTATAGGGTCAGTAACACAAACATATATTAATGACCCTACAGTGTTAAAATCACTATCTAGCTCCCATGCCCCCCTGCCTTGCCTCCTTAACAATTGTAAAATGTTACCTTTATTCCAGTCTTTATTCTGATTTGTCTCCTTGTCTGACATCATCAGAAGGGATGAACTGAGCCAACCACAGTGCTTTCCCATAGGAAAGCATTTGATTGGTTGAACTTGTCAATTCTGATAATCTCAGCCAAAGAGGTGGGGTAGGAGGCAGAGCCAAAATATGCTATGGCCAATCAGCATCTCCTTATAGAGATGCATTGAATTAATGCACATCTAAGTGGAAAGTTCAGTGTCTCCATACAGAGGGTAAAGACACTGAATATCAGCGATACTGTGCAGCACTGTCCTAGGAAGCACTTCCAATGTCTGTGTTATTAGATAAGCGTGCATTGTGGTGTGAGTACAGCTCTCTGCATGTTGCACACTGAGTGAATCCAGTTAGAAGGCTGTCAGTCAGCCTGGCATGTATTCACATAAAACTGACATGCTCCTTTGGTGTGTCACCAGTGAAACAAGTGGCTTATATGGCATGCACCTTTAAGATTGTCCTCCTCCTGAGTGCATGCCTTCCAATGTTGGGGGGTGGGGTGTTTCTCTGTAAGTTTGATGTTATGTGTGCAGCTAATTTCAGATTAATTCCTGGAGTAGTTTGAAACATTCCATTTAAGTAGTGTTTTTCGTCCACTCAGCACAACTAAAACACACAAACAAACAAAAAAACATTCAAATCTACAGCATACATGAAATCATAGCAACAATTCGATGACACATAAAATGTACCTCGTTCATCCACACTGCCCATTTTTTATGTTTTGAACTTTCTTTTAAAGTACAGAAGTGTCATATGTATTCCTTATGTATGTTTAAATTAATAACAATTTTGGCTTCATCTGTTCGGAGGTCATCCCATGCATCCACCACACCTTCAGGTTTCATATTGCACTAAAACCATATTGCACTTTTACTCTGTAGATTTAGACTTTGAGCTCTTAGCACAGGCTGAGAATAAGAGTTTTAAAATATTTAGGTTATTAAATGGTAGTAATAGTAATTTGAGATGAAATTTTGACACATCTTATTTCACATTGTATTAATAAATATCTAATTTTTTTCCCTTTATATATATATCGATATTTTTATGTCTGAAATATTTCTTTTTATATTTTTTATATTTTGAAAAGCTTAGCCAAAAATAATAAATCATGGTTATAATATGAAACAGAATGCAGTTCTGCACCAATACAGAGTTAATGATTACGGAGTGCAATGTGTGCTTTTATTGATTATTGCTGGCTAAAGCAATTATAGACTCTCACATATCAGTGTTTTATCCTAGTGCAGATATCCTAGTGCAGATATCTATGAATTGACATATTAAAGTGAAAAGTGTGATGGATCTTTACTGTTTATGAAATTACAGATAAACTCAGAACTGCAGTAAATATCACGGTAAAAGTGTGGAATGAGAAATTCAGCCAGGACTTGGGGGACAAATCATCAGAAACATATGTGAAATTTGAAAGAAGGTTTAAGCAGCAGGTACGTGTTTTGAGATCGAGGTTATTAATAGTCTCATTAATATTCCTATATTATCTGATTGTGCGATAGTTAAGAAATAAATCACCAATAAAACACACTCAAGTGTGTAAAACAAGGAGTTTCCTACCAGTCTGCAATAGCTGTCAGCATTATAAAATAGGGGGATTCTCTAGTTCTGAAATGAGAATGTCAATAACACTGTGAAGGTAGTCCTTAAAAAAACTAAATACACAAATATAAGTCATGCGCGAGACTCCCACTACTCCTGGGCAGCAGCAACGACCATAGTACACACCAGCCCCAGTACATACAATAAAAACACAGGTAACTTTTTTCTTTGGTTTTAATCCTTAAAAAATAGTTTGTAAATCACCAGTATACAATAATATATATTTTACAAATGATCCAGTTGGACCAGTTCCGGCCATTGACCAACCACTTATGGTACAGAGAAGGACCTATTCAGGGCTATTCATTAAATTGAGAATTTGTGGAAATTCCAAGTAAATTTCAAATTACAGACCAAACCATCCAGACTGGTAGCATAGCTGATTTATTTTCCAAATTGGCTAAATTTGAAGTTCACGTTGAGTCCTCTTTGAATTGGGATGTTAGAGGAAGTTCTGGGGTGTACAGCTGCTCCATAGCTTTCAAATAGTTTTATAATACACCTTTGAACTATATGTGTCCAGCTTTATCTGTACGTTTGATCCATTTCTGAACTCCAGTGTTAATGTCAATGGCTGAGATAACGGTATGTCAGTTACGGTAGAAACTCACCCATGTGATTATTCTTCTTTGCTCTGTCCTGCAGATGGTCCTTGTGTACACAAATGAAAAGATTCCCAGCTTCGAAGGTTTAGAAATAATATCTATCAGGTAAAGTCCAGAGTGTTTAAACTCAGCCATGATGCTTTTAGATTCCATTTCGAAGTAAACAGGTAGTTATTTGGCTTGTGCATGGTGAAAAAAATGTGTTTTGTCTGATTCGGTTTATCTGGATTTTTTTTTTTTTTTTTTGATTAGCCGAGTTTTATTCTTGTGATGTTTTAAGTTGGGAGGAATTTTGTGTATGTGATTATTTCGGGCTTTTTTTCAGTGCACTGCAAAATATAACTATTATGTGTATGTTGTATAGCACACAGGTACATTTTTCAGCTATTCAGTTCTAGATAAAGTGAAATAAAATAACTTCCAAATTACAAAACAATGAAACCAACTTTATCATTGTCTATTTCATTTGTTTTGTGATTCATTGTTTAGCGTTTCAGAATTCAGAGTTTCGACCCTACAAGAACCTACAATCACCCAAAATTCAGACGAATCACAATTCGTATGAAACAACGCACAAGTGTCGTAGTTATGTGTAACATCATTCAGGGCTATTATAATGAATGAATATACATTCTTCAAGAACCTTTAATGCCAGTCCCACGTGCTCACTGATTTTACAAAAAATAAGTAGTTAGTCAATTTGTTATTTCAGTAGCGCGTTGGGATTGGACTGAAATGATTCAAGAAAAAAATAGATTCAAGGAATAGTACAATACAGTAAACACAACCCATTCAAGAGGCTTAAACATGAAAGATAGTAAGGAAAAAGGGTTGAAATTGGAGTTTGGGTCAAGACAATGTTTTTTTAAGTTGTATATTGAAAAGGAGTAAGAGACAGCAGAGAAGTGAGATCGAATATTTTAGTTAGAAGCAAGTGAATGGGCAATATGATGGAATTGGGTTGTGAGAATAAGGGATAGTGTGGGAGGACAGAAGAAGAGTTAAGAATCTTTCTTGTGATGTTTACAATAAGGTTGGGAGGAATTTTGCCATTGTATGGTGATTATTTCGGGAAACTTTTAAATTTAGCGTGTGCACTTGAACAAAATATACACATATTATGTGTAATGTGGTGACACTGACAGGTCAACAGTAAACAGCTACTCAGACTGTAGATCCAGAAATAAAATAAAAGTGTCCAAATTATTTAAACAATGAAACCATACTTTATCATATTTCAGTGCATTTCATTGTGTATTTGTGTACATTTTTCAGATTCTAGATTGTTCCAAACTATGCAGTTTCAGTCTATTTAATTTGTTTTGTGATTCATTGTTCAGCGTTTCAGAATTCCCTACAAGAACCTACAATCACCCAAAATTCAGACGAATCACAATTCGTATGAAACAACGCACAAGTGTCGTAGTTATGTGTAACATCATTCAGGGCTATTATAATGAATGAATATACATTCTTCAAGAACCTTTAATGCCAGTCCCACGTGCTCACTGATTTTACAAAAAATAAGTAGTTAGTCAATTTGTTATTTCAGTAGCGCGTTGGGATTGGACTGAAATGATTCAAGAAAAAAATAGATTCAAGGAATAGTACAATACAGTAAACACAACCCATTCAAGAGGCTTAAACATGAAAGATAGTAAGGAAAAAGGGTTGAAATTGGAGTTTGGGTCAAGACAATGTTTTTTTAAGTTGTATATTGAAAAGGAGTAAGAGACAGCAGAGAAGTGAGATCGAATATTTTAGTTAGAAGCAAGTGAATGGGCAATATGATGGAATTGGGTTGTGAGAATAAGGGATAGTGTGGGAGGACAGAAGAAGAGTTAAGAATCTTTCTTGTGTAGTGGATACGGGAGACCTCTAGAAAGAGTAAAACATAAGGTGGAGGGGAGTGTAAGTGTTAAAATCCCTTACTGGACTGCAGCAATCTTCTTTGCCCATGCTGGTGTTAGGAGACCTTTGCTTAAGTTATTATTATTATTACTATTATTATTAT
Source organism: Pelobates cultripes (assembly GCA_933207985.1). Lineage (NCBI taxonomy): Eukaryota > Metazoa > Chordata > Amphibia > Anura > Pelobatidae > Pelobates > Pelobates cultripes. Next base: position 30,061,007 of record OW240914.1, read on the forward strand.
AATTATTATTTTGATATATAAAAGTGGCAATATATGCAGCAACACACTGCAATACAGAAACTATAAATAAAGCGTGTTATATTTGAATAGTAATAACAGATGATGCAAAATGGTGGTGACCTGACGAAAGTGAGTAAAGGACACTCACTGTGTCCAGTTAAAGTGTTTGTGATTTTGTCCCGTGCATACAACATATTTCAGTGCATTATATAGCTGTTCTTCACTAACTGGTGACAATCACTATGTACTAAATATTCGAGTGTAACAGTTTTTCCTTTTTTTCTCTAGCAATGGAAGTATTGTTATTCAGCACATGGTTTTACTGGACACTTATGCAGAAGAATATGACTCTATTGTAAATGAAATTGCTACAATATTAAAAAACACTAATTGTACGAGCTATGGAAATGCAGGTGAGAAGACAGAACCTCTTCAAAAACTAATGCAAAATCCAATTCACATAGATATACATTTGTAAAACTGAAAGAAATTACTTAATGTAAGCACTGCCTTTTCAGAGAAAAGACAGTGTTTACATTACTACCTGGTAGCACCTCTAGTGATAGTCACTCAGATGGTCACTAGAGGTGCTTTCTGGGTTAGTGCTGCAGAATATACAGCACTGACTAATCAAGCTTGATAAAGATCCCTGAAGGGATCGAAACATTGTTTTTCCAATTAATCTGTTGATGTATGAAGACCTTGAGTGCCTGGACTACTTTGCTGTAGCCCATATCTTCCTTACCAGTCCTCACATGCTAGCAGCCTAAAGACCAATTATAATCTGACACCGTTGCCAGGCCTCCCATGATTGATGCAAAATGCTATCAAATGCACTTTAATTGTATCCAGCATGTCCATCGTGAATGAAATTTGGTAGCTGGGGAAGGTCATACAAGGAGATGCTGCAAGACAACATGGAATGTGGCAACTACCCTTTGCGATACCCTTTGAGATCCCTTAGGGTATTTGGTTACCTAAACTCCTAAAGCAGTGTAACTTTCACAGACAAAAATGTTTACACAATAACAAATATTACATTTAGCACATTTACATTCTAGTGCATGCACAGCAATACAATGCCATGGGAAACTATTTAAGGGAGCTTTTTGTTTTACAGATCTCCTGTGCTTTGTCCAAAACAGCACTCAAATTGTAAAGCAGGAACTAGATTTAACAGGTAAGATTACATCAACTATGTAAAACAACACAAGTGTGTATTCTGAGGATTCCCTGTCACTAACACTATCTTGTTGTATGTTATTAAATAAATACGAAGACACATTATTCACCATTATAGACATGATGGGGGTGGGCTTTTTCTTGACATACCTGTGAGATTTTTTTAACTACAATGCAGGTTGAACTGGAAGCTTCTTGGCTCCCATGCAGTTCATTAGCGGTCCCCAGGACATTATTCAGGTCCCAATATGTTGAGTATATTCTTTAATTTATTTCCGTACCAAAGTTAGAAAGTTACTTCTTATCTACTTTGCTTCTCTAAGTTAACTTGGCAGAAAGTCATCACCGAGTAAGAAACAGTGACACCACCTGGTTATTACGTGCACACAAAGAGATATTAAATGCCAATATAAATTTACTTCCATTAGATTAAACAATTTCATACCACTTTTAAAAGATGGAACGCATGGCTTGCACTTATCACGAGTATAAAACAGCACATTTCATTTAAATTTATGTTCACGCCTGAAAATACAATTATGTAAATGTGGTATATTCAAAGCAATTAAAAACATTAACAAATTTTATTTTACACTTGCCTCTCAAAGTATGGCTTGAAGAGATTTATTTTATCGTATTTCTTCAACTATAAAAACAGACAAAAAAATATAATTAAAAAAAGGTTGTCATATCTTGTACCAACTGTATTAACATAACAAAAAGTGATGGATGGAATAAAAAAATAAGGTACATTGCAATTTTTTTTTAATTAATCTGTGCCCTCTAGCCTATTAGTTGGGTAAGTCAATAATTTGACTATTTAAGACTTACACACTTTTATATATGTCTCTGCTGGCTTTCGTTATATTGTGATTGGTTGGCTTGCAATGCGTAATAATTCCATTGCACTTTCAGACTCATTCCGAGTAGGCATGCCTAGTGATGTAATTATGTACATTACTAGATGGTCCATGCTTTGGAGTGTTACATAGAGCATTGCAGGCTGCCACTGCAACCTACACATAATCCCCAGGCTTTAGTAAATCCATAATCCATCGGTCAAAGAAAGCAACCATGCAGTTAGACTTACAAAGGCAGCTGTGCAATATGGTTCGGTGAGGGTACATTTACAATCCCTCTGCAGATATGTAGAGGTAGAGAAGGGACCTCTGGCTTTAGGGATTCAGTTTTGTTTTGCATTGCTTTACAGTGAGAAACACATTTAATTCAAATAAATAAGGGGTTGAAAAAAGGTTGTTAAATTGTTGCGGACTTAAAGCTGTGTCATTTTGTATTCATTGTTATGTAATTTACTATTAAATTAATGGAAAACATTTAGAATTATAAGCTGACATCATATCACTGAATGTGACATAGACTATTGTTTTTCCCTTGTAGATATCTGTTTAAAAAATATAAACATCCCTGAAGAGGTTCGACACAATTATTCACCAACGATGGTGTCTGGAATTCTAATGTGTGTGTCCAACTGCAGTATCAATAATGACTATTTTGTCAACTGCAACAAAGGCCAGTGTTTAGTTACACTACAAGGGCCACGATGCTAGTGAGTAAAATTTATTCATATTATGTCTTTTTTTTTTTTTTTTTAAATGTATTATCCTTACTCAACTCAGGTTACTTGTACATATTTACATAGAACATACAACATACTGGTTGAGAATAAGGTAGAAAACCATAAAAATTCTAGGTGACATTCCGTGTATCTTGAATGCATATGTTACATAGATAAGGTAAATCAGTGTCTGGCACACACAAGGAGTAGCCATGTGAATTTGCGAGGTCTCACCAGTGTTCTGTACAATGGCATGAGCACTTCCCTCTTTCTACGGCTAATACCTCTCCCTATACAACCAAGCATTCTGCTAGCATTTCCTGCTGCTCTATTACATTGTCTGCCTACCTTTAAATCATCTGAAATAATTACCCCTAAATCCCTTTTTCAAATATTCTATATACTGTCTTTGTGTTTTTATGCCTAGGATGCATTATCTTGCACTTGTCCACAATAAATGTCAGTTGCCACAGCCAATGGCAAACAAATTCTTCTTTTACGTGATGACCAGGATCTCTGTCCAATCTCGTAGGTCTGGCCTATAGATCTGGCCAATCCCTTTCTGGCTTTATGCAGCAGAGGAAAACTTATTTTTGTTAGAGACTAGTTGATCGATTTAATGGTCACATAATGTTTAATACTGCTACTATGTGTTTGTAGTTAGTCATTGAAGATTTGGAAAGTTACGGGCCATCATATACAACTCAGCATATCAAATATACTCATCACATCAAATACACCGTACTATTAAGTGCTAATTATTATAATGGCTTTAAATGTCTATTGATAGATGTCCTTAAATTATTTTCTCAGTGTGCCATTTATTATTATTACTATTATTATAATTTTTTTATTATTATTATTTTTATTATTATTTTTAGCATTTATATAGCGCCAACAAATTCAGATGTGCTTTACAGCTATAGAAAGGGGATATCAGACAACAAGTGATTGACATTCCAGAGGAATGGGAGAGCCCTTAAAAAATCTGGTAGCAGATGACAGGTCAAGGTAATTTGCAGAGTAAATAGAATGAGAAGGGGTGTATTGGTTGAATAAAGAGGAAATGTAGTGGCTGTGTAATTATTAAGGATTTTTACATTTAGTTTTACAAGTTTGAATTGTGTCCTAAAGTGGCAATGCAGGTATTTGGAATGAAAATGACCAGTGAGTTGCAATATTAAAGGACCACTATAGTGCCAGGAAACCATACTCGTTTTCCTGGCACTATAGTGCTCTGAGGGTGCCCCTGTTGTCTATTTCAGCAAACACTCTTGACCTCATCTTCACCAATCTCTGTACAATCTCTAATCTCTCCACTGTTCAATTTCCTTTGTCTGACCACCATCTGCTTACATTTGACATCAGCATACCCCGTACCCTATTCCCTCATATGTCATCTGCAGTTTGTATCCATCTCTTGCTCTTCCTCTCACTAAAATTTTCAATTTCTCCCTTTACTCCCTTTTCCTCACCCTTCAAACATGCAACACTGATTCTGAAAAAGCCCAGCCTTGACCCCAACTCCCCAACCAACTACTGCCCTATCTCGCTACTGAAATTTGCCTCCAAGATCCTCAAGATAATTGTGTACACCAGACTGACTGACTTTCTTGAATCCAACTCTCTGCTTGACCCACTTCATTCTGGATTCTGCGCTGGTCATTCTCTCGAAATGGCTGTGACCAAAGTATCCAACGATTTAATTGCTAAATATTGCAGCCTTTACTCTATCGTAATTCTCCTTGATCTTTCTGCTGCCTTTGACACTGTTGATCATCAACAGCTTCTTTGCATTCTCTGTAATTTTGGTCTATGGGACACTGCTCTCTCCTGGTGCTCCTCCTATCTCTCCCAGCACTTTTTCAGTGTTTCTTTCTCTGGCTCTGCCTCTTCTCCACAACCCCTCTCTGTTGGTGTTCCCCAAGGTTCAGTCCTTGGTCCCCTTCTGTTCTCTATCTGCCTCTCTTGGTAAGCTTATCAGCTCCTTTGGCTAACGTTATCATTTCTATGCAGATGACACGCAAATTTACCTATCCTTTTCTGATCTCTCTCCGCTCCGCCCATCTTTACTCATGTCTCTGACTGTCTCTCTGCGATTTCCAACTGGATGGCTGCTCACTTCCTTAAACCTAACCTGTACAAAACAGAACTTCTGGTTTTTCCTCCTTCAAGTGTTACTACTCCCGTGTCCCCCTCCCTCCAAGTCAACAGCGCTACCATCACCTCTACCTTGCAGGCTTGCTGCCTGGGTGTTCTTTTTGACTTCAACGTCTCCTTCACCCCTCATGTCCAATCAATTGCCAATTCCTGTTGCTTCCATCTCAAAAACATCCGCCCCTATTTAACGCCAGATGCGGCTAAGGTGCTGGTCTATGGTGTTGTTCTCTCTCACCTTGACTACTGTAATACCCTTTTCAGTGGTCTTACATGTTCCCAGATTGCAACACTGCAATTTATAATGAATGCGGTGGCGAGGCTCATTTTCCTCACCTCCCACACCTCCCCACTCTGTCAGTCCCTGCATTGGCTTCCAGTTAGACATAGGGCTCAATTTAAAATGATGGTGCTTGCTTACAAGTCCCTACATAATGCTGTTCCAACCTACCTATCCTCCCTAATACACATGAATGTCCCGTTAAGACCCCTACACTCTGCCAAAGACCTACGTATATCCTCTGTCCGTACTCCCACCTCTAATGCTCGCCTCCAAGATTTCTCCAGGGCTGCACCTCTTCTGTGGAACTCCCTTCCCTTCTCCTTAAGACTTTCACCCAGACTCCACTCATTCAAAAAATTATTGAAAACTCACTTCTTCAAAAAAGCATACAATTAAGCTATTAGCAGGTTTTTATCCCCCACCCCCATGACTCCTCTCCTGCAACTGTCAAAATTACCTGCTAAGCCCTCAACAACTTACTTCGTACCCTTACTTTTACCCTTTGTGTTACTATACCCCACTCCCTCTAGAATGTAAGTTCATTGAGCAGGGCCCTCCACCTCTCTGTTTCTGTATGTCCAGTTGTCTGGTTACAATTACATGTCTGTTAGTCCACCCATTGTATAGCGCTACAGAATCTGATGGTGCTATATAAAAAATATAATAATAATAATGACAGGCAGTGAAAATAGAGAGTAAGTCCAGACCCCTTCTGACTGTCTGACAACCACTTGATGTGTGAGAATTGCAAAATGTAAATAGTATAGGTTTTAAGATACTGCACAGTTTTCATTTACAAGACTGCAGCACTATTATCTATTCCTCAAAAGCAATGCTGGTGTCCTTTTAATATTTAAGAAACATAAACCAGGGTTATTTACTAAAGTGAAAATTCAAAGTGAATTCCTTTAAAAATAATAAAAATAAAACCTCTAAGTCGGCTATGCTTTTAGTTCAGCTTCTCTGGCCTTAAATTTAAAATTCACTTTGAATTCACTTAATTCTCACATTTGTAAATAATCCTGAGTGTGTGTGACTTTTCCTCCTATACGATATTTTGGACTTTATTGTTTTATCCTTAGTCTTTTTTCCCCCAAAACACCAACTCAGTTCTTTTCTCTTATTCTAGTTGTGAGACATCAAACCAGTTCTGGTATTCAGGAGACAGATGCCAAGTATCTATCAGTAAACCCGGTGTGTACGGAGGAGTAACTGCCGGACTGTTTGTTCTGTTCATTGTTATTATGACTCTGGCTATAATCCTGTTGAGACGTAGATATCGACCATTAGAGAAGTGAGTAACTCTATCTTCAGTAGCCAAACTGGGAACCTAGCTGGCTTGGAGAATATATCCAGTTCAGCTATTTTAATCTTAAATTCAAATTTGCGTTGCATTCTCTGTGAATTCTCACTTTAGTGAAAACCTATATATGAATGAATACATTGTTACAATTTTTAATAAAAACTAATTATTTTCAAAGTTTTGCTCATAATATTTTTTACAGATCAAGTACTGTAACGAAAAATAACTCAAATTAGATTTAAGTATCAATACAGATTGTTGAATGCCGCACCTGTCTAGGATTTAAATAGATTTTTGTTAGTTAGATCTAACCCTATACCAATCTTAACCTTATCCTTATTCCTCCCTTACCTCTAGCCCTATGATTGCCCTAAACTTAGCTCTAACATCCCCTAAACTTAGCTCTAACCTTAACCATGCCCCATCCCTAATCAAGCACTAACTCTAATCCAGCATTAAAATCAAATACATTAGCACTAATCCTAACCCTAAACTATTCCTAATCCTAGCACAGAGGGATTCCCTCTGTTCAGATCAGTATGGACATCAGCAGAGGGATTTCCCAGCTCGCACAGTACAGAGCACTCCATACTATGTGATTGCAGCACCACTGGGAGATATTCCTCTTATGCTGCATTTTCTGCATGATGTCCCTGTGATCGTTGCTGGTCAGTCAGGCATAGCCTATATTTCCAGTTTGAGCAGGGATTTAACCCTGCTTGAAAAGTAATGAAATGAAAAGTAAAGCCCATTATTTTCAAGACAGCATTGAAAATCCAAACAAGAGTTTAATTGAATACAAGAAATCTGCTGAGAAAGCTCTGCTGGTTAATTCTTCAAGTGTAGAGCTTGTTTACTGCTTGGGAATTTTGGTTCTATAAGTTCAGTACGTGTAAGAGTCACATCATCCTGTACCTCCACCCAGATCAATAAAATAGGTACCATTATGTTTCATTACCACATATATCCCATGAGATTCTCGAAAATTACCAGAACTTCCCTCTAAGGTTATTTTTAAATCATACAGAGAATGTTTCAAAAATAATCTGACCATGCTAATTCTGCCTCCCTCCACCCCCATGTTTCAGATGAATACAAAAGTAAAATTTTAGGTTACTAAGCAAGGTTTTCTATTTTCCCATTTTCTCCATATCCTCATTCTTCTTTCTTGTACTCAGGCTGATAGACACAGATATTCGCTGGTATGAAGATGGCTGGGAAGCAGAAGGTAATGATAAAAAAGTAGTTTTTGCAGAACATACATTTTTGTAATTATTAACTATTTCCTACTTAACTGCAACTGCTTCATTAAACTAAAGTTGTTTTGGTGACTAGAGTGTCCCTTTAGAGACCAATGATGGATTCATATCATCATAACATGCCATCTTAATAAGATTCTACATAAGAATATAGTATCTTGATATGATTGCAGGGCTGTATACAGCTGGGACACAGGATATTTCGGGATCAGATTGTGATTCTAAAGGATTTATGAATTTGTTTCTTAAGGGCTCAATAGTACTGCAGTCCATCACTTCTTATTCTTTGCTTAACTTCTGAAAGACATCTCTTGCAGTCCATATTAGACGTTTGCAGTATATTGCTCTAATGAATGTTAAAACATCCATCTGCAACTTCTAAAAATCCTTCAATATCTCCTATAATAGTCATAATATCTCATTACCTATGTGAATGTTTATTGCATCCTTTTCTCTCTCAAAACTAGAGATATTATGAATATTGATAATTATTACTGTAGTATCAGACCCTGTTACTATACATATCACTCCTACCAATCTTCTTCCGTTCTGCCATCCTGAGAACATGGTCTTGCATTTCTTACAAGACATATCCAAGCATTATTCCTTTTAATCCGTATGGGCTTTAGCCGAACATCACTCTGTTAGCTCCTTCCTTACTCCTCCAGAGCATCATTCACAGGTTCTCTGTCCTGAATCGTGCCCATAGATCAACTATTATCCTATGGCATAAAGAGCATCACCGTTTAACGCAACTTGTAAAATTTAGAGAGGCCTCATTAACCTTCATTGCTTAGTATTGATGAACATGTCTGCGTTATCCATTCATCTGCTTTTGTCTTTCATAGGATCTCAGAGCTCCAATAGTGGAGCGAGTAACTTCCAGCTGGTACTAGACAACATGAGTGCAGATGTTAAGGTAAGGAAGTGGAACAATTTATTTAGTTAATATCTTACAGCATTGATTTTTTCATTTTTGCTCTGATAGAGTGGCTGTGTATCTATACTATATGTTAGTCTGAAAGGAACGCTCCAAGCACGATAATGACCACAGCCAGCTAGTCACCTGTTGTCCTCCAAGAGTAAATAATGGTTTGACAACTTACCGGAGGTCTGCTGAGAGCCTGTCCCCAGCTAATCAGCTGCTGGAAACCCCTCTAAGGAGCTTAAAGTTAGCTTCACTGAGCTAAACCCAGTTGAACAGGGACATACTGACTGGTTGAGATCAATAGGTGAATTGGGGATAACAACACACAAGAAGGACTTGGGAATTGTTATAGACAACAAACTATGCAATAATGTGCAATGTCAATCAGCAGTGGCTAAGGCTAGTAAGGCATGAAAAGGGGCATTCATTCTCAGGATGAGAAATCATTTTGACTGTTTATAAATCACTGGTAAGACCACATCTTGGATATAATGGCACTGGAAAGAGTGCAGAGGTGGGCTAAACAATTATTAAAAGGAATGGAACATTTTAGCATGAAGAAAGGTTAACAAATATAAACCTCTTTAGTTTAGAAAAACATCACCTTGGAGGGCGGATATGATAACATTATACAAATATATCCGGGGCCAATACAAACCCTTATGTGCAAACAAACAGGACTTTACATAGGACACAAGGTCATGCATTCAGACTGAAAGGAAGAAGATTTAGTCTAAGGCAAAATAAAGGTTTATTTACCGTAAGAATAAGGATATGGAATTCACTGCATAAAAAGTGGTTTTATCAGAGTCCGTACAGATGTTTAAACAGAAACTAGATACATACTTACAAAAACTGAATATTCAATGATATGATTTTTCAACTGTAGGGTAATAGCTTCTTGATCCAAGGATAAATCTGACTGCCATTCTGGGGACAAGAGGGAATTTTTTTTTTAGTTTGTTGCAAAATTGGAAGTGCTTCAAACTGTTTTTTTTTTTGTTGTTGTTGCTTTTTTTTGGATCAACAGCAAAAAACAGCATGTGAGGAAGGCTGAACTTGATGGACACATGTCCCTTTTCAGCTTATGTAATTATGTAACAGCTGAGTGTTCTTAGCCAATGAGCATACCTCAGTTTAGCTATGTGGTCAAATCTTTCTGCTGCAGGGGAGGTGCGGACGGGAACCCACCAAGACCCAAGTAAATTGTGAAACCATTCTATTTTGGTTATGGTGCTTAGAGTCTTCCATTAAAGCATGTGTAAGAGAGCGTGACATATACGGATAATGGTTATTGATCCAAAAGAAAGCCTGCATTGTTGCAATTTCCAATGTTGTCTTTAACATAAAATACTTATCGGTACATTAACATGTTCTCCATAATAAATGCATTTCTCTCACCCTGTCTATTTTTTATCTCTAGGCGCATTTCCCTCGACCCAGTCCTGTTTAGGAGAACAATATGTGCCATGAAAGATAAACAACTACATATGAGTAATTATTGTACGCACAGAAGCTGTAAACCGGCATCCTGCATTCCACTCGGCGTATATTACTTATAAAATATATACCAAATAACTAACAGAGGAGAAATAAGCTATCAACATGCAAACTTTTTGTATGGTAAATGTCTAAGCCAATCAGATTTTTCTGGCACAGCCCTCCCATAAAACAAAACAACTGCCTCCATGTTTCTATATATTTTTATATATCACTTATATAAATTAAATATATATTTATTAAATATTTATGTAATTCATAAAGCGAAATGTATTTATAAATCTGTGTAATTTATTTTGTTATATTTATTTATTTAAATAATGAATAAAATAAGAAATTTGTAGTCCAAGCATTTGGATTACAAATAAGAATGTAATATTAGCTAATGTGCAATAAATATGCTTGTTTTGCAAACATTACGGTTTTCTGAATTTATTTACAATTTAGTTTAAACATTGAAAGATTTATTTACTAAAGTAAGAATTCAACGCATGGTCAAAAGTTTCCAGTTTGGTCATTTTGATCTTAAATCTGAAATTCGCTTTGAATTCTCACTTTATTGAATAACCCAGTAAATTTAATTTTAAAGGGGCATCCCAAGCACCATAAGCACTTATGCTCTTTGTATAGATTATGGCACAAAGTGTTCCCTGTTCACATCTCCCTTTGTTACAAAATCATTGCTGCTAAACATTCATTTACTGAATGGCTGTCACTTTTGAAGACGGCAGGCGAAGCCCAGGAATTGTATAGTCTGAGCGGGGATCAGTGCAGACTTGGGCCTGTGGACTATGAATCCCAGAGATTCCAACAAGTGTACCATATATCCGGTATGTTGTAATAGGAGGGTGTTCGTCCTGCAGAACAGGAGGATGTCGTCCAAGTATATAATGCGTCGGATCCTTCGTGTTCTGAGATGGGCCACTTCTGGTTTTAGCATCTTTGTGAAACACCACGTTGCAGAGCTGAGACCGAAATAGAGCTAATGTTCCACTTTTATTCAATGTGCACCGTAACCTTTGTACTGAATACTATGTTGACTTACAATTCTTGGCTGTGAGGATATTTATTAATGCAAAGAAACATTAAAAAAAAAAGATGCAGCAAACTGATAGAAGTCCCTGGATTATGGCATATATTCACATGCCTCATAACAATTTCCTGATTTGGGAGTCTTGTCCCTCTGTTTCACTTTATTTTCCAGATGCCCCAATACAAAAAGAGGTCAAGAAATGGTGGAAAAAGATACAGCCATATCCGAAACTCTGCAAACTGGTAATTTTGTAACAAAGAGGGGATTTTACCAACAAAGGTTCTCAAACTTTATCATACATGAACTTCTGCGGCTTCTATTTGCAATGTAATCTACTTCCTGGTTGAATTTGAAAGGGTATAAGGCACCATTTCATATGCTTCTTTTAATCCATATTGCACTTGCCCAAAATTCTTTGGGAATTATCCAAAACGTAACATACTTTGTCCTTGATTTACTTTGAATCGGAATCAGGAATTATTCCATTCATATTAGAAAAAAAATCAAAAAAACTTTAAATTATTTTTCTACTGAACTCACCGTAAAAGTATATGGGAATTTTATAGATAGATCATTTTGAGAAAAAAAAAAAATCTACCAGATTTATGGGGTATTTGGATTATATAGCCTGGTAAAATACTCTAAAATGGGACATGGGCACAGCGTAAAAATTTAGTTTGAAAAAAACTGGAATGGCTGTGTCCTAAATGTGCCCCTCCGATGTCCACATATACCTGGCAAAGGTACATACGGGGGTATTGCTGTACTCAGCCGACATAGCTGAGAAACATATGAAGTATTATACAGTCGTAGCACACATAAGGTTTGCAAAATACTGTGCAAACTCACTTTGTATGTCAAAAAGGCAGAAAAAACGCTTATTACCACTACACCTGGTACAAGCTAGCGGAAAAATGATACCTTTCGAAATACCCTGGGGTGTCTACTTTAAGAAATGGAAGGCCTTTGTGGGGTAGTTTGAATTTAAAACCTGCGAAGATGCTTGGAAATTGCACATAGGCCCAGCGTCAAAATTCAAGGTTCGGTAAAAACGGATATGGCTTGGTCTGCTATATGACACTGTAGTTTCACGAAATAGTGCCAAAGACATTCATTGGACTTAGCTGAGCATAATTTGGGAGGTTTGAACTTAGTGGCACATATGAAATATACAAAATGCACAGCAAAAATGCAATCTGTATGTAAAAAATGCACAAAATTATTTTTTACCACATTCTTTGGCATATATTGGTGAAAAAATGGGGGCCTGTTAAGGCACAATATGCACCTTATGAGATACCCTGGAGTGTCTACTTTTACAAATGGTAGGCCTTTGTGGTTTTTTTTTAAAAAGGCATACTGTTATAATACCCCAAATGGAAGCTAAGGCTCATTAAATCCGTCTCTCAAAATTCTACTGTGAATACTGAAAAGGACAGGTATCCTATATGGCACTGTAACTTCACGAAATAGTGCCAAAGACATACAATGGGGGTGTCATTTTACTCAGCAGATGTAACTGAACACAAAATAAAACTTTGTACAGGAATAGCACACACCAACATTACAAAATATACATGAGAACTTTGTTATAAGTTTGTGTGCCAAAAACCAAAAAATACACAATTTTACTCCAATATTTAGCAGAGGTTGGCGGTGAAATGGCTACGTAGAAAGTGTCAAAACAACCTTAGGTAAATAGCCCGTGATGTCTACTTTATATAAATATATACTTTTGTGTGGCAATTTTGTTTTCTTTTATGGCTATTAAGCTTACAAGACAAACATACCAAATTCTAAAATCGCCCCACATTAAAAGTTTAGTTTACTCCTTGTGCTTTGTGACCTGTAACTACCAAAAAAACGTAAAATCTCAGACACATTATATGTTCTGTAAATCAGAACAACTAAATGAATTTATTTTTAATTACTTTCCTTAACCTGCACTAATTGTGCATACATTATTATTGCAAAAACTGTAAAAAAACACAAATGTTTTATTATTTTGCATTTTTCTGTATTTTTTTTTATAATAAATAAGCATTTATATATATATATATATATATATATATATATATATATATTTATATATATATGTTACATCAAATTAAAGCCCTTTATGTCCTTTATAAAATGGTATATAATATGTGTTGGTGCAATAAATTTGTAAAATGCAAATTGCAGTTGAACGCAAACAGCAAAAAATGAAAAACATGCTGTTGACATTAAGTGAAAGCAAGCTTTTGAAGCTCTATCCTTAAGGGGTTAAAAGTGCTAATACACACCTATAAAGCACTTAACAATTCTAGCCCCACCTATATCTCTTCACTGATCCATAAGTATGTCCCTTCTTTGTCTGTCTGCTCTGTCCATGACCTCCTCCTGTACCTGCTCGCACCCATATGGCCAACTCACGCTTGCAGCACTTCTCGCGGGTGGCTCCCTTCCTTTGGAATACCCTGCCTATCACCATTAGACTGTCCCCTAATCTTCAATCATTTAAAAAGTGCCTTAAAACTAATCTCTTCAGGAAAGCTTATGACCTCCCAGAGTAACCTCTATAATAATATTGTAAAGCACTATGGAATTTATTGGTGTTATATAAATGCCAATATTATTAATAATAATAATAATAATAATGACAGTTGCGTGAGAAGAATCAAGGTGAGAAGAGGGCAATCTATTAACAGTTTAATTTATATGCTTTCCAAAGGAACTGAGGTTTAAATGATCTTTTGAATTAACTGAGACTGAGTGAGAGTCTAACAGAGAAGGGAAGGGAGTTCTACAGAAAAGGTGCAGCCCTGGAGAAATCTTGAAAGTGAGATACCAAACAGAGGATAGACCCAGGTCTTCATGTTTGTGTTTAGGTAGGTAGGTAGGAGCAGCATTGTGTAGAGACTTGTAAGAAAGTACCAGAATTTTATATTGAGCCCTATATCTTACGGGAAGCCAATGCAGGGACTGACAGAAGGGGAGGCATGGGAGGTGAGGGTGGACAGGAAGATGAGCCTCAACACCACATTCATTATATACTATAATGGGGCAAGCTGGGAACACATAAGACTACTGAGAAGCGGATTGAAGTAGTCAAGGCAAGAGAGAATAGTGGCATGGTCCAGCAACTCAGCCATGTCTGGTGTTAAATAAGATACGCACTATGTTTATGTTTATGTGTGGTTACGCACTATGTTTTTGAGATTGAAATGGCAGGATTTGGTGATCGACTGGACATAGGGGTGAAAGAGAAGTTGGAGTCGAAGAGAACAACTAGGCATCAAGCCTGTTAGGTAGAATGCAGTTAGGTAGTGCTATTGAATTGGAGGCAAATAGTAGCAACTCTTGATGTAGGAAAGGTAAGCAATTCTGTTTTGGACAGGTTCGTTTTAAGGAAGTAAGCAGCCATACAGCAAGAAATAGCAGAGAGGCAGTCAGAGATACGAGTCAAGAGGGACAGCGAGAGATAGGGAGAGGACAGGAATATTTGCATGTCTTCTACAAAGAAATTATATAAGAAGCCAAAGGAGCAGATGAGTTTTCCAAGGGAGGCAGAATAGATTGAGAAGAGTAGCAGACCAGAAAAAAAGAACATCGGGCAACACCAACAGAGAAAAATTGGGGAGAAGAGGCATAGTTTGGAGAGGTAAGAGGAGGCTGGGAGAGGTAGAAGGAGCACCAGTAGAGATCAGTATGTTGTAGACAAAGATTACAGAGCATGAGAAGACCCTCGCCTGGTTTGACATTTACCTCCTCCAGGCCTCTCCACGCTGCACTGGAACATGCTGCACCAACGGAGACCGCAACTTTCGAGCTGCATCAGCCGAAACAGTTCTCCGACTGGATGTTCTAGGTGTGCATTTATTAAAAATGGGAAGGTGGTGACTTAATTATAATCTGCAACTAGAACACTATAGCTTTAGGATAACAGGTTTGTATTCCTAATACTATAGTGTTCCTATAAGGTAAACCAACTTTTTGTTTATATTAAACTGTGTGATTTCACCAGGCCTATAAATGACATTAATTTAATTGAGTTAAACCAATACAGTATATGTAAGGCATTATTCTGCTTGAAGGTGAATCTCCACTCATCTCTTAAAAATGAAATTTCCTCAAGAATTGCCCTTTATTTTGTGCCATTTACTCTGCCTCCAAATCTAAATCTAATCTAACCACAACATGACGCTACTACCACCATGATTCACCATGGGAGATTTTTGCAAAATGATGAGCACTGTTGGCTTTGTGCTACATATATTACATATTGCCATATAAAAACTTTTCAAATGTTAGCGTTTCAGACTAGGTTTTTTGCCTTCTTTTGGATCAACAGCAAAAACATATGTGAGGAAGGCTGAACTTGATGGACACAAGTCTCTTTTCAGCTATGTAACTACGTAACTATGTTACTGCCTGCCACATGCTAAATCATAAACACGATACAATGTATTGATTTTAGCAATGGCATTCTTCATGTTATCTGTTCAAAAAGCCTAAGTAGGTTGTATTTTCTGGGTTCTTCAGTCTCAGATCTCACACGCTCGTTCAAAATTACCATTGCATCTCTTACTAATTCCCTCCTTTCCCATTACTGTGTTTTGGTGGATGGCCCTCTCTAGGTAGATTTAGCAATGCTCTGTGAACTGAGCAATATTCGGAATGTATTATTTAAAACTTACCATGCTTGGCACTGCTCCAGAACGTTATCACAGACTTGGTTTAATTTGTCTTCGCAAGGTTGTTTGTTTAAGTGTTTTCATTTCAAGATCATGTGACTCTTTGTGTCCCAAGCGGGACATATGATGACAAAGAATAGTGGAAAAAATAAAGCCATATCATAATTTCTGTAAACTGGGAATTTTCAACAATGATAGAATGTCATCAGTGAAGGTTCTCAAACTTTAACAGGAATCTGTTGGCCTTTAAAAACTTAATTTTATTAAAGTTATCACAGGAATCCGTGAATGTGCTTCTTGGAATGCAAAATGCACCTGCCTAAATTTTGGGGGGAATTATATCCTAAATTCAGCACACTTTGGCCTTTTAAAAAAAAAAAAAAACAACTTCTAGAAGATTGTGATAATTTCTGATTCTGATTCAAACAAATTAAATTGAGGCCTTTCTAAGTTACATTTATTCCTCTGTTGGTAAATCTGATAGTATATTTACATATTTACCACTAGGTGGCAACATCACATAACCACATATATTCTTTTTCAACAATTGAATATAAAATTGCAGGTTGGTTGCTGCCACCTTAAGCTTGTGCTTTCACTGGGCCTTTCAAATATATCCAGTTTGCTGGTTTTAAACCTCTCCAATGTATCTCTGACATCACTCTACATGAAGGTGAATCTCCACCCTTGCCTCTGACATATGAAATTTCCTAAATAATTGTTCTATATTTGTCTACATCCGCTCTGCCTTCAATTCTGACTAGTTTTCCACTCCTTGCTAAAGAAAAGCATCATCGCAATGTGAAGCTGCTACCACCCTGATTTACCATGGAGGATTTTCTCAAAATGATAAGCACTGTTGACTGTGATATACAAAATGTTCTTAATGTTGCTGTGTCTGGCATATGCTAAATTACAAACACTGTTCATAAAGCCCAAATTGGTTGTTGTATCCAAAGTTCTTCAGTCTCATATCTCACCAGCTCCTTCAAACTTACCATTAGCCTCTTGGTTGCATCTCTTACTAATTCTCTCCTTTCCCGTCTTTTCCAGAAACTTTTCCAGACTGTGTCACGGTGGTGCCATTGACATTCTGATTTTTAATAATGGATTTAGCAATGCTCTGTGAATTGAGTAATATTCGATATGTATTATTTAACACTTACCCGGCTTGGTACTGCTCCAGAACTTTATCCCAGACTTTGTTTAATTTGTCTTTGCGAGGTTGTTTGTTTAGGTGTTTCAAGATCATGTGACACTTTAATTGTGTCCAGATAATCAATTATATGAATTCTGATGGCAGCTGGATACATCTGAGCTTAAAAAAGAAACACAAAAGATTTAGATGCTCACTGTATACTTGTAGTGAAGGCAGCAGTCAATCTTACAAGGATCTCCAAAACCTTGTAGAAATAAACTATAACAAAAACAAAAAGCAGATGACTGTGCCTAACAAACGGTGTAACCCATAGTTGAGGTTATATATATAATAGATATGCATACATACGACTGTGAGATCTTTATCCTTTACACAATATTTGACATCTCAAAGAAAAAAGAAAAGAACAATCATAGTGCAATATGTCCTTAAAAATGCACATATACAGAGAACTCAATTATACTTTATGGAGCTACAAAGAGCTCTGCTGTATTGAGCGTGAGTGTTACAATCTCTTTCTCAGGATGTATATTCAGCAGTGGAGATGGTGGGCATAGTCAGTGTATCAAATATGTGGAGACAAGAGTGAAGATATCCAATAGTGCAACATGTATAGCAAAGTGACTGTGCATTTATAGCAGTAAGTATCCTACTCACATGAACTAGAGCATTGACCTGCTCTAGTGTGGAAGCGCTCTTGTGGTATAATCCCCACCTGGGATATGTGTGGATCAGGAGGCCAAAAAATAAATAAATAGGTGACAATCTGGAATCAATTCAGTTTAAAAATGAATTAATTTTATTTTAATACTTCAAATTAGTTTTAAAAATATATATTGTATTTTAAAAAAATCCAAATGGTAGAAAACACACTTTACACGTTTCACCTTTTCATCAGAAGTGTGGTTTGTTAGTGCACATTATCAGTTTATATAGGCAGATTGTCAATGTAATTAACACAAACCGGTGTAATCAAACAATGATCATTGGCTTTCTTCAAAGCACAATTTACAATAATGGATCCTATCGGTAGGTTTAGAAAACTTGTGTTTGAGTCTTTTTTTTTAGTGCTTCTCGCATTCTTTCGTAACACTGTCAGGGGAATCAGTTCTTATTGGTGGTCACAGGCGTCACTCAAACATAGTGGCTTGCGCATTTCCATTGTGTCAATGGTCACATGGATGGATGACTGGATGGATGGATGACTACTTGCAACCAACAGGGTTTTTTTTACTTATTTTATTCAATTAATATTCATGTCATAATCAAAATATTACTTTCATATCACCTTCAAAGTGTTTCATTCCTTGATGTAACACCACTCTCAAGCGACGTGATTATATCTAATATTTCTGATTCCAGCCATTGTATGTTACGTTTAGGATATACTCCCCCCCCTCAAAGAAATATGGGAAAGTGCATTGTGGATTCCAAGTAGCACATTCAGTGATGTCTTATTTCCTTTCAACAAGAAAGTAGATTATATTGCAAATAGAAGTATGTGTACATGAATGACGTTAAAGCTTAAAAACCTTCATTGGTAAAATCCCCTCTTAGTTGAAAATCACAAATTTACAAAGGTTATGATATGGTTTCACGTTTCCCACCATTCCTTGTCCTTTTCTAGTTTAGGGACAACAAGAAACTAATGTGGAACATTGGGACCCTGAAATCAGGACTGTCCCACCAAAAGCGGTTAACATGTTGGGAGGCATGTGAACGTATCCCATCATCCAGAGGTTTCTATTAGTTTGTTGCTTCATTTACGTTTATTTTCCGGAATAAATATCCTCACAGCCAAGGATGGCAAGTCAGTGATGTTTGCTGTTCAAAGGTTATAGCGCACATTGAGTTCAAGGCATTGTAGCAAAATCTATGTGACACATGTTTCCTCCAGAAGATGGCAGCATTTCCTAATATTGGAATATTTGTTTAGAAACTTTCATACGTGTTTGTAATTTGGCAGCAAAAAGAATTTAAGCACACTTATCAATCGAGACTGAACTGTAGATTATCTTTCGTTAATTCCCAGGTTTCACGCCTGCTTGCTTTTACTGCCTGGTATTTAATTTAAATCAATACTTTGTCACTGATTTTTCACAATCCCCTCTCCTTTTCTTTACTTTTGTTCGTCTTTTAATCTTACTTCCTTATCATGTAGGGCTGTTTTTCTATATCTGCCTCATTTAAAAAAATAAATTCATGGATATACACTTCAAGATTAAATGAAAAAAAGATCAAACTCTATAAA
>OW240914.1:30080413-30100413 GCA_933207985.1 Pelobates cultripes
GGGGGGTGGGGTGGTGAGGCTTAGGGTGAAGGGGGTGGTGAGGCTGAGGGGGGTGGGGGTGTTGAGGCTGAGGGTGAAAACGGTGTGGGGGTGGGTGTGGTGAGGCTGAGGGTGAGAGAGCCTACCTTCTTCCCTGGTGGTCCGGTGGCCACTGCTTCCGGTCTGCAGCTCCGCAGAGCTGCAGACCATGTAATATCACGACCATCAACCATTGGCCGGTTTTCGTGAGACACATGGTCTGCAGCTCTGCTCACTGCGGAGCTGCAGACCTGTGTTTGCGGTGGCTTGCTGGTCAACCAGGAGGGGCCTCGCACCCGGCGGCATACCGGGCAACCCGCCGGGCCCCCTTCCTGGTGTCAGGTCCTCGGTCACTGACCGAGGACCTGACACAGTCTGCAATAAGGCGGTTTAAGCGGCCGCTAGGCCCCAGCCAGCGCGAGGCCTTAGGCAGCCGCCTAAACCGCCTAATTAGAGAGCTGCCTCTGTTGCATAGTATATAAACATATATATACTTTGTGCTACCTCCCTTTGCCAAGATGACAGCTCTGAGTCTTCTCCTATAATGCATGATGAGGTTGGAGGCAAGGGACCTGAGATCATTCCTTTATACAGAAATTCTCCAGATCCTTCAAATTTCGAGGTCATCATTGGCAGACTCTCCTCTTATGTTCACCCCACAGTTTTTTTATGGAGTTCAGGTCAGGGGACTAGGATGACCATGGCAGGACCTTGTTTTTGTGGTCTGTAAACAATTTCTTTGTTGATTTGTGATGTATGTTTTGATCACTGCTTGGAAATCCAACCACAGCCCACAACCCAGTCTGGCAGGTGTTTTTATTTTTTTAATATTTGTTGATATTTTATGCCATGTTGATATATGATGCCATACATTTTATCAAAATGTCCAGGTCATCTGGCAGAAAAACAGGCCCAAATTAAACCATGCGCACAGAGCCACCACCATATTTAACCATAAGGTACTTTTTCATAAGTCTTCCTCTCTGTGAGCTGGTATTTCCTACCAAAAAGCTCTGTTTTGGTTTCATCTGACCATAAAACCCAATCCCATTTGAAGTTTCAGTAGTGTCTGGCAAACTGAAGATGCTTGAGTTGTTGGATGAGAGTAGAGGCTTATTTCTTATTTCTTGAAATCTTTCCAAACCACTTTATGTGATGTCGAATTGTAGTTTTAAAGTATTTCTGATCCCAAAAAGCAACTAACTTCTACAATTCTCCAGCTGTGATCCTTGGAGATTTTTTTGGCCACTCAAACCATCCTTTTCACAGTACATTGAGACACTATAGACACATTATCTTTCAAGCCGATTCACAACATTTCCACATCTTATGTTTTGCTCTCATAGTGGAAATGGGCATTTGTAATGCATTTGATATTTTATTATATCCACTTCCTATTAAGAGAAGCTTAACAAGATTTTGCTGCACATTCCAGCTGTGTTCCTTGGTCTTACCAATTGTGATAAATGACTAAGAGAACTTGGCCTTTGTGAAACAGGAAGTCATGGTTGAACAATTTCCTCTTCCTAGTCACCCAGGTGTATAAAAAACAAAAATTAAAACATCAATGTGAATATACTTTAAATATATTTTAGTCATATTAATTCATAGGGGTGGCAATCATATATTTCACAAATATTTTTTTTGTATAAACCCGTGTTATGATATTGTTTGATATCCATGAGAGCCGAGTAATGTTTGTGCATTTTTTGAACAAAACATGAAAAGGTTAAACAACAAGCACATTTTAACAGCCTTTTTTGCCCAATATTAGTGAAGGGCATGATTTTAGGTGGTCATGTCTTGTTACAGTTATCGAAACATGATCTTTATACGTGCAGCTTTTCCTATGTTCCTTCACATACTTGTCTCTGTTAGATTTGTTCTGTAACGTTTTTACTTGCATAATTCTAATTACTGTTCTTGCAATATTTGAAGACCCACACAATACTATCAGTTCTTATGCTGAGGGTTGGCAACAACTGAAAGGAAACACCAAGTAACAAAACTACACAGGCTACAGTGCACAGTGCTCGCTCTGTCACTATCTCCTTTCATGCCAATGCATAGAACTGCAGTGTTTTGCAAATAACACTGGAAAATGCACCTGTGATGATCTGTGTATAATGTACATCATGTTCATGCAGGTGATTTGTATGGCAACCGTAGTTACCCAATGAGCCCCCAAGAGTAGCTTAATGGAAAAAGCATGAAAATTAGAGAAACTATTTGGAATTTCAATAGAATACCTGCAGAATAACTGTTTCCACAATTGAAAATACTTAATACATAAATTTATGCTATAAATACTTTGCACCATTACATAAGAGGTTTTTTTTGTTTGTTTTCTTTTAGATATCTGCAGCTCTCCCATTTAAAAAGGTGGACGGACAAGGATTGGTAGGAGTAATGCGTTGTTTAAAGGGATACTGTAGGCACTGTAATCCCTGCATCTAATTGAAATGGTTATATTGTCTGGAGTACCCAGACACAGTCCCTTCGTTCAGTGCTACACCATTTTAGCTTTTTAATGTTAAATAAGAGTTCACTGCAGCCTGCTCAGACTTTTGAGCAAGCATTACTATCATCAGATTGTCTGGAGTACCCAGACACAGTCCCTTCATTTCAGTGCTACACCATTTTAGCTTTTTAGTGCTAAATAAGAGTTCACTGCAGCCTGCTCAGACTTTTGAGCAAGCATTACTATCATCAAAAATGAGTTGACCATTGCTGGAATTAGTTGCTTTAGATAAGGAGGAGAATAATATCTCCCTTAGTTATATTTCCAGTGTGGGTCGAGCAATGGCAAGGGGACACAGAAGCCCCTCTAGGAAAGCATTAATGCAACACATACGGATTCGCTCCCGAATGCTCAACATAGGCATCAGCTCCCCAATGCTCTTGCATGAGAGCATTGGATTGGACCACGCTGGAGGAGGTTCTGCTTCTTCCATGATGTCACAAGAGGAGGAGATATTAGCAGGGTCGAGGGAGCCTCAAAGTTAAAGCTCTGTGGGAGGAACATCATGAAGGTAAATTCTGATTTGTTGAACAGATGGATCATTTACAGTGTCACTAAAAACCAACGTATGAGTCTCTGTAATAGAATGTTGTAAAATCAGGATGGATGATGCATAATTAATTAAGGAATGCAAATTTGGTTGTCAGTCAAATTCTACTGCAGTAATAAATGTACACTTCCTTATAAAGATAAAACTTTTAAATGCTGATACATTATATCTTATCTTCATTTACTAGTTAATATATAGCAAAGTGAAGCATTTATTACTGTAATCAATCAAATCAGTGCATTTAACCATACTTCTTATGATGAATGTGATTTTTTTTTTTTGAGAACATACCTAATTGTTAATTATTATTAAATAACTATTATCTATTCAGTATGACAGTGACTCTGTCTGTAAACGCCTGTCTGCCAGGTTTTCGATCATATATGTAGTTGTAATCAAAATTATTCAACCTCCTTTGAAAATTGGGTTTATTGTCAAAATGTACAGACTTTTATCTGTTTGCATCGAACATATCAAACAAAAGCAATTGAAATCGCTCAACACTACGAAAGTGACTTCCCTATAATTCAATTAAAAATGCAATGTATGGCTTGAATAATTTTTACTGCAACTGTATATCTATCCTGCAATGTGTAACCATGTCCTAAATGCCTGGTCCCCTGCAAATGTTGTCTCGTCTCTTGCATCCATTTTGTTGTGGGTAATGTGCTACAATTTCAATTAAAATGTTAAGACGTTGATGCCTTGGTAACAGAATTTGCAATGTAGTTTGAAAAGTTATATCTACCAAGTTTCCCTATTTAGGAGAGCAGTCCCTATTTTGTGTCCAAATTGCTCTATCCCTCTTTTCTACGAGCTCCGTATTGTTGTTGCGCCTGAGTGTCTAACAGAGCTTCACAGCAATAATACTCCCAGTAATGTGTATTTAAACTACAATAAATGTGTTTATAAATCAGTATGTGTAGATTAGATACATTGTTCTTGTTCTAAATTACATTTTAGTTGTATAAATTCCAACTAGTAAATCACCTAAAATTTATCAGTTCACACCCTTATTCACACACCTATCATTTTTTGATATTTCAATATTTTAAAAAAAAGAGTCATTTTCAAAGTGTATCCAAAAATAACTATGTTTTGATTGTGATCATTCCTTCATAAACTCTCAGATTAAAATCTGTTTTCCTTTGATACATTACCCCCCCCCCCATAGCTTTTTTCATTTTCTGTATATATGCCTTAGATTACATGTACATGTATGTATTACTACCACAACAAGATGACATAGTCTTAAATTAGAGGGACAAAGGTTTAAAAATAATATCAGGAAGTATTACTTTACTGAGAGGGTAGTGGATGCATGGAATATCCTTCCAGCTGAAGTGGTAGAGGTTAACACAGTGAAGGAGTTAAAGCATGCGTGGGATAGGCATAAGGCTATCCTAACTATAAGATAAGACTAGGGACTAATTAAAGTATTTAGAAATTAGCACAAAGAAGGGGGTAGTGTACCTACACAGTCTGGAATTGAAGTAAAAAAATCATGACTTACTTAGAAATCTCGGAGATAGCGGACTAATTACTACCATACATAGTACCGGATTAACAAAATCAAAAAAATAAATACATTTTATTCACGAAGACTTTTAACAAAAACGATGTGTGGTGAATGTGTCTGTGTACAAACGTTTAGAAAACAGGGCAGACTAGATGGGCCGAATGGTTCTTATCTGCCGTCACATTCTATGTTTCTATTTCTTTTTTGTTTTTGCTCACCGGATATTTTTTTTTTTTTTTTTACTGTGGGCTTTAATTTTTTTATTTAGGGTAATAATTGTTTATCTTTTTTAATTAATGAACACACCATGTAAACAACAAAATAAAATGAAGAATAAATGTAGCTATTTCTAATATCTAAATTGTGACTCCCGTATGTGTTTTGTGTTGCACCACCGAGAACACATACACTGAATTCAAACATACAATTATATTTTGTACAAACACATATATTTTCATTTTCAGACAGTTAAGAGTCTGCGTAGAACTGACTAGAGCGAATGGAATGGTGTGAGTGGTCAGGAAATGGAAAGTGTCACCATGGATCGTAGAAAGGGTGTTATGGGAAAGAGCAACATGGCAGGACCGACAATGAAAATATAGAGCCTTTGCTGGAAAGATGGAGATATAATAAAAACTAAGGCATGTTCACTCCAAGCAGGGACATGCAGTCACTGGGCAGAAGTAACTTGGAGAAACATACACAAGAATAGAGAGCACGGGTTGAGTCGTACACAAGTCACTTAGAAGAGGACAAATCAGCGCAATTGGCTTTGTCTTTGTTTTAAAAATGCCTTCTCGTAAAGTCTGCAAGCTGTGGAAGACAGAAAGGCCAGGACAGGGTTAAAACGGCAAACATAAATTCCAACCTGAAGAAAAATGTTAACATTGATCTCCTTGTGTCATACAAATGACGGACTATGAAACATGTCCTGTGGGTGGAGTGGAACTAAAGCAAGAACAAAGCAACATGTGAAAAGTCCCTTATAAATCAACAAGGTTTTATGGTTTTAATACATGTTTACATTGTATTTTGTATTATGAACCTCTCTATAGAATGTATTGAATATATTTTAGATTATGGACCTTTCTAAAGAATGTATTGAATATATTTTATATTATGGACCTTTCTATAGAATGTATTGAATATATTTTAGATTATGGACCTTTCTATAGAATGTATTGAATATATTTTATATTATGGACCTTTCTATAGAATGTATTGAATATATTTTATATTATGGACCTTTCTAAAGAATATATTGAATATATTTTATATTATGGACCTTTCTAAAGAATATATTGAATATATTTTATATTATGGACCTTTCTATAGAATGTATTGAATATATTTTATATTATGGACCTTTCTATAGAATATATTGAATATATTTTATGTTATGGACCTTTCTAAAGAATATATTGAATATATTTTAGATTATGGACCTTTCTGTAGAATGTATTGAATATATTTTAGATTATGGACCTTTCTATAGAATGTATTGAATATATTTTATATTATGGACCTTTCTAAAGAATATATTGAATATATTTTACATTATGGACCTCTCTAAAGAATATATTGAATATATTTTAGATTATGGACCTTTCTATAGAATGTATTGAATACATTTTAGATTATGGACCTTTCTATAGAATGTATTGAATACATTTTAGATTATGGACCTTTCTATAGAATGTATTGAATATATTTTAGATTATGGACCTTTCTATAGAATGTATTAATATATTTTAGATTATGGACCTTTCTATAGAATTTATTGATTAAATGCAGAATGTAACAATTTTCTTGGTGGGTTGGAGGATTTTGTTCAAATTCCCTTTTAATTTCCTAGCAATTCTCACTTTGGTGAATAACCATGTATATCTGATTTCATTTTACAGTAGGTAACCTGTGTGTAGTTGAATGTTAAAGGAACACTTCACTGTCTAAATACAGACACATTTAAAATCACTTTTTTAGTTAATATACCTCCATCTAAAACATGCATGCATTTAATTATACATTTTTTCATTGGAGTTATATCTAAAAACAGCTTGCAAAAACTGCAGTTCTCTTGTCTGCTGCCTTTGCAAGCTCTCCCTTTCCAGACTTTCTGTGGCTCTCCAGTCACCAACTTCTAAGTGCAGCTTAATAAGAAGTTTTTGCAAGGCAGGAGCTCTGAGCAATCACCTGACTCTTGAGCTTAGCTCCATTGAGCTAACCAAACCAGGAAGTAACAGAACCAGTTGGCTGATTGACTGCCAGTTGGGTGTAACAAGGTTAATTCACAAAAGTGTCACTTCCTGAAAAAAAAGGACTGCTCTTTGTATAAAAAAATACACACAAACACACAGTCATCCCTTTTTTTAATTAAATTTGTGCTAGTGTATGTGTGGCTTAAAAGTCATTAAATGTCCAATGAACAACAATGGAAGGATCAAGATTAGCTTATATATAAAGGAACACTCCAAGCACCATAACGACTACATCATTTTATTTTAAGTAGTCAATTCCTTTTAGAACACTTTGGCTTCTAACTTGGGGTCCTCCACTACAGATTCACACTCCAGGCTAGGAGAATATGCTCTGCATTACATAGCTAGTTCAGCTCAGCAAACTCCAGGCAAGAAGTCAAACTGCAATAAAATTATTTGACTCCTTACACTGGTACTATAACCACAATGTCTGGTACCATAACCACAACAGTGCACTGTAGGTATAATGCATAGAGTCTTCCTTTAAGGACACAAAAAGGCATTTGATTCAACTAAAATTGACTTTGAGAGGAAATTATATATATTTTATTGTATGGTATAGTTCTATAATTCATAATATTAGTATTAAACAGATTTTAGACTGTTCCTTGAAATTATTTACTTCCTGAGCATGGAGTGTACATGCAAAGTATTTACTCATTCAGTAAATTTCTCTTCTTCATGCAATCCCACTTCTAGCCACTAGTTGTCAGTGTCGTTCCAGTCACAGAAACTAGTCTCAGGTACAGTACGATGGCAAAATGTTCCTTGCATAGCTGCAGTTTGCATGCCTTAGCCACTAGCAAATATTGTCGTGCTAATCACTGATATTCAGCTCAAAGCATTTATAAATTCTTAATGAGGGACGATGTCCAACAGCCACAGTCAGAAGCTTCCACATTCTAATAATATGAACTTTTATTTTCTTCTGCGAATGGCTAGCACTGTGACCTTATTTCCTTTGCCACATTGTAAAAGGAGGATAGCAATAAAATAATGTAATGATATTTGTTTAATGACTTGCAGACATTAGCTCTCAAACATTATTGTATTTAATTAACAACTCTTTAATTAACTCCAAATGGACATTCCATGAAACCACTTAGAGATCTAGCATGGGTCTGCACACCCCCCCTCACCCCCAGCAATGCTCTTGTGTCATAGCTCAGGTTATAGACTGAGGGACAAATGGGTCACTTCCGACCCCTACAATTAACGGACCACTATTGGCACCCAGACCACTTCAGTTCAATGAAGTGGTCTGTATGCCAGGTCCATCTAGGGTTAACCCTGCAGCTGTAAACATAGCAGTTTCAGAGACAGCCACTAGAGGCGCTTCGGCGTTTCTCACTGTGATTTTCACAGTGAGAAGACACCAGCGTCCATAGGAAAGCATTGAGACTATGGACTGACTGAATGTGCACGGTGCTCTTTTGCCACGCATGTGCATTCAGCGGCTGACGTCGGAAGAGGGAGAAGTGTCCCCAGCACCAAAAGAGCCCGGTGCTGGAGAAAGGTAAGAATTTAACTCCTTCACCTCCTCCTTCATCCCGGCTCCCACTCCCACATCCACTCCTGGTTGGCAAGAAAAGATAGATCTGGCTGAATGGCATCGATCTCAGTAAGGTCCCAGTTGTCTGCCCACTCAGCTCGGATGGACCAGAAGCGAGCAATGTTGGTGTCTCCGAACCAGAGACTAGTTTCAATAGTATCCCATAAGCAGAGGGTGGGGGGACCCAAGTTTGTTTTCCTGGCACTATAGTGGTCCTTTAAACGTTTACTTATAGCTGACTTAGAAAATAAGTCAGCTATATCAATTTCTGCAATTCCTTGTATAATAAATAAACCCCTCACATTATATTTGAGATGTGACTAAAACATTACCATATATATATATATATATATATATATATATATATAGTATTATCTGTCTAGATATAAGGGATGGGGTTAGGATTGAGACTGGATGTAAAATGTGTTACAAAATAAAACATAGAATCATAATTTTATATAATTGAAAATCTAATTAAACAGCACTTCAACTCTCATACATCTCATAACACACTGACACAAGGCAATAATGTTATGAGAACACTGGTTACTATAATTTCCTCAAAAGTCTATATTTTAACTTGTGAAAGTCTGGCTGGACTGAACCTATAGCAGGGGTAGATAACCTTTGGCACTCCAGATGTTGTGGACTACATCCCCTGATGCTTTGCCAGTATCATGTCTGTAAGAGCATTCTAGCTACTCAACATTCATTGTTATAATAAGCATTAACCAGACAGGTTATCATACAAAACTAATTCTAGTTTATGAGGCATACTTCTCTAGCTGTGTGTGACGCACGTAACACTTTCTCTTACCATGGGCACTACAGAAAAGAAATGCAAAATGTAAAACCAACAGACTTTGATCACAAAAACATTACTACCATTAGGTTATTTCTTAGAATTCTCACAGGTGAAGCCTGCTTATCGGGAGTTTTTTTATGGTCAATAATTCATCGTAACAGATAGGGTACAAGATGATGGGCAGATAATATGCAAATCTATGTATAATCATGTCTGTTTATTGCTTTTGACAAGGTTGTAGGTAGATCGCATCACTTTTCTTGACGTGTGCTGCCCGCAGTCCAAGGAGCTATTGTGATTGAGCTAGAAAAGTGGTTATTTTATTTATTTTAAGTTTTTTTTTTACTTTAAAGGCTATTTACATACTATAAAGTGATGATGATCTTATTTTTAGATAGTTTCTCTTTTTTTTGTGGAACTGCATATACTTAGACATTATGTTTGGTCTGGTGATCTTCATTGCACAAGATATCACATACAATAAAACAAGCAAAAGGTCTAGAAGTTATTCTAAGTGCAAAAATGTTATTCAGACCTTTTTTTGTGACTGCCTGAGGTTTTAAATAGGCATCAGTGATAGCAAACAAGTCATTATGAGCCTGGAAAATAAATAAAATAAATTGATACAAAAACGTAGAATGTAATACTGTATAAAAAAGGTAAAGGAAGAAAATATTACGGTTACTGTAGCCACAATAAACACTTTACGTCATTGAATTGTTTATAGTTGCTGGAGTCCTATGACTCTGACCCTCTGTGACAAAAGACCTGTTTTGTGGGTACCAGTGCCCTTTCATATGCTGTTCGTGCATTTGGCACTATTTATTCCCTTTATTCTGTTTACCAAACAAACTGACGAACAGCCGGACCACCCGCAAGTGGAGTGTGCAGCCTGTTAACCTCCCAGAAGCTGTGGTTAACCACAGCTTAATTGACGATCGGCTGGGGGTCGACGTTCGTATGCACGAACACGTGGTGGGGCCATCTTAAACTGTCGAACGCCCAGCGGTGTTTTGTCGTCAAACACATGGAACTGTTTTTAGACACTGTTTCACACAAACACTGCTGGGACTTCCAGACTTCCAGCAATTTGTAAAACCTCACGAACTAGACTGAGCATGATAGCTAAAAGCATGGAACTAATTCTGGACAGATTTATTCAGAATGGTCGGTGAAAACCCTTTAACTCCATGGCGATTCGACTGTGTTCATGGGATCTGAGCGCTTTTCGGTTGTATTGAGCGCTCAGATCCAAGCTATATAAAGGGGTTCAGTTGTGTGAAAGATGAGTTATGTATTTTAATATGTTTTGAAAAAGTTATAACCTGGAAATATTTTCTCTACCAGGAGATAAATACGTTTACTACGGCCACTTAACCCAATTATCTCCAGGATAGAGAGGATGAATTTTACTGTTTATGTGGAAGTGTTTTACATTGTAACTGTATGTTGATTGGTTACTGTAATTGTGTCCCAGTCCTCCACAAGGTCCATATGGGAGTTTCCCTTGCTGGATGACTTGCATAAAAGGCGGATCGTTTTACCCCTTCATGAAGTCTTGGTTCATGTTTGAGGGATTGGGAGCTATAATTCACTACACCTTCTGCTACACTTAGATTTCGGGAGACTCAGATATACTCAGCTGGAGTATTGGAGATCCGTTACACCCTCCATTCAGCATTAAACCGTTTTTGAGCAGTTGAACATTGAATGAGGGTCCCTGGCTTCCCATAGCCACAACCCTACTAGAGATGTTGCTAATGTAGAGATTACACACTTCCTTGTAGCCACATATTAATACTTCCAATGGCACTGTGATGGGTTGAATGTGGTCAGCTATCAGTCAACCACAGCTGCCCATTGCTACTCAGGCTAATGCTTCCTCATTAACCCAAGCAGCACACATGGGATGGGTTGTTTAGCATTAAACCATTGAACATAGTTTAATGCTGAATGAAAAGACAACACTTAGGGACTACAGACACTTTAACCAGCCCAATAATGCAAAGACGTTATGTGGCCTACTACAGTGTCTTTTTTAGTAACATGAAAAAAAAACAGTTTGTGGCATAATTTTGACATAACGTTTTTAAGCAATTACATTGCAATCTTCATTTTTCTGAAACAATTCTATATTTTCAAAAAGAGTGCATATATATATGTTTGCAATGTGTGTAGTGAGTGAATGTGCATGTGTATACAGTATTGGTTCATGCTTGTGTAAATATATATGTGACTTAGAATGCTTGTGTAAATATGAATCCAGAATTATGGTGATCTAGAACCCCGGTTTAACTTTTTTACTCAAGATTAGCTGGCTCTTTTGCAGGCTTAGTTTTTCTCAACAGACTTTTCTATAGCAGCACATTGTAAGCCATACCAGTGGACTAGACTTGCTCTCTCTAATCCAGCTGAACTTAAATTGTGAACTTTGCATTGACAGTACCCACCTTTGAACATCCTTACCCTAATGTCTGAGACCACCCTTTCTTATTCAAATATGGAAACTCTCCAGGTGACGACCCATCATTGTTCCATTTGGTGGGTCTACTACTGCGTTTAAGTAGTAGGTCCTCCTGTCTTGTCTTGCCCTGCTTTAAATGAATTTACAAACTACATAAGCGATTAAAAGAGGCGACAATAAAGTGAATAAAGTAATTCATACAAAGATTCAGGAACGTCTAGCATTTTTGTTTTATATCTCACTCTTTCAGAAGGTTAAATCAAACCCAAGGTTTTACAACTGTACATAACAATCACCTAATTGTGAAAGAGGGAACAGCCTTAGCAGCTTAACAATTATTATCGGTTAATAAATGTGAATTACTCGGAACTTTGTATATTGATCCTGAAACCTGGAAAATCCATAACTGATGGGATGGGTTATTTGAGCTGTCACTCAAGAATAGGTGTGCATCTGACTGTTGCTACTCAACATTTTGCATTTGGCTGCAAATTGGAGGAAGTGTAGTTAAACAGTACCTAAATGAATAGAAAATCCATGCTTTCAAATTTGTTGTCTATCCAGCTAGCATCATATAATTTACTGTTTATTTTCTAAGCTCTTAGACAGTCCCCAATATGCCTGTAGAAATGTTTTAAAAGTTATGAAAAGTGTATAATAATAATAATAATAAAAAAAAAAAAAAATATATATATATATATATAAAAAACATGGGCACAGCACTCATTCTCCCGCCTCGTTCTCGTCTCGGTGCAACTCAGTGCCTTAATATATAAATCCGGATCAAATGCACTCCAGAGGACTTCTTAATGAAAATTAATATTTTATTGTGTTTAAATCACACCAATACAGATAATCAACATTTCAGTCCATTCAAGGACTTTTTTCAAGGTCTGAAACGTTGATTATCGTTCTCACTGCATGTTACTATTAACCCCTTAAGGACGGAGCCAAATGTACACGTTGTGAACAAAACAAAATGTAAACAAAACCTGGCATTTGCGCTACATGTCTGTCCAACCATAATTCACCTCTTTCATAGTATATGCACCAACCCTTATTATATATCATTTTATTCGAAACATGGCTTTCATTTAATATCAAATATTTAGCTATGAAACATAATTTAATATGAAAAAAATGGGAGAAAATAAGATTTTTTTTGTTTTTTTAGTTCTACATTACATTTTAACTGTCAATGTCATAATACTGTTTGCTTTTACTGCAATAAAATACACATATTTGTATTCAGCAAAGTCTCACGTGTAAGACAGTACCCCCTATGTACAGGTTTTATGGCGTTTTGGGTTACAGGGTCAAATATAACACGTTACATTTGAAACTGAAATTTGCCAGATTGGTTACATTGCCTTTGAGACTGTATAGTAGCCCAGGAATGAAATTTACACCCATAATGGCATACCATTTGCAATAGTAGACAACCCAAGGTATGAAAATTACGTCCAGTCTTTTTTAGTAGCCATTTGGTCACAAACACTAGCCAAAGTTAGCGTTAGTATTTGTTTGTGTGTGAAAAATGCAAAAAACACCAATTTTGGCCAGTGTTTGTGACTAAGTGGCTACTAAAAAAGACTGGACATATCCTGTTTGCAATACCTTGGGTTGTCTACTATTGCAAATGGTATGCCATCATAGGGGTAATTTTCATTCTTGGGCTACCATAGGGTCTCAAAGGCAGCGTAACCAATCTGGCGAATTTTAATGTGAAAAAAATGAAACGCAAGCCTTATATTTGACGCTGTAACTTTTGAAAACACCATAAAACCTGTACATGAGGGGTACTGTTGTACTCGGGAGACTTCGCTGAACACAAATATTTGTGTTTCAAAACAGTAAAAAGTATTGCAGCAATAATATCGTCCGTGTAAGTGCTGTTTGTGCGTGAAAAATGCAAAATACGTCACTTTTACTGGTGATATCATCGTTGTAATACATTTTACTGTTTTGAAACACTAATATTTGTGTTCAGCGAAGTCTCCCGAGTAGAACAGTACCCCCCATGTACAGGTTTTATGGTGTCTCGGAAAGTTATAGGGTTAAATATAGTGCTAGCAAATTAAATTCCCTTTATTTTCGGCATGGGTTGTCAGGCAGGTCCAGCTAATTGTAATTAATTAAGATACCTAATTATGTAAAAATATTACATAAATATATATGTAGAATTAATATATGTATATATATATATATATACACGTATGTGTATATATATATATATATGTATATATATATATATATAATTTTTTTTAAATATTTTTATTTATATATAGGTATATAGTGATATATACGTATATATTTATGTATATAGATATATATATTATTTTGTTCTACGTGTATTTTGATATAAATATATATATTAATATCACAATACAGATAGAACGAAATAACACACATCTATATATTTTAAAATTATTATTTTTTAATTATTTTTTTAATTTTATTTTTTAACGTATTTACATATTTATTTTTTTATATTATATATAAATATATATATATAACAATAATTATATATATATTTAATCAGTATCAGTCTACGTGTAATTTGATATTAATATATATATATATATAATTATATATATATTAATAGTAAAATACACCTAGACAGTGTGTGTGTGTGTGTGTATGTGTGTATATATATACTTAGATCATATATATATATATATATATATATATATATATATATATATATATATATATATATATATATATATATATATAATGTAACTAAACCCCCATTATTTTTGCCTAGATTAGGTGTTTTTAAAAAAAAAAAAAAAAAAATCTTTCAACATTGAATTTGCTGTTTAGTGGATAGGTGAGTGCGCTGGACCTTGTGTATTGTATTATTTGGCCCCCAGCAGCACCCCCATTTATGCATGTTAAGGTGAGTGCAGCCAACCCCCTCTTGTTTTATATATATATAATATATATATATATGATCTAAGTATATATATATTTTTTTTACACTTTATTACTTTAATTAAATTTATTTTCAGCCAGCAGGGGGACTACCTGTCATTACAGGCAGTCCCCCTGCTGGCAATACAGAAGCCAGCTAACCCGGCCATGTGATTGTGAGGTCCTCACAAGGACCTCACTCTCATATGGCCAGGGGGGGCTGCCAGGGGGTCGGATGTGCCGCGGGGACTCCCTGGGAGTCCCCCCAACCGCGATCGCCGGGTAAGTACAAAAAAAACGGAGGGCGTACTATTACGCCCGGCAGCGTTTAGAGCCGCTTAAAATAGGGCATAATAGTACGCCCTCCGGTCTTAAGGGGTTAATATACATATATATTTATACCAAAATACATTTAGAATGACATTATTCATGTATCTAATATAAAAAAATATACAATTCAGTGCACTGGGTTATTCACTAAACAATGATTTCAAATCTCACAGATTGCCATAGTTTTATTTAAAAACATCTCACCTAGGCAAAAAAATAATGGGGGTTTAGTTAAAGTATATTATCATACCTTGCATAAGCCTGCCACAACGCCAATGTAGCCCATTCTTGGCAGGTCCTACTGTAGCAGCCTATTGCCTGCCCTTATGAGATCAACCCACTTGGGAAATACTTCCTCCTTGGACTTCTTGGGTTATGTTTGGGTTTACCACAATTCTTATTTAATTAGTTATCTATTAAAGGAACACTATAGGGTTGAGAATACAAACATGTATCCCTGACCATATTGTGTTAAAACCACCATCAAACCTCCTTGTCCCCCCTTGCACGCTTAAATATAGTAAAATTGTACTTGTATTCAATTCTGTAGCTACTGCCTCTACCCCTGAACTGCCTCTGTCTGCTGACATCATCAGAAGTGGTGGCCTGAGCCAATCACAATGCTTCCCCATAGGATTGGCTCAGACAGTCAAGGAGGCAGATAAGGGGCAGAGCCAGCACAAATCAAACACAGCCCTGGCCAATCAGCATCTCCTCATAGAGTTGAATTGAATCAATGGATCTCTATGAGAAAAGTTCAGTGTCTGCACGCAGAGGGTAGAGGCGCTGAATGGCAGTACTGCTCTTTTTGCAGCACTGCCCCAGGAAGCACCTCTAGCAGCCATCGGAGGAGTGACCAGTGGAGTTATCACTAGACTGTAATGTAAACACTGCATTTACCGCAAAAAGCCTGAAGGGAATTGTGACGAGAGCAACCTCGCCACATTGCATTGGAGAAGCCTGGTTGCTCGCCTGCTGCCTCTGGATTATGGCCCCATGTTGGGAGACCTCTTTTCCCCTGCAGAAAAGACTTATTCGTGATTTTCTGCCCGGTGTTCGGTAGATTCAATCTACCGAACAACCGCACGAATGACTGGACCACCTGGGAACTGGAGTGTGCCGGCAATTAGCCTCCCAGAAGCTGCGGTTAACCGCAGCTTAATTGACGAATACTGGGTGGCTGCCATTCGTATCACGAACACGAGGTCGCGGCCATTTTAAACACGCGAACGGACAGCGGTGTTCAACGCCTAACTCATGGAACTAAAAACGGACACAGTTTGGCGCGAACACCGCTGAAACCTCCCTTCTTGTTCGGCGGAAGTGCATGAACGGCCCGGTATTCGGTAGTTTTACCTGACTGTATTATACGCCAGATAGGAATACCATGGAGCTCATTCGTATGAGAACTGACTTTGTAAAGACTTTGGCTCCATGGCGATTGAACTGTATTCGTGTGGTCTGAGCGCCATTCGCTTAATAATGTGCGCTCAGACCTGAGCTATCTGGGGATATGTTAAATGTATAGTTTTAATGTAACATGTCTTACATGGTGTATTTTAATAGGAATTCTTGTTTTAGTATCCCCACGTGCATAATGGCGATTTGCCTTTGTCCTGGGAGATAATTGAATTACTTCTCAATTATCTCCAGGGCAGAGGGGAGGAAGCCAGGATGCATTGTGGGAATACAATGTGACTGTGTGTCCTAAATTGATACTTGTCTGTCTTTTGTCACAGTCTCCCATTTGGTCCCTTGGGGGAGTGTCCACCAGGTGGGAGACCTGCATAAATACTGGGCAGGTAGCCCTCAGTAAACAGACCACTGCTTGACCCTCAATACAGAGCCTTGTCTCGTCTTTGGGGGGATTTACTGAATGCTGATAGAGACTAATTGCTAGGAGTGTAAGCCGCTTGGGTGCTTTTCCTATTCGTCTGCTAGCAGCGATTTGTATGGTTCCAGTTCGTGAGTTTGGAGTGCTATATTGTATGCAGTTCGGGAGATTAGAGCATTCCCTTATTTGCGGTTCAGGAGTTTGGTGTTCTACAGTAGCTGTGCCTGCATCTCTAAAAGGGGACGATCGCCTAAACAGTTTTAACCCCTTGTGTGCTGAAACGGTCCGTTACAGGAATGATTCCATTTACCAGAACAAATACAATAAGCTGTAGTTGTTCAGGTGACTATAGTGTCCCTTTAAGATATTGGGGTTTCGTGTTTTGAAGGGGGTTTTTGCAGACTGTCTTGCACCTGATTACATTTATGGGGAAGTTTGTTTTATTGTACAGGTTTCCTGACATCAGCTGTTTGTATTTAATGTCATTAGGTTAACGTGATAATCCCTTCCTGGCGTGAATAATAATTTCCTGTAATATATGAATCTACTGTTTTATCATCTGTACGTGCCAGAAGGCAAACTATTGTTCTATTGTTCCCCTGGAGCATGAACACTTTGCCCTTTGACTGGTGTATCGTCGCTATATGGGCATCCGGAACCTTGGATAAACCCCCACTTCCGTTAGGTATAAAAGGCAATGACCCGGCTATAAATAACACATATATATATATATATATATATATATATATAACAATATACCAACATAACATCACTTAAAATGCCAACCATTTATTATAATTTAACCATGGTAGGGGTATACCCGGATACCCCTACACCACCAGGTTCTGAGCCCCCGACAGGACTCAAAACCTACCAAACATACCAATAACCATCCTCAACATAACCTTTCTACTGGGGAGCCTATTTCCTCTCCTAGAGCTCCCTATCCTGCCGCTGTGACAAAATGGGAACCCAGCTACGGCCAAAAACCCAGGGAGGGAGGGTGGGACAAACTCAGCCAGGTAAGCAAGTTAAAAGTGATTCTTCCATGATGCCTGTCTATTTATATAGTCCAGCCCCCTAACACTCCATTAACCAATCCCACTAGCTTCCTCCTATGCCCGCCTCCTAACCCCTGTCAAGGCCCCTTTCCACCAAGCTGTGCTTTTGCTACATGGGGCTACAGTACTGTTGTGTCTTAATTGTCTGGAGGGGAGATTTGGTATACATATGTGTGCATGTTCCTTAATAAGCTAAGCTCCTGTTTGACCCTCAAGCATTCAGTCTAGGCTAAGGTTCTTGGGGGTAACACTTCCAGCAGCTGATACTTTGATATCCTGTGCACTTACAATCTAAAGCAGGCTTCCCCAAACTCTGGCCCCCCAGATGTTGCTGAACTTCAACTCCCATAATTCTCAACCTATCTATTTCATTCATAGAATCATGGGAGTTGTAGTTCAGCAACATCTGGAGGGCCGGAGTTTGGGGAAGCCTGATCTAAAGACTATAGAGCCTAACTACTGACATGACATCAGTGTAAACCTTAATTCACTTACTTTCGAGTTTTTTTTAGACAATGTATATGCGCATATACTCATGATATCTGATAACTGATATCTATAGGGAACCTGCTTAAGCATGACATCAGATCACAAGCAAGATTTATATTAGTAATAGTAATAGTAGTGGAAGGTGTTCTGAACAGTGCTACCGTCCTTGAGTATTATTATTATTATTATTATGTTATTATTTATATAGCACCAACAAATTCCGCAACACTTTACAGTTGATGGACGAACAAACATGTAGTTGTAACTGTTAAGACCTGCAGTGGTTATGGTGCTGCGGTCTTCTGTTCCCTTTCCCAACAGCTGAGCATGAGTGATTATAGCTGCAGCAGGGAGTAAAGGAATAAGGCAGATGAAATGCAGTTCCAGGGTGATTCTTCCCAGCAAGTAGAATATCCCCCAAACATGAGCCTAGACTTCATGAAGGATGTAACAGGAATGAATTTTATTGACACACACATGCTTTTATGAGATATCCTCCTGCAAGATGACCTCCCACAGCAAACAAAGACAACAGCCAATCAACGTACATATTTACAGTAATATACGCCCTCTCTCTGCCTTATTGAGATAAGTTAAGGAATAAACCAATTATCTCCAGGCAGAGAGCACACAATTTCCCCAAAACTTAGAACACCCCTTTCCCCACAAGGTATCCCCACAAATTACATATCCCCTGATAGCCCCGATCTGGGGGACAAACATATCCAAATTTCACCTAGATCGGTTCAGGGGTTCTGAAAAAGTGTGGAGGGTCCCTTTTACCGACCACACACGCGGCTCCTGCCCAAAACAGTTCCATGAATTCAGTGTGTGCGGTCGGTCAATTCACAAATCTGTAAAAACCGAACAAAAGTCCCGAATGGATACCCCTGGCTCATAGCAGCGATTGCTCCCCTTGTCCGTTCGCATAGAACTACCGAACGGCGCTTCCCTGGCTGTTCGGGAAATACAAGAAGCCGGCGTTCGGTAGTTTCAGCGGTGGTTCGCGAGGTTGAGTGTCCGATTTTAGTTACAGACACTCGACGACCAAGTCCCGCTGACTCCCCTCGTGCGAACAAGATGGCCGCCGTTTTCTATTCCACGTGGCGTTCCGCTATACGAACAGCGGCCGCCCAGGGAGCACTTAATAGCTGGTTCCTTTGTAGTTAACAAGCCAGGAAGGTAGTCGGCGTTTGGTGGTTTCAAACTAACGAACGGATACATTCACTATACAGGTAGTACACAGGAAAAATACGGAATAAAGAAGAAAATGTAAATTAAAAGTCCATTTTCTTCACAATAACCAGACATGTTGGACACACAGGAACAGAGGGGTTGAGGGCCCTGCTCAATGAGCTTACATGCAAGAGGGAGTAGGGTGAAGTGATACAAAAGGTAAGGATAGTATTAGACTAGTGACAGTTGCAAGGAATCAGTTGGAAGCTATTAACAGTTTAATTGATACGCTTTTATGAAGAAGTGGGTTCTTCAGACTGGGTGTCTGGGTGAGCATCCAACAGAGGAGGGAAGTGAGTTCCACAGGAACGGTGCAACCCTCGAGAAGTCTTGAAGTTGAGCATCAGAGGTTGGAGTACGGACAGAAGATAGATATAAGTCTTCAGCAGAGCGTAAGGGCCTAGACGGGAGTACTGATGAAGATACCAAAAAATATTATTTTAACTT
>OW240914.1:30104536-30168535 GCA_933207985.1 Pelobates cultripes
CTTTTTGTCTCCACCTCATATACTCATCTTTTTCATAACTCTGGTTCTACATGAATGGGGTAGCCCTCATGTGTTCACACACCTCCCCCAAAAAAGGCTTGCCCTTTGTCCCTAAGCCATATCACAGCCATATCCACAACACGCATGCCTGATTTGCCTGTTTCCATCTCCCACTGCGCTCTGATCACATCTCTCAGGTCACACCCACTGCGCCCGTGTAGTAGCTCTAAGGGGAAGAAACCAACCGATTTCTGCAGTACTCCCCTGTAAAACAAACAAAGTATAAGCGGAGCTCTGTATTACCTGTATAAACAATGGTATATTGAAGATGAATATAATATTATTCAAAATAAGAATCTGTAAATAAATTATCACAGATCTAAGTGCAGACAATAGTCACATAATAATTAACATAAAAAAATGTAAAAACTTTTAGGTGGATAACTCACAAGGGTGGAGCCAATAATACACCTGGCTCTAGTGGTAAGCGCCTGTGGATCTTCTAGGGGAGATCCACTACCCTCTTTCTGTTCCTCCTGATGTCCTCCTCCTTCAATTTTGGTAGGAATGGAAATGCAGACTCCACAGGACAGTATAATGGAAAATTTATTGGTAAAATAGTAAATTAAAACATCTAAAAACAAAATTGGATCAAAGTATTTTCAATGAGTCCAAAATGTCCCCAAAACGCGTTTCGCCAGTTAAACTGGCTTCCTCAGTTGGCATATTCCTCCTGTGACCTCTTTGTACTTTTATATAGTTCTTAAATGATGAAATTACCGGCATCTGCCGGACCGGAAGTTGGCTTTGTGGAACGCACGCCGTCCTGGTTGGAACGCACGTACGTGCGTGCGTCGATCACATGATTGGGCCGTTTCGCTTCCTTCTTCCTCGTTGGAACGCACATGCGTTCCACAGTCTCAAATGATACAAACTAGCCGTTTTGCTTCTACGTCTTTTTCGTGGAACGCACCATCTGCGTTCCATAATCTTTTCTATCATAACAAGAATCCTCAATACTTCAGTCCATACAATCCCAAGAGAAATCAATAGTGATAAATTAATTAAAAAAAAGGATAAACTATATGTTATATCATAACTATACATTATAGCATAAAAAATAAAAAAACATTCCAGTTAGTGTGAAAATAAGTAACCACCATTGCTTCTATATGTGCATAGTGATGATGGTGTGCTCTTAAAATACTTGTATAAAAAACTGGAATGGTGAGAGGAACATGTATAGAAATTGAGGTTAACTAATAACTATGATAATTAACTCTTACTATTATAAAAAGTGGCATAATTCAAAGTCTAAGTTTAATCCATAAGTAATTAATAATAATTAACTCTTACTATTATAAAAAGTGGCATAATTCAAAGTCTAAGTTTAATCCATAAGGGACCATGGTATTGAAATTGAAAATAAAAGACATTTCTTCCATCCCAATTCTCTTTATAAAATCTCCACCCCTCCAATTTTTTTTGACCAATTTGAGTGCACAAAAGGCAAGACCTTGTGGATTTTGGTGATGGTACTGTTTAAAGTGTTGGGAAACACTATGTGTATCTACTCCTTTTTTAATATTCCTCACATGTTCTGAAATTCTAATATGGAGACATCTGATGGTTCTCCCTATATACATTTTATTACATGGACAGATTAATAAATAAATTATATTTTTGGAGAAACATGTCAGCTGGTCTTTTATTATAAACTCTTTATTGGTAATTTCTTTTGTATTTTTTATATGTCTTTTTATACTTTTAGTCTCCCTACATGCCAAACATGTTCCACACCCATAAAATCCTTTATTCTTTGTTAAGAAATTTTCATTTTCAACTTGATGATTTTTTAGATTGCTATTTACTAAAAAAAATTTCCCCTGTAAGCACACAAAAGAGGAGACAGAGGCCACTCCCAGAGTACCTGCGCTATATCCACACTCCTTATCTCTTTTATTTTGTGGTCTGTCTGCTGGGCTCGTTGCACCTTTTTACTCTGAAACCTACTCTGAACCTTTGGTTCAGAATCAAAAAGTTGCTTAGAGACAGACTCCTTCTCCTGAGGTTCCCCCATCAGTATGCTCCCCTGCGGCCATTTTCCCTGGACCCACAGGTTGAGACTGTCCCTGCCCCTCACTTTGGGCAGGCCGTGGACGGGTCCCCCTTTCTACCGATGGAACCTCTGTCTCTCCCTCACTTCCACTCCATGTCCTCACACATACGGAACCTTGGGAACTGGCTGAGTCTGCAGCAGAGTAAGGCCCACACACACTCTGCCCTCCCTGACAGCCATGCTCTCCCTCCACACTTTCACACAGCCCAGCCAATACATTGGCGTCAGGCAGATTTTGGCACACTTATTCATTCAACCCTCTCTCCCTAGAATTCTCTTCCTGCACATTGTCACATGACACCTTTAGCACCCCTTGGTCAGGCACTGGATGTGAAACACACTCACGTAATTTACACTCCCAGCCAGGCCATCCTTCCATAGTCTCACATAGCCACTCACTTTGTCCTTGTTCTGGCACCTGACATACTCCTGACTGAGATACAGGTGAACACATCAACTCATCCTGCCCTGGC
This sequence comes from Pelobates cultripes, assembly GCA_933207985.1. Classification (NCBI taxonomy): domain Eukaryota; kingdom Metazoa; phylum Chordata; class Amphibia; order Anura; family Pelobatidae; genus Pelobates; species Pelobates cultripes. The sequence continues at coordinate 30,107,129 of OW240914.1, forward strand.
TCCCAATGGTTTGATCCACTTGTGTTTTCACATGGCATCTTAAACAACCCTGGCTCTGACACAGATAGACACACACGCTCATCCAGCCCCGCCTCGCTGTGCAGCTGTTTTTTCCCACTCACACATGGTATTGCAGACACCCCTAGTGCTGGCACAGACACGCACACATGCTCAATCTGTCCACGCTCCCAGCACAATTGCGGGCATACACCTTCACCTGTTTCCACAGACACCCCTGGTTCAGGCACAGATTGATACACATTCTGCCTTCCCTCCCAGTGAAGTTGCCTTGGCAAACTTTCACCATGTACCAAAGACAACTCTGGTTTTGGCACAGCCTGGCACGCATGCTCATTCTGCCCTCCCTCCCAGCAACTTTGTCTTGGCACATTCTCACATGATATTGCAGACACTTCTGGTTCAGGCACAGACCCACACACATGCTCACTCTGCCCTCCCTCCCAGCACAATTGTCTGCATACATTTTCACAAGTTTCCACGGACACCCCTGGTTCTGGCACAGATTGACACCCATTCTTCCCTCCCTCCCAGCGAAGTTGCCCTGGCAAACTTTCACCTGATACCACAGACAATTCTGGTTTTGGCACAGCCTGGCACGCATGCTCATTCTGCCCTCCCTCCCAGCAACTTTGTCTTGGCACACTCTCACATGATATTGCCAACACCTCTGGTTCAGGCACAGACCCGCACACATGCTTATTCTGCCCTCCCTCCCAGCACAATTGTCTGCATACATTTTCACATACTGCCCTCTGCACAGTAGGGCCCCTATGAGGCTTGGGTTTATAACATACATTACTTTCTGGCACATACTGGGATAACAATCTACCTAAGTCAGTACCAAGTAATACATTTGCAGGGATATTCTCATCTTCCCCCACATTTCTGAAACCCTTCCCCGCTCCCCAATCCAAATAAACTCGTACCATTGGCACTACAAGTCGTACCCCCCCAATTCCTTTAACTGCTAGAGTCCTGCCAGGAATTAACTCCTCAGAGCGCACTAGCTCTGGACGCACAAGAGTCACATCTGCCCCAGTGTCCCTGAGTCCCACAGTTACCTCTCTTCCAACTGTCACAGGTTGCAGATTCACATTGTTGCTGCCTTCTGATCTGGTTACAAACAACACAGAGGACGTTGGTTTTGAGGAGCGTCCCTCCCCAGCTGATAATGCTGGCTGCCGTTTCCCAGGGCAAACAACACTAATGTGCCCCACTTGGTTGCAAATAAAACATCTGCGACTATCTCGTTGCGCAGACATGGCACTAGCTCCCCCTCTCCCTGAGGTAGGAGCTGAAACAAAAGATGGCCCGCTAGGCCTGGCAATGGGGAGTTGTGGTGGTGTGGTCCTCCAGCTGGATGTTCCCTTGGCAAAACCTCTGCTCCGGTCCACTGTTGCTCGATTGGCAGTGTGGAAATCTGCCAGCTCGCCAGCCTCCAATGCCGTTTTGGGGTTCCGGTCCAGCAACCATTCCTGTACATCGGCTGGGCAGAGCTGCAAAAACTGTTCTTTTATTAACAGGTCTTGCAAACTTTCCAAAGTGGTAATCTCCAGCCCTGTAGTCCACTGTCGGAATGCTGTCGCCAGGTGCCCCACAACTGCTGCATAACTTTCTGTGGGATGCTTTTGCAAAGTCCTGAATTTCTTTCGGTACACCTCAGGAGTGAGGTTGTACCTTTTTTGCAAGGCAACCTTAATCACATCATAGTCCTGGTCAAACTCTGCTGGAAGCGCAGCAAATGCTTCCAGTGCAGGACCTCTGAGACCAGGGGTGAGGTATTTTGCCCACTGGTCCTTTGGTAGCTGGTACTGCCTGCAAACCTTTTCAAAACTGCACAGGAAAACATCCAAATCACCATCCTTGTCCAAAGTTGGAAAGTTCTCTGCACGTGGTTTGGGTGCAGAGGAGTCTCTGGAATTAATACTTACAGGGGAGGCAGTCATTTTTAGCTCATGCTCTCTGGCAGCTTGGCGCTCCGCGGCCTCTCTCTCCCTCTCAGCTTGGCGCTCCGCGGCCTCCTGATATTGAAGGATAAGCTGTAGTCTTTGGTTTGCGTCTGCTGAGTCCACATATTTCAGCACAGTTTGTAAGTAACAATCCAAAGGATCTCCAGAACGGACAAAAGCTGCAGGTATCTCCCCTGCAGTGTTTGAGGCATCATTTTGCACTGCTTGTTGCATATCATCAGGGCCGGATTAAGAGCACAGTGGGCCTGGTGCTGACAATTATGATGGGCCTAATTACGGAATCTTATTGACCAAAAACACTAAAACAATCATACCTCCCAAGCGTCATGTATCTGATGGAGATGGTGCTGGAGGGACACTCATAGAATGCAGCTATAAGAAAACACATACTCTATGCTAATCCCTCTCTAATTTATGATTTCATCTTTCAAGTAAATCCATAACCCCTAACAGCAGTGTCCAGTGAAGCAGGAAATCAATGGGCGGTGTAAAAGGGTGTGCCACTGGCACGAATCTCGTGAAAAGACCTGCCAAAAGGGGTGAACATGTTTGTCCAAAGAATTGGAAGGTCAGCCTGGCATGAATGCATGTCAGGCTGCCTGCCAATCCTGCAGGCTGTCCAACTAAGGGCATACTATGCAGGCAGCACCTTGAGCTTGACATAAATGTGTCTAATGATGCGCTCATTCCATTCTTTCAAAGGACTGTCCCATAGCATTCGCTGGTCCACTTGTCTCCTTACCTTCTTACTAGCAGGCAGAAGTTCCTGGTATATAGTCTGAGACAGAGAAAAGATGTCTGTAGTGAGTGTAGAAGAAAGGGGACATGCCACAGTGTTAGAGAGACCAACATCTGCATTACCTAAACTAACTTTAATGTCAGCAAGTGCACACAAGTTTTGTTCCAATACATCCCTCTTAAGCTTCCAAACTTAAAGGGACACTATAGTCACCAGAACAACTACAGCTTATTGTATTTGTTCTGGTAAGTAGAATCATTCCATTCAGGCTTTTTGCAGTAAACACTGTCTTTTCAGAGAAAATAACTCCACTGGCTGCTCCTTAGATGGCTGCTAGAGGTGCTCCCTGGGGCAGTACTGCCTAGTGTGCAGCACTGCCATTCAGTGTCTCCACCCTCTTCATGTAGACACTGAACTTTCCTCATAGAGATGCATTGATTCAATTTATCTTTATGAGGAGATGCTGATTGGCCAGGGCTATGTTGGACTTGTGCTGGCTCTGCACCTGATCTTCCTAGTTGACAGTCTTCCTATGGGGAAGTATTGTAATTTGCTCAGACCACCACTTCTGAGCCAGCAGCTGCAGAATTTAATACAAGTAATATTTTACTATATTTAGGGAGGCAAGAAGGGGCCAGGGTGGTGGTTTTAACATAATAGGGTCAGAAATACATGATTGTGTTCCTGACCCTATAGTGCTTCTTTAAGCAAGAGTATGTGAAGAGTAGTTAAGGTTGCCACCTTTCTTGGAAAAAAATACCAGCCTTAATAATTTGTATAATTAGTTATGCGTGACATCACATGATGTAAATCACAAGGAGTGACATCAGAGAAAATTCTATAAAATCACCAAACTACTCACAGTTTGATTCTGCTGTATAGATGGATTGCTCCCAGTGTCTCCCTGTCTCCCAGTGTCTCAGTCTCGCAAGTCACCCAGTGTCTCAGTGTCCCTATCTATCACAGTGTCAGTGTCCCTGTGTCGCCCAGTCCCCTAGTCTCCCAGTGTCTGTGTCCCCATTTCTCCCAGTGTCCCAATGTCTCAGTGTGTCCCCATGTCACTAGGATACTGGGGACACTGAGAGACCCAGGGACACTGAGACCCGGGGACATTGAGACATTTAGGGAAACTGGGAGAAATGGGGACACTGAGACACTAGGGACACAGACACTGGGAGACATGGGGACACTGAAACATTTGGGGACACTAAAACACTAGGGACACAGACATGGGAACACAGACACTGGGCGACTAGGGGACACTGGGAGACCAGGGGACACTGGCTGGGAGACAGACACTTGGGGACACTGGGAGACATGGGGACAGTTGTGGACATAGACATGTGGACACTGGGACATATAGGGACACTGGGAGACATGGGGACACCAGGCACACTGAGACACTAGGAACACACTGGGAGACATGGAGACACTGAAACATGGGGACACTAAGACACTAGGGACACAGACACTGGGAGACTAGTGGACACTGGGAGACTAGGGGATACTGGGAGACAGACACTTGGGGAGACATGGAGACAGTTGTGGACATGGACATGGGGACACTGGGACACTGGGACACATGGGGACACTAGGCACACTGAGAGACATGGGACACAGACACTGGAAGACTTGGGGACACTGATACACTAGGGACACTGGCTGGGGGACATAGTGTCTCCATGTCCCAATGTCTCCCAATGTCCCCATGTGTCTCAGCGTCCCCATGTGTCTCAGCGTCCCCATGTGTCTCAGCGTCCCCTAGTGTCTCAGCGTCCCCTAGTGTCTCAGTGTCCCCAGGTCTCCCAGTGTCTGTGTCCCCATGTGTCCTTGTGTCTCAGTGTCCCCTAGTGACAGTGTCCCCATATGTCCCCAAGTGTCTCAGTGTCCCCATGTTTTCCAGTGTCCCCAAGTGTCTCAGTGTTCCCAGGGTCTGTGTCCTAGTGTCTCAGTGTCCCCTACTGTATGTGTCATCATGTGTCCCCTAGTGTCTGTGTTCCCTAGTGTCTAAGGGTCCCCATGTGTCCCCTAATGTCTCAGTGTCCCCTAGTGTATGTGTCCCCATGTGTCCCCTAGTGTCTCAGTTTCCCCAATGTGTCCCCTAGTGTCTCAGTGTCCCCATGTGTCCCTGCTGCCTTTCCCCCGATCCCTCACTTACCTGAGCTGTAGAGCTGCTGTCTGGACTCCCTGTGCTGTGTAGCTGCTCCCCCACGGATCAGTGAGTAGTAGAGAGAGGCAGGGATATTCTGTAACTTCCTATCCCTGCCTCTCTCCACACACAGTGACCCCTACTGGCCGGTGCTGGTATTGCAGAGTAATTTCCATTTATTCTGAGAAAATTACCTGCATTTGTATTGCTGGTATTACTGCAATACTGGCAGGGCCAGGCAGCCTCAAATACCGTCTGTGCCATTAAAATACCAGTCAGGTGGCAAACCTAAGAGTAGTGTGTAAAAAAAAAAAAAAATGGGCCTATTCCATGGGCCTGGGCCTGGGCCTGGAGCTGCAGCTCCATCAGCCCCTATGTTAATCCGGCCCTGAGTGTTGTGTTGGTGTTGTGATTACAGTCTTACATTTATTGAGGTTGAAGGGTTTAATCCATCATGCATTTTTAAACAATTACTTTTTTCAATCTACTACCAGGGGCGGGCTGGGCCGGAGGGCAGGGAGGCAATTGCCCCCCGGGCCGCCCTAAATCCCGGGCTGCCCAGATCCCCCCCAAAAAAAGAAAAATGTTCCCCCAATGGCTGAACTACCAGGCCCGGCTGCTCTGTAGACCCCTGCTGGCAGGACTGGCTGCCCTCGCAAAACTGCTATTTAGTATATTGCCAGTTGGGCAATATACTAAATGGCAATTATCCTACCTCACTGCTTGGCCCATCGGCCAGTAACCTCACTAAGAGGCAGAGTGGGGTGCAGATGCATGGTCCCGCTGTATTCATTGCGTGTGCCGCGGAGGCACAGCTAGCTCACATGCCGGAACTCAATGCCTTCCCTCACCTCTTCCTGGGCAGAGTTCTGGCAGAGCTGCCCCCTACTCTGCCTGCAGGGACCCTCCCTCAGTTCCCAGCAGAGCTAAGGCCCCCAGAAAGACCTGTCCCAGCTTGCAGCAGTGGCACACAGGATCAGTAAGTGAAATACTCTACCTCACCTCTCCCGGCTGTCTCTTCCTGGCTCTACTTATTTCTGTGTGTCTCACCTCCTTTCTGTCTCTCTTTAGTTTTCTAGCTGTCTCTGGCTCTCCTTTCCTTGTGTCTCTCTCTGTCTCTCTCTAGCTGTCTCTGGCTCTCCTTTCCTTGTGTCTCTCTCTGTCTCTCTCTAGCTATCTCAGTCTCTCCTTTCCTTGTGTCACTCTGTCTCTCTCTAGCTGTCTCATTCTCTCCTTTCCTTCTGTCTCTCTCTGTCTCTCTCTAGCTGTCTCAGTCTCCCTTTCCTTGTGTCTCTCTCTGTCTCTCTCTTGCTGTCTCAGTCTCTCCATTCCTTGTGTTACTCTGTCTCTCTCTAGCTGTCTCAGTCTCTCCTTTCCTTGTGTCACTTTGTCTCTCTCTAGCTGTCTCAGTCTCTCCTTTCCCTGTGTCTCTCTCTGTCTCTAGCTGTCTCAATCTCTCCTTTCCTTGTGTCACTCTGTCTCTCTCTAGCTGTCTCAGTCTCTCCTTTCCTTGTGTCACTCTCTGTCTCTCTCTAGTTTTCTAGCTGTCTCAGTCTCTCCTTTCCTTGTTTCACTCTGTCTCTCTCTAGTTTTCTAGTGGTCTCTGGCTCTCCTTTCCTTGTGTCACTCTTTGTCTCTCTAGTTTTTTAGCTGTCTCAGTCCCTCCTTTCCTTGTGTCACTCTGTCTCCCCCCCCCCTTTTCTGTCTCTCTATTTCTTTACATGTGTAGCTCTGTCTCCTATTTGCTTTGTCTCTGTCTCTCCTTCTCTCTGTGTGTCTGTCTTCTCTGGCACTCTCTATCTCCCTCTCTCTTTCTTTGTCTCCCTCTCAAACAGCCACAAATACAATCACACTCATCCAACAACACACATACATTCAACAGTCACTCAGCAACAGTACAATCACACAAAGAAACCACACACACTTCAACCATGTGTATTGCTTAGTAGAGAGTGACGAGGAGCGAGAATATGTACATGGTGGAGTGACAAGAGGGCCCTACGTTAATACTTGCACAGTGGCCCAGAGGTCCCTAGTTACGCCACTGACTCCCCGCCCTGGGCCCGCAGTATAGGTATTGCGGTTGCACTGGGACCCACACACTAAGGGGGCCCACCGGGTGGCACATACACTTAGGGCCACCCAGTGAGCATGTTTCAGCAGGGGCCCGGTCGGGCGCTGTGGCTCTTTAACAGTGCAACCGGGCCCCTTTACAGCAGCATGGAATTATGTGTAGACCGTGAGTCACTTTCTCCCACAGAAACAATTAGCGGAGAGAGGCAGAGCGAGAGCAAGCAGAGCCATACCCCAACTCCCGAGCATCCTAGCCAGCACACTGGAACCCAGGGAAGGTACCAGCAAAGGCAGGAAACTGGCTTTAAAAGTGTAAAGTTTGTGTGTTTGTCAGTATGTCTGTCTGTCTGTGTGTGTGTCAGTATGTCTGTTTGTGTCAGTATGCCTGTAACAGTGTGTCTGTGTGTGTCTGTTTAAGTGATTGCCCCCCCTTTCATTCACATGGGAAAGCTGTTTTTACTCTCCTCTTGGTGCAATGGGCCACTTGACTGGATTTGCCCCCTAGGCCTAAGGCTGCCAGCCCTCCCCTGCCTATTACATCAGTTTTTCTTTAGATACACATTTTCCTTTGACTGTTCTAAAAGCGTAAATGAATTTGACTACAAATGCATTAAATACATCCACGTAAATCACTTACACAAATGTTTCTATGCTTTTCAATTGAAAGTTATGTATTCACAAGGAGATTTATTTTTTACAATAAGAGGTGTGATTAGTATACCATTTCTACATTTGTTTGCAGCGTAACACAAATATTCTCCCATGCCAATTTGTGAATCAACTTTATAAACAGAAAGCCTCACTGACATCTAATGACGCACTGGACAAACAACAACATGCATCCAGCAAGAGGCGTAACTAGAAATCACAGGGCTCCGGTGAAAAAATTGCCCAGGGGCCCCCTGCCGCTCCAGGTGTCTCATTCCCAGCCCTTCATGTGTCTCATTCCCCAGCCCCATCATGTGTCTCATTTCCCCATGTGTCTCATTCCCTCCTCCCAGCACCTGCATGTGTCACTCTCATCCCTCCAAGTATCCAATTTCCACCCCGCCTGCCCCTCCATGTGTATCATTCCCTCCCCCATGCACCTCCATGTGTCTCATTCTCCCCAAGCCCCTCCATGTGTCTCATTCCCCCCAGGCAAATTCTCCCCCCTACACTCTTGCCTCTATGTGTCTCACACCCCCAACAATTGAACATTTGCAAAAAACACCACTGTACCATAAAATCAAATATACATTAAAAAGTGCACAATAACTAAATCCAACATACTTAAAACACACACACACACTAACAGACACACACACTAACAGACACACACACTCACATTAACATTTTTCAGTTCTCACAAACATGTGCAAATTATCTAAAACTGCTCCCCCGTGTCCGTCTTACTCCCCCGTCCTTCTTACTCCCCTCCCCTGTCCTTCTTACTCCCCCCTCCCCTGTGTCCTTCTTACTCCCCTCCCCCTCCTATATTCTTTTACAGCCCCCATGATTTTTTTACTCCACCCATGTTTTACTCCCCCCTATGTTTTACTCCCCGAGTCCCTCCCCCCTATGTTCTTCTCACTTCCCCCTTCCCTGTAGCGTGGCCGAGCTCCTCTTCCTCCTGGCTGTCAGTCTGGCCGGGTACTGTGCGGTACAGGAGATTCAGTTTTCTGTTCCCGGCCGCACTGAAAGGAAGTGAGCACTCAGAGGAGCTCGGCCATGCTACAGGAAAGGGGAGGTGATGAGAGAGGAGTGCTGCAGCCGCCTGAGGCTCTCTATGGAGCGCTCAGTCGGCTGTAGCCTTATAGGAAGCACCGGCTCTGCTTGGGGCCCCGGGCCAGCTCGGGGCCCCAAGCAATTGCTTGGTTTGCCTGCCCGGTAGCGACGGGCCTGCCCTCACAAGTCACTCCATGTGTTTCTCCCTCCCCCTCCATTTCTCTCTCCCCCCCTGCAGCCCCTCCATTTCTCTCTCCCCCCTCTGTTTCCCCGCTGCCACTCCATTTCTCTCCCCCCACCCCATCCCTGCAGATTCTCAACTTCTCTCGCCCCACCCTTTCCTGCAGCCCCTCCATTTCTCTCCCCCTTGCAGCCCCTCCATTTCTCTCCCCCGCTACCCCTGCAACCCCTCTACTTCCTCCTTCCACTACAGCCCCTCGATTTCTTTCCCCCCATTTCTTTCTCTCCCTGCTCCTTTCTCTGCAGCCCCTCCATTTCTCTCCCCACCTTCCCTGCGGACCCTGTATTTCTCTTTCCCCCTCTTACCCTGCAGACCCTCAATTCCCCCCCCCCATACCTGTTGGCCGTGGTAGCCTTACTCGCTCAGTGAGCACTTCCTGTTAGACCGCTCGGCCACACTACATACAGCAGCAGGAGGGGAGCAGCACAGAACATGGCTTCCCTCCTGTGACCTCTTTAGCCTGTGACTGTGGGCCCCGGCCGGTGGTGCTGTGCACTGGGCCTAAATGTATGCTGGTGGCCCACGGTCGCAGGGGTTGCAGCGGCGTCTGTAGTACTTAGGCCACTGCATCTATCATCATAACTGACAAACACCATCTTCCAAATGCCTAAACCGAAATGTGAGAGAAAGATACACTGAGTCAGTTCCCTCATACTCCTCTGAAACCACTGAAAGTTAATGCTTGGTTGAATTGTGGTACTTTGCAAAAAGTCTTACCCAAAGCTACCTGCATATTCCTGCAATACAATCTTGGATTCATTGTAATCAGGCAGCACAGGTGACTGCATCTACTTCAGCGCATGGAGCAATGAGGCTGATAATTGCAAATTAACCCATGCAGCACTGTCTCTTCTCAACAGTAGGCTGCCACTGTACTTCCCTCTACATTTGATCAGCAAAAATGTACCTGTGAAACAGCAGACCACAATCCCCTGTATGCATGGGAGGAGTCTACCCCCATTTCCCTGCATGTCTCACCCTGAGCATAAAACTGTTATTGATATTTACACAGAAACGCTTTATCTTTTTCATATTTCCTTTTTTTTTTTAAGCTATGAAAGTAGAAATTGCAGATGTGAATGGCAGTTGACATGCAAGGTGTTTAATTAGTAAAATTGGTAAAGGTACTGTGAAGGCCCTCGCACATCCTCAGTCTGCTACAAACTGAGTAGTTGGCCCTGAAAGTATTCAGTAAAGTTCACTTTTACCATTTTCTCTAGTTTTTACAGAAATAATACACAGTAACAATCTGAGGTATGTGGACCGTCTTTCTATGTGTGGTACATTTGGGCGGTGTGAACACAAACCACACGTGTACTCAGACACACACGGATACACTTAAAATGATACAAACAGCTACACATAAATTGACACATGGAGTCCAATATGTGGAAACCATCGGAACTGATCCAAACTTGTGCTACATTAGAGCCACATGACTAGAGATTCTTGCTATAATTTGTCAAGTTGTGCTATATTCATGCACTCTCAGTAGAACCTGCACAAAATTCAAGGATGTGAAAGTATCTTGTTCTGATGCAGCAAGTAATTTAGTGGACTTCAGGCACAACATTGAATCACTTATACCAAAAACCGTCACCTGCACATACAACTCTAGTTCAGTAGAATTTATACAGTCAAGTCGAGCCAGCTGCCAATTCTAATACGGACTGCATCATAGTAATCTGTAATTAGCACCAAGAAGGGTTTAACTACATAGAGAGGGCACACCAATCCCAGTAATTAACATATCAATGTTTATGTTGTAAAATGCATATTGCATTATTGTTTTATGAATAGGGTATATTAAATCAATTGTGTTTTATTTTTATTATTTTAACCTTTTATAGCTGGCGTCTTGTGCATCCAGTAGCCAAATTGAATGGATTTAGGTGGATTCACCTGCATTGTCAGTGAATTTATTTGATGAGTTTAGCTTTGACTGAATTTGGTCCATGTTAAGTGATTCGTGACTGTATTTTATAAAGTATTTATAAAATTTGTGAGAATGTGAGAATTACTGTTGTTTAAGCAGACACTGAAAGTTAACAAATGAGATGTGCTCATTTGGTTGAAATTATTTATTTATAAAATATTTTACCAGGAAGGATACATTGAGAGTTCTCTCGTTTTCAAGTATGTCCTGGGTCCACAAAACATGGCATTGTTACAAAAGGGTACAATAAAATACAAAAACAATATTAATACACATTATATACAAAATTTAACATAGAACAGGTAGGAAATATATAATCAACCATGACACGTGCATTCTGTTTTGAGATATGTAGAGAGGGATCTCTTAAAGGACTTTAGGCTTGGGGAAAATTTGAAAGTGTGCGGGAGGTCGTTCCATAATTGCAGCGCTCTGTAGGAGAAGGAGAATCGGGCTGCTTTCTTTTTGTATTGAGGTAGACTAAATAAAGTGCTGATACTGGATCGGAGGTTATAGGAGGTGGGAACAGCCGGGAAGAGCATTCTGCTCAAGTAGGGTGGGAGCTTCCCAGAAAAGCTCTTAAATACAAGGCTGGAAAGATGAAGGGTGAGTCTTGATTCCAGCCACAGCCAGTTTAGTTCTATTAGCATGTCACAATGGTGGGTCCTGTAATTACATTGTAGCACAAATCGGCAGAACGAGTTATACAATGTAATAAGTTTATTAAGCTGAGTTGGCATCAGCATTTGCTGTACAATCTTTTCCTTTACTGTACGGCTTAGGCAGGATTTGTTTCTGTACAGGGCACCTAGTTTTTGGATAAAGTTTAGATGCAAGTTTTCTATGTGGAGGCCAAAAGATAGATTGGGGTCTAACATCATACCCAAGTATTTGAAAGAGTGGACTGCGGTCACTGTGCTATTTTGTTTTGATGCATAGATGGGAATTTTGTAATTTGTGTAATTTAGGTACTGTTCCAAAGATCATTGTGACAGTTGTGTCAGTGTTTAGGAAGAGTTTTTTTTGTGATCTCCTTTTCTACCTCTGTAAACTGGTCTTGGAGCACAGCCTCAAGCTGCGGTAGATCGGATTTGCTTGCATAGATTACTGTGTCGTCTGCGTACAGGTGTACATTTGAGGATTTGCAGACATTAGGCAGATCATTTATAAATAATGTAAATAGTAGGGGGCCGAGAATGGAACCTTGGTGAACACCACACGTGACTGGGAGAGGGAGGGAGTCGCTGTCAGAAATGGACACATATTGTGATCGATCCGATACATATGATCGAAACCAGGTTAGCAGACAATCTCCAATAACTGAGTTTTTGAGTTTGTGAGGTATAATGCCGTGGTCTACTGTGTCAAAGGCCTTTGCAAAACAAAGGAAAATAGCTCCACTTAGGTCTCCTTGTTCCATTCCAGTTTAGAAGTCATTGCAAACTTTTAAGAGGGCAGTTGTAGTAGTATGATTCGGGCGAAAACCTGTTTGATCAGGGGTCAGATAGTTAGATAGTTGGTAATACTCACATAGTTGCATGTGGATGCATTTTTCTAAGATTTTTGACAATACTGGGAGCAATGATATTGGGAGATAGTTAGAAACCAAAGTAGTGTAATTCATTAATTAGGGTTGTGACAAGTTTAGTAATTGCTGGTGCACTGAGCTTCAACAGTAGTGCTGGGATTTGATCAGGTCCAAACTGGTTTTTCATTTTTAAATTATTAAGGTGTTTCTTAATGACACTAATAGGTACAGGTCTAAAACTGAACGTGTCTATATTGGGTCTTTGCAAATTTAGTGGGGCCTGGTCCACATTAGTAGTTTCAGGATGAGTGTTATTTAGTAGGGTAGTTTACCCTAGGGTAGTTTAGCATCTGACAAAATAATTTTTAAAGGCATTTGCTACATCTAAGGGAAGTTGCAGGGTTTGGATGTCCACTTTGACAGTGGAGGGTTAGGAAGTGGACCGGGAGGGCGGTAGATGATAGCAATTCTTAAAGGAGCGGGTTTAAATAGGCGTACAGTTTGAACTTCAAAAGAAGAAAAGGTTAGGGCAGGGGGAGTTATGATTGGTTGAAAGGGACATTGAGGGGAGAGAACGATGCCTACACCACCTCCTTTACAGTCTGGGACTGTGAGAGAATTGTACACAAAAAAACAAGTAATAGTATGGCACTAAATTGTTACCCTTCAATAGCAATTAATATACAATAAGCAGCAGTATATATTGTGAAAAGCTCCACTCACATATAACAATAAGCAGCATGTTATGGTCAGCACACTTTATTTTTGGTTTTATATGGTTATATGAGAGAAATATAGTTATATGCACAGTGAATGTAACTACATGCACAGTGATCGTTCATGGAGCCAGTACGCTTGAACTTTGACCACAATGAATCCCAAAACTGGTATATTTGAATGAAGTCAGCTGTGATCCAATTCATATGTGCCCCTTTTACTCTCACCTTACTCAGCGGGGCATGCAAATTCCAAACTTGTAGGAGTTCAAACTGAAAGACATCTACTGCACAGTCTAGATTTGTAATTAGGTTTAATCTGTGCAATGGGAGGTCTTTGATGTCATTTAGAAAGGATTCAAGATTTAATTTTTTTGAAGGACCTGGTCATTTTAACCTTGGGAGAGGATTTAGTAGCCTTTATTTTGCACATGAAGTACACTTAGCAGTGGTCACTGAAACTGTTAGGGAGAACACCTGCCTCCTGGATTCTATCAGGAGAAGTGGAGAGAATCCAATTGAGCAGGGTATGGTTATGGCTTTTAAATTTTATGCGAGTTGGGGAGGAGATTAATTGCGTTAGCTGCAAGGTCTTAAATAGCGTGCAAGACCTATTATTTTTAGGATTCAGCCAATCAATATTAAAATCTCCAAAGACCAGCAGGTCACTTTTTGGGGTTTTCAGCTATGGTTTTACTAAGGAGATGGGCCATGTCAGAAAAGGAAAGCACTGGGGAGCTAGGTGGGTAATAGATTCCTGCAACAATGATTTATTTACTGCACAGGATCTTAATTGTGCCAGAAAGGAAATCAAAGGTGGCAGGAGAGCTAAAGTTTTGTAACTTTATGGAATTGTCAACATAAATGACAATGTCGCCTCCTCTTTTTGTTCTGTAATTTCCATGGTATGAATACCCATGTATTGCAATGGCAGAGTCAGGTATTTTTGCGGTTAGCCACAAGTCTGAAAGCACAATGATTTTGGGCTTGTAATGTGAACACCATGCTTGCAGTGCATCGATATTTGGTAGTAAGATGCGGAAATTGCACTGCACAAAAGAGAGGCCTTTTTTAGCTTGAGGGCTAGGAATGGAATCTGTTGGGGGACCAGGGTTAGACTCTATTATTATTATTATTATTATTATTATTATGTTATTTATATAGCGCCATCAAATTCCGCAGCGCTTTACAATGGATGGACAAACAGACATGTAGTTGTAACCAGACAAGTTGGACACACAGAAACAGAGGGGTTGAGGGCCCTGCTCAATGAGCTTACATGCTAGAAGGAGTGGGGTAAAATGACACAAAAAGGTAAGGATAGTATTAGACTAATGACAGTTGCAGAAGAGGAATCAGTCAGGAGCTATTAACAGTTTAATTGATACGCTTTTATGAAGAAGTGGGTTTTTAACGATTTTTTGAAGGAGTGGAGACTGGGTGAGCATCTAACGGAGGAGGGAAGCGAGTTCCACAGGAACGGTGCAGCCCTCGAGAAATCTTGAAGGCGAGCATCAGAGGTGGGAGTACGGACAGAAGATAGACGTAATTTGCAAGGGCAAGTAACATGAGTAATAGGAATTTGGACATAATCTTAGTTTGGTAGTATTGCAATTGTATGGTTTTATACTTTTTTGGGGTGGGGGTTTGAGGGCTTGATTTCAACACTCTCCACCAGCACTCAGCAGATAAATTACAGCAACAACACAGGCCATGATGTATAAGAATTTGGTTCTCAGTTTGTGGTTAGTGGTGCTTAAGAGGGTATTGGTAGGAACAGGACAGGAGTGTGAAGAGGGTTACAAGGAATATTAACACGGTCAAATTTGGAGCCATGTACAGGAGGGGAGGAGATGAAAACACAATTTAAATAAGTTACAAAAAATGCATATAGGGTGAGGAAGTAGTACTTACACTACTCATATGGCTAGGTACAGTACACAAACATAAATGCAGCAAGCACAACAGCATGTGGATTATAATAAGAATGTTGATTGAAGCACTGTCTGCTGTTTTTAAGGTTGAAGGAAGTAGGTGTAAGGAGGGATTTTGATACGTGCTTATTGCAAGTGGATCAGTGCTGTTCTGATGTGAGGCAGGGAAGTTTTAAATTCACACTACATTTAAATGACCACATTACATCCGTATTTGCTTTTAGTAAATATGAGAATGATCAATTTGGTTGCATTTTTATTATTTTAACAATTTTTTTCTTGTTTAAAAAAAATTAATAAAAAAATCTGTGTAATTTATATGTCCAAATTCTCTTGCTTCTTTATACTTCTTTTTTATAGCACTAAATTCTTTCATTATTTTTTTTAGGTTAGAAAAATGAACTTTTACATTTCTTGTTATGAACCTATTTTGTTCTCACAATATTTTTGTGATTTATTTTGTACAGTGTAACTCTGAGACTTCTATCTATTACACTTTTTGAATTATATCGCTCTTCCTCATTACCAGTGCTTGCTAAAGTCACTATTCCAAGAAATAACCAAAGTCATTTTTTTTTATCTTTGTCATAAAAATAAATATGTTCTTGTAAAAGATACGCTAAACAGAAAACATCAACGCTATAAAACATGTACATAGACGTTTAAAGCGTTATGCCATTTACATTACTTAGGTGAGTAAACATTGGAATGGAAGAGATAATTTAATTTTACAGGACAAATTGAGCTTTTTATAATTCATTGAGTCATCTTCTAAAACCTCTTACTTTTCTAGACTGGTAGTTCTCAACGCAATAACTGAGGTACAACAATGGTCCAGGTTTTGATAGTATTTATTTATTTATTTATTTATTGATCTATTTAATCATTTACAAAATATTTTACCAGGACAGATACACTGAGATTTTGCTTATTTTTAAGTATGTCCTGGGGAACAGTATCACCAGGAGAACAGATTCTGAAAATGTCTAAAACCTGGACTGTTGGCGTGTCTGGAGAAATAAGTGCAGACTGGAGCAGATTGATTGATATCTTTATTTTTTTTTCTATTTCTTTTATGTATTAATTGTATTTTTGTTTTTAACAGTATTTTTACAGACTTTTTGTTGAGCATGAAATATATATGTTATTACAAAACAGCTAATGAAAGGTAGACAGAATGATATTGTTTTCTGTACACCAAAAATGAATCATATTATATTTTTTACAAGTACAAAAATGTCCCTGTCTATACAATAACTCTTAATGATGTTAGGAACGGAAAATATGCTTTTATAAAATACATGAAAAGCTGGTAATACAGACTAAATTAACCCAGCGGCCGGCAATGTCCATATTTAAAACTGTGTAAGAGGACCTGATTCTTCCTAGTATTATGTGTTTGTGATGCTCCCATGTTACAAATCAAATATTAACAGCTCAATATTTAATATTTCATTAATTAAGACAAAGACCTAAACAATACTGGAGAAAATTGGACATGCTCATCTTATCCCCAGCGCCACTCTATGAGATTCATTGAATTGTGATAATTCTACCCCAAGTAAGCTCCATTGTATTGTTGTTTTTAGTAAAATATGAATATAAGACACTGACATCTTAGATCATCCTGGTGGACTAATATATTTATTAAAAAACATTTTTTTCCCATGATGCTTTTAGTTTTACAACAGCTGAAGACCTACCTTTTTAATGTAGGTTTCAGGAAGGGTTTTTAAGGATTATTGTATTATGTAAAATATGTTTTGTTGTAGTGATTACCGTAGTGATGTGTTGGTGTAGTGGTCACAGTCTTGATTTAATTTATGTTCAAGGGCTTAATTTAACGCATACATTTAAACTTTGACTTTCTTTTCACCCGTTCAGCCTGATACATCAGATTTGCCTTAAAACTCATCTTCCTTCAACTGTTCTATAAGGGCATAGGATTCAGGCTAGAAGTGGATTAAATACATCCATGTAAATCACTTTGAAAAATACAATTAGCAATGGGGTTTCTATGTTTTTCAGTTGGCAGTTTTGCATTCACAAGGAGAGTTATTTTTTACAATAAGAGGTGAGATTAGATTACCATTTCTACATTAGTTTGCAGCATAACACAAATATTCACCGATGCCATTTTGTGAATCAACTTTATAATCGTAAAGCAGCTCTGACATCATAAGATGCACTGGACAAACATGACATCATCACACATCCATCCTCTAATGCCCACAGTCAATAACAGACAAACACCATATTCCAAATCGCTAAACCTAAATATGACTTGGTTCCCTCAGACTCCTCTGTAACCACAGAAAGATAAAGTTTGCTTTAGTTGTGGTACTTTGCAAAAAGTTTTACCTAAAGCTACCTACATATTTTATTTGCATATCTTGTTATAAACCTATTTTGTTCTCACATTATTTTTGTGATTTATTACTTATGCAGTGTAACTCTGAGACTATAATCTATTGCACTTTTGGAATTATATCGCTCTTCCTCATTACCAGGGCTTGCTAAAGAATTTTCTCCAGGAAATAACCAAAGTCAATTTTTTATCTTTGTCATAAAAACAAATATGTTTTGTAAAACATACACCAAACAGCAAACATAAACACTATAAAACATAAACATATATTTAAAGCATTATGCCGTTTACATTACTTATGTGAATAAACACTGGAATGGAAGAGATAGTTTAATTTTACAAGACAAATTGAGCTTTTTATAATTCATTGAGTCATCTTCTAAAACCTCTTACTTTTCTAGACTGGTAGTTCTCAACGCAATAATTGAGGTACAACAATGGTCCAGGTTTTGACAGTATGTAATAATGTATTTAGTTACTTGCAAAGTATTTTACTAGGACAGATACATTGAGAGTTCACTTATTTTCAAGTATGTCCTGGGGAACAAGATCACCAGGAGAACAGATTCTGAGAATGCCTAAAACCTGGACTGTTGGCGTGTCTGGAGAAGTACGTTGGAAACCACTGATCTGGACAGACAGATGAATACTTTTTATTTTCCTTTTATGTATTAATTGTATTTTTGTTTTTAACTGTATTTTTGCAGACTTACTTAAGCATGAAATATATATGTTTTTACAAAACAGTACAATCCTAAAATATATGATCTTTGTAACAAGCTAATACCAGTAGAGATTGTAACCGTATTAGTCCAGTGATGCCGATGTAAAAAACAGATACAATTTGTATCTTGCCATTACAAAATTCTGTCAGTCCAATAAAAAAAGGTATTACAAGATACACATTTTATCTGTTTTTTTTTTTTTTTACAAGCTACTACAGAGTAGACAGAATGGTATTGTTTTCTGTAAACCAAAAATGTATTACATTATTTTATGTCTATACAATAACACTTAATGTTAGGAAATGAAAATATGCTTCTATAAAAGGTAATACAGACTAAATGAACCCTATTGCCAGCAATGTCCATTTTTAAATCTGTGCAGGAGGACCCGATTGTTCCTAGTATTATGTGTTTGTGATGCTAACATTTTATAAATAGAACATTAACATCTCAATATTTAATATTTCATTAATTAAGACAAAGATCTCAACAATACTGGAGAGAATCACAGAACATGCTCAAATATTACTTTTCGTTAGTAGTTCTCTACATGTACAAGTATAAAATGTGTGCATAAAGATAATGGTTATATGGATAAAATATAAATACAACAATACAATGAAAGAAATTAACACGCACATTGCTAAAATCCAAATCAGAGCATCAGCGTGAGTCTAAGAATTCTTATTCCAGCAGAGTTTATCTTAAATCATCACAAAATGAGAGAAATCCCAGGGTCAAGGCAGAATATTGACAGTTACAGTGAAAGTAGTAATGTAAGCAAGACTATTACAAATTATTATACTAATACATTTCCAATGTCAGATTTTACCACAACGCAGACCCCCAAAAAATACAAATCCCAAAAGATGCAAGCAGTTGGATGTGTATTGTAATATAACCAGATTATATCCTAGAGGTGTCTGTACTAATAACCAGATTCTGTCCTAGAGGTGTCTGTACTAATAACCAGATTCCATCCTAGAGGTGTCTGTACTAATAACCAGATTCCATCCTAGAGGTGTCTGTACTAATAACCAGATTCTGTCCTAGAGGTGTCTGTACTAATAACCAGATTCTGTCCTAGAGGTGTCTGTACTAATAACCAGATTCCATCCTAGAGGTGTCAGTACTAATAACCAGATTCTGTCCTAGAGGTGTCTGTACTAATAATCAGATTATATCCTAGAGGTGTCCGTACTAATAATCAGATTATATTCTAGAGGTGTCTGTACTAATAACCAAATGATATCCTAGAGGTGTCCATACTAATAATCAGATTATATTCTAGAGGTGTGTGTGCTAATAACCAGATTCTATCCTAGAGGTGTCTGTACTAATAACCAGATTCTATCCTAGAGGTATATGTACTAATAACCAGATTCTATCCTAGAGGTGTCTGTACTAATAACCAGATTCTATCCTAGAGGTGTCTGTACTAATAATCAGATTATATTCTAGAGGTGTCTGTACTAATAACCAAATGATATCCTAGAGGTGTCCATACTAATAATCAGATTATATTCTAGAGGTGTGTGTGCTAATAACCAGATTCTATCCTAGAGGTGTCTGTACTAATAACCAGATTCTATCCTAGAGGTATATGTACTAATAACCAGATTCTATCCTAGAGGTGTCTGTACTAATAACCAGATTCTATCCTAGAGGTGTCTGTACTAATAACCAGATTATATCCTAGAGGTGTCTGTACTAATAACCAGATTCTATCCCAGCAGGTACAAACATAGTAAAATCAGCTGCAACATCATATTTAAAAAGCAAAAAGTAAAAAAAAAAAAATATCAGCAAGTTCTGTGGTCACTTACCTCCTGTTAACAATAGCGTGAGACTAACCAGCAGGTTAGTCACCGCTGACATCCTGCCTGCAACCACTGACTGTCAGTGTCCCAGAGGATCCCAATACACCTTGTAAAACGACTGTAATATCCCTTGCACGGTCTGAGCAAATAATGAAGGAACAAGGCAGAATATACTTTATATCACCATCATCCTTATCTAGATGAACTAACGCAAGTTCAGCTGAATGTTTTAAAGATGCCACTGTTATCTAGATTACATTATAGCTCCAAAGGCTGTTATGTAGTAATGCACTTGTTAAACAAATCTATACTGTATCATAATATGGAAATCACTGACAAGGAACTAGGCTCGAAATGATCAAAGAACTTACTGCAGAGGGAGACCTACAATAACAAATAAGGTATAGAACATCTACTGTAAAAGGAATGATAAAATCAATGACATTTTTGGAGCTTTTGTTAAGATACCTGGAACTATGACCGAGCATATTTGTGGAAAAATAATAAGAAACAGCTAACTGACAACAATTAGCCAAATAAAAAGGTTGTGTGACTTGCAAGTACAAATATTCAGAATTCATAGTCTTGGCATTATTCTAACTAGATGCAGAACGGATGCCTTAATATAGTGATCTTTTATGACAGGAACTCAAATTATTAAACATGGCATTAGTTAGGTGACCTATAATTTCAATCTAAAATTGGTTTGGTGACATATTATTCATATTGTAATATAAATAAATACTAAACAAACTTACATTAATTCCTATGCAACAGGATAACTATTGTATTGGGGATAGCAGTGATAGTACAATAAATAATGTAGTGTAAGCATTTAGGTCTGATTATTATCAGCTTATTCCAAATATTAGGGACCACAGCTGGCGCGTCCAAAAGGCGGCACAAGTGGACGCCCTTAGGGCGCCAGAGCAAGGGGGCACAAAAATTCAAATCTCAAATTTTTCAACTCAATTTACTCTCCCTGCAGCCAGTGGAGTTGGCCGGCCTCGCCTGTTGATGTCATGAGGAGGGGGCGTGACTTCCACTGCTCTTCTCCAAGCACCGCTGGGGAGTCTGGGAGAAGAGCAGAGGAAGTACGCCCCCCCCCTCATCAGGTGAGGCTGGCCAACTCCACTGGCTGTAGGCTGCAGGCTCCAAATCCTGTCCCACCCCTCCCTGGCCCAAGTTACATTTTTTATTTGTATCCCCCCTACTCAGCCCCTGTCACCCTTCCTCAGCCCCTGTCCTCCTTCCTCAGCCCCGTCCCTTTTCCCCAGCACCTGTCCCTCCTCCTTAGCCCCTGTCCTTTTTCCCCAGCCCCTGTCCCCCCTCCTCAGCCCCTTTCACCCCCCTCAGCCCCTGTCCCTCTACCACCACAGCCCCCATGCCCTCTCTACAGCTCCATAACATCCCCACTACAGCCCATGTCCCCCAATTGCAACCCATATCAACCACACCACATCCCCTTTCCCAAATCGTAGCCATCAACCTACCTCACCCCCTAACCCCCAATACATTTCCTAACCTCCCAATTACATCCCATACCCTCCACTACAGACCCTGTCCCCCCCACTAGAGCCCCTAGCCCCCTACTACATCCCCTAACATTTCAATTACAGCCACTATAGCCCACTACCAGTTACCCTCCGGAGATTAGTCTCTTAATCCACCCCTGTTCTGTATGCCTGTATTTGTTTGACTAAAAGCCTGTGTATGTATGTCTTTATATGCCTGTGTCTGTATGACAGTGTCTGAATGTCTCCGTGTGTGTCTGTATGTCTGTGTTTGTATGACATTGTACCTGTACGTGTAGACTGTATGACTGTATGCTTGTATTTGTTTGATTGTGTGCCTGCATATCTCTGTGACTGAGTGCTTGTATGGTTGTTTGTTGCTATACAGCTGTCTATATCGCAAGGAAAAAGACACAAAAAGCACTGAGGGGAGAGGGCCACAGAAAGGGGCTGGGGGGAAGAAAGAGACACTCAAAAAGAATGGGGGGGGAGAAACACAAAGGGGATGGGGAAAGAAAGATACTCAAGGGGGTTAAAGGAGACACGCAAAATGGTGTAAGACATAGTAAAGGGGGGATAAAATACACTAAAAAGGGTAAGAAACACAGGTGAGGACGCATTTATTTTTGTAATGGGTGGAGGGGCTACAAATGCCCACTCAAAGGGAAAGATGACCAGATATTTTTAGGACCTACTGTCTTAGTAATTTCTCACCTGCAAAAACAGTGAAGGATGGTTCCGTCTCTAATCGGTATTCAGTCTTTAAAAATCTAGATAAGCAAGGAGAGATAAAACATTATAAGATTAAATAAATGATATGCAAAAAAAATAGAGAACACAAATTGGTGCCCAAGGTTTTATGACCAAGTCTCACAACGCTAAGAATCTAAATTTTTAGATTTTCAGGGCTGGTTCTTGAGGTCTTATCGTGATGTTGCAGATGCATTTCACTTTGTTTGTCTTCCATGTCTTCCATTGTGCGCACTGTTCAGAAATAATTCCACTCTGCTTTCTGATCTCATTTTAATAGTTTGTCATAAATGCGTGGCATGGTTTCATTGGTCCATTAAAGAAAGTAGGAAGATTTCCCTGTTCAAAGTTCCATATGTTCTGAAAAAACATTTATTGTTTTAACTTTAATTTTGTACCCTTCCTCTTGCGTATTCTTTATATCATAATATCTTAAATTATGACACTATATGGATTATGTTTTAATGGCACTGGGAGTAAAATAATGCAGAATGTTTTCTATCACTTTAGGGTTTAATGATGGCAATGATTAAAGCCATAACCATACGCAATCAGAGTTTAATGGAGGTTGTAGATTAACAGAAGATGGGGAGCTACATTCAGAGACCTCGGTTCTAGAGCATAACATTTAATGTGTCATGACTTTAAATACCACATATTTTACAATATGATAATATAGCAATCAAATTTGTAAGGGATTAATTCCCAAAGACATTGCGCAAACTATGTAATTTATCTTGTATGAGTTCTTGTCTCTTACATTTAGAAAGTCAAAAGATTAGGTGCTTCATTCTGAGTATCTAAGACAGTAGTTTTTAACCATTTATTTTGTAGGAATCCACATTGTATCCTCAGACTTAGAGTTGCATCATATTATTTAATTTTAAATAACCCAATGTCCTAGTGTTCTGCTCTTAAATAATATATTAACATGTATTTGAAAAAAACCCTTTCATTAGACTATACAATAGTCTCCATTGCACCACAGTAGCAAGCAAAGATGGTACTGTTGAACTAACTAATGTGTTACAAGCAGCAAATTTCTTCCAATAATTAGGGACTCCCTATAGTAGCACAGAAATTAACTTTAGGGTCTCGACACGAATGTTAAAGGAATAATCTAAGATTAGGAATACATACACTCTCCCGTCACCTCTCCACCAATAGGGGCATTCGATCTAAAATGTAATTAATCATTATGCAGTACATAGCCCATTGTGAATTCTCAGTTAGAGAACCACTAATATTGACACTGTATGGCTTGTCACTGCTATGATTAGAAAGCTACTAAGAGTTAGGTGATTTATGGTCAGAGTTAGGAGGAAGTTCATGGTTTGGAAGTGCTTAGTGTAAAGAGGCACAGTGATATGGAGATATCTGCTCTCATGGTACTGTTCTTATAACTTCAAACATGAGATTATTACTTGGTCCTCATCGGTGGTCCAAAAACTGCATGTTTTGGGCACCCTGAATTGGGTAAAAAGTTATAATTGCTTGAAGAGGGACAGTTTTAAATGCCATTACAAGGATTCTGCAATTGTATAAATGCAACACAAACTATACTATGTTCAATGCCTATTATTTTTATGCCATTTTAAATATGATTCACTACTAATTTATATTGTTGATTAGCTGAATAATGGTATCCAACATGTTTATTTTCAGTTGAAAGGTATTCTTTATCAGTTATGATGTATTATTCAAGGTTATTGTGACAACTTACTTGCAGGGGACTTGAGTATCACTGCCAAGGACCCTCTTTCCCCCTTAGTGAATTTAGCTTGTCCCTAGTTGTTAGCTAAAGCTTAATTTAAGAATGAAGTAAGACTGTTTTATTGGCTTGAATGTCACACTTTTATACCTGGGTCCCAGGAGAAAAAATGCATTGTGCAATATCTTGCGCCTTGGTGTCTGTACCTAACAAGATGATTTTATTAGTGGCCAGACAACTCAGCACTAATCAACATTTTAACATAAAAATCTTGGTTCCTGTGCCTGCATCCCTAAACCACTGCCACCTCTGAATAGCTCTCCCAGATATTCAGTCCAAAAAGCATCAGATCAGAGGTGTCTACCCCAATTAGTTTGGATGTTGAGATTTGACTGGGCAACAAGCATCCTCCTATCTGGCATAGAGTTCCACAGCTTTGGATGGAAAGTCCTGGTCACTTTCAATGACTGCTCTTTCAGTGGGTACTTTGACGTCGTTGGTATTGTTCGATGCCTCACCACCTCCTCTGTCAACCCTACAAATGGTACCCTGTTTGTTGGCTCTGGGACCTCGGAGAGGTTTTACCGGATTGTGCTACCTCTGCAATATGATTTGGAGTTCCAGGCGGTTTGTGGGTTGCTCCCGGTTAGGTGCACAATGCCTCCTTGAGTTCCCTGGTTGTGATGAGCTGGAAGGCACAGTCTGGAGGGTGGATAAGTCGATGATTATAGTTCTTTTAGGAGGAAGTGGTAGTTGGGAGCCATGTTCAAATCCTTGGTGAGCAGGTGGTCTGTCACAGTTATCATACAATCTATGGAACTCAATTACTGACAATAGCTACGTGTTTTTCTATATATGTTTCTTTTGAATGTTGGAGAGAAAAATATGCGATGTTCTCTCAGTAAAGTCTTAAATTATTTTTTGAGTTATTTGCTGTAGTGTTTTGAATTATTTTTGTAGTGTTGGAAATTCAATGTGAATTCAAAGTTGATTTATTTTTTAGGCTGCTAAGTAAACTGAAAACATAGGCTTCCCTAGGTAGGTCAAGGATTTACATCTCCTGTCCAATGTTCTTTACTGTCCTCAAATATACTTACAAGTTCAACTAGCCATTCAACTGACAATACAATCATTCTTACACACATGCACACATGCACACACACACACCTGGTAAGCACACAATCACACACACTCACATGCATACATACACAATCATACACACCCAGTAACATACATACATAGATACACAATCACACACACAGTCACATACATACATATACACACAGTTGCATACAAATGCATATTTTCTTATTGTTCAAGCCTCAATCATTAGCACCATGGAGGAGGAGATGAGGCCAGAGTTATATTAGTCCCTGGTCTCTAGGGATAGGGAAGCAGGGGAGCTATGTATTCACTCTCACACTCTCCTTCCTCTTCATAGACAATACCGTTAACAGCAAGCAGCTGCTAGCATATCGCTTTCCCTGTATCAGTCATGAAATACATCACTGTGGTGGTGTACCAGGTTTAATGAAGCAGAAAAAGCTACCAGCTATAAAAAATTAAATAATCATACATCAAGTCATTTTTGTATAAGAGCATCATTGCTGTCATAAAAAAATAAGAAGAGTGAGATACAATTTTCAGAGCAGTAAAACTCCAGTAAGCAAGAATTGAAATGCAATGTATGGAAAAGTCTGAAGGCCAAGAGATGTTTCCTGCATCTTGTGGCAGTTTGTTAGTCTGTCTAGGCATCAATATCAGACACTCTAACACATATACAGTAGGGCAAGTATCCCCCTATATACAATACAGACGTGTTACCGGACCTTAGTGTGGCCAGACTCAATGTATATACATATGAGGTGTATGGTAGAGAATAGTCAGATAAAGGCCTAGGTTCAGAGATACCACAATACAGAATCAATTATTAAACAAAGCCAGGTCAGTTACCCGAAATTCCAAGGATATAAGAAGCACTCTCAAGCTACAAAGACCACGACAAGGTAAGAAAGTGATGTCAGAGAAAGGTTATAAGGCATAAGTGTGTGGTGATAGGTTAGGGAACCATGATGACAATTAGCAAAAATATCTTGTGACAGTTGGCACCATCACCTGCGGTTTCATACGGACACTTTAATTAGGACCCTGGATTATGCCTATGCCTAAACATCCTGTACCCATTATAGGTGCAGGGGGTGTTTTGTTGTTTTATTGTTTTATATGAGTTGTGTGCTCTCCTGTCCTACTGATGCTTTCTACCATGTAGGTGCACTTGGCTGTGGAGCCTGTACAGCACCACCTGTTGGTAGCAACAGCAACGTGCACTACCTGGATAGCAAGGCGTATTCATTTGCACATTCAGGTACATTTGCATATTATGGTCTCTGTAGGCAGGAGAGATATTTCATGTTGGGTATTGTCTTCCCCACTCCTTTATTATTATGTTTATGTGTTATTATGAGTGGCTGTATGCGTCTTTACATGATTTGGTTTTACGTATTTATTTGAGTGTATTACGATAAGCTTTATGTAATAATTATACGGGCTAGTCCCAAGTAAAAATAAAGCTTTGTATGTTAGTTCCCTTTGGAACTGTGTCCTGTGTGGATTTTTAGGGATCCCAGCCACAGCGTTGTCGTACCTGTTTGTTGGCTGTACAATTCCTCTAGCCCTGAGATAAATCAATAGAGCTAGGCCTGAGGGCCACAAGTGCCTTTGTAAAGACAATAGCCATTACATTGCAGGCAGAGGATAATACATGCTTGAAAGAAAGTCTGCAGAGGGGATGATACCTGCTTTGATGAAGTTCTGCAGAGGAATAGGCAAAGGGGACGATACCTGCCTTTAAAGAGAAATGTAATTCAATTTAATAATCTACAAATCATAGTAAAAATTATTTATTATATAGACTTTATATACCATCTTACAACCAATGCATCTGTTTTTAAAGTTTAATAAAAAATAGAAATCAAATACATTTACAATGAGTTTAAAATTACAAAGCATTTTAAATAACTGGAAAATGGTAATAAGGCAACAGATGTTCAGGGTAAGTGATTCATGGTTAAATGTCACAGGATAGGGTAATGGTAGCATGACAAAATACATACAACTAAAAACTAGGACTGTTGATGTAAGTTGGCAGCAGTATAACGGGAAGTTGGCCATTACGAGCATACATATACTCAGGTAAATTTGTATTCTCCGTACAGAAGAACATTCTACATGTTCTCTTACCCATTCTCATGCAATCATTGCCTGGTTAACATTGATCTTCACAATAGAAAACAGTTAGGATGTGATACAAATATGCTTGTGGTGAGCTCAGACTGTGTCCCTGTGTAAAGACATGAGGAGAAGGTCAATTTATGAGAATAAGGTCTCTCACTCAGGCTCATACAATCATTTCCTGGCATAGAACGATGCAAAAGAAGATGTGTTCTCATTTTACACAGTCAATTCACTGGTCAGATCCATGGTTGTTATTCCAAATAAACAGGAGAAAATAATACATTTCATTCTTTTGCTGTCCACTTTTCATCCTGTAGTTTTCTTTCATGATGAACATTAAAATATGAATCTCACGTCTATTTTATTTATTTTTGGTCACTTGTACTATGTATGGTTGACTGTATCAGATGGGAAAAAATTTCAGTCTAACTTGTTCTTGTAGGTTGGGATGTCCGATCAAATAGAAGAAAATGTTGGTCTTTGTATTTTCACCTGTGAAGGAGAATAGAAAGAATGAGATTTGGTGAGAAGGAGGACACATGACCTAAGAGAAATGTGATAATACATGAACATACCCATGTATAAGCAATTCTATTAATGTATTTGTTCATTTATTATTAACAGTTATATTAATGTGGATGATCAAAATAAGACTGTTTTATATATATATATATATCCGTGGTCGGGGCAATATTGCCGTAAGAGTTAGATAACACATAATTAGTAATAATTATCATAGTTAATTACACCAGTTGGTTGTGATGTGCTGGAACCGACGAAGTAAGATGTAATAAAGAGGGCCCACCTTAAAGAGTGATGTGAAAAGAGGGAGTGGTGGGAGGGGCAACTCACCATACCAATAACGGTATGTGCCCCTCCTACAACCACAGGCCCAGCCTTTAAAAAATAGAAAAACAGGACAATTTATACCTAGTA
Source organism: Pelobates cultripes (assembly GCA_933207985.1). Lineage (NCBI taxonomy): Eukaryota > Metazoa > Chordata > Amphibia > Anura > Pelobatidae > Pelobates > Pelobates cultripes. Next base: position 30,135,201 of record OW240914.1, read on the forward strand.
ATACTACAGAATCGTCCTTTAATCAGCTTTTGCACACTTTCCTGGCTAAAAAAGCCACCAAATACAATCGGAAAGACCCTCTCATTTACACCCTAATTGATGTAATGTTTTTTTGGTTTTGTATATCTTTATAATATAATATGAAAAATAAACATTGTTTGGGTGACACTGTCATGGTGCTGTCTTCATAGAAAACCAGCCGTTTTAAAGCACTGTTTATAATAGTGCTATTTTAAAGGGACATTCTTGCCAGCAATACAACGTTATTCCATTTGATTGGTATTGATCCCAATTACATGCTGCATTTTTGCATGTTCACACATTTGTGTATATTGCATAAAATAAACGTTTGCATAAGACCACCCTTCTACATTCCAAAATAAACATCGTCATCATTGTGCGCATACAGCTCACCTCAATTTAATATATTTTCAAGCTTTTCAAGGCTCATTTTCCTGTCTGCCCGCACCTCCCACGCCTTCCCCCTCTGTCAGTCCATACATTGTATATACATGTATTGCAAAAGTAGTGCAAAAATTGTACTTAGCTTTCCCACTTGGAATATACCTTAAGCTTGTATCGGCAATTCAAATATAGATCTAAAAATAAAAGGGGAAATACACAATCAGAGGACAGTATGTTTGAATATAATATAAGTAAAATATGAATGAAAACACTCACAAGGGTAGAGCAATTTAGTCTGCTCTAAACGTTGATGGCATCTTATGCAACATATGCAAACTGGAAGCTGTGGTGATGGTTGAAATCTTTAATGACACTTTCAGAATTAAAAACTGCTCCACAGGCTGTAAAGTCCCTTTATTCTATGTACCCTCCGCTTACACTGTGCTGTGATGGCTTGTAGGCTCTCCTGGTCCAAGCGCCGGCTTGCTGGACTCTGAGTATCAAAATCAGTCTCTCACAATCAAACACTTCCGGGAGGCGGGGCTTTCGGTCGTTGAGCGTGATGACGTAATTACGTCAAAAACGTGATGACGCGTTTCGCCGATATGCTTGGCTTCATCAGATGCATACGATGCCATCAAAGTTTAGAGCAGACTAAATTGCTCTACCCTTGTGAGTGTATTCATTCATATTTTACATATATTATATTCAAACATACTGTCCTATGATTGTGTATTTCCCCTTTTATTTTTAGATCTATATTTGAATTGCCGATACAAGCTTAAGGTATATTCCAAGTGGGAAAGCTAAGTACAATTTTTGCACTACTTTTGCAATACATGTATATATATCTATAAGTGTGGTTTTGCACAAATGAAGTTGGTCACTATTTTTGCTATTTAATATTGCACATGTTATCCCCACTTATTTAATTACTCATTTTGGTCTTAAAGGCACAGCGCCCTTTACTTTTTTGATTTTTGATTTTGCATGCTTACAAGTCCCTACATAATATTGCTCCAACCTACCTATCCTCCCTAATGCATAATTATGTCCCATTGAGGCCCCTATGCTGTGCCGAAGACCTATGTCTATCCTCTGTCCGTACTCCCACATGTGATGCTCTCCTCCAAGACATCTCCAGGGCTGCACCCTTTCTGTGGAACTCCCTTACCTTCTCCATTAGACTTTCACCCAGTCTCCACTCCTTCAAAAAAATCTTTGAAAACACACTTCTTCAGGAAAGCATATAATGTAAACTGTTAGCGAGTTTTCATTTCCCCCTACCCCTTCATGACTCCTCTCCTACAACTGTCAAAAATAAAATAAAAAAGTTCTCAGTGAATACTTTTCTAGCAACCTATTTTGTTACCCCTACTTATACCCTTTGTGTCACTATACCCCACTCCCTCTAGCATGTAAGCTCATTGAGCAGGGCCCTCAACCCCTCTGTTCCTTTACGTCCATTTGTCTGGTTTACAATTATGTGTCTGTTAGTCCACCCATTGTACAGCGCTATGGAATTTGCTGGTGCTATATAAATAATAAAATACTACTTATAATAATATTTTTTGTAGTTACAAGTATAGTCATTAAAGGTCATCATATAGCAGCATTTTTAAATCCACATGGTTATTCACTAAAGACTAAAATATTAAATCAAATTTTGTACCAAAATATAATTTTACACCAAACGTATTCTAACAATCTCTAGTGCCTTCCATCAGTAAACCCATATCACAAAGTACATGTCTTCTGGAATTTCTTCCACAAACATGACCATGAGTTTAGTTTGCTCCTATGGCCTTAACAGTCATCAGATCCTAATTTACTAGAATACCTGTCGTGTGTGGTGGAACAGCATAAATACGCAGATAAAAACTTTGCATCAGCTGAGTGATGCTGTGGAACAGAATCTCTTAAGAAATATGTCCATCAATTTGGGTAAAAGGATACATAAAGTTGTACCAAATAAAGGCTCGTTAATAACTTTTACGGTAATTGTGATGGCACAACCTGTGATAATTAACAACAGCCAGTAGCTTGTAACAGCTACAAATTACCACAACCTTTTCAACAGTGTTGCTAAATGTTTGAAGCCAATCACTGATAGCAGTCATTAAGTAATTGCCAAGCAGCGGTTAGTGAATCCCATAGAAAATAATGGTTGCCACTGGCTCTGCTCAGGCATTTTAGCGCGTAGCTATTGGCCAGTAAAAAGTAGCGACAGGGTTTTGTACATGTCCTAAAGTGGTTATTAAATATAAATATGTATGTAAATATAAAAAAAAAAAAGATATCTCTGTTTATATTACTTTTAAAGTAGTATCAATTTTTTTCTAGTTTTGGTTTGAAATCAGTTTTGGTTGAAAAGGAATCCAGTGTTGAATTACCTGCAAACAGAGAAATTCAAATTGAGAAAAAAGTGGGCTGCAATTTCAAAAACTATAAAGGGTTAAGTTATCAAAACAATTCTGAAGCAAATATTACACCCCTTAAGAATGGAGGTAATTGTACAAGTTCTGATCAAAACCTAGAATCTGTGCTACATGTCTCTTCAACCATAATTGAGGTATGTCCGACAAAAAATCATCTGGCAAATATGAGTGCTGGAAGCGATCGTGATCGCGTCCAGCCACTCTAAGGGTATTGCAGCGATGCCTCAAATTCGAGACATCCTGCAATACCTCTCCTGACTGTAAAATTACATAATAACCCGACTGACTGATTAATGTTTTTTTTTTTTTTTTTAAAGCATTCACTTTACTTTATTCTAGGGCTCGCTTTTCTCTTTGGAGGATTATCCTGGTCTCCCAAGTCCTTATCCTTCCCACGTTAACCTCTTAAGGACCGCGGTCGTACTAGGTATGTCTGACAAAAAATGGTCCTTAAGGACTGCGGACGTACGTAGTATGACATGGTTGGTATCACTGCATTCAGGAGATGTTGCTGAACACATATTGGGGTGTTCTTTGGCAGTAACACATAACAGGAATTGATAATTCATGCCTAAAGTGTGTGAAAAATAACAAAAAAAAACGACTACCCAAAAGGTTGACAAAGACTGGTGGTAGAATTAGTGCATCGAAAGTGTTAAAATACCACCATGTGAAATACCCTTAGCTGTCTACTTTTCAAAAATATATGGTTTGATTGGGTTAAATTACATTGGCTGGCTTGAAAAATTCCCCAAATAGACATGGGTGCAGCTGTGAAAATTCCAAGTTGGAAAATTGGAATGCGCACCCTCCAAATAAGGTCTTTTAGCCCCCAGAGAACCTGACACACCTATACATGGGGGGTATCACTGTACTCAGGAGATGTTACTGAACACATACTGGGGTGTTCTTTGGCAGTAATCCTTTAAGTTCTCAGAACATGTATTCTTAAATTGCTATGTGTTTCAAAAATATATATTTTTTGAATTTGGCATAGATTGACAGTAAAATTCTTGCATGAAAAGAGTCAAAATATCCCACGTTTAATACCTTAGGTTGTCTTATTTTAAAAAATATATACATGTGAAGGGTTATTCAGGGATTCCTGACAGATATCAGTGTTACAATGTAACTTTCGTTAATTTTGAAAAAAAATGGTGTGGAAATAGCAAAGTGCTACTTGTAGTTATTGCCCTATACCTTGCAAAAAAAAAAGCTAAGAACATGTTAACAATGGGTATTTCTAAACTCAGGACAAAATTTAGAAACTATTTAGCATGGGTATTTTTTGGTGGTTGTAGATTCATAACAGATTTTGAGGATCAAAGTTAGAAAAGGTGTGTTTTTTTATTTTTAAATCACATTTTAGATTTTTTCTTATTGTAAATTATATGATATGATGAAAATAATGGTATCTTTAGAAGGAGCATTTAATGACCAGAAAAGTTGTATATAATTTGTGTGGGTACAGTAAATGAGTAAGAAGAAAATTACAGCTAAACACAAACACCGCAGAAATGTAAAAACAGCCCTGGTCCTTAACGGTAAGAAAATTGAAAAACTTTCTGGTCACTAAGGTGTTAAGTGCACCCACACTTATTATATGTCATTTTGTTCAGGAGAAACAGGGTTTTTTTTTCACATAAAATATTGATGTGACCCAGTCATGTGATCGCAATGTTATCGCGATCACATGGCCCAGAAGGGCCAGATTGACTGCAGGGGGCTGCTTGGGTTGTCCGGGAGTCCCTTCGTTCAGGATCGCCAGGCAAAGTATACTGAGCTGTGAGTGCTGCTGACAGTTAGGGAGTACTGGGCTGCTTTGATGGCGTTTAAACCTACATTGTGCAAGGCAACTGTGGCTTTACTTACCTTTGCCGAGCCTCGCAGACCCCCTCTTAAAGTGACCACGTCATCATTCCGATCCTAGTCTGTTTTGGATCACAGTGATGACGTGAACCTATCAGAACATAGGTATACCTATTTAAGGCTTTTTTTTTGCCCTTATTCATTGCCCTATCGTGGTTTCTGTAAGAACCTCATTCAGTGCTCCTAATTTTTGTCTCTATTAGACTCGTGATTTCTCGTATCCTGACTCTGGCTTCGTATATGACTTGTGATTTCTTGTATCCTGATCCCAGCTTTGCCTTGATGCTGAGTATTTCTGTTATTGCTGTCCTTGATTTATTTTTTTACCCTGATTCTTGTTGTTTAGTTACGTTAAGTACGGCCATTCTAAGGCTCGGTAATACATAGAAACATAGAATGTGACGTCTTTCGGATCCACCTTTTGTGGTTTCCTCTTTCCTGTGTGTTGGGTTACGACTCCCATGACAGGCAGCATAGTATACCCTAACTGCGTTAACTGGTTAAACGTAGAGAAGTTACCACTGACTTCAAAATGTAGATATTTGCTTAACTCAAGGTCCCTAAATATTATGTTTCTCCTACTGCAGGTTGACACAGTGGCATGGACAGAAGAAACCAAGAGTCTGTCATTCCTTTTGCAGGGTGACACATGAACCCTGACAGAAGAAGCTAATATTTTGTCCCTCCCCCTGCAGGGTGACAGTTCAGTCACTCAGATGAAGTAACTAATAACCTGTTCTTCCCCCTGTAAGGTGACAAAGTGACACAAACAGAAGGAGCTATTAGTCTGTCCTTTTCCTTTCAGGATGACACAGTGACACAGATAGTCGGAGCTATGAGTATGGAAGTTCACACAGGCACAGCAAAAGAATGTGCTATTAGTCTATACTCCATTGGAACAGTAAGACAGTGACACACAGATAAATAACTATGATCATATAGTTTCCCATGCAGTGTGACACAGTAATATAGACAGAAGGAGTTATGATAAAAACAACGAATATGAGAACCTCAAGAATGGACAAAAGTGGAGAGAAACCTCAAAAACTTGTCCTTCAGTAAGTCCCCGCTTACGTCTCAAAATATTTTTGCCCTCTTGTGCCATTACATAAATATCCTATACTATTCACATATCAGACTGATCCTGCCCACAGTGGTAGTCCAGCTGTGAAGTGCTGGCAAATTCTCTCCGTAGCAACCCCGACAATTATCTGGTCCTCTTTGGGCTTCATCAGTAAGGTGTAGCTGAGACCACTTTAGGTACAAGAGCTGGAATTTCAGATCTGGACTGCCCTTGTGGGTGGGATTGGTCTGATATGTAAATGGTAAAGGTTCACTCTGTAATGGCACAAGAGTGAACCAAGTAAACATCTGATAGGGGATTTACTGAAGATATTGAGTAAACCCCTGACCATTTTTAGAATTCTCATATTCTCTGTTTTTGCTGGAAGGAGCTATGAGGCTATCCCTCCCCATTTAGGGTGACACATTAGCATAGTAACATAGTAATATCATTATAAGCTTGTCCCTCCTCCTGTAGGGGGACACAGTGGCACATACATACCTTCATTGCCTTCAGCTATGTTTCCAAAACCTTGTGTAGAACTCCATTTATCTTCATTGATCTTCAAGATGACTATACACACAAAACAAAGTTCTTACAGTTTCTTTTGTTTCCTTGCTCTAAACAAGAGGAATCCCACTGTGACAATGACAATAAGCAAAATGCCGATGGCCACTCCAATGCCACCATATAGACCTGCCTTGGGCACTCTTCCCTGGCAGCGATCTGTACTGTATATGTATTTCTCTGGGTCTGGGCACCTGTATATTGATACAATAAGATAAGGTCATCACACAGTAATTCTTCCAATAAAAACATAAAACAGTGACTTTTTATAACCCATATAAATTATCGAAAAACCAAATAGTATCACAATAAAATATGTAAACTTAATCTCGTAATTTTCTCTGTCTTCTTTGATGTAAAATAATGAAAAATATCTTGCTGCACTTGATGTTGCTTCACAAATATTTGTGGCTCCAGCATAATGGCTTCTCAATGAGAAACCACTGATTTGAGAATTCTCACTGGGGGAGAACTTGCATAGGCTGTAGACAAGAGAGCTACAGTTTTTGGTGGTTTTAGCTACACCTCCAATGGAAATATGATTAAATATACAGCCACCTATGGACTGTGGGTTTTATGCTATGTTGACAATTGATGATGTAATTAAATTTTTTTCACTTCAATTCACGTTTTGTCTATATATATATTACATACCAACAGAGTTAAGGTGGGGAAAACAGTGTGGATGAAAACCCCTTCTACCTGAAGTAAGTGGATAGTTAATACATTGCTAAGCACAAATACACACACCAGTCAAGCCATAAGACTTGCTTTTCCCACAGAAATCTTACTTTAACAGTGCAAATGAGTTCAATAAAGAACCACATTTTTGCCTCATAATTCCACTTTATACATGGATTCCTTGGAGTATGTGTCAGCTGTATACAAGAGCTTTGAAACACAACTCAGGAAGAGGAGCAAGGTCAGTGAACTCTTGGTGTGTTTATTTGTGTTTTGCAATGTATTAACTATCCACTTACTTCAGGTGGAAGGGGTTTTCTTCCACACTTTTTTCCCCACCACAACTCTTTTGGAATGTACTTTACAAGTAACACCAAGCCTCCATAGCAAGCCATTAACCAACATCATGCTGATGAGTTGCATAAACAGCTGTCCATGAGTTGTTAACTGGCTTTGCTCCTCTTCCTGAGTTAATAATAATGAGGCAAAAAAGTTATTCCTTGTTAAACTAATTTGCCTATGCCCACCCAGAATCCTTTGCGGTAGTAACATCACTGCACATTTGTGATTTCTGTGGGAAAAGCAAGTATTATGGCTTGACTGGTGTGCAGATTTTTGTTTAACATTGTATTAAGAGAGAGAGAGAGGGAGAGAAATCTTGCACTCAGCCCAAAAACAAATAAAATAATATAAAGCAATAGACCAGAGTGCTTCCCAGCACTTAATATATAACAATCCCAAAAATGATGAGAGCACTTACTGGATTTGGTGAAAAAATGAAACAAGTGTATTCAAATTTGCATATATAAATCAATGTTTCGACCACACAATGATCTTGATAATTGTCGAAACGCTGATTTATTTATGCAAATTTGAATACACTTGTTTAATTTTTTTCACCAATTCCAGTGAGTGCTCTCATCACTTTTGGGATTGTTTTTTTTTTTTTCTACATATAAAATCCATCAAGTGCACTGGATGGAACTGATTAATAATTTTAGAGAATGCCTTTAAAATATAATGTAATACACTTTAAGAAAGGCTTCAAGCTGAACACAACCAATGCAATTTTATGAAGCTAAATTTTTTTTTTTGTAGAATATGGGAATATTTTTGTAGAATTTAACTTACAATTTGTTTTTGTTTTTTTTAACTTGTGGTGTTTTTGGAATGAAGAAATAAGGGAAACATGCGCTCAACATTGGTGAGCAGGATTTATTCCTTAATGGATGCTTCTGGAGTATCACATTTGATACAAAGATTCTGCTCTAACTTGCTACAATGTACAGGTGATACTCAAAAAAATAGAATATAGTGCAAAAGTTAATTTATTTCAGTAATGCAACGTAAAAGGGAAAACTAATATATGAGATAGACACATTACATGCAAAGCAAGATAGTTCAAGCCGTGATTTGTCATAAGTGCGATTACTATGGCTTACAGCTCATGAAAACCCCAAATCCACAATCTCAGTAAATAAGAATATTACATGCAATCAATAAAACAAGGAGTGTACATAGAACAATATCGGACCTTTGCAGGTGTTATGGCTTACTTAGCTGATTAGAGTGGGACACTGTGAGCCTAGAATATTGCACCTTTTAACAATATTCTAATCAACAGCTTCAACTGAGGTCCCTTTCCTTCATTTTCATCTGTAAATACAGAACAAAAATATTCATTGAGGCAGTCAGCTAGACCTTTATCCTCTTCTACATACCTTCCTTCTTTTGTTTTTTATCTAACTAATCCTTGTTTTACTTTTCTTTTCTCATTTATGTATCAAAAAACGTTTTGTCCCCCTTTTTTACTGACTGTGCTGTTTTCTCTTCTGTGTGTGATTTGGAAGCTCTTATAACTTGCTTAGCCTCTTTCTGCCTAATGTTATAGATCAGTTTGTCTTCCTCACTCTGGGTTTTTTTATAATTACTAAATGCTAACTTTTTTGTTTTTAACTATTTTGGCCACATCTGTGGAGTACCACAGTGGTTTCTTGAATTTTTTGCTTTTACTGACAAGCCTAATGCAATTTTTTGTTGCCTTCAATAGTGCAACTTTTAAATCCCATTTCTCTTGTACTCCATTTAAATTGTTCCAGTCTGATAATGACTCCTCTACACATATTCTAATTTGAGAAAAGTCTGTTTTTCTAAAGTCTAAAACTTTTGCTTTTGTGTGGTGTGACTCAGTCACTGTTCACCCTCTGCAAACCGCAGCTCAATTGATTCATTACATGTGCACGTGTGGTCGCTGTTCGGCATACGAACCACGCGCGGCGGCCATCTTACGCATGAAAATCTCAGCGGTGTTTGGTCGTTGAGTGTCTGGAACTCAAATCGGACACTCAAAGAACCAAACACAGCTGAGACCTCCAGAGTTCCATAACTTCAGAACGGAGGGACTAGTCAGCCCTCCGTTCGGTAAGATCAATGTCCCGAACAAGGGGATTGATGCGAATGGAAGATTATCTGTGGATGGCAGGTATTTCTATGTCTTTTAACTCCAGAACAGAGACCGACTGCAAGGCCAAAACACATGGAGTCTTTTTTGGATATCACCTCATGTGCGGTCGGTCAAATTACACCCTCCACCTAACTCCTGAACCCCTGGTCCAATCTAGGTGAATTTTGGATATGTTAGTCACCCAGATCAGGGCTACCAGGGGGTATCCCAAGTATAATTCTAACTGCTGGTTTTGGGGTACATCCAGAACTCGGGGAAAACTACAGCAAGATTAATGGGATTAGGTGTCACACTGAGGGGAGGAGATGTGTGGGAGGTAACTGTTACACTATTGGATACTGTACTGATTAATGTGAATCCCTCCCTTGCATGGGAGAATGCTTTATAAGGAGGTTGTGTGGATTAAAAGTGAGTTCTGCTCCTGATGCTGTGTGTCGTCCAGTCATTGGGATCTGTATGGGGATATTCGTGGATTACCTTACTTGCTGAGATTATTACTCTTTGATAATTTTACTACTTGTTTCTGAGCCTTGCTGGGATCTTTAGTGGAGTTAACCTGTGCAAGACCAGGGCTCCGCTACACCTGGCATGGCTCTATAATCTGTGAGTGTGATTTTACACCTGTTACTTACTCATTGTTCCTTACAGTATATACTATGTGATGTTCTATTCTGTTGTCTTCGTAGACTGTATATATGGGACATCAACTGTACTCATCTACAAGTATTTATTTTGATATTAAGCACTTAAGTTTTTTCGGCAAAAAAAAGGGTGTGCTTTATACCACTTTGTCAACATGCCAGATTTCCTACATTTATTTTAATTTGCCTACATTTAATTATGCCATCATCACATCACATTGCCCACATATATTTCAGTTTGCGTCTTTGATTATGCCGACATCATGCCACATTGCTTACATTTATTTCAATTTGCCTTTGTTGTATTATGCCCACATCCATGCCACACTGCCTCCAATGAATTATATCCACATGTGTGCCTCATTGCCCACATGCCACACTGCCTCTTGTATTATGCCCATATACATGTCACATTGCCTAACTATTACTATACACACACCCATGACACATTGCCTCTAATGTATTATGCCACATTCATGCCACATTACCCACATGACACTGTTACTTTATTGAATTATGCCACATCCATGTCACATTGCCCACATGCCGCACAGCCTCCATTGAATCATACACACATTTGTGCCACATTGCCCACATGACAATGCTGCCTTCATTGTATTATGCCACATCCATGCCATACTGTCCACATTTAATATACCCACATCCATGTCACATTGCCCACATGCTGCACAGCCTCCATTGAATTATACCCACATTTGTGCCACATTGCCCACATGACACTGCTGCCTTCATTGTATTATGCCACATCCATGCCATTCTGTCCACATTTAATATGCCCACATCCATGACACATTGGCCACATGCTACACTGCCTATATTTAATATTCCTACATACATCATCGATGAATCTTTTATATAGGACCAAGTCCGCACACCAGTCATGTTCTGAAAAATCAAAAGACGTCTCCCAATACTCCCCTAGACAGCCAGTCATCTCTGGTATAGACTACTTAATGTCACCTTTATCCCAGTATATAAATGATCTACCTTGTAATGAAAGGTCAGACATATCTTGAAGACACCATTAGTATCTTACAAATTTCTGAATATTTTAAATGGGAAAATTGATACAATTTAGTTTTGTGTGATATCAGTAATTTATACAATATTATTAAGCACCACAAGGGATGTGAGGCAATACCGCTTTTTCTTGAAAGCAAAAGAGACTTCCCTTCATAACAAACTAATTTTATCATTCAGGACATTATGTTAATTTTTACTAACTACTTATTTTTATTTGAAGGTGATTTTTTCCTTCAACTAAATGTCACAGCCATGAGCATACCACCCAGGTATGCCAATTTATTTATGGTGTATTGGGAAAAGTCTTTTGTTTTTCAGAACATGACTGGTGTGCAGACTTTGTCCTGTATAAGATATATTGACATAGAGAAAAGTATTCTCTACAATTTTTAAATCAACTAGACAACAAAAATTGAGATATTACATTAATAATTTTAGTAAGAAAATTGTGATTTTTTTTTAGATTTAGAATCTTTTTGTTATAGATCTATGCACTAAAACCCATTTAAAAAAAAAAAGTAGACACTAACAGTTTTATAAATATAAATATAGCCATAACTGCTCATGGCTTCATAAAATTCCAAAAGTACCGTTCCTGTCTATGAAGAGAAATTGTAAGGAAAATGATACATTTAAAAAACTATCTGAAATTAAAAATAACAACAATCTTACCAAAAAGCTGTACGAAATAATACTTGGAACAACACTATGTAGCTGTTGAACAAATGGAAAGATATCCTTAAATATAAGAGAAAAATATGCAGGAAACAGAAAATGAGCAAAAAAAAAACAATTATATGTAACTATAACTCCCAAAATAAAGTTTTTTAAATTAAGTGTCAGAAAAAATGGCGTATTTTAAAACATGATAAAGAACTAAACCCTAGGGGAAAAAACTAAAATAATATTTTGAGGGACTAAAAACTTTGAAAATTTAGTTACTAGAAGTTATTTTGATAAGGAATCCAATTTTTTCTTATAATTAATAATAATGAGTTTTTTAGTTGTGGTCATTGTGTAGGATGCAGGACAACTCATATTACTAGAAGAAAAGTTCTAGAATTTTGGATATTTAGAATCTATAAAAGGAAATGTAAAACAAATTCAACAATTACTTGTAACTCTGAGAACATAAAATATCTGTTAATCAGCCCCTGTAGATTAGGCCATGTGGGCAAAACTACCAAAAAATTAAAAACTAGGATAGAACATTGGAAATATTAAATGGAAAAAATGTATTAGGGGGATGATCACTTAAGACACTACATAAAAAGTGAGATGAAATGAATGTTTAAGTTAAACACTCTAACTCCAATGGGGCTTAGCATGCATTTTAATGTTAAATGTTTTATAACAATTTGTAATATTTATTTTATTAGGATATGTAATTTTGATATTTTCCTCTTTTTTTCCTTTTTAAATTATAGGAACTTAGTTATAAGATCTTAGTTTATTAAAAAAAACAAAAATTACTGTAGTTTATGTAAAATCATCTATGTTTATGTTAATTTTGCATATGGTATATTTTTCATTAAAATCATAATTTGCCATGGATTTGGACTATTAAAAATGGCCGAAAGCATATTCCGAGTCGATCATTGCAGATCCATAAATATGGCCACAACAGGATATCCGGTAATAATTAAAAAAATTTAAAAAATCATTGAAAACTCACTTCTTCAAGAAAGCATATCAGTTAAACTGTAAGCAGGTTTTTTATCCCCCATCCCCCTATGACTCCTCTCCTGCAACTGTCAAAAATTACCTATTAAGCCCTCAATGAATACTTTTCTAGCAACCTACTTCGTACCCCTACTTTTACCCTTTGTGTCACTATACCCCACTCCCTCTAGAATGTAAGCTCATTGAGCAGGGCACTTCACCTCTCTGTTCCTGTACGTCCAGTTGTCTGGTTACAATTACATGTCTGTTAGTCCACCCAATGTACAGTGCTACGGAATGTGATGGTGCTATATAAATAATAAAATAATAATAATAACCATCATACATGATGAGCATAAGATTTTCAGACAGCCCACGTTGGCTAATCAACTAATCAACTATTTTCAAATAGAGCAGATATCGCTGACTCCCTAAAGAGTGAGTTTAAGCAGTATGCTTTCACAAAAAATACAAATATAATACACTATGAGAATTTTCTCCTTTGTTGATCCTAGATCTCACGTTGTTCACTGAATTACCCACCATTTTTCTGCGTGCTCTTTCCATTTTCTGTATTATTTTGTTTAAGCAGCCTATTAGGTAGACCTTATGTGCAGTCACTGCTTCTACTTCTGTCCATGGTCCTTCACCCTGTAAAATCTACATGCACAGGGCAGAAGGTGGGAAAGCACGGAGCCGAAGCCATTTATACCCGGGTAAGTCTCTGCCCAGCTTTATTGTCCCTCACTGGGTTCGACTGGGTGACCTAATCTCCCAGACAGAACCAGTAATGCCAGTACAGCCATTGGCCCACTGTAGGGTTACATTTTTGGTTTGGGGAGACACACATGGGGTTAAGGAATAATTTTGCAGGGGCGTTACATCCTTTACCACACAGGACTCATTATACTGGATTGCTGTGATTCAGAAATCATTTTCACAAGTCATCCTGATAAGAGTGAACGTATTTTTGTAGAACTGAACTCATTCTTATAGACTCTTATGGTATAAAATAGAATATCTGTGAACTAATTCAGAAGTATCACATCGAATCTGTATGGTTAAAAGAGAGCCTAAGAGAGGGGCATAATCATTATACTGTTCTCATTTACATAAATGTTATTTTGCATGTTGCACCTAAAAAAGTAAACACATTCATGTGTACAGATTACTGAGATCGTAAAAAATAATTTATCGAGGTCTTATTTTGTGAACAAACAAGGAACAGAATTTCACAACAACAGAAAGTTATCTTTAAACTATGCCAGATGCCAAGGTTAACTCAAAGTAACGCTTTATTATACCACAATAAGTACAAATTCTGACACAGTAATTAATTATTGATATGCTCTTCTGCTGTAAATGGAGCAAAGCAGACCCAGGGCTATGGTTAGGACTAGTGCAACACTCTATATTTCAAAACCTTCTTACAAACACACAAACAAAGTATATCATATAAACCCAAAGGCCATCATCCAAATAAACAATTAAAAAGGCTGAAATACAATTGCCTTCCAAGAATTTCCCAGCAAAGAGTATGCAGGATAAGAATTGAAATCTATACAAATATAGATAAAACTGGATTCATTAAATTATATATAGATTAATGACAGAAGAATTTACATACATATCCCCTTAAAACAGTAGTCTATTTATTATTTGTCCCTCGGTATTTGTCCCAACAATCCGCATTCTTATAGATTTAGTTACTGATTAATTGATTGGGTTGTTTTTTGTAATTTTATTTTTTAAACGTGTCTGGATTTATTATTAAAATAGTTAGAAGTATTATTTTCTGGGTCAAAAGATGAAGAGAGCTTGACATTTCTATAATTTAATTGATTCCAGGAAGGACGGGGAATGATATGCAGCTAACCACTACAACAAAACAGCAATTGTCCACATAGATTACTATTCTGGTATACCTAGAATTGACAGAAATGTACTTTGTCATTTATTTAGATTCCAATGGGTAAAACTATAGCTACAAGAGAATCACCATAAAACACATAGAAACATAGAATGTGACGGCAGATAAGAACCATTCGGCCCATCTAGTCTGCCCAATTTTCTAAATACTTTCATTAGTCCCTGGCCTTATCTTATAGTTAGGATAGCCTTATGCCTATCCCACGCATGCTTAAACTCCTTTACTGTGTTAACCTCTACCACTTTAGCTGGAAGGCTATTCCATGCATCCACTACCCTCTCAGTAAAGTAATACTTCCTGATATTATTTTTAAACCTTTGCCCCTCTAATTTAAGACTATGCCCTCATGTTGTGGTAGTTTTTCTTCTTTTAAATATAGTGTCCTCCTTTACTGTGTTGATTCCCTTTATGTATTTAAATGTTTCTATCATATCCCCCCTGTCTCGTTATTTTTTATAATGTCCTTATTTTTTGTGATATTATCTATATACTTTACACAAAAGAATTATACTCAGTTTGTACCAAACATGGAGACTTGGAGTACCAAGAAGGGACATATAACTCCAATTTTGGATTATGATATTTTTTGTCATATTATTCATACATTTTCCATAAATGAATTAAAATTATTTTGTATAAAATATGAAGATTGGAAATATTAACCCCTTAAGGACTGGACTGTTTTTGCGATGTTGTACATTTGCGACCAGGCATATTTTTACACTTTTGTGGTGTTTGTGTTTGGCTGTAATTTTCTGCTTTCTCATTTACTGTTCCCATACAAATTATATATTGTTTTTTTCAGGACAAAAGGGGCTTTCTTTACATACCATTATTTATATAATCTCATGTATTTTAATTTAAAAAAAATAAAAAAATATGATGAAAAATTGAAAAAAAATACATGTTTTTTGACTTTTACTTGAAAAATCTTTTACTCATCTACAAAAGCGAAAGAAAAAAACTGCTAAATAGATTAAAAATTTTGTCCTGAGTTTAAAAATACCAAGTGTTTACGTGCTTTTTTGCTTTTTTTTGCATGTTATAGGGCTATAGGTACAAGTAGGATATTGCGGTTTCAAAACATACATTTTTCAAATTTATCAATAGTGACATTGTAACACTATTATCTGTCATAAATCTCTGAATAACACCCCACATGTACATATTTTTTTTAAAGTAGACAACCCAGGGTATTCAATATGGGGTATGTCCAGTCTTTTTTAGTAGCCACTTAGTCGAAAACACTGGCCAAAGTAAGCATTCATATTTGTTTGTGTGTGAAAAAAGTAAAAAAACTAAATTGAACGCTAATTTTGGCCAGTGTTTGTGACCAAGTGGTTACTAAAAAAGACTGGACATACCCCATTTGCAATACCTTGGGTTGTCTTCTTTTGCAAATGGTATGCCATCATGGGGGTAATTCTCATTCCTGGGCTACCATACGCTCTCAAAGGCAACGTAACCAACCTGGCCATTTTCAATGTAAAAATATTTGACCCATATATTTGACCTTGTAACTTTCAAAAATGCTATAAAACCTGTACATGGGGGGTACTGTTTTACTCGGGAGACATCGCTGAACACAAATATTAGTGTTTAAAAACTGGAAAACGTATCACAACAATTATATCATCAGTAAAAGTGCTGTTTGTGTGTGAAAAATGCAAAAAAAGTAACTTTCACTGACAATATCATCGCTGTGATATGTTTTACTGTTTTGAATCACTAATATTTGTGTTCAGCGAAGTCTCCCGAGTAAAACAGTACCCCCCATGTACAGGTTTTAGGGTGTCGTAGAACGTTACAGGGTAAAATACAGTGCTAGCAAATTAAATTCTCTGGAATTTCGGCCTGGGTTGGCAGGCAGGTCCCTCAAATTGCAATCAATAAAATTACTGAATTATGTAAAAATATTACATAAATACGCACGTAGAATTTAAATATATGCATATTTATATATTTGAAGTCTACGTGTATATTTATATAATTATTTATGTAATTTTGTATATGGACATATGTATATTTGTTATTATTTTTATTTATTTTTATATACATAGATATATATACAAATTCATTCTAAGTGTATTTTGATATAAATATATATATATTAATTTTAAAATACAGTTAGAATAAAATTTCATATAGATATATAATTTTTTTTAAATTTTTATTATTATTTAAAAAAAAATTATTTAATTTAAATTACTTATTATTTATATTTTATAATAATATATATATACAATATATATAGTTATTATATATATTATATATATACGTGTGTAATTTAATTATAAGTGTATTTTTATATTAATATAAGTACATATTAATATAAAAATACTCTTAGTATGGCATTATATATATATGATATATAGACATATATTATATAGATATAATATATGTCTATATATTATATATAAACATATATAATTATTTTTATTTTTTTTATTAACATTTACTTTCTTTTTTTTTATTGATTTTACACTAGCAGGGAGACTGCCTGTCAGCACAGACAGTCCCCCTGCAGGCAGACACATGGACACCTATTGTGACCATGTGATCGCTGTGTTGAGCGATCACATGGCCACAGGGGTCCTAATCCAGTGTGGGGAGACTGTCTGGGCTGCAGGCAGTCTCCCCACAACCGGAGCAACGCTGATCGCCGCCGGGGGAACGACGGCGATCAGGTAAGTACCTTTGACCGTTAGGACGGTTCAGGACCGTCATCGGTCGGCAACGCAAAAATGCCGATGACGGTCCTGAACCGTCCTGGGTCGTTAAGGGGTTAAGAAGGGATATATCAAAGAAATGATGAATAGAGGAGAGGAAAAGAAAAGGAAATAAATGTAATAAAAACGAAATGCACTATCAATTAATCTGGGATAAAAATCTAACTATAGAAATACAATAATTAATGCTAAAAGGAAATGGGACTGGATACAGTTGTCTCCTATTAATGTATCTTTTGTAATAGAAACGTAGCAATGTGAATGCATTTTGATAGTCCTAAGAATAGATGGATCACTAAATTTGGAGTTTACAAAAGATCTGTATTTTATTGAGTTTTAAAAAGCGAAAGTGTTAATTTAAACGTTTTTATGTTATTCTTTGACCATGGTAATTATATAAGTTGTATAAGGCTATATGGGTTTATTCTGTTTTAAATTATGGACTGATGCTGTGCTCTCTTTCATTTTTTATATTCTCTATGCCATCAATTTTTTGGAACTGAGAATAAATCTTACAAGGCAATTTCCAAAACTACAGAGTTAATAAGAATTACGGAATGGGAGCAGAATACTACCATACATTATAGAGAAAACGATCGGGAGGACAGCATCCCGGTACCTTCGGGTACCGTAGTGAAAGAGAGGCATGGACCGCACACGCTGTGCTGGTGGGCGGCACTAGCGTGTGACGATGGATTGTACCGTGCACTTACCCGCCGATTTGAGGAGATTTAAACCGACAGAGGAAACCTAAAGACATTCATCACTTTTATCCGGCTGAGGAAGCCAATTGACATTGGCGAAACGCGTTCCGTTTTTTTTTAGCCGATATAGGCGTTTAATATTGTATGTATAGTGAATAAAATTGTTATTTTAATTTTTAAAAGGATTTTGGTTCCAGTTTTTACTTTCCATCAAAGAAGGAGTGCAGCCCATGATCTGCACAATGCGGGTTAATTGAGTCATATGTCTATGACTCCATCCTTGTGAGTATTGACTCTTAAAATTCTATACTTTCATATTCCATATGTTCAAGCGATATGGCGCAATTGGTGGTACCCCTCGTTTTGTTTTGTAGAATAAAGGGAAAAAAACTTCGAGAATAGGGGTGGATCGCCTAAACGGATCCAAAGACGCATTAACCTGGAGCTGGGCCCACAGCTCCACGTCTGTGAGTTTAAAAAATTAGAAGTTTGTTTTTATATACTATATTGTATGATCTGCACTATGTTAAATTGTCTTTTGCAGATATTTATTTGAGATACTCGGATTATCTCCATTTAACAATTCTAAAAGGTGATTCATCATTTTTCCCTTTCTTTTCTCAATAAGCGCTACATTCATATATTTTGTATTGTTTTCTATGTGTGACATTGTAAGGAGTCATTGGAATGTTTTAGCAGCTATATTTAATTCATTTTCCATACGGTTTACTATTGATTGAATTTATAAGCGCTGGTTTCTTTTAATTTTGGTGAATATTAAGTTTTACCAGGAAATGTTTCTTAGTCAATTTAGGGGACATGTACATTACACCTAAGGTCGGTCCCCGAACGGTCCTTAGGTGCACACGTTTTCCGGACATACAGGGCATGAAATCCTAAAATTGCCCCTTTTGCCACAATATAAACATAAGCCCTTGATTCTTCTATATGGTCTTTCTGCTACAGTAAGTTTGGTTACGCCCAACTGCATGGGTTCAGTTTTGGGGACGGATGTCTCAGCGGGTCGGCTCCCTGCTCGTACTGAACATTAAGTCATGCAACCTGTCAGCATGGTTGCACTGATTGGGTGCGACCATATGCAGCCGCGAGCCAGGGGCCATGACAATAACTCTTTCACCAACTCCCACTCCCACCATATATGTAAAAAAGAGCCATACTGTTTGTTATATCTCCAGCAGAACGGGGAACTTGAGTTATACATGTATACATGTTCGGTACATTAAATACAACTTCTATAATATTCAAACAGTGAATGTTTTTCATTGTTTGAGGTAGCACCCAACACCACTCCTCACTTGAAATTTTGATTTTAAGGTCTTTCTCTCAGATTATTAGTAGGAGCTTCTATTTTTAACAGACCTCTTCTGACTTTAGAAGCTACTTGTTGTGTCACCTCATTATTTAATATTGCACTTAAAATATCTGCGCCCTCTGAAGGATTATAAAGAGTGTTTTGTTTTATAAAGTTTTCAATCCTAGAATAATTATACTACTCTTTTGATGGTCATTGAAACTCTTGCGTAATTGTTGCGAATGGTTTAATATTATCATTTAACAATAAATGGTTAATCTGCTTTATGCCCTTTCGAGTCCAATCCTCAACATGTAAATCCATCACAAGTAATCTAATATCAGATCATTTGAAGCTTCTCTGTACTTTATTTCCTAGCCCACTCATATTTTTTATTTTACCCCATTCATACAACAGTGAATCCAAAAAGGTGTTAGAGGCGCTGGCCACTTTAACCTGATCATCTACCCCACTCATTTCCATTTCTAATATATGCCATCCCTCTTCTTTGGCACTATGTAGTTGTGCCCTATATAAGTGAAAAACAATATTTGAAAGATATGTATAATTCATGTTAGGGAAGCCATTCCCATCATCTCGACTTTTCTGCATTAATTGTTTTTTTTTATTAATTTTGGGCCTTTTCCCTTTCTGAATAAAATTAACAAAATCCCTCTAAACCAAATCAAGCCAGGGCTGGGTCATTCTTAAAGGAAGCACACGGAACAGATAAGACCATTTAGGCATCAAATATGTGTTAATTAGATTAATTATCCCACACCAAGTTGGCTCAACGTGTCTCAGTTTTTTCAAGGAGCTATGAGTTTATCTAAACATACTTAAAACGTGTCTGCACTATATTTTTAGTTATTGTTATGCCCAAGTATGGTAAGGTATTTTTAGTCCAATTGAATTTATAACATTCTTCCAAGTAGGACCTGCTGCTTCTATCTATATTGATGGTCATCACTATTGATTTATGCAAATTAACTTTATAGTTTGATATTAAACTATATGCATCAACTTCCTTCAACAAGGTCAGTTAGAGTCAGGATCAAGTCATCTGCATAAAGGTTCAACTTGAGGTCTTTCTGTTTAGTAGAAAAGCCTTGTAGTAATACTTTATTTGTCAGATTATTTGCCAATATTTCCATTGTAAAAATAATCAAGATCTGAGATAACGGGCAACCCTGTCTGGTTCCGTTATGTTATGTGAAAGCTTCTCTGTAGCATGTCCTGTGATAAAGGCATTTTTGCCGAAACGTAGGGGGTGTTTTTGTGACTGACTCTGTCCCTGCTTCTCACTAGGTCTGGTATGCTTATTGTTATATATATTTTTGTATATTTATGTCTATGTTTGTGGGGTTGGATTAGACTGTTATTTCAGTTCTCTATTTTTGTATATTGATTATTGTTATTGTTATTCATATAAGACGCTTTTGGCGTACGTACATACGTACGTACATACATATATATTCAGAATTTTTCTGATCATTGCTGTACAGCGTGATATGATCCTATATTTTAAATCTTTATGTTATGTGATATTTTTATAGAGTATACCCACTTAATAAAGATTGTTTTATTACTATTGATGGTTGTGCTCCTTACTCCATTGTTATTTAATAATTATTTGGGCTTTTGGGGATAAAGCCTTATGTGAGTGAGCACCCCATATTGTATTTTCATAGAACTCCACTTGGGAGCTTGCATATATTTCATATTGAGTGTGCCTACCTTATTTAATTTAAAATAATTATTAAAGGCATTTGCTACATCTAGGCTGGTGTTGCCGGGTTTGGTTGTATATTTTGACAGTGGAGGGTTTGGAGTAGATTGTGGGGGGTTTGTATGCTACTTTTTCAAATATTTCTTGGGTTTTGATATGTTATTGTTCAAATTTTCACAGAAATATTGGGCCTTTGCCATTTTTGTTTGTTTTGTGCATGCATTTCGCCATTGTCTGTAGGCACAGCAATCATTCATGGAGTCAGTATGCTTGAACTTTAACCACAATGAATCTCAAAACTAGTACATTTGAATGAGGTTAGCTGTAATCCAAGACAGATGTGTCCCTTTTTTTTTGCACTTTACACAGTGGGGCATGAAAATTACAAACTCGCAAGAGCTCAGACTGAAAAAATTCAATTGCAGAGTCTAGATCTGGGATTAGACATAATCTGTGCCATGGTAGGTTCTTGAGATCATTTAGAAAGATTAAATATTAATTTTCTTGGAAGACCTGCTGATTATAACCTTGGCAGGGGATTTAGTGGCCTTTATTTTGCGTATGTAATTCACTAGACAGTATGTGGTCACTAAAACTGTTTGGGAGAATGCATACCTCTTGGATTCTGTCAGGACAACTGGAGAGAATCCAATTTAGCAAGGTATAGTTAGAACATTTTATATTAATGCGAGTTCAGGAGGAAATTAATTGTGTTAGCTGCAAAGTCTTAAACAACGTACATGATTTATTATTTTTAGGATTAAGACAATCAAGATTAAAGTCTCCAAAAACAAAAAGTTCACTTTTTTATTTTTGTGCTACGGTTTTACTAAGGGGTTAGGTATGTCGGAAAGGGAATGCACTGGTAAGCTAGTTGGGCAGTAGATTCCAGCAAAAATTATAGTATTACTGAACGGGATCCCGATTGTGCCAGAAAGGAAATCAAAAGTGGGAGGGAAGTTATAATTTTTTTAAAAGGTATGAACTTTATAGACTTGTATAACATAAATAACAATGTCCCCTCCTCTCTTTGCTTTGTCATCTCTAAAGCCTGAATACCCACGTATTGCAATGGCGGAGTAAGGTATTTTTGTTGTTAACCATGATTCCGAGAGCAGAATGATTTTGGTTTGTGAAAGGAATACCAAGCTTGTAGTGCATTCAGTTGAGGGAGCAAGCAGTTGCAGTGCACAAAGGAGAGGTATTTTTTTTAGGGTGGAGAGTTGGGTTGGAATCAGCTGGGGGTTAAACTCATTTGCAAGGGCAAGTAACATAAAAAGTAGTAATTTGATCATAAGACTGAGACTGAGCTACTAGAAGTGGCGAATGGTTCCTTCCCCACCACCCATTTTTTCCTTTTTTCCCTCTCTTTCTCTCTTTCATTCCTTCTCTCTATTCCCTCGTCCTCTACCTTTTGCTGTCCATCCTCTTGCTCTTCTTTGCTTTCCCTATTCTCTCTACGCCCGGAACACGTAGTAAGATGATGAGGCAGTTGGGGCATGCAGTGGATATACCATAGCAAATTGAGTGGTTTGGACACGTTATGGGCAGAGGGTTGACCAATATACTGGTGTCACTGATTTATGTTACTGGTGCCCTGTTCTTTGTTTGCGAACCTGTTAGTTACTCAACTTGAATATAGTTACATGCATATGCACAGATGTGGTGGATTACTTAATCTAAGATAGAAGCTTACTCAAATATATAATCGTAGACCACGAATTATGGGTTTGATGTTCTCTCTTTTTTCTTGTTTTTTATTTTTCCCTTGGTTGTTATATCTCTTATCTACTATGACACATAAATGTTGTTCAATATATACACTATGTTGTATGTACTCTACTTATTTTCCTCACAAAACCTTAAATAAAGATTGTAAAAAAAGTCTGCTGTTAATGTTTCTTTCCTTTCTACTTTTTTTTTTTAACCTATTGTCTTGTTTCCTTTTATTTGTGTAAGTCCAAAGAAAAGGGCTCTCATAAGCCCCATAGGCAGATACTTTGCAGAATAGTGCTGGATCATAGGTTCCCAACCAGTATTGTACCTATATGTATAAATATGGTTTGGTTTGTCATTTTAAAGGATAACTAAAGTCACCCAGGCCACTTCTTCTCAGTGAAGTGGTTTGGCTGCAGTGGGCCTGCATTTTAACATCACAATGTTAAAGACATTGCAGTTTTGTAGGGACTGCAATGTTAGCATTTCATGGTTAAATACACCTCTAGTGGCTGATTGTAGCATTTGATTGTAAGAGCTTGGTGTTTGATCATGCATGGATATCTCCAAACCATTTTTTCTCGATGAGAAGAATTGGATTGGAGGAGATTGTGGAAGATGTCTGCAAACATGCTGACATCCTTCTAAGTGAGGTTGATGGCTACAGTGGAAAAAGATAGGTAAGTAATCTTTATTTGCAAGGGTTTGGGTGTGAGTGCGTTTGAGAAAATAATTATAATAATTTAGAGAAACTATCACCAATGCATCTCTATGGGAAAAGTTCAGCATCTCCATGATGCTGAACATCACTGCTGCACACTGTGCACTATCCAAGAAAGCGCCTCTAGTGGCTATCTGAGGAATGGCCACTGGAGGTGTCCCTAGTTTGTAAGGTTTATATTACATGCCTGCAGGAACTGAATATACTCACCAGAACAACTACATTAATCCGTAGTTGTTCTTGGTGACTATACCAATATACAAATGCGCACTTAATCCAGGGGTCAAGTCCTGGGGAAAAAAGTGTGGGGACTCACCCAAGATTCCTGCAGCTACCCCCCATCCCCACTAAAAAAAATATAGTGCAGTGCAGGGTGTGTATAATAAATATACTGCATTTGTAGTGAATGCAGACCATGAACAATGAATGTAGTGTGCTTGTAGTGAGTGCAGAGTGTGTATAATGAATGTAGTGTGTATGTAGTAAGTACAGTGAGTATAATAAATGTAGTGTGCTTGTAGTGAGTGCAGTGTGTATAATAAATGTACTGTGTAGTGAGTGCAGTGTGTATAATAAATGTACTGTGTAGTGAGTACAGAGTGTGTATAATGAATGTAGTGTGTTTGTAGTGAGTGCAGAGTATGTATAATTAATGTAGTGTGTTTGCAGTAAGTGCAAATTGTGTATAATTAATGTAGTGTGTTTGCAGTAAGTGCAAATTGTGTATAATTAATGTAGTGTGTTGTAGTGAGTGCAGAGTGTGTATAATAAATGCAGTGTGTGTAGTGAGTGCAGTGTGTATAATGAATGTAGTGTGATTGTAGTGAGTGCAGAGTGTGTATAGTGAATGTAGTGTGTTTGTAGAGAGTGCAGATTGTGTATAATGAATGCAGTGTGTGTAGTGAGTGCAGTGTGTATAATGAATGTAGTGTGATTTTAGTGAGTGCAGAGTGTGTATAGTGAATGTAGTGTGTTTGTAGTGAGTGCAGAGTGTGTATAATGAATGCAGTGTATGTAATGTGTTTGTAGTGAGTGCAGAGTGTGTATAATGAATGCAGAGTGTGTACAGTGATTGTTGTGTGTGTAGTGAGTGCTGTGTGTATAGCGAATGCAGTGTGTTTGTAGTGAGTGCAGAGTGTGTATAATGAATGCAGTGTGTGTAGTGAGTGCAGTGTGTATAATGAATGTAGTGTGATTGTAGTGAGTGCATAGTGTGTATAGTGAATGTAATGTGTTTGTAGTGAGTGCAGAGTGTGTATAATGAATGCAGTGTGTGTAGTGAATGTAGTGTGTTTGTAGTGGGTGCAGAGTGTGTATAATGAATGCAGAGTGTGTATAGTGAATGTAGTGTGTTTGTAGTAAGTGCAGATTGTGTATAATGAATGCAGTGTGTGTGTGTGCTGGGTGATGTGTGTGTGCTGGGTGATGTGTGTGTGCTGTGTGTGTGTGTTTTTGCTGGATGATGGTGGGTGTGTGTGCTGGATGGTGTGTATGTGGGTGTGCTGGATGTTGTGTGTGTGTGCTGCTTGATATGTGTTTGTGTGTGTGTTAGGGGGGAAGCATTTTTTTAAATTTATGTTTGTATATTTTTTTTGTTTTATTCCCCCCTACCTGTTTCTTACCTTTTCAGCGAGCCAGCCACTGCACACGGGGACCCAGCACACGCTGTGTTCCCTCTCCAGCTCTACCTTTCGCGAGAATCGCCTGTGTGCTGTGCGCAGCATTGCCATGGTAACTCATAGCAACGCGCGGACAGCCGCGGGTCTCGTGGATGTGAGACAGAGTTGGAGAAGGAACACAGAGTGTGCAGGGCAGGTCCAGCAGGATCACTAGCGGGAACGGCGTTCCTGCTTTGAAAAAAGTGCAGGAACGCCGTTCCCATGCATTCCTGCAGGACCCACACAATGTGGGTAAGTGTCAATCTGGAAATGAGGTAAGTATCCTATCAAGTATCCTATCAAATATAATAAATAATCAATATATATAAAGACATAGAGCAGGGTACAAAACAGAAAAACTTACATATAAATATATATCCACTAGCCTTATAAGGCTACTCCAATATCAAATAAATAACTATACACAGGGTTATATCTTAACCTGTATTATGCTTAGCGTTAGAAGGCTTTATTGTGCAGGCCTATTAGTATAAATCATATATACAATCAATCAGTCACCACACAAAAATAGTTATAAAGGAAACCAGGGTTGAGATGGTTAAATTGTCTTTATGTGCATAGGAGAGTTACTGCAATTTAACCAGTGCACTGCTGCCAAGTATTGCTTAGATCCTCTATATAGTACAAAATAGGAGATAGGATATCAAAAGGATGGTAAGCAATAGATAAATATGCGTACCAATAACCAGCAATAAGGTAGAGAAGTTAGTAAAGGAATAGCAGTAGACCTCTCTCCCTGATAATCTAACTACAACAGATAAAGGAGTCAGAAAAAATGAATAGTGAAATTTAAAAGATCATTTCTATATACATATAGACATAACCAAGTGGTGGGTGCAAAGTGATAAGTGTCCAAAGGATCAAAAACCCGACCCGCGTTTTGGTGCATTCATGTGTGCGCCTTCGTCAGGGAAAAAGTAACACTAATCTTCCTTATAAAGGTAGAGCCCACGTGGGGAGTCTCAAAACTAGTCAATCGCACATACCCACATGGTGAGGGGGCGTGTACTTTATTTCAGTGATATAATTGCTTATATATGTTTCCTCCTCTTCCAGTCCTGTCAATCAATCCTAGCAGTATGAAAGGTAATCCTGAGAAGTCTGATTTTAAATGCAGGTTTGCTCCGAATGTATTTGAAACATTCTTGCAAAAATGAAACAAAAGTGGCATAAGTGATGTCCATAATCACACAAATCACAAGGAGGTGACTTAGTTTGCAACATTAATATGAATCTCAGTGTGAAGTGTCTATGGTTATAATAGAGACATTTGGTCCAGAATTATAACGGTGATATGTTCTATCCTTAGTGCTAGCAGATTATGGAACAATATGAAAGGGGCATATACAGTAGGCATAGTCACAGAATTCACAGAGGGTGAACTTAAAACCAACTCATTATATACTATATACTGACATGTGAGATATCTTTGAGATACATTTATATATATATATATATATATATATATATATATATATACACACACAACTATACTAACCAAATGTTATATTGGTAATTAATTCAAACCTCAATATAATAGATACATTACAGGTAAGTTCACCATGAGCAGGTATTTATTATCTTTGTATCAACATATTAGTGTATACACTTATTCTTATGGAACAATATAAAAAAGGGCATAGATTTAATTTATTTATTTATTTATAAAATATTTTACCAGGAAAGATACATTGAGATTTCTCTCGTTTTCAAGTATGTCCTGGGTCCACAAAACAATGCATTGTTACATTAGGGTACAATAAAATACAAATACAATACAAAGACAAAATACAAAAACAATATTAATACACAATATATACAAAATTTACCATAGAACAGGTACGAAATATATAACCAGCCACGACATGTGCATTCTGTTTTGAGGTATGTAGAGAGGGATCTCTTAAAGGACTCTAGACTTATATATAGTAGGTTTAATCACATAATTCACAGAGCAGGTAATTTATTATCTTTGTATCAACATATTAGTGCATACATCACCCACATTGGAGTGAACTGATTTTAACCTCGTGGCAGTATAGAACTGACGATGGTCAAATTGGCACCTACATAATATCTTACTTAGAATTAAAAAAGGTGTTAAAATATGCCATTTTGATAAAATACTCATATTGTATGTTTCATTACGCGTGACCTATAAAACTTCAGGTCATAACTGAAATAGGATTCATCAAGTGACTATATTCTGGACGATAGTGTTAACTTTAATTTTATAATAGCAATGGGGAGTGGACAAAGGGGGATGGCAAGTACGGAACCTATAGTTCCTTTTTTTATTTTTGGGACAGTAGGTAGCCATCAATATATGTAAGTTGTGGAGTGCTGCAGAGTATGTTGCTGCTTAAAATAAAAGGAATCATTTTAAATCAACTCAAAAATAATAAGTATACACACAGAAGCAGGAAATAACTCGACATCATGTCCGTGTCCCTTCATGGAGAAAAATTAACTTTAACCTTTGAGATCTGACACACACAGTTTCCTTCATTGACTGTATTTCATTTGAGTTACTCCATCACATAGTTCATAAATATACTTTTATTAAATATTAACAGACTTAAACATGATATACAGCTATTGTTTAACTTTTTAACTGCAACATCAATTATATTACTTCTCTCTCCTGCATTTAGGGTTTGCAATTGTTTCTGTCTTCTTCCTTTAAGCCCTGTTACCTAGCTCAAAGACTGCAAAACACTGGCACAAGTTATAGTGCCCATGTTAAGAATTATATTGCATTGTCCTTTTGAATTTGCTACTGTTAAAAAAAAAAAAATCTTCATATGTTTTTCCTATATTTCCAGTTTACTTTATTGTAGCCCCATTGAACAAGCGCAGCCTATGTAAAATGGGCCCTTCACAGGGCTAGGAGGCAGGCTTAGGTGGATAAGTCTGGGATTGGTAGGTTAGGTTAGGGGCAGGCCTAGTAAATATAGGTGGGCCTTTTTATTCACTGTCACAATTCATTAACTCACCAGCCTGGGTTGGTGGCTGCTTCTGTGTGCTAATTCAACCTGGTTCCTGATTCCAGGAGGCAGGTGGGTCGGCTGGACTGCACCTGGGGCAAGGGAGCAGAGGAACGGCAGACCAAGCAGGCGGGCTGCAGGGATTGCAGTTTGGGACGGTCACGGGTGTCTAGCAGAATACAAGAGGGGCCCAGGAGGCAAAATTCCAGAGATAAGTGCAGCAGGTCAAGGAGTGGGTTTTCGACCTAGTGCCATACAAAACATTGGTGAGGGTCCACGTTGTGGAAAGCAGCACGTTGCTTCGGAGTCAGAGGGCAGTCTCCCCCGAGTATTTAGTTCCCGTTCACACTTGCTATCGGTGTCCAGTGATTCCTTGGGGATTACTTGGGGATTCCAGATGTCTTGGGCACAGCAGCCCTCTAGAGATCACAGCAGTAGTTGCAGCCCCAGGATCAGGGTCAGTGTGACATCGGGTTACCGGGGCAGCCGTGCATGATGGATGCACGCTGATGGGGCCCATCGGGTTGCCCACGCACTTAGGGCCACCCGATGGGCCCTATATCTGCAGGGGCCCGGTCCGCGCTGTGGCCGTGGTATAGCGCGACCGGGCCCCTTTTAAAAAAGTGGTCACTTCCTCCCAGCTCACTCCGCAAGGGAGGAGCGCGTGCGCGGCAGTGAAGAGGGAGAGCCAGCCGACTACTCCCATCATCCCCAGCCACCCTCCTGCAAAGACAAGGTAAGAGACAGGAGGGTGGCTGGAAAATGAGCTGTGTGTGTCTGTCTGTATGTCTGTCTGTATGCATGTCATTATGTGTGTATGTCTGTCTGTCTGTCTGTTTGTATGCATGCATGTCTGTATGTATGCATGTCTGTATGTATGCACGTCTGTATGTATGCATGTCTGTATGTCTGTCTGTCTGTAAGTATGTATGCATGTATGTATGCATGTCTGTATGCATATCTGTATGTATGTATGTATGTCATTATGTGTGTATGAATGTAAGTGTGTGTATGTTTGTCTGTATGTATGTATGTATGTCTGTTTGTATGTCTGTATGTCTGTCTGTATGTATGCATGTCTGTATGTATGTATGTCCGTATGTATGTTTGTATGCATGTCTGTCTGTATGCATGTCTCTGTCTGTATGTCTGCGTATGTATGCATGTATGTCTGTGTGCATGTCTGTCTGTATGCATGTCTGTCCATATGTCTGTATGTCTGTCTGTATGTATGTATGTCTGTATGTATGTATGTATGCGTGTATGTATGGATGTCAGTGTCTGTATGCATGTATGAATGTGTGTATGTATGGATGTCAGTGTCTGTATGCATGTATGTATGTCTGTCTGTATGAATGTATGCCAGTGTGAATGTATGTATGTCTGTATGTCATTATGAATGTATGTCTGTGTATGTATGTATAGATGTCAGTGTCTGTATGCCAGTATGAATGTATGTATGTCTGTCTGTATGTCATTATGAATGTGTCTGTATGTCCTTATGCATGTGTGTCTGTATATATATTAGTATGTGTCTGTCTGTCACTATGTACGCCTGTGTGTCTGTATATGTGTGTATGTCTCAGTATGTGTGTGTCAGTATGTATGACTATATGCGTATCAGTATGTGTGTCTGTTAGTATGTATGTGTGTGTATCTGTGTCCTTTTGTATCAGTGAATGTGTTTGTGTCTGTGTGTGTATTTCTGTGGGCGGGATTTGGAGGCGGTCCCTGTGGGCGGTCTTGGAGGTGGGCCCCCGAGGTCACAGACCCTGAGCTCAGTGAGGGGCCCCAAAATTTCTGGTGGCGGCCCTGGCTGCAGCACCTACACAAGGCTTGCTTAACACACTGCATGGTACTTCGTGGACCTCTGCATTCTGGGTTTCTCTATCTCTTGCTCCTATTTTGAAAAGTTCCGCACTTTCCTTGAGTGGGTGGTTCGTACAGAGGTAGGGAGTCGGTCAGTGGTGCATTACCTTGACGATTTCTCATGTGTCGGTCCAGCTGGTTTGCCGATGTGCCTCTATCTAATAAGGATGCTTGAGTGGGTGGCTGGGGTGCTTGGTGTGCCACTGGCTGAGGGGAAGACGAAGGGGCCCATGGAATGTCTCAGCTTCCTAGGGCTGGAGATCGACTTTGTCCGGGGTGAGTGTTGGCTCCCTTGGTACAAGCTTATGGGGCTATGTGAGGCAGTGTGTGAGGTGAGTAAGTTTCGGAAGGATATCTTGAAGCAGTTGCAGTCATTGATCGGGAAGCTTAACTTTGCTTGTCAGGTGACCCCATGGGAATGATTTTCAGCTGCTGCCCCACCAGTTTCTTCAGGTGTTGACCTCCATGAAAGCCGACCTGGGCGTTTTAGATATTTTTCAAGCACATTTTAACCGTCTTTCGGTAGGCGTCGGTGTTGGCTGATGAGATGGAGCTGTACACTGATGCTTCAGACAGTGTGGGCTTTGGGCATATTTTGGGAGGTGGTAGTGTGCTAAGCCATGACCTGAGGCCTGGTTTCATAGCCTGCTTATCCGCAACCATGCATTCTTAGAACTTTTCCTTTTAGTGGTGGCTCTCTCACTGTGGGGTGTTTTACTTTGGGAAAGGAAGGTAGTCTTTTACTCTGATAACATGTCTGTGGTACATGCAGTAAACAATATGTCAGCCTCTTCAGTCCCAGTTAAGCGCTTGTTGCGAAAATTTGTCTTGCTGTGTATGTCACTCAATGTAGTGTTCTGCACACGGCATGTTCTGGGGTACTTGAATGTCATGGCTGACACTTTGTCTCATTTGCAGTGGTCCCAGTTTCGTCTGGGGAGCAGGAGTAGGGGCAGACTTGCCTGGAGGGGATCTGGGTGCTTGAGATAGCATGCTTGGTGGATTTGTGAGGTTGTCGTTGGCCCCTGGTACCTGGGCGGCTTATTGTAAGGTTTGGGAGTCCTGGGAACAGTCCTTATAGGGTCTAAAATGGAAGTTGGTTTAGGGGTCCCACTTAGAGTTGCGTGGGTGGGAATATATCACCAAGCATTTTATAATTCGTCAGGCTCTTAAGGGGTTCCAGAAGGGTTGTGTGGTTCCAAACGCTAGAAGGCTTGTTTCCGTCAAACTGTTCGAGAGCTTGGTGTGTTCTCTTCCAGCACTTTGCTTTTATGATTATGAGGTGCGTTTGTTTGGCTTGGCTTTCATCCTGGCTTTTTCGGTGCATTCCAAAATGGGGCGTTGATGCGTGCTAATAGGGAAGGTAGAGGGGGCATTCAGATGGGGAATGTTCCCTTGGCAGCAGATAGGCTTGTTATTCGCTTGGCTCGGTCAAAAAACAGATGTTAAGGGGAAGGGCATGGATGTCATGTTGCATAGGCTCCTAATTTGATACCACCTGAGTCAACTCAAGAACTACCCAAGTTAATATTTCTAGTGCTCTGATATAAGCAGCTAGCGCATACACTGTTCTTTACTTGCCTTTACGTTATAAAAAAATATAAAGTCACCACTGATATTTTGACCTCTGCATTGACTTTTATCCAGTGCCTTGATCTACTTTGTTAGAATCAGAATCAGAAATTATTCCATTCTGGTAGAAAAAAAAATCTTATTCTTTTGTATTTATAGTTAAAAATACACCATCTCCCTCTCCCCCAAAAACTATATAAATAAGGTTTATTGTCTTGACTTTTTATGACCTTCTTGATGAGGTGTGGCTGGTTCTACTCTAGGTGCAGTGATAATGGAGTCCATTTCTAGATTATCCTTTATTGCAGACAAGCATGTGAAAATGTAAAAAAAAATTTAAGATTTATATATAGTGTACCTATGAAGTTATCAGCAATATCTCACCAAGGAGGCCTGTTACATCCAAAGACTATTGCTTGTGGTCTTTTTATTCCTTGACCTGCTTGACAGTATACATGCTAACTGTTTGTTGGTTTCAGCCAGATAATCTTACTGCATACTGATCTTCTGGACTAGAATAAGTGAGCTTAAATGTGCTTCATGGGTCTCATGGGTATCAGCAACACATCACTGAGGAGGCCCAAAGAAGATCAAAACCATCATTCGGGGTTGCTGTATGTCTTGTGAAGAGAGAACTTGCCGGCATTTCGGTTATGGACTGCCCTTATGTGTGGGATCAGTCTGATATGCCTTGGAATTGGTTCTCTCTGTAATGGCGCAAGTAAGCAAAAAATATTTTGAGATCTGAGCAGGGATTCACTGCAGGGTGAGCTACAACGTTTCTTTAAGCTTCTGTCCATTCCCAGAGTTCTCATATCCCCTGTTTTCGTTGGACTAACTTGGCTTTCCTCAAGTTAAAATGATATTCCAGACCTGGATTCCATGCTTACTGTGCCTAAAGGTGTATCAACTACACTCCTCAGACTTCTCATATTCTCTGTGTTCATAGCACTCATTTATTCTTAGTGGGAACCACCTAGAAGGAACTCTAGGGAAGATTTTGTTTATTCTTTGTGCTAATCAAATGCACTTTGATTTTATCTTGTTATGCTTTCAAGGTCTTCATAAGTTTAAAGGATAGTGCAGCTGTGAACCTCTTATTCAATGGAGCTATAAATTGCTCAGTACTATAGACTGAACCAATTGTCTGGCTTGATATTTCTCCGATACAGAAGTTACCTGCCCAGTATATTGATTTTAGACTGCATAGGTGAAATGTGCTAACATATACGGCACACCAGCCTTCTTAAATATAATGAGGAACACCATTTAAAGGTATACCAGTCTGATTATCTATAAGTGAAAAGTGAATTATGTAGCCCCATGTAGCCAAAGTGCAGCTTAGCGGAAAAGGGAGTTTGTGGGTAAGTGGGTTTGGCTATTTAAATAGGTAGCCATCTTGGAATGAGTCACTTTTAATCTCCTACCTGGCAAAGTTTGTCCCACCCACCCTCCCTGGGGTTTTGGTTCAGTGGGGTTATCCCGTTTTGTCACAGTGGTGGGATAGGGAAATAGGCTCCCCATGAGGTGGTCATTGGTGGTTGGTAGGTTTC
>OW240914.1:30168635-30195303 GCA_933207985.1 Pelobates cultripes
TGTAACATTCTGGGACAGGTTGGAGACTTGCTCGGCCAGGGAGGTGAGTAACTTGTATAACTCTGCAGACTCCATGGGTCAGTTCATCTGTAACGGAGTCTTACCTGATAGGGAGTCCAGCTCGCAGAGTTATACGCTCACCCTTGCAAAGTAGACACAGACCAGGGTGACCAGGTAAGACGCCACCTGGCCTGTGAGTCTGTGCACGGGGGCTTTCCAAGAAAGGTGCTCCAAGACTCAGTACAGCAGGGATAAGCAGAAGCATGGTCAAGGGAAGCCAAAATCAGGGAAGCCAGAGGTCAGAGTAGTCCAGGAGGAAAGCCAAGGTCAGAAGCCGGAATTAGACAAGAATCACTGGAACGCAGGTACAGAGTAACAGGAACCAAACAAGGGAACCAGAGTCAATGAACTGACACCCCTCCCAGGGTGAGGCAGGCTTTTATATCCTGTTAATTAGGATCAGATTCAGCTGGAGAGTTACTGACAGATCAGAGCCTTTGGTGAAGTCCAGCCCCCTGGTGCTGCAGGCAATACAAGAATAAACAGGGAGTTATCCAAAGACCTGAAATGGCTCAGAGGAAGAACAGCAGGATATGGTCCAGAAGAACCACAGTTCAAATCCCCCATCGGGCGCTTCCAGAGCGACCACGTCTGGCAGACTGGATGTCACGGCGTGGACCGTGACAGTATCCACGTTCATTTCCCACAGAGAGGTCTAAGGTTGGGTTCTTTATGCACCAACTTACCGATAAGGCACTTGAGTGGGCAAATCCTATTTGGGAAGCTAATGGACCTATGGTACATGATTTCAACAGTTTTCTTACGGCTTTTCGTAGAACTTTTGACACAATGAAAAGGTCAAAGAATGCCGCGAGAGCATTAATGAGAATTAAACAGGGTTCTAGGTCTGTGGCTGATTATGCTATTCAGTTTAGCACTCTTGCTTCGCAGGTAGATTGGACCAACAATGGGTTAACTACTGCCTTTATGGAAGGTTTGTCAGATATGATATTGGATGAGGTAGCAGCTAAGGAGCTTCCTATTGCCTTAGAGGACCTTATCGATTACCTCATTGATATAGATAATAGAATTCGTGACAGGCTCTATACCAAGAACAGGAATAGACGTTTTGTTACACCCATTAACCCCAGAGTTAATATACCAGAGAGTGTTAAAGTGTCTGAGGAGGAACCTATGCAATTAGGGGTTGCCAAACTCTCTGATACTGAGAAATTACATAGGAGAAGGGAGGGACTCTGCCTATACTGTGGTAGGAGAGACCATATGGTAAAGGAATGTTCTTTACTCCCGGAAAACTCTCGCACCTAAGACCTTATAGGGGACTGGCCTTGGGTGTGATATCTAAGTCTCCTAAATTGCCTCCTAACCGCTTGCTTCTCCCGGTTTCTTTATATATGGGAGAGATTTGTATAGTTGACAACATATATGCTCTGGTTGACTCTGGGGCAGCTGAAAATTTTATAGACTCTGGCTTTATAAAGAGAAACAACATTCCCATCAGAGAGAAGGAGATACCCTTGGCCGTTGAGGCCATAGATGGTAGACCATTAAGTTCTCCAGTTGTTACTCATGAGACTGTACCATTACACATGTACACAGGGGTTTTACACTATGAAACCATTCGATTCCAGGTCATCACCTCTCCCTCTTCACAGTTAGTATTAGGGTATCCATGGTTACGTGCTCACAATCCCATTTTTGACTGGGAGACAGGGCAAATAAAATCATGGAGTGAGGCCTGCCACGAGTCTTGTACGTTGGAAGTCACACCTTTGAATTCTATTGAGGTACCTACCAGTCCTCCTTTGTCTACGGTTATACCCCCTCAGTATTTATCTCTAAAGACTGTTTTCGATAAAAGGGAGGCTGAGAAATTACCGCCTCACAGACCCTATGATTGTGCTATTGACTTGTTGCCTGGCACTATACCTCCAAAGGGCAGGGTGTACCCCTTATCGGTTCAAGAAAACCGTGTCATGGAGGAGTATATTAAGGAATCACTAGAAAAGGGGTTTATTAGGAGATCCTCTTCTCCAGCTGGAGCAGGGTTCTTCTTTGTATCGAAGAAAGAAGGTGATTTAAGACCGTGTATAGATTATAGAGGTCTAAACAAAATCACTATCAAAAATGCATACCCTATACCTTTAATTACAGAATTATTTGACAGGCTGAAACATGCCACTGTGTTCACTAAATTAGACCTTAGGAGTGCATACAATTTGATACGTATAAAGGAAAATCACGAATGGAAGACTGCATTCAACACTAGATCCGGTCATTACGAATATACTGTTATGCCATTTGGGCTTTGCAATGCCCCAGCAGTATTCCAAGAATTTATTAATGATGTCTTAAGAGATTTTATTCACACATTTGTTATCGTATACTTGGACGACATTTTAATATATTCTACAGATATACACACTCATCACAGACATGTTACGACAGTTTTGAAGACCCTTCTTGCTAATGGTCTTTATTGCAAGCTAGAAAAATGTCTGTTTGACCAAACCGAAGTCCAGTTCTTGGGGTATTTGATTTCCGCTAAAGGTTTTCGTATGGATCCCCAGAAGCTTGCTGCTGTAATAGAATGGCCTCTACCGCAAGGTCTGAAAGCTATTCAGCGTTTTCTTGGGTTCTCCAATTATTATAGACGTTTTATCAAAGGTTTCTCGTCCATTGTAGCACCTATTACCCGTATGACTAAAAAGGATGGCAATACTCGTGTTTGGTCTACCGAGGCACTTCAGGCTTTTGAATTTCTTAAAACTACGTTCGCCTCTGCACCTATTTTACAGCATCCTGTCCCCTCACTGCCCTATATTCTTGAAGTTGATGCTTCGGATATTGGGGTAGGTGCTGTCTTATCCCAAAGAGAGTCGCCTGAAAAGCCATTGCATCCATGCGGCTTCTTTTCTAAACAAATGTCCAAAGCAGAGAAAAATTATGATGTGGGTAATCGCGAACTCCTTGCTATTATTTTAGCACTTAAAGAGTGGAGACATTTGTTAGAAGGAACTAAGGATCCTATCCTCATTTTTACGGATCACAAGAACCTATCCTACCTTAGCGAAGCCAAAAGATTGTCTTCCAGGCAGGCTAGGTGGTCACTATTTTTGTCCCGTTTCAATTTTATTATCACCTATAGGCCAGGTGATCGCAACACTAAAGCAGACGCTCTGTCCAGACAGTTCGAAACTACTGACAAACAGGAGATTGATGTTACTCCTGTCATTCCCCAGACAGGATAATAGCTACTACTATTTTGTCTATTTCCTCGTCCCTCTTGCAGGCCATACAAGCGAAACAAAGCATGGCACCTAGCGAGAGGCCTAATGATAAACTGTTCGTTGATGTTCCTGAGAGACGGGATATTATGTCATTATATCATGATACTAAGACTGCTGGACATCCTGGTATTTCCAAAACAGTGTCAGCTGTTTCTCTGTATTTTTGGTGGGATTCCTTACGAAAGGATGTCACTGACTATATAAGTGCTTGTACTACTTGTGCCTGTATGAAATCCTCCCGTAGAGTTCCTTGTGGGCTGTTGCATCCGTTACCCGTTCCCGAGAGACCTTGGTCTAACCTGTCCATGGATTTTATTGTTGAATTACCCCCTTCAAATGGTAACACAGTAATCCTGATGATAGTGGATCGGTTTTCCAAAATGGCTCACTTCGTGTCTCTTCACAAGTTGCCCACATCCAAGGAACTGGCTCATATCTTCGCTAGAGAAGTATTTCGATTACATGGGATTCCCGTATCTATTGTATCCGATAGGGGTAGCCAATTTATTTCCAGGTTCTGGAGGGCCTTTTGTTCAGAAATGGGTATTTCTCTCTCATTTTCTTCCGCTTATCATCCCCAGTCTAATGGGGCTGCTGAACGTGCCAACCAGTCTCTGGAGCAATACCTCCGTTGTTTTGTGTCTCACCATCAGGACAATTGGTCTGACCTGCTTCCTTGGGCTGAATTTGCTCGGAATAACGCCACTCATGATTCTTCCGGCAAGACCCCTTTTTACGTTGTCTATGGCCAGCATCCCGTTGTTCTTCCGGCTGCATTCTCCTCACAGGGCATGCCAGTTCTGGATGAGCATTTGGCTGGTTTGCGTAATACTTGGGAGCAGGTTCAGCGTTCTTTGGTGGACTCTGCTACTCGCCAGAAGGCTCAGGCTGACAAGCATCGCAGAGCAGCTCCGTCCTATGTTGTGGGGGACAGGGTTTTGCTTTCCACGCGGAATATTCGTCTCCGGGTGCCTTCTATGAAATTGGCTCCCCGCTTCATTGGACCTTATCGTATTATACATAAGGTTAATCCTGTTTCTTATGCCTTAGGCCTGCCTAAGAATCTACGTATTCCTAATGTTTTTCACACCTCATTGTTGAAACCTTTCGTACGCAACCGCTATACCCGGCATACTCCTCCTCCCCCTCCTATCTCGGTGGAGGGTCATGAGGAGTTTGAAGTGTCTGCTGTTCTTGACTCTCGTTTCCTTAGGGGTCGACTTCAGTACTTGGTACATTGGAAGGGTTATGGGCCTGAGGAGCACAGTTGGATTTCGGCTGATGCTGTCCATGCTCCCCGTCTTGTGCGCTCTTTCCATTCTCGTTTTCCTGCCAGGCCTGGTCCTACCCGCCCGGGGGGCGTGTCCTCAGGGGGGGGTACTGTAGCGTTACTTACCTTAACCGGGGGCCGGTCGCGGTCCTCTCTTCAAGCCGCGCGCGGTCCTGCGGCTGCACGAGCCGCGCGCGGCTCATCCGACTGCTTTAGATGGAAGCGGTCACGTGTCCCGCCTGAAACTAAGAGCGCGCCGCGAGTCTCGGGCGCGCTCTTAAAGAGACAGTGGGAGCCTAATTGCCAAAAGGCTCCCATTGGCTCCTGTCATACCACACTCCCTATACAATTACCTTTTGGGGGTGTGGAAGTGACAGGAGCCAATCACTTTCGTTTAAAAGCTATTTAAACTTACCTTTTTCCCTTAGCTCGTTGCCCTATCGTGGTTTCTGTTTCAGTTCCCTTTAGCGCTTGTGGTGTTCAGTTGTGTTTTCTCGTATTGACTTTGGCTTCGTATTCTGACTTCGTTTTCGCTTTATCCTTATCTGTACTGTTTGCCGGCTTGCTGTTTTCCGTGTACCAGACCCCGGCTTGTCCTAGTTTACGCTGTCTCTCTGTGCCCTTGACCTCGGTTTGTTCCTGGCTCTGTCTCCTCTCATATACGTCGAGTCCGGCCATTCTAAGGTCCGGTAGACGTATCTCTCCTCTGTATTTGCCTCTGTTTAGCTGGATCCTGCGTGTAGGGGTATATTCTCGTTACACCCATCCATTCTAGAGAAGCTGGTTAATTTGGCTGGTCACCACGCATATGCTGGTTACCTTCCCAGCAAAGTTAAATCCCTGAATTTACACCGAAGAAATAACTATGCTGACTAAGATGAGTTGCTCTCAGAAATCGAGCAGTGATAGTAAATACCAAGACTTTCTTTACTAACTTCCAGGCGTATCTCATTTTAGCAGCTATAACAATTTTATCATAATTTAACAAAACAGGCTGCATGTGCGTATAGTAATTAAACAAATGTGTATTTAGAAATAATATGTTCCTGACGCAAATGTATGAGAAAATGTTGCGGAAATGATTAATTGTTAATTATTTAATTGCTGCTAAAGCTACTGAGCACACTACAATGTGAACCTGCTTCTATCATTAGCTGCAATTAAATATTGATTAGGCAAGCATGGTTTGTATAATTTGCAATTATTGGTTCATTTCCCTTGGGACTCATCATTTATTACATACATCACTGATATAAAGGACTGTCCTTCTTTTACAGGTAAGGTAGTCAACACTACAGTGAAAGTGGAAATAGAAATAGGAAACATAATATTTACAGAAAGTCTGACTAATAGCTCAACAGAAGACTATAAGACGTTTGAAGTGAAATTTAAGGTCCAGGTAGGTGATCAATCATAAATATCTCTAACATGCTTATTTTACTGAAGTTTAAAGCAGTTTTGTTTTGTTTTTTTCCGTTTTATTTTCTTTATGAACCCATATCTCAATGATTATACTCTCCCCCTTAATACTTGTTTTTATTTACATATATTATCTTTATTTCCTTGTTCTGGGTCTCAATATCTGGGCGCAGCATTGAAGCCAATTCACAGTGGCACCTGGAGCAGCTCCCCAACTGTTTTATGTAGGGAAAAAAATTATTTGCTGTAATTTAGAAACACTAAGATATTATATCTAGAGCGGAGGGTGGCAAGAAAATATATGGGGAAAAAATAGTGTCTCATTAATTCTGTAATAGGTCTTAGTGCTGCAGGGCTTAGTGCTGTTGGTAGCTGTTTGGAAAGGGTTTTTGAGAGCATTTAGACATGTTAAAAAATGTCAAAAAAAGGTCTGAAATCTGTCCTGATTCAGCTGGTTTCGCACATGCCCAGTACATTTAAAATTGTGAATATTTCTAGCTGCCTAAAAAAACATACTTCAAGTAATACCCTTCTCTCTTTATCTCTCTCCTTTTCTACCTTCCTCTCTATACCTTTGTCTATGTCTTTCTTCATCTTTCTCTCTGTCTATACCTGGCTGCCATCTCTCTTTTTCTCACTCTTCTCTTTGTGTGTCTTTCTGACCCATTTCTCTTTTGGCATTTGTGTTTCTATATATCACTCTATATGTATCATATTTTTTTTCTTCCTCTGTACCCCTTTCTCTTTTTTTTCTATTTGTCTTGGTGGTGCTATGTACATATCTTTCTCTCTTTTTTCTATATCTTCTTTACCTCTTGCTCACTCACTCTGTCCATCCATCTCTGTAATTCACTCTCTGCTATACAGGCGAATATAATCTATCAAAAAGTGGTTGGATTCAAAGACGTGAAAATCATCCGCATAGCGTAAGTATAATTGAAATAATCCCTAAACACTTTTTAAATAATATGGGCTGTCAGTTAAAGGGATAGTCCAGGACCATAACCACTACAGTCTGTTATAGTGGTTATGGTGCAAAAATATCCTTGTGCCTTCACAGAGTAAGTAGTTAAGAGTAGTTTAGGAATAGCTTGACAACTTACCTGAGTACTGCTGGGCACAGGCATCCACTTCAACTGGTGCTGCAAGCTCTGCAACCGAGTTAATCAAGGGAATGCAGGGCTATGCTCATTGGCTGAGCATTCTCAGCCGATGCTTCAGCTAATGAGCCAGCTCTGCCTGACAGGGCTTAATTCAGTGAAGCTATTAGAAGCTCCCTGCAGAAGTTCCTGCAGGGAGCTAATAGAGGATTTATTGGGTATGTTAGATATCCAACTGAGAACAATGGAGGTAAAAGAATTACTTGAGATATCTCAGCTACTTCTCTGTCCCTGAAGTGAAATTCAAGGCTGAGTAATTATTTTCTATATTTCAATTCTTTTCTGCATTTTTCAATATTGCCACCTTCACCGGCCCCTTCTAATATCTGTATTAAAAAGGGGGAGTGGTAGAGATATGATTACTACATGTGACTAGAAAGTGACAATATTATAAGGTATCGGCAATGAGCATTTGCAACCTTTTTAAATAAAATACAACCTAATCCGTAATTCCAGTTGATTTAGTTCAATATGCTAATGATAAAAAATATTTTTCCCTTGCAGTCGAAAAACTGAAGCATTTGTGCAAAAGAACTATGATGATGATGTGCTTGTTGCTGAATACAATGACAAGATAGCCAGAAAGGAGAAAAGAGATGCAGGTGAGCCCACAATTCAGAACAAAAACTGTGTTACTGAAAACTGTAAGTTTGAACTGCTTGAATAACTCTGTGCATGTATAACAGTGACTATGTGCATCTGAGGATGTCTGCCAGACGGTGTCTATCTGACTGAGGGTGTCTGACGGACTGTGTCTATCTGACTGAGGGTGTCTGACGGACTGTGTCTATCTGACTGAGGGTGTCTGACGGACTGTGTCTATCTGACTGAGGGTGTCTGACGGACTGTGTCTATCTGACTGAGGGTGTCTGACGGACTGTGTCTATCTGACTGAGGGTGTCTGACGGACTGTGTCTATCTGACTGAGGGTGTCTGACGTGTGTATAATCGACAGTGTTTATCTGATTGAGGTGCGTCTGTGACTGTAAAATGAAATGGCGCCACAACACCAAGTAGTTTGCAAATGGAGATCTTTACATTACTATAAAAGTGGACTTAACATTAGCCACTTAAACACGGGTTTGTCAATGATTAACAAAGACCCAGCACAACGTTATACCAGGGTCTTTACTAAGTCATGTGGTGGCAGCTAAGTGCAATTAAACTGTATTGTAAATGGTCATGTTACATGGAAGGGACAGTAAGAATCTCTGTCCGATTAGTAATAGTTGGTAAGTAACAATGCATAAGTAAACAGAAATAGTGTCAATACCATGCACAATTAAACGT
The DNA here is from genome assembly GCA_933207985.1 of Pelobates cultripes. Taxonomy (NCBI): domain Eukaryota; kingdom Metazoa; phylum Chordata; class Amphibia; order Anura; family Pelobatidae; genus Pelobates; species Pelobates cultripes. The sequence goes on from OW240914.1 coordinate 30,177,086, forward strand.
CATATATTATCCGATAAAGTACCACACATTGCTTATAAATGCAAAAAAAAAAATGCAGTGTACCAGTTTCAATAAAGTGCTAAATGCATGTGCTATTCCTGTAAAACATTACAGGACTCACAAAACCACCTTAAAGTTCCTCAATTGTTGTGTTATAATAACATACACAAATAAAGTACTAAAATTAAGTGTCATAAATTGCATCAACACAGTTCAATAAATAAACTTACTCACTGAAAACTCAATTCTTCAGGAAGGTATCAATTAAACTGTTAACGAAGACTAAGTTGTAGAAATCTACATCTAGAAACCTACCTTTCCATTATATGAAATACATCTTATACTTACCTCTTGGTCCATTTTACCCCAATCCCCTTAGAATGTAAGCATACTTAAACAGAGCCCTCAGTGCCTTCTATTCCTGTATGTTAAACATTTTTTTGTTGCAAATACTTGTTTTCATAGCCCATGTAATATGTAGGATTATAAATAATAATAATATTCAATATACATTTAAACTCTTGTATTGCATATTCAAACCCTTGCTGGCACATTGTCACACTCTCGCCATAACTGCATGTCCCCCTTCTCTTTTTCCCCCCATTTATTTCCCCCCATTTATTTCTGTGTTCATGATATGTCCCATTGTTCCAAGACATAAATGAGTGCACAGTGTCCCCTTTCACATTTACATTTGTTAGATATACTATTCGAAGTTTGGCTTCTTATCTTTTTAATCTGTAAGTCTTATTGGCATATTGTTATTATTGGGGATTGGGGAGGAATCTTTTTACCATACAGATGAAATGGTAATATATTTGCTCACTGGTGTTTAAGCTTTAAGCTGGGTGAAATATTTTTAGTTTTTTTGGTACAACGTAAAAACAAGTATAAGTATTAAGAATTGCATCTTTGCTGGGGAGCATCACTAATATGTCCACTAAACTAAAGGCATTATTCCCTGTATTTTAAAAACTGAACAGCACAGGTGTATAAAACTATTCCTAATATTTTTTGTCACAGGTAAACCACTGAACTCTTATGTAAAAAGAGATCTGACAATCAATAAGAAAACATTTTCTGAAAAGCTGCGTAGAATCGAGATTGAAGAGCATGGGGTATCCACGTTTAAGAAAGAGGTGAGAAATAAGTGTCGTGAATAAACAATAATGTAACAAAAATTGTAGAAGTGTTCACTTAAGACAAAAATTATAAAAAAAAAATTCTGGGCAACCATAAGTGTGCCTCTCGTGGCTTGGATACCCCATGAGAAACACTAAGAATGAGGAAATTGTATAATAAGCTTGTGCAGGGCTAAAAACGTCTGGTTTTCAGAACCACTTCGGCCGAAAACCCCCAAAATAAATTTAAAAAAATTAAAAGATGGAATAGATCTTTAATTGCTCACTCATGTTTTTCTTTCTTTTTTTGAAAAATCACTTTTTTTTCAAATTAAATTACTTCAGCTCCTCCCTCTTTCAAAAGAAGTTACCCTTAGTTCTAGGCGTGATACTATTCTGCGTGCTGGATCAATATTATCCTGACACATAGCCATCAAATTCCTGATCACAGAGTTTCACAAATAACTCAACTGGTACTATGGATTTAAATACAATATTAAAGTGAAATTGAGAATGAACATGATAATTAAACAAGAATAGCACACAGTAAAAAAAAACCTACTACTAAAATTATTACAGGCCTCAAATACAGTACAGTAGGATCTAGGTAGAAATATTCAACATTCAAATGTGCTAATTGTAAAACACAGCATTATAGTAGTAGCGAATATGTGCTTTCAATTTAAACGTGTATTATCTGTATACATACTAATAAATGGTGCGCAACAAAAATGATATACCATAATAATTCATAAAATTTTACAACAAATATCTTAAATGCATTGGAAATATATAACATGCAGTTAATTAAATTAATGGATTTAAAGTGCAACAGTGACAACAATATTTAGCATACAGATACAATTGCAATGCTTAATAGATTATTCAGTTCCTCACCGAAAGCAAACTCCAGAGTACACTGTCCCGCTGGCAGTTTTCACAGCGCGCAATCCGAGCACTTCTCAGTCTCTATCGTAGTGTGTCCGTTCGGAGACTCACTCCATATTCAAGCATGCACTTCCAAGTTTGGGAGATGGTGCAACACATTTCACCTCACCTCCTGGGTCTTTCTCAAGCATGTTATATTTTATAGACATGTGCAATTCGTTTCGGTACGAATTGAAATTCAGATGGATTTCAGCAATTCGGACATTCAGATGCTTCCGAATGTCCGAAATGCCTAATTGCTGAATTGCCACATTCCCTAAGTGCCGAATTTCGGAAGTGCCAAAGTGCTTTGGATTTCTGAAAAGTGGCAAAACAGGAGAGGCAGGGGAAATCAAGGGAATGATGACAGGAATCTAACCCTACCCCTAACCCTACTTCTACTCCTAACCCTACACCTTACCCCTAACCCTACCCCTAGTAGGGTTAAGGGTTAGGTTAGGTATAGGGTTAGGGGTAGGGTTAGTGTTAGGTGTAGGTTACAGGTAGGGTTAGTGGTAGGGTTAGGTTTAGGGAATTGCCGAAGTCCTGAATTCTCGAAGTCCCGAAGTGCCGAAGTCCCGAATTTTGGATGTGCCAAACCAAACCGAATATTTTGCCCATGCACATCCCTAATATTTTAGGATATTTGTTATTACCTTTTATGGCCTGTTATGGTGTATGGTTTTTATTGCATACCATTTAGTAGTATGTGTTATTTTTTAATCATTTTACCAGAATTATTACAGTTGCTGCATGTATTTATTGTAACACAATATAACTGGAGTTATAGTACTTGCCCCCAGTATTTACTTTTTGTGTCACCTTATTTGCTTGATTTTTTTGTATTATCTGATGTAAAAAAAAACATTGTCAATACTTTTATATTACTGTCACTTATGCACTGGATTTACCCTCTACCTTTTGTTTTTTGTACAGATGAAAGAGGTATATACTGGCAACTCCGGATATAAAAATGTAGAACTTTATAATGAGGAGTAAGTGTTCAAAAGCAAAATCTGCCTTTCTGTAATTTCATCTGTGGAATGTGATACTCATCTAAAAATAAAGGGTGATGCTCAGAAAATGTTAAAGGGTGACTCAAATGGGGCATATTTACTAAAATAAGAATTTAAAGTGAATGTCAAGTATAAGGCCAAGATACCCAAATTGGCAATATTCTATAAGTCAGCTATGCATCCAGTTAAGATACCTTTATCTTAAAGTTGTAATTCTCCTTGAGTTTTCACTCTAGTGAATAGCTTTGTATGATACATACCTACATATATTCACTGTATAGTAAACTTGAGCAAATATTAGTTTGAGCCTCTTGGTCCAAATTAAATAAAATAAAATTCCTTTTAATTCCAGACCCTAACAAATTGATTTGTCTGGGATTTAGTCTTATTCCTGGCACCAAAAAAAAAAGTCTTTATGATGCCTGGAGTGGTCCTTTAATTAAGCACCGTTGGCCGTCTCCCATGCAGTTCCAATCTACTATGACCACAAAGAGCATGAGTGAATAATCATTTCAATGCTCAAAAAAACAAACCAACCATCCTTCTTATCAAATACCTGCATTAATATCCCTGGTCAATTAGTGACTTCCTTCCATAATGTGTGAGATAATGTCAGTGACATCGCTCTGTAATTTAAGCCAGGCAATAAGAAACCACATAGTGTAGAAAGCAGACAGGCCTAAATCTCTAGCTATTCTTTAGCCTCAAAAGAATTTAAAATAATTTAACAAATGTGTTCTTCTCATTCTCTATGGAATCCTCATCAGCTAAGGTCTTAGTGCATCCTGATGTATTCTAATAGATGCATAAATCTCAACCTTTGTATCCCAATTATGGGGATACCGTTCAAAGGGAGGTAATGGGAAAGGGGAAAATATATTTTGCATCACTAGCTTAGCCCAAGAGGCGGACCCGCCAGAAATGTGATGAGTTCGTCTGAACTATTGTAAGTCCAATTAATGTAAGGCCAGCATACTTGGGAGAAACCACGTGTGTGGCACTGTTTCAAGGCTCTCTGCAGGGTCTTAGCACCCTGAACGTAGTGCAAGTGCGTCTAATGATACAATTGTGCTATTCTTGTTGGGGACAACAGGTTGGGATGACAGGACAAGACCCAAATATAGTGACTGTCCCACTAAAATTATGATGGTTGGTAGATCTACAGATGGATGATTATATCTCACTTACAATCATTGTTTCTCATAGACAGGACGGTGTAATTGTGGACCATGACGTGATTGTAGAGACAGAATACTCAGAAGATAAAAATGTGTCTGAAAAATACAGTGAAATACTTAATAATGTAAGAGACCAGCTTGAGGAAGTAAAAAATGGTACCTGCGCAGAGGAAAATGGTAAGTACATATCATCAATTGCACATTAGTATTACAATATAACTGTGCTTATTATTATCCAGACCATCAGTTCAAACTGCATTCCAATATTGCTCAATATGCTCAATTTGCATTTAAAGAACACTTCAAGCACTACTACCACAAGTTATGGTTCCTCATCGCCTATATCTTGTCTGGCACAGAAAAAATCACAACAATGATAGAGGTGTAAACTTTTGTCAGAAAAATAGCTGCAGGTTTAAGATTTACATATTTAAATCTTAAATAAATATATATATACACACACGAAACAAGCAAAAAAAGTACACATATTAAAAAGCATGGACATGAGCACACACAATAAAGTTCTGGCACACAAAATGAAATCAATAAATGCAAAATAAGAACATGCCAAACTAATGTAACATTTGACTGCAATGATTTTATACGTAACACCTATGAGTTTCATATTGCTTCCTGTGAGTTGACTTTGGAAGAACCTTTCAGTCCTAGTAGTATCTCTTGCTTTATGTCTTCACAGACGTTGACGCCCTTTGTGTTTCGTCAGTCGGCAACATAACAGAAATTCAGCCACCGAGTGAACAAGGTGAGTGATGAGAAATTTCTTCACAGCCCTTTATATTTCTTCAATTGAAAAATATCATGACATAAAATATTTTTTTCTTACTTGCCTTCTTCAGAAATCTGTAATAGCAGAGTTGGTGAAGGTTTTAATGCATTTTACTCAGCATTTATAAATTCTGATGGCTTGCAGTGTATATCACACTGCGACTCCAGATCCAACAACCTTTATATCTGTTATTTTGGAACCTGCCAGATTCAGAATGTGACAGGACCTGAGTGCCTGTGAGTATAACATATTATTAATATATAAGTGATATATCATAAATGTTAAATAAATATATACTTTTTGCCTCTTGATTATTTTACTTTCCTGGAATTATTGCATGGGTCAACTGACTGTAGTTTATTGCGATGTGATATTGTTGCATAGTTTGATTATGGAATTGCAACATCAGTCACATAAAAGTTATTCCAAACAGCAAGTACAACAGAAAACCTTAGCTTTAAGGGGCCTGAAGCCATCCCAAGCCTGATCCTTAAATAGCAGTCTCTCACAAGGAGGATAACAAAGAGAACAAACATAATGTTGCTTCTGATATTGTAAGATGAGAATACCTCCCCGCCTGTCCCTCCACTGTCTCATCCCCCCTGCCAGCTCCTCCACATGTCTCATTCCCCCCAGTTTCTCCACATGTTTCATTCCCCCCAGTTCCTCCATGTGTTTCATTTCCTCCAGCCCCTCCACTTGTATCATTCTCCTCCTAGTCCCTCCAGGCGTCTTATTTCCCCCTAGCCCCTCCATGTGTCTCTCCAACCACTCATGTGTCTCTCCCAGCTTCCAGTCCCTCCATGTGTCTCTCCCACCTCCCAGCTCCCCCATGTGTCTTTCCCACCCACGTGTGTGACAGACACACAAACTGACAGACACACACTCACTGACACACACATACTCATGCTGACAAACACACACATAAACTGACAGACACACACTGACACACACACAAACAAACTGACAGACACACACACACACACACACAAACTGACAGACACACACACACTTACTGACATACACAGACACATACACATGTTGACAAACACAAAAACAAACTGACAGACACACACTGACAGACACACAAACTGACAGACACACACACACAAACTGACAGGCAGACACATACAAACACTAACAGACACACACACACACACACAAACTGACAGGCAGACACATAAACACACTAACGGAATGTTGTCATATTCCTGCTCGCGGCATCACAGAGGGCGCAAGGGAAAAGAGAGGAACTGACAGATAAGTTCCCCCTCGCCGCTGCCAAATGCCTCCCCTCCCCTCCAGTATATCTCTGCAGAGTAGGCACCTGCCATCCAGGTCAGCAGGGTGGCCGGCTGCAACCCATGAGACCGTGGTAGTTCTGCCACTGCTTGTTATTGTGCTCTTGATAAAGTGTGCAATAGCATAAAACACATATTTTGCTCTGGTGGCTCAACAGTGTGAGCTGTTTTTAGTGCATATAATTGTTTGAATTTATTACAAGTACAAGAAAACAAAGATTGTGATTTATTAGAACAAGCAGTAGTAGAATTTATCCAGTGAGCACTGGATTCCTTTTTTATTTTAAGTTTCAAGTATTGTACGAATTGATCACTCACTCAGCTGTATGAAGGTTTGGTCACAATTTAAATTGCAAGCAGCGTTGTGAAGTCCGATAATTTCTCTATTTAAATCATTGAGAAAATGGAGAAGTGAGACTTTCTACCTCAAAACCATTTCATTAACCTAAAGTTGTTTTCATGCTTAGAGTGTCCCTTTCTTTTTTGATTTGTTAATTAATTTAAAGGTTGCTGTGTAGTGAACTAATCATATTTATTTTATTTCAGGTGTTCAAAACCAGAGAAATACATATACAGTGGTTCTCGTTGTCAGGGGAGGATTTTAAAGGCTGCTCTATATGGTGGTGTTGGAGCAGCCATTGGTGTCCTGTTAATTATCATTCTCACTGTGGGAATTCTCCTGTTCAGAGCAAAAAAAACTAGGAAATTGTAAGAATTACATTATGTGTTATAATGTGATCATGGGGCATAACATATATTTCTGTGTTATATTTATGTTGTTTGATGTTATGAGCTTATGCACCAGGCAGGGCCGCCATCAGGGTGTGACAACCATGACGGTTTTCCCAGGACCCACACTCCTCTAATAATTAAAGCTATCTGCGGATTTGGCGCAGCGAGGGAGCATTGATACCTCACTGCGCCGAATCCATCAATAGCCGCAAGAAATTAGGTGGGGAGAGGAGAGTGCCGGTGTTCTATCAGATTTCCCTACCCTGTAAAATGTCCATACCCATAGGGAAATCTGATAGAACACTGGTGTTCTATTAGATCTCGGGCCCCCTTCCGTGAGCTAGCAGGGAGATCAAAAGATCGCCTGCTCTTAGATATGGACTACCTGGTGGCCCGAAGGGCTGCGTGTGGACTCCCTGGTGGTCTGGTGGGCGGCTGGTGGACTCCCTGGTGGTTCGGTGGGCTGCTAGTGGGCTCCCTGGTGGTCCAGTGTGTTGTTAGAGGAGCTGCACTCCCTCGTGGTTCTGTTCATTATCTCCACTGACATTCTGTTCATTATCACTCACCAACCTCTCTGTGCCACACACCTTATAAAATTGTCCCTTGGCCTGTCATACTAACCTCCCCTAGCCCTGTCACACTAACACCGTTAAACCTGTCACACTAACCCCCTCTAATCCTGCAACACTAACCCCCCAACCCTGTCACACTAACCCCCTCTAACAATGTCACACCAACACCCCAAACACTGCCACACTAACCCCCACTAACCCTGTCACATTAACCCCCTCTAACCCTGTCACACTAACCCCCCTAACCCTGTCACACTAGTCCTATCATCCAAACCCTGTCACTTTAGCATGTCACACTAACCCTGTCACACCAACACCCTCCCAGTCACTTGCCCCCTCTCACACTGTCACACTTACCCACCCCAACACTCACACTCACCCCACCCCTCCAACCCTGTCACGCTCACTCCCTAACTGTGGCATGTTCAACCACCCTCACATCTACTCCCCAAACACTATCACATTTAACCAAAGCTGTCTCTGTGTGTATCTGTGTATGTATCTGCATGTCAGTGTGTGTATGTACCAGTGTGTGTGTGTGTGTGTGTATATATCTGTGTATGGGTCAGTGTGTGTCTGTGTATTTGTATGTATGTTGGTGTGTATGTCTGTGTATCAGTTTATACACACACAGTGTGTGTGTGGCAGTTTATACACTACACACAAATGCACGCCTGCATTCAAAATATTCACACATGCATACTCTATACAAAAGCACATTTACATTCAAACACAGACACACAGCTCCATGCTAAACACAACCCTGCAAGCATGGGCAAATTGTATATCCCCAGCAAGCAAAGTATTGTGGAACTTGCACGACAGATGGGGATCTTTTTGGCTACAAGGTTACCCCCCCAAAAAAACTTGCACCATGGCTCTCTCTATGTTAGTTCCAACATTGCCTCTGCAGTGCCTCTTGTATAGTGAAAACAGTTGCCAGCACTTGGGACCTTTAGCTTTCAGAAGCTCTCTCCAACTCACGGGAGCCCCCAGCTGTCAGAGTGTTGCTGCTAGTTACCGTGACAACGCTCTGAACGACACATAGACTGGACTCACAAGAAGATCTTGTTGGCTGGGCCTCCTCTTCACTGCACAGCACCTGGCAGCCTGCACAATGCCAGATGATCACCAGGAAGTGTAATATCCCCCTCCCTGGCCACATATATGAAATATTTAGAGGGGAATAAAATTAATAAATTAATGATAAAAAGAAAAAAAACTTTTTCCAACACAGTGCATCCTTTACACCATGAATGCCAAAAAGGTAGATCCCCAGATGTTTTATAACTACAGCTTCCATGATGCTCTGTTATTCTAAAGGCATGCAAAGCATCATGTGAGTTGTAGTTCTATAACATCTACGGATCTATCTTTTGGACATGCCCTACATAAACACATACACTGCATCCACTACACAAAAACACTGTATTCTCTGCACACACACATTGCATCTTTGTGGGCAGACTCGGGGGCAAGCACCGGGGGGCGTACTCAGGGGATTTTTCAATTAGGCCCAGACCTTGAGTAGTGTTAGGGACCCCAAAATATTTCTGATGGCAGCTCTGGTGCCAGATACTGAGTAGCCGTGTCTAATTAAGGCAAAAATAGTTTTTATGTTTAATTAACATTACTTTAACTATCTGTTCAAGGCACATAGATTGACTAAGGATTTCCCGTAAAACACAGTAAGTGATTAGGCCTGTATACGCTTTGTGGTTTTTGTTACTCTGTAATTTTAATGAAATTTTTTGTTTTATTAGGGATGCTTTCTATAATGATCAGAATGATAAATGGTATGAAGATGATGGTAATGATGAATGGAGTGAACGAGGTATTACCAACATCAGTGGAAGTGAAGAAGATACAGGTACATGTGACCTACTGGTACAACATTAACACTGTGACCCACTGAAGGGAGGAAAATAAATTCAAAGCCTCATAAAGGAGCCTAGGGCCCTGGAACACTTTGTACCCAATCACTTCCCAGGCTTCCTGCTCATTTGTCCCGCAACAACTTGAACACAATAATTAACTTTTAACTTTATTAACCATGAAGCATCACAATCATGTTTTGAGAGATTTATTATCAGTATTTATACAGATAACAGTTTCTAAAATTCCAGTATAGTTACTGTAACAAAATGGGATTCCAGTTTTAATGCATATAATTATTACATAATCACCGATCACCCCTTCCTTAATTTGTTTGCTTGTCTGCCTATTGTTTAAGGACTTTCTCTTAAAGGGACACTATAACCACTTGAACAAATACAGCTTAATGAAACACTATAGGGTCGGGAACACAAATATGTGTGTAAAAACAACCATTTAGGTGGCTTGCCACGTCTCCAATCTACATCCTTAGATTAGCTAAAATCGGCATTTAGGCCGGATGGAGGCGATTCAGCAACTCCTCATAGGGATTAGTTAGAATTATTTTTTAGATGTATTTCTCTTGCTTGACTGAAAAAATAAAAAAATTAAACCTACATACTTAAAGCAACACTATAGTCACAAAGACCACTTCATCTTAATAAAATGGTCTTGGTGCAGTGTCTGCTTAACCCTGCAATGTAAAACATTGAGAAACTGTCTGACTCTAGCAGCTGTAGAGATGTAGAGTATCGGTCTGCAGCACTGACCGATTAAAACCTCATAGGCAGGGCAGGACTGGGAAAAAAATTAGGCCCGGGCATTTTTCAATTAGAGCGGCCCCCCAAGAAGGGGGCGCGGCCAGAGAGGGTGTTTTTTTGTCATCACTAATGACAAGTACGCCCCTTCTGAAAGTGAGCATGTTGGTTCAATGCGCAGAGCCCCGCTGAAGAGGTCTAGCATTAGAAAAAGGCCCTGTATTTGTTCTGCGCAGCGCAAGCAAATGTAATAACATGCTTGCGCTGTGTTTGCTTTTAAATTGTCTTTGGTGTCTCCACAAGTGGGATACCAGAGGACAAAAGGGCCAGGAAAGTGTATGGTGCATGTGTTTGGCGGATGCTTGTGGGATTGCCTGTGTGTAGAGTGTGGTGTGGTATTGTGTAAATAGGTCAATTTTGTGGTGTAATATGTGTGGCTAGAGGCTGTAGAGAATGCGTGTATAGGGGCATAGTGTTATAGAGGATGTAGCGAGTTTGTGCATACGGGCAGTAGTGTGTGTGTATAGGTGACATAGTGTGTGTAGGGGTTGTAGAGAGGGTGTGTTTAGAGAATGTTGTATATGTTTGCTTACAAGGAATGTAGTGTGTGTGTAGGTGGTGCAGTGTGTGTGTGTGTAAGAGATTTAATGTGTAAAGGACCCAGAGTGTGTATAGAAGAGTGTGTGTGTGTGTGTGAGTGTGTGTGTGTGTAGAAGATTAAGAGTGCATATAGGGTAAGGGATCTAGCGTGTATCTGGAGTGTAATGTGTGGGAGGGACAGACAGGGGGAGGGACAGACTTATAGCTCCTTCTGTCTGTGTCACTGTGTCACCCTGCAGGGGGAGGAACAGACTCATAGCTCCTTCTGTCTGTGTCACTGTGTCACCCTGCAGGGGGAGGGACAGACTCAGAGCTCCTTCTGTCTGTGTCACTGTGTCACCCTGCAGGGGGAGGGACAGACTCAGAGCTCCTTCTGTCTGTGTAGCTGTGTCACCCTGCAGGGGGAGGGACAGACTCGGAGCTCCTTCTGTCTGTGTCACCATGTCACCCTGCAGGGGGAGGGACAGATTCGTAGCGCCTTCCATATGTGTCACACTGTGCTAGGACCGGAACGTTATAAATCCTAGATACTATGCTGCAAAGTTCCTGTAAGTGTTGCTTTCACTCACTGTTACCCCTCTCTCTACAGGTAATTCTTTATCTGCAAAAGAAAACTTCAAACCAGCACTGGAAACTGTAGACACAACAATTGAGGTAATGTAGATACACATTTCTCTTTTCAAGATATATCTCTTTGATTGATATTTACACTGAGGCAAATTTAACTGATTTTGAACAAAAAATCTCCTACTCAGCCACAGCTTGGCTTTTACTGCCTCAGTTTTTTCATTCTGATTTAATATAAAATGTGAAGCTTAGCGAATAACCTTAACGCTGTGTTTTGGATCTCTTGGCGTGTTTGCTTTTATCATAAATTTCTTCTGAAGCTATTGATAGTTTTGAGTCTCTGTGATTTTTCACACAAGCATTGCAACGATCAGGGATATTTACTAAAGTGGGAATTGAGAGTGAATTCAAAGTGAATTTCAAATTTAAAGCCAAAGTAGCTGAGCTGGAAGCATAGCTGACTTAGGGATTTTTTGATTCGGTCTTTTAGAACCTAAATTTTAAATTCACTTTGAATTCTCACTTTAGTGATTAATCCTTCATGCGATGAATATCATTTAACTAATATATATTAGTATGTAAACTCAGTTTGTATTAACGTCTAAGAAATTTGACACAATGTAATTATAATTTTAAAAAATTTTGAAAAATACATAAAAGATAATCTGGACACATCGAGAGTCCTAATATTGGAACTTGTGGTTAAACTGCTGAATCTACACGATCAATGGAGCACGCCGATGATTTTAGAATAGCCCAATCTCCTAATCCGGTAAATGGATTGGGCAAGAAGGCTTGAGATAAACAGTCTTGTAAAGTGTTATACTGACCAAGGAAATGAAAAAGAGATTTAAAAAAAAAAAGTATAAGTAGTTAATATGGCATAGCAGATTAAATGTGCCAGCTTAATTCCACTTGTTCTCATATACACGTTATATGAGTTGTTAGCAAAATTATTCAACCCTCATTGAAAATCAGGTTTATTGTCAAAATGTACAGACTTTCAGATGTGTGCAGCAAACAAACCAAACAAAAGCAATGAAATAGCTCAACACAACGGTTGTTTCAAATGGTTTCCCCAATTTCTACTGAAAATGCAACTTCTCCAGGCTCAAAATTATTCAACCGTTCATGGCAAGCATCTTCAGTACTTAGTAGAGCCCCCGTTTTCTTGTTATGACCTGCCGCAAATGAGATGCATAGCCAGACACCTCCTGTTCAGAGCAAAGAAACCTAGAACATTGCATTACAATATGGAATCTTAGCCCATTGCCAATGAGCAATAGCCAGTTCAGTAAAATTCTTGGGTTTGTGTGCCTCAACCGCCTTCTTCAAATCCCACCAGATATTTTCTTTGAGGATTAGGTCAGGTAACTGATGGCCACTGTAGACTTTTTTTTAGGACTTCATCTGCAACCAAGCATTTGTGGAATTTGAGGTATGCTTGAGATCATTGTCTTGTTGAAAGGTCCAATGAAGCCCATACTTCAGCTTCCTCATGGAAAGCACGTTTTCTCCTAGGATTTCCTGATACTTCAATGAATCCATCTTGCCTTCCTCACACTGCAGGTTTCCAGTGCCAAAAGATGCAAACCAGCCCCAGAGCATCACAGAGCCACCACCATAATTAACTGTAGGCAGGGGATGCTTTTCAGTGTACACTGTATTCTTCTTCCTCATACTGCTTATCCATTGGGACGAAAAGTTCCAGTTTTGTTTTATTTCTTCACAGAGCAGAATCCCAAAGCTTTGTGGCTTATTTAAATGATTTTGTGCAAATTGGAGACACCTTTTTCTGTGCTTTTGGGTCAGTAGTGATGTGCATCTTGGAGTTCTGGCAAGAAAACCTTCTGCATATAGTACATGCCTTACTGTGCTCACTGAAACCTCAGTGCCTGTTGACACCGAGTCTTGCTGCAGGCCTATTGCACTCACTTGATCCATTGATAGCTTCCTTTTTCTGCCCCATCCAAATAGTGTAACCCCTGTTCCTTCAACTTTGAACTTGAAAACTATGCTTCCAACTGTGTCTCTAGGAACATTCAGTGTCTTCACTATCTTTTTGTAAGTTGTTCCTTGTTTATAAAGGGTGATGATCTCTTCTCTTAACTTGGTGGACCATTCTTTTGACTTAGCCATTTTCCTAACATTCAGACACTCTAAAAACCCCTACAGTTCAGGTGTTTCAAGTGTTCCAGCTCAAGCACACCTGGTGAAACTAATGAAGCGCTTGCTTACTTGCATCGGGTGTGTGTAAGACAACACTTGTTTTGCATATATGTCATATTATGAGAGGTTCTCTACAGGTGGTTGAATAATTTTTACAATGGAGAATTCATTATAAGGTGTATTTTCAGTTGAATTTGGGGAAACCACTAAAAGCATTCATTGCGTTGAGTTATTTCATTTGCTGTTGTTTGCTTTGTTTATTGCAAACAGCTAAAAGTCTGTAAATTTTGACAATAAACCTGTTTTCAATGGGGGTCGAATAATTTTGATTACAGCCGTATATTTTCCTGAGTAGTAAATGCTTTGTTGTCATATATTACAATTAATCACAACTTAAGTGAAATATGATTTCATGGTATTGATGGACAAATTATTATTTTTATTTTTTTTATTGTATTGCTGTTTCACCCATGACATAAAACGCATATATAAAAAAAATAATTTCACATTAATACAAATCTGCTGCCTTATGTATACACTGGGTATTTTTACAGCCTCTTAAGAAAGACCGTTCTGATTGTGTCTGTCAACTTATTGGTATCCACAATAAACTGCAACATATATAACATATTTGTATGGTCGATGTATAAATCTACGCTGGCATTTGACCTATTTAATAGTGGCTCAGTTTATCGCTGCTCTCTATTTCTCATTTCTTTTTTTTTAACTCCATGTTATTCTATATTCTTTTCTTATCAGGTGAAGATACAAAGACCTACAATTTCGTCTGTTTGATTTGGATATCCAGTAACATCCACCAACCCTACTTGTGGCACCTTAATACCTTACACCAACAGCTTTACCAACAATTTGCAGCCATGTCTAACAAATTCCCGAAAGTACACTGAAACAATGAGCAATCTGCAATCTAATAAGCCCTTGACTTCACTCACTTTATGTGAGTGTATAAACTACTGGAGGAGGTCCCACCACGCAAGAATTAAGCCTCATCAAAATCAGGTGAATACATTTTGTCTGGTTTATTTCTACTTTCCGCACTCCATCAATCATTTTTTTGAGCCAAGAATAAGACAGACACCTATAAATCCACTTTTGTAAGGTTCCATCATTGTTATTCAGTCATCTAGAAGATATTATTTATTCTGCTACTGACAATAAAATAGAAATGGAACCAGGAATTTACTGTGTGGAGAAAAAAAAAATCAACAGTGAAGAGTTGGGAGATATAAGGCATGTTTTAGGCATTATCCTTACATTTCATGTTTGTACGCTTCCATTACCTGCAATCACACTCCAAGAATATATATTTTTTCATCTGAGCATATCGTGTCTCATCCTTTGTGTCAGTACCGGACAAAATGCCCAAAATGTTCTAATGCATCTTTCCTGGACAGTCTATCGCTACACGTCTCTACGGTCGTGCTGTTTTGATTTTCACTACCAATGTGCTTCCACATAGATACAATATCAATTTCAGCCCAAGTATGTCTCAATGGTGAATATTTCTTTAAGTACGCTCTTCATTATCCAATTTTTTTTTTATAAGTTGAGGATTGTATTGTACTGATAACTCTCTTCCTCCATGCATTCACAAACAAAACAATCTTAGCCTCAAACCGTGACATGTGTTTGTAAGAGAACACAATTTCACATTTTAATTGTGTATTTTAATCTTATTTACCAAATTATATTTTATTGTACGTATTATTTTAATGCTGCATCTGTGTTATGTAGTTAAGTTGCCTTATAACCATTTATACATATATATTAATTTATTTGATTTCTATTTTTATTACATTAAACATTTGAAAACAGTTGTGTTGGTTGTGAAAACCTATAAAAAATTTAAATTGCATTTTCTATCATTTGCATAACAAGTTAGTAGCATCTTGTCAGTGAATAAACACTGTTTTTCGACACCTACTAAAACAGAAATGAATCATCAGTGATTTTATGCTAAATTATTAGTATACTAGTGTTTTAAAGTCTGCATCAAATATTGTTTCTCTAAAATCAAAAACCAACACAGATTTATGGTCTGATTTAAATAACCAATTGTTATAAAATGATAATAAACTATAATTAGAGCTCAACTGTTAAGTGTAACACATTAGTCTGTGAATGGGTTCATTTGCTATAATTCTGTTAATAACTTGATTATAAAGGATTTCGACTTAAAGGGTGGCTATTATTATAAGGAAAAATGTGGAAGGAAAGGATCCTACAAAACGTTGCACGTGGATGAACTCTATTCAATTTATTCCAAAGACATTGCTTATAAAAAATGTTAAACACTATAGGGTCAGAAAAAAAAAAACATTATTACAATATTCCTGACCCTATAGTGTTAAAAACACCATCTAACCCACCTGCCACCCCACACTCCCTTACCCGCCTTAATATACTCATATCTTTTATTCCAGTCTGCCTCTGTCCCTGATTAACCAGCTTGGCTGACATCATCAGAAGTGTTGATCACAAGTCAATCAGAATGCTTTCCTATAAATCTAATACCTAAGAAATATAATCCCTCAATCACTGATAAACTTTAACTGTCTAATAATCCATGTAATAATTACACAATCGTGCCACTGATATTATAAAATACCAAACTATACAGCCTATTACCTCCAATTCTAAAGCCTCCAATCCAAAATAGTGCCACCATCTTAGCGTGCAGCCTCCAATTCAAACGAAAAATATTTATTCAATATAAACCAACCTTACAATGTGCAAAAGTGTATCAAACTACCAATACAGTTAGTACAATCGAATGCAAATAAAGTACATAATTCTCAAAAACACACCTTTATCATGCGAGAAGAAAAATATAATTAAAATATAAAAAATATTAAACTATTTAATTCTTTGTATAGCTTTTAGTAATGACATCTTGGATGGAAGGATGTGATAGTGTGCAAAAGTGAGTTACTTCAGGGCTCGACAAATCCCAGGCGTCAGGTTGCCATGGTGACTAGGAATTTTGTCCTCTGTGTTTGGCAGCCCGTTCAGCACTGGCATTTTCGGTTTCCCCAAGTCGAGCACCTGTGCGGAATGAAGCCAGCGGCAGTGGGACTGCAATCCAAATCTTCTTGCTCTGCTCTCTTGCATGTCCTGCTGTTATGCATGGAGCCTAACTGAAATGGAAAAATCACAACACTAACTATGATGTAGCTCCAGCCAAGGCATCACTAAATAGCGTTCAAGGGAGCAGAGCAAAAAGTGGTTGAACATTATAGAATCATAGCAGCTCCAGTGGACCCCATGGAAGGGATCAACTCCAGTTCTCCCAAAGGTTGGGAGGCTGGGTGGACATAAATTAAAATAAAACAAGTAATACTTTGTGAGTGTGTGAAAAAAAGTTTTAGTTTGTGTCTGACTGTCAGCTAGTGTGTGTCTGTCACTGGGTAAGTGTGTGTCTGTGAGCTTGTGTGTGTGTCATACACATTCACTCTGAACAAAACTGGCAAAAATCGAATTTGGAAAGACAATTCATCAAACCTGTACAAACATACAATATTTTCTACACAGTGGTGCAAGCAACTAACAATTACAATTATTTATAAAGTGCAGGTAAATGGGTCAAATTATAATTAATTAATTGAATATTAACTTCATAACTAGTTTGAATAAATTAACAATAGCACAGAAAATATGTTTTTATTGTTGGGATATACTGAACTGTTTTATTGAAATAATGCCTCAAAATGGTGTAACGTAGTCAAAAATAATTCCCTTACATTGGCTTTGAAGCTAGACTGTTGCAGTAACCTCAGAAGACATCAGGAGGAATGGCTCAAAAACAGCACCCTCACTGGACCTCAACAGCTCCATCAAGAGCTTGTGTACTGAAAAGACTGATATATTCTAGCATTTCCATAATGAATATGGCACATTTGAATGTCTTGGAACTTGGAACTTCAAACAGAATGCAGTGGTCTAGTTTTATGTCAAGATAATGTTTGCTTCTTTGCATGATGGATTGGTCACATAGGGTTGCAGATACAGGCCGCCTCTGCTCAATCAGTCAGTTAGTTACGTCTTGAACAAGCTTGTGTTCAGATTTTCCTGTTTATTTTTGTTTCTGTCTTAGCTCGATGCTGGATATTTCACTTTTTTTTTCATATTCACCACAAGGTTTTGCAACTTCAACAGCTCTTTCAATGTATGTATTAACCATAGCAGCAGTGATTAGCAGCTGCAAGGTTTGGCCAGTACAATGGATACTTGTCCACCCATTCTTCGTCTTTGGTAAGTTTGCATCAGCAACAATATTTGCAAAATTGTCTTCCTCCAATGAACATCTTCCAACCATTCTGCAGCGTTTATTGCTCCATGTCTCTCTACAAGTGGCATGGTTGGGTGGAAAGTAAACAGCCACCATCTTCCATATCGTCCATCAATTAGTTAGCAGACCAACAAATCGATATTGATATTCATTGGCAGCTATTTCAACTAGTATCAACTTTCCTGATTAGTTGTTGCAGCTATAAGCTCTTCTCTATTTTTAACTACAAAAGAAGTGACCCATATATCTAGACCCAAAACATTTCATTGAACTTTCAGATCAGGTTAAACACCTAGGTAGCATAAT
>OW240914.1:30195403-30240086 GCA_933207985.1 Pelobates cultripes
TCCAGCTAGGAAGCGGTCCTTGGCGGAGGTACCCAGCCAGGGGTACAGGGAGCTCTGTTACATTATTTGGTTGTCCTAATTTGCATACCTGCATTATGTACATATACACATTTGTATTTGGTCAGCAGAGGGTGCTGCAGAGTTATCAAACTAACAATGCAAAGTTTGTATATTAATTTCTACCGACACAAGTCCCTTTCAGGAGCTCTTGGTCCATAGTCTGTGGGCAGGAGGCTGGCCTTCAATCCACTCCGAAAGGCCACAGCATGAGAGCTACTGTCACACCATTCATATAATGTGAACTATTAAAAAGAGATCAGAAAGTAGAGTGGTATTATATTTAATAACCTAATAGGAGCGCACAAAGGAAAATCAAAAAAGTGAAATGCATCTGCTGCATCACAATAAGACTTCAGGAACAATTTTAATAGAAGGAACCAAGCCTGAAAATCTCCAAATTTAGGGGTTAGTTTAATATAGGCTAACATGTGGTCATGACTCCAAATAAGCCTTTTAACAGAATTTTGGTTTGAGTTACTTTGACTTTCAGGTTAACTTGAAAACATATGAAGCCATTTGTATATTTTTCATTGAAAATATTGAATTTGGTGATTTAATATAGCTTATCAAGCATTTATCAACCCTGAATAGGGTTTACTGAATTCAACAGCAAAAAGCTGTTGATAAATGGATTGTCATGCATAAAAACATGAAAACGCAATGAACAGTGTGGGTATGTCACCTAATCAGTTTTATTGGAATCCTTTAGAAGTATGAAAGCAGTAAAAATGTATCGCTTCTCAGATTGTATCTGTTAGTGTGCCAGAGGACTGAGGTTGTGTTGTGTGTAGAACATCTCTGTCCACCTTCTCCAGGCAGCTGGAACATTTCCGCACTGTCAGGTGCTCATTTCCTTTCCCTTAACCAGTAAAGGCTGGCATATGGTGAAGAGGCATTTTTACGGAGGGCAATATCCAGGAATTCATAGATTGCCCTCATGTTGCCCTTGGCCACCCCAAAATGAAGACAAGCTATATAAGAATGCAAGCACCTCAATCTCAACGTGCATGTTGGGCTAGTTTCCCATATATTTCAACAGCATCCTAACTGTTTTGTGTACAGCCAAGATATTTAGAGTTCCCTTTTCACCATCCAACATGTTTATTGAGATAGGCTGATTAAAATTCAGATAACATTAAATCAGTTTGAAATTCTGGATACAGATGAACTGTTTTAAGCCCCTTATGGACACAACTTCTGGAATAAGAGGGAATCATGACGGAATATTTCTGTCATGTATCCTTAAGGGGTTAAAGGTGAGATACTACTAAGGCAGAGGGTCCTAAAATTATACTGTGTCATTTTTCTCTGTGAGTGGATCCCCAAGAATTAGACAAAGCTGATAATTTTAAAGAAATGCTATAAAAACAAAGAAAAAAGTTTTGCTTACCTTTTTTGTAAACACTAAGACTGACATGGTGCTGCCGCCCTATACTACTCCCACTACATCATCCTGGAGGCATCACTTCCACTGGTTCAATCCAGTGGCCCTCATAGAGAAGAATTTGAGATGAAATGCGCGTGCATGACAAGTGTCACATGTGTGTCCAATCATGTTTTTCATAGAGCAACATTGAATCCATAACTTTCCTGTGAGCTACATTTGACATAGAATGTGACGTGACTAAGGGAAAGTCAGTCCTTGTAGAGGAAGCATTTCCATTGGATTTTAGGAAGACAGCCACTAGAGGTAAGTTAAACCCTTTAATGCAAACAGTGCAGTTTCTACAAAACGACATTGTTTTACTTTGCAGACTTAAAACTACAGAACTACTGCTTCAAAACCACTTCATTGAGATGAAGCGGTCTGGATTCTTTTAGTCATCCTTTAATCAGACCCAGGCAAGAGTTTGAAATTAATTATATATGGTACTATCACTGCTATCATCAATACAATGGTTATCCTTTTACATAGAATTATCTTTTTTAAATTTGTTTTAGTAATTTTTATATTAAAATTGAGGAATATGCCATAATACAGTTTTAGATTTAATTGGTGGATCACCTAACTAATGCCATGTTCATTAATCTGAGTTCATGTTCTAAAATGTCAAGAACCACTATATTTGGTCATCCATTCTGCATCTTGTTAGAACAGTACGGAGACTATGAATTCAGGATATTTATTATATTCAAAGTCAAACAGCCTTTTTGTGTAGGTTATTTATTTTCATTTTGCTGTTTTTTCAAGTGTTCTTGCCTATGCATAGCATATTCATAGGAATGAATGGCACTTTAACCCCTTAAGGACTGGACTGTTTTTGCGATGTTGTACATTTGCGACCAGGCATATTTTTACACTTTTGTGGTGTTTGTGTTTGGCTGTAATTTTCCGCTTTCTCATTTACTGTTCCCATACAAATTATATATTGTTTTTTTCAGGACAAAAGTGGCTTTCTTTACATACCATTATTTATATAATCTCATTTATTTTAATTAAAAAAAAATAAAAAAATATGATGAAAAATTGAAAAAAATACATGTTTTTTTTTACTTTTACTTGAAAAATCATTTACTCATCTACAAAAGCGAATGAAAAAAACTGCTAAATAGATTCAAAATTTTGTCCTGAGTTTAAAAATACCCAGTGTTTATGTGCTTTTTTGCAAGTTATAGGGCTATAGGTACAAGTAGGATATTGCGGTTTCAAAACATACATTTTTAAAATTTATCAATAGTGACATTGTAACACTATTATCTGTCATAAATCTCTGAATAACACCCCACATGTACATATTTTTTTTAAAGTAGACAACCCAGGGTATTCAATATGGGGTATGTCCAGTCTTTTTCAGTAGCCACTTAGTCGAAAACACTGGCCAAAGTAAGCATTCATATTTGTTTGTGTGTGAAAAAAGTAAAAAAACTAAATTGAACGCTAATTTTGGCCAGTGTTTGTGACCAAGTGGTTACTAAAAGACTGGACATACCCCATTTGCAATACCTTGGGTTGTCTTCTTTTGCAAATGGTATGCCATCATGGGGGTAATTCTCATTCCTGGGCTACCATACGCTCTCAAAGGCAACGTAACCAACCTGGCCATTTTCAATGTAAAAATATTTGACCCATATATTTGACCCTGTAACTTTCAAAAATGCTATAAAACCTGTACATAGGGGGTACTGTTTTACTCGGGAGACTTTCAGTGTTTCAAAATTGGAAAACGTATCACAACAATTATATCATCAGTAAAAGTGCTGTTTGTGTGTGAAAAATGCAGAAAACGTCACTTTCACTGACAATATCATCACTGTTTTGAATCACTAATATTTGTGTTCAGCGAAGTCTCCCGAGTAAAACAGTACCCCCCATGTACAGGTTTTAGGGTGTCGTAGAAAGTTACAGGGTAAAATACAGTGCTAGCAAATTAAATTCTCTGGAATTTCGGCCTGGGTTGGCAGGCAGGTCCCTCAAATTGCAATCAATAAAATTACTGAATTATGTAAAAATATTACATAAATACGCACGTAGAATTTAAATATATATGCATATTTATATATTTGAAGTCTACGGGTATATTTATATAATTATTTATGTAATTTTGTATATGGACATATGTATATTTCGTATTATTTTTATTTATTTATATATACATAGATATATATACAAATTCATTCTAAGTGTATTTTGATATATATATATATATATATATATATATATTAATTTTAAAATACAGTTAGAATAAAATTTCATATTGATATATAATTTTTTTTAAATTTTTTATTATTATTTAAAAAAAATTATTTAATTTAAATTACTTATTATTTATATTTTATAATAAAATATATGTACAATATATATAGTTATTATATATATTATATATATACATGTGTAATTTAATTATAAATGTATTTTTATATTAATATAAGTACATATTAATATAAAAATACACTTAGTATGGCATTATATACATGATATATAGACATATATTATATATATATATATATATATATATATATATATATATAGACATATATATATATATATGTATATATATATATAATATATGTCTATATATATATATATATATATATATAATATATGTCTATATATCATATATACACATATATAATTATTATTATTTTTTTATTAACACTAACTTTATTTTATTTTTTTTATTTTACACATGCAGGGAGACTGCCTGTCAGCACAGACAGCCCCCGTGCAGGCAGACATATGGACACCCATTGTGACCATGTGATCGCTGTGTTGAGCGATCACATGGCCACAGGGGTCCTAATTCAGTGTGGGAAGACTGTCTGGGCTGCAGGCAGTCTCCCCACAACCGGAGCAACGCTGATCGCCGCCGGGGAACGATGGCGATCAGGTAAGTAACTCAGACCGTTAGGACGGTTCAGGACCGTCATCGGTCGGCAACGCAAAAATGGCGATGACGGTCCTGAACCGTCCTCGGTCGTGATGGGGTTAACAGCGCGACCGGGCCCCCTGTGATTACATCACACAGAGCTGAGAGGAAGTGACTGCACGTCACTCCTCCCAGCTAACACACAGACCGCACGGGAGGAAGCAGAGGGAGTCAGAGTGGGAACTCTGACTCCCATCCACCTGAGTCACCACTGGACCCTAGGGAATGTCACCCTCCTGCACCTAAAAGGTAGGAAACAGAAGGGTGACTAAAATATTTTGTGTGTGTTTGTGTGTATGTGTCTTTCTATGTATGTCTTGTGTGTCTGTCTGTCTGTATGTGTCTTTGTATGTATGTGTCTTATGTATGTCTATATATATATATATATATATATATATATAAATATATATATATATATATATATATGTGTGTGTATGTATGTCTTGTCTTTGTATGAATGTGGTGTGTGTGTCTTTGTATGTGTGTCTTATGTATGTGTCTTTGTATGTATGTTTGTCTTGTGTCTATGTGTCTTTGTATGTCTGTATGTATGTGTTTGTGTGTCTGTATATGTGTGTCTGTCTGTATGTATGTGTGTCTTGTATGTGTGCCTGTCTGTTTGCCTGTATGTGTGTCTTGTATGTGTGCCTGTCTGTTATAGTGGGCTATAGTAAGTGGGCTACCTAGCTCAGCCCTCCTACTGGGCATTGCTATAAGGAAGGTTAAAAAAAATAGAAAAACGGGGAAAAAAAGGTGGGGAGGGGAATTGAGGAGGGAGAGGAGGGGAGCTGACGCACAGATGAGAAATCATATTATGAGCAGAGAAGTCGTCTGAATATCACCGAAAGAGGAGACCTTTGTTTGTTCCTTACGAAAATCAAATATATCAAATATTTAGTCTCACAGCATCAACCTCAAGGATCCCATTAATCACTAGTAAAGGTAATTTCAATTTTCTTTATTGTTTATTGTTTTCTCAATAAACTTTCTAAAGTTAAAAACCTAAACATGCATAAAGTAAAAATGAAAAGATAAATGTACGTACATTTATTTATTTTTTAAAAAACACCCTTCTTTCTAAAAAATATTCCGCACTTGGGCGAACACTGGTGGGCGGTAAGGAAATTTTTCCATCAAGAAAGATGCATTAGTGGGCGGTAGGTAGAAAAAGGTTGACTAACACTGTTATAAATGTATGTTTTAATGTAACTGTAAAGCACTTTGGGCATCAACGTTGCAATTAAATGTGCTGTATAAATAAATAATAACAGTTACCCCGCCCACTCCAGTTGTAGACTACTGGTGGAGGCAAGAACACTTCACACAATTTCCCCAGAAATTGTAGCTTTTCTAGTTTTTTATTATTATCCTCTTTTCACAAATATATTTGCTGGTTATAGTTCTAGATTTTTACACATTCTCCAAAAAAAGATGTAATTATCTCTCTCATTGTTTTGCAGTTGGTTGTTTCTTTTATCTACACCTTGTCTGTTATTGTAGGTCTCCCTCTGCAGTAAGTTCTTTGATCATTTGGAGCCCAGTTCCTTGTCAATGTTTTCCATAACATGATTTGTTTAACAAGTGTATTACTACGTCCCAGCATTAGGTGCTATAATTCAATCTAGATAACAGTGGTATCTTAAAACACCAATCAGATAAGGATGATGGTGATATAAAGTATATTCTGCCTTGTTCCTTCATTACTTGCTCAGACAGTGCAAGGGATATTACATTTGTTTTACAAGGTTTATTGGGATCCTCTGGGACACTGACAGTCAGTGGTTGCAGGCAGGATGACAGCGGTGACTAACCTGCTGGTTAGTCTCACGCTATTGTTAACAGGAGGTAAGTGACCACAGAACTTGCTGACATTTATTTTTTTACTTTTTGCTTTTTAATTATTATTTTGCAGCTGATTTTAATATGTTTGTACCTGCTGGGATAGAATCTGGTTAATAGCACACACACCTCTAGGATCAATGGCATTCATTTAGTCTATACTACTAGCTTTTCATGTATTTTATAGATGCATCGACTGTTATTGTATTGTTATAACATAACAGGTGTTTAGCACTTCAATAAAATAAAAACGTTAATTAATCAATGTGATATCAACATGTTCATAGTGTTCTTACAATAAAATGACTTAAAATGGCAATCATCAAACGTATAAATACATCCTGTAAGATTCATAGAGAATGAATAGAACTGTACTCAAATAAAAAGCTCTGTGTAGCAACGTTGGACCCCCAGCTGTTTCCATCAAGAATATTGTGCTGGCAGCAGCTCTCCCCTGCCCTGCTTTTTGCCTTCACAGCCAGAGGGGAGATCACTAATCTCTCTCACCAGCCTATAGGCACCTTGCTGGGCAGTCGGCAGAGGAGGGAGATGACCATTGTTGTACCTCAATGATTGTGTTGAGAGCTACCGGTCTAGAAAAGTAAGATGGTTTTACAAGATGCACTCAGTGAATTATAAAAAAAGCTTAATTTGCATTGTAAAACTTACAATGTACACACAATGCTTCGAAAAAAGTGCAATATGCAGAATATATGTGGAGTCAAATACAGGAAAACTCCAATGGTGAAGTAAGTACTGATGGAAAATCAAATGTATACATAAGGTAATGTACTTACATTTACTTGAGCAGAACCTGGTTTTCCATCATTTGATTTTCCATCAGTACTTACTTCACCATTGGAGTTTTCTTTTCCTGTATTTACCTCCTCATATATTCTGCATGCTACACTTTATTAGAAGCATTTGTGGCGACTGCATCACCATACATCCTTAGACGGGGATTTTTCTGTCCATGCGCAAAACAGCAGAGCTCTAAGTTAGCTCAAAAAATGTAAGTGGAAGTGATTCATGTTTACCTACCACATATGCACCTTACGTACTGTGCCATTATTTTGTCTTTTCTTCTCATTTTTTTGAGGTCAACTGTGTACCCACTATTTGAAGACCTATGTACGTATAACATTGTGTATACGTTTACTCTGTTTTTTCTTGTAAAATGTTTCATAGCGATTATGTTTTCTGTTTAGTATATGTTTTATGAGAACATATATATTTTTATGACAATGATAAAAAATTAACTTTGGTTATTTCCTGGAATAATGTCTTTAGCGAACACTAGTAAAAAAGAAGAATGATACAGTTCAACAAGTGTAATAGATAGAAGACAAAAATAATGTGAGAACAAAATAGGTTCATAACAAGAAATGACAAATTTCTTTAAAAAATAATGATGGAATAATTTTTGCTAGAGCCAAATAAAGAAGTATAAAAGACGCATGTTTAGAGAGATTGGACAACATACGTCTTACAACATTTTTTCGTATATCAGCATAATTTTCTTAAAATATTAAAAGCGCAGTCAAATTGACAATTCCTTAATTTACTAAAGCCAAATACTGTTTGTATGTGGTCATTCAAATAAAATGAGCACAACTCATATGCTACCTTCTCATATGCTACCTTCTAGTGTCTGCATAGAAAACAGTTATTCTCACATGCAAATCCTTCATAAAATACAGGATTCACAAATTTAGCAAACACCAAATTTCAACTGACTTAACATGGACCAAATTTAGTCAGAGCCAAATTTACCCAAAGAAATTAATCGAGTTAACACAAGTGAATCTACATAAATCCATTACAATTTCCTGCTAGAAGCACAAGCAGCCAGCAGATGAAGGGTTAAAATATAAAAAAATAAAATAAATAATAATAATAATAATAATAATGAATTAATACACAATATTTGCATTTGCAACGTAAACTTTTGCATGTAATTAAAGGGATTAAGGCACCCCCTCTATGGAGTTAAATGCTAATTAGAATTAGAATTCTGGCAATTAGCTCGACTAACTGTATAAATTCAGCTGAACTAATTTGTAGGCAAATAGTTGACAAGTTCTCTTGAATCTGAGGATTCAGTTGTATATTTCCATCATTTGATAAATTTTGTGAACAATCTCTGGATTTTTCAATCTAAATGTTTCCAGTTAGACCCAGATTACTTTGCTAACTCAGACAAGGGGCATTTGGACTTTGGTGAATAACCCTGATTGAGATGAATAGTGCTTGTTGTGAAGAATGAGGAGTTGTTTTTTGGCAACTCATTCTTACATGGATGTTTGCCGACTTTAATATAACCACATCCATAGCACGTATGGGGTGGGAAGAATCTATAAACTTTCTTGATTGTTTTGTGATATACCTAAACCCACATTGCATGGCATTGCACAGCAGTAGAATAATAGAGAGATCTGGGATCCTCCATTAAAGAAATACACTATGCAACGTATTGCATTGCCTACTGTGTTAGAAATCTATGTGTGAAGTCCCTGTTGTTTATCATAAGTAATTCATATTTAGTGCCCGAAATACACCAAATACCTTGCTACACCAGAACAAGATACTTTCACATCCTTGATTTGTGTGCCTGTTATGCAGAGAAAGCTGGAATATAGGACAACTTGCTGAATTGTTACAGCCATTTGGTTTCAAACTGGGGCTAATTTGGTTCAGTTCCGATGGCTTCACATATTGGTCCCTGTGTTTCAATTTATGTGTAGCTGTTTAGGTGTATGCCCCATATATAGAAATAAGGTACACATACCTCTGGTTATTCCTGCATATTTATTTGTGTAGAAAACTAGAGAAAATGTTAAAAGTGAACTTTACTGAATATATTGATGGCCAAGTACTTCGTTTCTAGCAGACTGAGAATGTGTGAGGGCTTTCCCAGTGCCTTTACCAATTGTGCTAGTTAAGCACCTTGCATGTCATCTGCCATTCGTGGTTTCATACCTTTAAAAAAAAAAAAAGAGAGATAAAGCTTTTCTGTGTAAATATCAATAACGGTTTTATGCTCAGATGATGAAATGCAGGGGCAATTGACAAATGCCTCCCAGGCCATAAGTATACAGGTGTTTGAACTGCTGTGTCATAGAAACATCAAAGCATAAAATGTGACAGCAATTAAGAGCCATCCAGCCCATCTAGTCTGCTCAATTTTCTAAACACTTCCATTAGTCTCTGGCCTTATCTTATATCTAGCATAGCCAGTGGCGGATCCAGAGCCTGATCTCAGGAGGGGCACTTGTAGATTATTTAAAGAAATAATCCAGGCACAATAACCACTACAGCTCAGTGTAGTAGTTATGGCGCCAGTAGTGCCAGGATCCCATCCCAGAGTAAGTAGTCAAACAGTTTAAGAACAGTTTGACAACTTACCTGGGGTCTCCTGGGATATAGGGCATAGGAGCAGTGGTATGTGTTAGGGGTGAAGTGTGTGTGAAAGGTGCAGTGTGTATGTGAGCGGTGAAGTGTGTGTGCGAGTGCGTGAGGGCGGCAGTGTAGGTTAGGGTTGCAGTGTGTGTTAGGGGCAGTGTATGTGTGGGGCAGTGTGTGTGTGTGAGAGAGCTGCAGTGTGTGTGTGTTTGTGTGTGTGTGAGCGGTGCAGTGTGTATGTGAGAGTGGCAGTGTGTGTGAGAGTTGCAGTGTGTGTGAGAGTTGCAGTGTGTGTGTGTATGGGGCAGTGTGTGTATGGGGGCAGTGTTTGTGGGGCAGTGTGTGTAGTGTGTGTATGGGGGCAGTGTTTGTGGGGCAGTGTGTGTAGTGTGTATGGGGGCAGTGTGTGTAGTGTGTGTGTGTATTGGGCAGTGTTTTGTGGGGCAGTGTGTGTAGTGTGTGTATGGGGGGCAGTGTTTGTGGGGCAGTGTGTGTAGTGTGTGTATGGGGGCAGTGTGTGTAGTGCAGTGTGTAGTGTGTGTATGGGGGCAGTGTTTGTATTGGGGGGAAGGAGGGTAGGGAGACTTTTTTTATTTTATTTAATTTAAATAAATATATTGATGTCCCTCATCCCTTCCGACTCTGATTCGGACCCTGAGGAGGTATTGAGCGAGTCAGAAGAAATCGGCTCTATTGACTTGGAGAACTCTTCTCCTGAGCGCAGCCTGGCAGTAAAACCAGCCACCACTGGTAAGGTGGCCGGGGATGATTCCATCATTCTAGACCCGCAGGGCGAACCCCTATTTAACCTGGACGACCTACAGCACCCTAGGTCTGACCATGTGGCCCAATACATAGCAGCTGACCATGTGGCCCCATACATAGTGGCCAGGATTAGAAAACCCCTGGATAAAACCACCAGGAATAAACTTAGGGGGGAATGCCCACGCCCGATGGTCCCCGATATGGCTTGTTGACCCTAAAATTGCCCAGTTCCTGGGAAAAGCTGTGTGGAAAGCCAAGAAAGGGCTAGATTACTTCCTGCGCCACTGCCAGGACAAGGTGTTGACTCCTTGGGCCCCAGCACAAAAATTTTCGACATGGTCGAAGCTGCACTCTCAATGGCACACCAGTAGACCTCTTGGCTATCCGAGAGTGGGCTCAGCGCTCTATTGGCCTCATCAGCAACTCCAACTCTGCGCTAAGTACAGAGAGGCGTAAAGCAATCCTCATGAAGATTGACCCAAAATTGGTCAATATGGCCATATCTGAGCCTGGACCACAGAAAAAAGGCCTCCTTTTCAGAGACAATTTCGTACAGGAGTTGGGCACTTATGTGAGCACATTTACAGCTCTGGACAAGGCGCAAACAAATTTGAAGAGAGTGTTCTCTCCAAAGGTTTTTGGGGGGGCTGGCAGACACCGGGGCCATCTGTCCAGCCGCCCATCACGGGGCTCCTGCTAGGGCTTCCGAGGCCCCACTACATCGAGATTCCCACAGACAGAGTCCAGAAATCCCTCACCCTTCTTTCCAGTCAGGGGCAGAGCATGGCAACCCAGAGGACACCGGGGCGCCACGTACGGCCGACGGCCTTATGGTAAGTTCTCTTCCTTTTCCCCCTTCTTGTATATCATATGTGGGGGGCAGACTATCCCAATTTACCAGGGCATGGTGCAGGCTCATGTCCGATGCCTGGATTCTCAACAAAGTTTTAGGGTAAAACATAAACCCCAATTCAATCCGCAGTGCCACGCCGCAGTGCCACGGCGGATGGTGTTTACCCCACATGACAGGGAACTCATGTCGAGGGAAATCTTAGCACTAATGGTGAAAGGCGCGATCTACCAAGTCGCACCTCACTCCCCTGGTTTCCTGGTGTATATATCTCAAAGAACACTTACAATGCAATCATATATATGCAATATATATGCATAATATATTATAAAATTATTTAATATATATATATATATATATATTTTTATTTTTTTTTATTTTAGGTACCAGTCCCCCTGCTGGCAGCTCCATAGACATCCATTGCAGCCATCGGATCATGGTGATTACATGGCCCTGGAAGGCCGGATAGGATGAAGCTGCAGCAGGGGGACTGCTGGATTCTCGGGCAATCCCCCTGGACCGGAATTGCCAAATATCCCTGGTCCAGGTGAGTACCCGGGTCATTAACTGCCGTTTTTTGTTGGATGTACCCTGCATGTCCAAGGTCGGGAAGGGGTTAAACGGACACTGCACTGCTGTCTGCTCTTCACACATAAAGTGTTTCAACAATCTAAAGTTGCCTAGGGGGTGTGGAGTGACCCTTTAACATTAAATCTTCTGAAGTCATGAAGTTTCCGAGAGTCTGTCCGCACCGTTCCTGCTTCAGTCCACTCTGAGAGGATTAAACTTGTGCTGCTTCTTTTTATACTGTTCCAGTTTCCCGCTCTTTTTCTACTTGCAACTTCTAACCAATCCCATGCCAGCTTCAGCCCCCAGAAACAGCTATATCATCAATTCTGCCCAGATACCTGTCTAACTGATCGACTACCACAAGATTTAAAATTCCTCACATTCAAATCGTAGACAAAACAGATTAACTCATTTCCACCATAAATATATGCCACAGTGCTTAATGTCTGTGGCTTCTTTTTCCAATCTTCTGGGACTACACCTGTTAATAATGATTGGTTAAACAAATTTGTTAATGGTTTTGCTAGTAAACCACTAAGTTATTTTAATAATATTGGTTGTATTCCATCAGGCCCCATCAACTTATTTGTTTTTACTTTAGACACCTGGAATAGAACCTCTTCCTCTGTAAACGCTCACATATAACTCTAACAGAGATCCTTTTCCTTCTTTTTTTTTATCTATAAATACTGAACAAAAATATTAATTGTAGCAGTAAGCTATACCTTTATTCTCTTCTACATACCTTCCTTAATTTTTTTTTTAGTCTAACTAATCCTTGTTTTACTTTCCTTTTCTCATTTATGTATTTAAAAAGTGTTTGGTCTCCCTTTTTTACTGACTGGTCTATCTTCTCTCTTGTGTGTGCTTTGGAAGCTCTTATAATGTGCTTCACATTTTTCTGCCTAATATTTTAGATATGTCTATCTTCCTCAATCTTTTTTTTTTTGTCAATCTTTATTTTCAGTGCTTAGGATTACAAACAGGCTTGTCGGACCACAACAGCGACAACAGGTTTTTCATTGAGAAAACATATTATTGTGACATAAATGCTACAGACAGATTTTTTGAATAAGACAAGTAAACAAGTAAAATATAATAAACTGTCTGTAACAAAAGTGTACTTATTAGCTGTCAACTCCTATATAAAATGCTAGGTCAGTCGTGGTGGCAAGAGGGTGTGAGAAGCTGTAAATGCCTCATTAACTATATCAGGAAGCGAGGCACATATAGCCTTTAGTAGTGAGGCTGAGACACTCACACATAATTGGTATATCTGACGAATCTAAGTAAAATCCAGTGGGTGTGGAGGGAGGGAGAGTAAAGTGGGTGAGTAGCCCCTGAGGGCCAGCAGGAAAAGGTATAGTAAGGCACTAAACTTTATATACAGGAACACTGTGTGTGCCAAGGGAAGTACTATCGTGAATAAAAAGTAACAAAAATTAAATCAAAACATAAAACCAAAAATTGCTTGCAAGACATTCACAATATCAATGTGGATGCAGGATCTCCTTTCTGAGATGCTGGTACAAATGGGTGAACCCTCTCAGGGTCCCAGGTTATTGGTCCTGTTGCACGGAGAGAAGTGGTAGGCTCAGTAAGGGTGGCAGATAACCCAAGCTTCTGCAGTGTGGGTGTAATTTCCGAAGCACCAGTGACCTTTATCATGCCAGTGTCCCCAAGCAATCTGTAGGCAATGTGGTGGTCCTCATTTGTATTGTAGCTTATGAGTAATTAGTTCCTTGGTGAGTGGCTGCAGGGATCTGCTCTATTCCATAGTGGCTATGGATCAGTCGGGATAAAAGCGCCTTCAAAGCGTAGTGGAGACTTACTGCGGATCACCGCCATAAACAACAGTCTGTCCAGGTTCTGTTGGAATCGGACTATAACGTCCCTTCTTGTCTCTGGAGTGCTGGAGGCCATTTTGGGTATCCGGTACCATCCATGCAGAGGCATTCCCTTGGCTTGCTTGACAGAAAAAAGGTAAGTGAGTAATCGTCGGAAGAAATATGGAACAGCCTCCATGGTTTCAGGTAGACCACGCATTTTGATATTCTTCCAGCGCCTCATCTCCTCCATAGATGCCATGTGCTCTTGAGTCTGGACTTGGGAGTGCTGCAGTGCCTGCATTCCTTGCTCCAGATTCGGGATCCGTTGCTCATGAGCAGCAGTATTCACATCTCTGTTGTGCAGGTAAGCAGAGACCCTATTAATCTCATCAAGGAACTAGCTGATGTCAGCCAAGATATTTCTGTGGAGGTCATCCAAAAGACCCCTCAGAGTCTCTTCTGTGACCGGAGGCTTCCATGCAGGCTGGGGTGGTAAGCTGTGGTCTCTGAAAACAATGACCCCCACGCCACAGTCCCCAGTGAAGGATGTCTCGCTTGACGATTGGGATAACCCAGTGGATGGCGAGGCCATGACAGGCCTCTGGGATGCTTGCATCCTTCAGAAGAGATTGCCAACATCGGCAGTTGCAGAGGGTTTGACCTAGTGTGTGGGTAGGTGGCAGGGCATGTGTGGTGGTTACAGGGTGCATGGGTGACAGCATGTGTCTGTGGTGGTGACATGGTGGGGATTGGAGGCAGTGTGTTTGGGAGGGTGTGAAAGGGAATAGCTGGAAGATGGGACTATAGTGTGTGGGGAGGTTGTGTTTTAGCGAGCAGCCTACCCACACTGAAAAACCTTCATTTTCTTTTTACACTAATTCCCTGGCTGTCCGGTAGGCTCCCTCTCTCCTTAATATTCAATCTGCAGCTCCGCCAGCTGCAGAGCTGCTGACTACATGGTAAGTGTCTTGTGAGATCCAGAAGTGTCAGAAGTTTCAATGCTCTAAATGACCAGAGATTGTGAAGGATTTACAACCTCAGTACCCAGCAGAGGGAATGAGTGTTCTCCACCAGGGCAGACTAAACAAAGGGGCCCTGCATGTAGCATCATACATGGTAAGCCGTCGCTCCTCCTCCATATGTGTAGTGGATTGAGGACACGATAAGACTGCCTTATGGCGATTTAGGCGGCAGTGAGGCCCCAGTAAGCGCAAGGCCTTAGGCGACTACTTAAGTCGCCTAGTTAGAGAGTCGCCTCTGGTATCCTGTATACCTCAGTCTACCTCCAGAGTATCTCCAAGTACACTAAGTTAGCCAAGATAATTTCCACAACCCTCATGCTAAGTACAGTATTTATACCGTAGAAACACAATTAACTCTTTAGTGTAAAATAGCTTATTTCCAGTACACATTATATTAATGGAAGAAACATCTAATTTAGGGTAAAAGAGCTGAACTGTAAAACTTCTCTGTCGGCTGTTTTTAATTTTTTTTTGGTAGGTAAATAATGAGAAGTAGACTGAGAGACTCTATAGCACATATAACATCATTCAGAAGAATAATTTTTTTTTACTTTACACATCAGGTTCAGGGTCAGTTTGTAACTTCCACCTGTGCATGTAGCATATACCTGTCAGAAAAAAAGAGATTGACATACAGTATAGGGGTAAGAATTTATCTCATTGAATTTCATAAGAGGGTTTTTAGCTTATAATTGGTTTGAAGAAAAGGGAGAATTAAAAAGCAATGATGTAGCAAAAGTGTAATGATCAATAAGAAAAATGTACAGTCTTTAGGTTATGCTAGTTGTGGCTGATGCTGGTACTGAACACTATATAATCAAATACAATACTATTAAGAATAATAACAAAACATCTCTTATATTTATAGGTTCCTACCTTAGAATACAAACAGTTTGCACTGTAAATGCAAGCACATCTTCTCCTTTAACAGGAACATTAGAATCAAGTTCTGTACCCAATACAACAGAAACATCTCCTGTATCTGGTACAACAACAGAAACATCTCCTGTATTGGGTACAACAACAGAAACATCTCCTGTATCGGGTACAACAACAGAAACATCTCCTGTATCGGGTACAACAACAGAAAAATCTCCTGCATCTGGTACAACAACAGAAACATCTCCTGTATTGGGTACAACAGCAGAAACATCTCCTGTGTCTGGTACAACATCAGAAACATCTCCTGTATCTGGTACAACAACAGAAACATCTCCTGTATCTGGTACAACAACAGAAACATCTCCTGTATCTGGTACAACAACAGAAACATCTCCTGTATCTGGTACAACAACAGAAACATCTCCTGTATCTGGTACAACATCAGAAATATCTCCTGTATATGGAACAAGAACAGAAACATCTCTTGTATCTGGTACAACAACAGAAACATCTCCTGTATCTGGTACAACAACAGAAACATCTCCTGTATCTGGTACAACATCAGAAACATCTCCTGTATCTGGTACAACATCAGAAACATCTCCTGTATATGGAACAACAACAGAAACATCTCCTGTATCTGGTACAACATCAGAAACATCTCCTGTATCTGGTACAACAACAGAAACATCTCCTGTATCTGGTACAACATCAGAAACTTCTCCTGTATTTAGTATAACTACAGGAACATCTCCTGCATCTGGTACAACAACAGAAACATCTCCTGTATCTGGTACAACATCAGAAACTTCTCCTGTATTTAGTATAACTACAGGAACATCTCCTGCATCTGGTACAACAACAGAAACATCTCCTGTATCTGGTACAGCAACAGGAACATCTCCTGTATATGGAACAAGAACAGAAACATCTCCTGTATCTGGTACAACAACAGAAACATCTCCTGTATCGGGTACAACAACAGAAACATCTCCTGTATCTGGTACAACAACAGAAACATCTCCTGTATCTGGTACAACATCAGAAATATCTCCTGTATCTGGTACAACAACAGAAACATCTCCTGTATCTGGTACAACATCAGAAATATCTCCTGTATCTGGTACAACATCAGAAATATCTCCTGTATATGGAACAAGAACAGAAATATCTCCTGTATCTGGTACAACAACAGAAACATCTCCTGTATCGGGTACAACAACAGAAACATCTCCTTTATCTGGTACAACAACAGAAACATCTCCTGTATCTGGTACAACAACAGAAACATATCCTGTATCTGGTACAACATCAGAAATATCTCCTGTATCTGGTACAACAACAGAAACATCTCCTGTATCTGGTACAACATCAGAAACATCTCCTGTATCTGGTACAACATCAGAAACATCTCCTGTATATGGAACAACAACAGAAACATCTCCTGTATCTGGTACAACATCAGAAATATCTCCTGTATCTGGTACAACATCAGAAACATCTCCTGTATCTGGTACAACATCAGAAATATCTCCTGTATCTGGTACAACAACAGAAACATCTCCTGTATTGGGTACAACAACAGAAACATCTCCTGTATCTGGTACAACAACAGAAACATCTCCTGTATCGGGTACAACAACAGAAACATCTCCTGTATCTGGTACAACATCAGAAATATCTCCTGTATCTGGTACAACATCAGAAACATCTCCTGTATATGGAACAACAACAGACACATCTCCTGTACCTGGTACAACAAAAGAAACATCTCCTGTATCTGGTACTACAACAGAAACATCTCCTGCATCTGGTACAACAACAGAAACATCTCCTGTATATGGAACAACAACAGAAACATCTCCTGTACCTGGTACAACAACAGAAACTTCTCCTGTATCTGGTACTACAACAGAAACATCTCCTGCATCTGGTACAACAACAGAAACATCTCCTGTATCTGGTACAGCAACAGGAACATCTCCTGTATATGGAACAAGAACAGAAACATCTCCTGTATCTGGTACAACATCAGAAATATCTCCTGTATCTGGTACAACAACAGAAACATCTCCTGTATCGGGTACAACAACAGAAACATCTCCTGTATCTGGTACAACAACAGAAACATCTCCTGTATCGGGTACAACAACAGAAACATCTCCTGTATCTGGTACAACATCAGAAATATCTCCTGTATCTGGTACAACATCAGAAACATCTCCTGTATATGGAACAACAACAGAAACATCTCCTGTACCTGGTACAACAACAGAAACATCTCCTGTATCTGGTACTACAACAGAAACATCTCCTGCATCTGGTACAACAACAGAAACATCTCCTGTATCTGGTACAGCAACAGGAACATCTCCTGTATATGGAACAAGAACAGAAACATCTCCTGTATCTGGTACAACAACAGAAACATCTCCTGTATTGGGTACAACAACAGAAACATCTCCTGTATCTGGTACAACAACAGAAACAGCTCCTGTATCTGGTACAACATCACAAATATCTCCTGTATCTGGTACAACAACAGAAACATCTCCTGTATCTGGTACAACATCAGAAATATCTCCTGTATATGGAACAAGAACAGAAACATCTCCTGTATCTGGTACAACAACAGAAACATCTCCAGTATTGGGTACAACAACAGAAACATCTCCTGTATCGGGTACAACAACAGAAACATCTCCTGTATCTGGTACAACAACAGAAACATCTCCTGTATCTGGTACAACATCAGAAATATCTCCTGTATCTGGTACAACAACAGAAACATCTCCTGTGTCTGGTACAACATCAGAAATATCTCCTGTATCTGGTACAACATCAGAAACATATCTCCTGTATATGGAACAACAACAGAAACATCTCCTGTATCTGGTACAACAACTGGAACATCTCCTGTATCTGGTACAACAACAGAAACATCTCCTGTATCTGGTACAACAACTGGAACATCTCCTGTATCTGGTACAACAACAGAAACATCTCCTGTATCTGGTACAACATCAGAAATATCTCCTGTATCTGGTACAACAACAGGAACAACAACTCCTGTATCTGGTACAACAGAAACATCTCCTGTATCTGGTACAACAACAGAAACATCTCCTGTATCTGGTACAACAACAGAACACATCTCCTGTATCGGGTACAACATCAGAAACATCTCCTGTATCTGGTACAACAACAGAAACATCTCCTGTATCGGGTACAACAACAGAAACATCTCCTGTATCTGGTACAACAACAGAAACATCTCCTGTATCTGGTACAACATCAGAAACATCTCCTGTATATGGTACAACAACTGGAACATCTCCTGTATCTGGTACAACAACAGAAACATCTCCTGTATCTGGTACAACAACTGGAACATCTCCTGTATCTGGTACAACAACAGAAACATCTCCTGTATCTGGTACAACAACAGAAACATCTCCTGTATCTGGTACAACATCAGAAACATCTCCTGTATCTGGTGCAACAACAGAAACATCTCCTGTATCTGGTAAAACATCAGAAACATCTCCTGTATCTGGAACAACAACAGAAACATCTCTTGTATCTGTTAAAACAACAGAAACATTTCCTGTATTTAGTATAACAACTGAAACATATCCTGTATCTCGTACAACAACAAAAACATCCCCTGTATCTGGCACAACATCAGAAACATCTCCTATATTTAGCACAACATCACAAACATATCCTGTATTTAGTATAACAACAGAAATAACTACTGTATCTGGTACAACAACAGACACATCTCCTGTATCTCGTACAGCAACAGAAACATCCCCTCTATATGGAACAAAGACAGAAACATCTCCAGTATTTAGCATAACTACAGAAACTGTATTTGGTACAACAACAGAAACATCTTCACTTTCTAGTACAACAGAAACATCTATATCAGGAACGACAATAGAAACATCTGTATCTGGTACAGCAACACAAACCTCTCCTATATCTGGTACAACAATAACATCAACATCTCCTGTATCTGTTCCAGCAGTGTCATCAACCTCCCCTATATCTGGCACAGCATCAGAAACATCTCCTCTATCTGGTACAACAACATCAGAAAAATCTACCTCATCTGGTACAAAAACATCCGAAACATCTTCTATATTTCTTACAACAATAACATCAACATCTCCCATATCTGTTCCAGACATATCGTTAACCTCTCCTGCATCTAGCTCAACAATATCAGAAACATCTCCGGTATCCTTTACAACAATAACATCAACATCATTAACCTCCCCTGTATCTGGCACAGCAATATCAGAAACATCTCCTGTATCTGGTATAACAACATCAGAAACATCTACTGCCTCTGGTACAACAACATCAGAAACATCTACTGTATCTGGTACAACAATAACATCAACATCTCCTCTATCTGTTCCAGTAGTATCATTAACTTCTCCTATATCTGGCACAGCATCAGAAACATCTCTATCTGGTACAACAACATCAGAAACATCTACTGCATCTAGTACAGAGACATCTGAAACATCTTCTATATCTCTTACAACAATAACATCAACATCTCCCATATCCGTTCCAGACATATCATTAACCTCTCCTGTATCTGCCTCAGCAATATCAGAAACATCTCCGGTATCTGGCACAACAACTTCAGAAACAACTCCTGTATCTATTAAAACAATGACATCAACATCTTCTGTATCTGGTACAACAACATCAGAAATGTCTTCTATATCGATTACAACAATAACATCAACATCTCATGTATCTGTTCCAGCAATATCATTAACCTCTCCTATATCTGGCACAGCATCAGAAACATCTCTATCTGGTACAACAACATCAGAAACATCTCCTGTATATGGCACAGCAATATCAGAAACATCTACTGCATCTGGTACAACAACATCAGAAACATCTTCTATATATATTACAACAATAACATCAACATCTCCCATATCTGTTCCAGCAATATCATTAACATTTCCTGTATCTGGCACAACAATATCAGAATCATCTCTGGTATCTGGTGCAACAACATCAGAAACAACTCCTCTATCTGAAACAAAAACATCAGAGACATCTCCAGTATCAGGTACAACAACATCATTAACATCTACTATATCTGTCGCAACAACAAAAATGACAACCAAAGCAAACACACCATATGTAACAGGTGAAACTAGTACGATAACTCTTCATGGCTCTACTACATTGTTGCCAACTAAAGTTACCACAAATCTGATAACAACTCCAAACCCAACTACTCCAGTCCGTACCACAGAAAAAGCTGAAACAATAGCTCCTACAACAAAACCGACAACCACAGCCTCAACAACAACTCGTAGACAAAATGGGCCAGCACCACGTAAGTATGCAGTCCTCAGTGTATGCGTTCTATTCATGTGCATTTGTCTTTGGAAATTAAATTTAGTAATTCTTTCAAAAAAGAATACACACTTATCATACACCCAATGACATAATGGCTTATTGATAGAATGTAATTTGGTGCTGAAAATCAAAGTGAGAACACGTAAGCGTCCATAGGAAAGCATTATGAATGCTTTCCTAAGAGACCGGCTGAATGCGCACGCAGCTCTTGCCGCGCGTGCGCATTCAGCTGAATGGGAGGAGAGGAGGAGGGTCGGAGGAGGAGAGCTCCCTGCCTGCCACTGGAAAAAAAGGTAAGTTTTAACCCTTTCCTCTCCCCAGAGCCGGGGCACCCTCAGGGCACTATAGTGCCAGGAAAACGAGTATGTTTTCCAGGCACTATAGTGGTCCTTTAATAAGTGAATGAGATGCAGAGTAAGAGGCATATTATAAAGGAGGAACAGCAGGTGTTGGCAATGGGAGAAACAACTATTTATGAAAAATCTTTAGCAGTGGTAGCACCTCTATGTAGCAGAGGTCCTCCTTAGCTGGATTTGGTTGTTTTGGGGCTACAGGCAGAGGCAGACAAAGTAGTAGCCATTTGGGACAAGGCCTTTAACACACTGGTGGTGATCACTGTAGTCCTTCCATTTCAGAAAGCAATACAACAAAAATAGAGACTATAAGGGGTAATTTTCACCATTTTGGCTTTATTTATGTGAAATAAATCATATGTTATAAGACGTGGGTTGTTGTTCATCTGAGGTTGTATTTACCTAATTTTAAGACCTGCTAAGGACCAGGTGATTGTTATTATGTCCCGATATGTAAAACCATAGCATTCAAAGAGGGTGAACTCTCTTTTTCCCAAAGATCTAAATGGAGCATCTACACAATTATATAATCATCATTCTTATGGTAATCAAGAATGTAGGGATGCAACATACTTACAAAACGTACCATACTTAATGGAAACAAAAGATGTGTAGTTCCCTGTATCAATTTAAAGATATAATTAGCATACAACCCATACTGAAACAATTAATAGACCAAATAACAAGATTTCCTCCTAAGTGGTTGTTTTATCTACTTCACAGATTATTCTATTTTATTTTAATAAATTACCCAATAAACAATTTAGGCTTTGATGGTTCATATATATTTTCTAATGCAATATATATTTATTTATGTTAGAAATGCATGGAATAACATTATTAATATAAAAAGATATTCATAACTAAAGTTCTTGCATTTTCTGCAAATACTGCAGGGATAAAAGCAGTTGCTATTGAACCCAGCAGTATCCCTAGATTCCTAAATAAATGACATCCGTCAGAGTATCATTGGTTCGAATGCATCCCTCTAATAATATAAAAGTTAAAAAAAATAAACCGGTCATCTGGCCTCCCTGTTTTACATTATGCTTGTAAATTGACCTTCTGTTACATGTCTCTTTCGCACTTCTCATTTTTTCTGCTCTGAGGATATCAGATAATTTTCAGAATGTTTCTTACTTTGTCATTCTCAGCTGTATGTCAAAATGGGGGTACAGTTGTTGGCGATAAATGTATGTGTACCAGTGACTATCAAGGGACACATTGCGAATTCCTTTTGGACAGATTTGACATGGGTAAGTGATTGAAAATCGATATATTTGCTATATTTGTTGACTGATTTCTGATATCTGCTGTCAAACACGTTGGAACATAGTTAATAAATCTACACTGCTACAAGCGTATCACCTAAGGAATAATTATGGGTGAAAAAGAGTCCAATAATGTGGTCATATATATCATAAAGTAAAAAGAATATAGGAAGTCTTCATAAAGTATTGTCCTCTAAACCTTCAGAATGACATGGAGTTAGAATGCAAACCCAGTTTTTCACTGGAAAAAGAGTGTCTTAAAACACAGAAAAATGCCACAAATACCAGAAAATCATCCCATGTGTAATATTATTTAGCATAATATACACTTAGCAACACATCATAAGGTATTAGAGTCTTAGATTGACATCAGCCTGAACAGTATTACAATAGGAACCAAAGTGCCTTTTTCTAGTCTCTAGTCCAGGCTTCCCCAAACTCTGACCCTCCAGATGCTGCTGAACTACAACTCCCATGATTCTATGAATGAAATAGATAGGCTGAGAATCATGGGAGTTGTACTTCAGCAACATCTGGAGGGCCAGAGTTTGGGGAAGCCTACTCTATTCTATCAACTGTCTCTTAGTAGTAAATACATATTTTATAACAGTTCAAAAACCTCCGGTTATGCTGTAAATAAAATAAATAGTATGAAACCACTATCCATACCACTGATAATCAAATATACAGCACGAATCCTAGTTATGTATAATACTATGTTATGATGAACACAATATGAAAAAAAATGGGGGGAAAAAATAAAACGTGTTTTTCAAAGTTTTCTGCTTAACATGCTAAATTGGGGGTATAGCTCAGTGGTAGAGCATTTGACTGCAGATCAAGAGGGCTCAGGTTCAAATCTTGGTGCCTGCTATAAAAATCATGAATGTTAACTTATTTTTACACAGTAATGGAGTTTAAGCATGCGTGGGATAGGCATAAGGCTATCCTAACTATAAGATAAGGCCAGGGACTAATGAAAGTATTTAGAACATTGGGCAGACTAGATGGGCCGAATGGTTCTTATCTGCCGTCACATTCTATGTTTTGCCCATAATACATTTTACATAACTAGTGCAACTAAAGGAAAAAAGCTCAAAATAGATTAGGCCTGATTGTGAAAATGCATCACATGTCTAGGATTTCAATTAACGTTGGAAGCTATAGGGCAAAAACTAAAAAATGAAACTTTAGCCAAATTAGTCAAACTGACATTTTAACTCTAATAGCAGTCTCAGCATCCAAAATCACTACACAAAAGAATATATTTGGAGAAAGTAGGTCTATCAGGGTATTTAACTATTCGTGTTTTGACAGTTTTAAATTAACATGTGTAAAGAGTAGATTTGTATTTCGCTACTGCTGCAGAGTACATCAATACTTTACATCAGGGGTGCCCAAAAGGTAGCTTCCCAGATGTTTTAAAACTACAGCCTCCGTGATGCTTTGTCATTCTAAAGGCATTCAAAGCATTATGGGAGTTGCCGGTTATGATACAAGCGCCATGCCCTCCAATTTCCTATCTATGCTTTGCTGGCACACCCATGGAGCTTCTCCAGCTAACTTCTCTCAATGTCAGGGGACTCAACAACCTCAACAAGCAAAGTATCCTTTTTAAAGAGTTTTTGAGGCCTGAAGCCAAAACATATTTTCTCCAACCACTCGCTCTTAATATATCTAGGTATGTTCTTTATCTACCACAGACACCTTCACTTGTTGAGAGATGCAAGTATTGGCAATATTACTTAGTCTGACCACGCACCAATATATTTGGCTCTTACTGTGACAGATGTGGCTCCTCCCTACCCTCAATGGGGTTTAAATTAATTTATTTTAGATGGGGCCATATTTGTCACATACAGGATGCTTTTCTAATGACTTTTATTGTATTATATTACTATTATTTCCCCATCCTCACCAACTAGCTGCTCCGACTGTCATTCTCAAACAAGGCAAAGGCAATCTGTGGTAGCTATAGACCAATCACCCTCCTTAACAAAAGTGAAGTTATCTGCATGGACTAGTCAACTCTGATCAAGAGGGCTTTTTATCTCAGTGAGAAGCCTGTGAAAATGCCACTAAGATTCTGAATATTATCCAATTTCCCTATCACTCAATCTCCTACTTTCAGGGGACACTGAAAAGACATTTCAAAGAGTGGACCGGTCCTACAGGTCAAAGGTGGAGGCCCTCTCTGCTGGCCTCTCTTTGGTACATGTCAATGTTTGCTTCTTTCTATTTCTCCATGGCAAAAGTACAAGATAAGGATGCCATTTGCCCTACTTTTTTTTATCCTGGCTATGGAAGTTATTCTGCAAGCTATCCTGCTTAACCCCCATATTGCGGGATATAACAATCTGAGGTAGCTAAAGTATTCACATTTGCGTATAATATTCCTTTTATAATTCCAGACTCAAGTGCGACACTACACCAAGTAGCATGAGCACTGGAAAAAATGTAGCGATCTCTCCAACTTTAAAGTCAATCTAGAGAAGAGTAAAAATTTGAGAATAGCCTCAAAGCAGCATCTTTATCAAATTAATTTGAGTTCCACAGGTCACACTATGGGATTAAATATTTAAGGGGCTAAATATTTATATATAATATAATTAATCCCAATAATTTGGGGACTGTATGATCTATCTTTATTTCCCTCATTACTATCTTGCCCTAATAGGAGGGGAACTGAACAACCTAAAGCCTCGACTTAACTAAATAGAGATTTGCCTCCGTACAAGCAGTTTACTCCACCCTATGATTGACCCTGGTGATCGAAGTACTGTTCTTCTCTACAGTTGTCATCAGTATATCTCCATTGC
The DNA here is from genome assembly GCA_933207985.1 of Pelobates cultripes. Lineage (NCBI taxonomy): Eukaryota > Metazoa > Chordata > Amphibia > Anura > Pelobatidae > Pelobates > Pelobates cultripes. Next base: position 30,220,836 of record OW240914.1, read on the forward strand.
TTCCAGTCACTGAGAATCCTCTGCTCCCAATGGTGGTAGAAAAATATGGGGTAAAATCAATTGTATTACCAGGAAGCCATAATCTTTGGTATTGATTGATAATAAACTCCTTCAGCTGCAGATGTATTTGGGAATAGGTCTCACTTAGAAGCTCTCAGCTTGCATCAGCTTACCCTTCCCCTGAAGTTGAGACCTTCCCATTCTAAAACCCTAGGGACTTATCGACACGTGAACTACTTTAAGGTTCTGGCCTTTTCTATTGGTCTTACTAGGCAAGAAAACTTTTTACACGGTGCTATCTTGAGGAGGTACAGACATTTTATCTCAATGTTAGCATCTATGCTAGAGGTGTCAGTCAGAACAGAGTACAATAAAACACATTTGGTTGTTTTGTGACTCTACCCAAAGTTATTGGAATAATTTTACCCATGACTGCCAATCAATATTTACATGTAAGTTCAAAGTTACCCCTTCTCAGGCTCTGCTGGGTTTACCAACACAGAATTCACATTAGGCAGCATAAAACAGCAGACCAGGCTGTCTACATCATATGTGCTGGGAGTGCAACAAGCGGAAATGCTGCACATACAGACTCCTACCAGCAGGATCACTTTAAATCACTAAAGTGGTCATGGTGATTTGAGTAACCTTTTGAATTTAGTATAATTTGACAGGTTTGCTTTGTATTGAGATTCTAGTTTTCACAATGATTCTGTCAAATCTATTCTGTCCATATTCCATTTTCTTTTAGCTGCCACAGTTCCCATGAATGCGCATGCGATATATGCATTGCTGGTCACCCACTCAAATCCAAAGCTACTTTTCCCTTTTCTGTTTATTCTAAAGTCTTGAATTGCATTCTTAATTTCTTGCACCTCACTGTGTAGTCTCATAGGCACCTATTAAAATTCTATAATCTTACCTTGAAATGATTACCTAGATATTTAAAGGTAACCTGGAAAATACAGTGGTCAGACCATCAGACCATGTTGCCTCTTTAATTGATTATCTTACAAATGAGGCAATGTTGGTTTGATTGATCAAGACATAGTCATTTTGGACTAAGATTTTAGAAAAACTGAGTAGAAAAATTGTCAGGATCTTTTGAAAAAAAGTTTCAGTGTTGCAGTGGATTATGTCTTAACAAAAGAGAGAAGTATTCCCGGTTTTGGAGTGATGGTCAATTTTCACTTGATTCTGCTTAGGTAAGTATTGTATAGGGCAATTAAGTAACTGCATACTTCAAGAAGAGACATTTAGGCATATCATAAAAAGTTATGTTTAGACTATTTAGGGTGTACAAATACATACAATAGGTGGAGAATATCACATAGGGTAATATCGTAAGAGTAAAGTGGATAATACAGGATCAATATCGATACTCAAAAACTTGGAGCCAAATAAGATCATAAGGCTCTCATGAGTTGCACAAGAGGACTCTTTAAGAATGTCCCACAATTCTTTATTGGTGAACATAAGCACATATATCTATGTGCATGGGCAAATAAAAAGATATATACTGGATATCTGTATATGGGTACTGTCAGTGGTCAGACGCAAAAATAAAGTCCAAATAAAATGAGTCCAATATACAATAAAAGTCCAAATGGTACCTTGGTAGCTTCTATACCAGGAAGCAGGATTGTGGAGATCCTTAAAGAGTCCTCTTGTGCAACTCATGAGAGCCTTATGCTCTTATTTGGCTCCATGTTTGTGAGTATAGATATTGACCCTGTATTATCCACTTTACTCTTACGATATAACCCTATGTGATATTCTTTCCACAGATTCGCTTAACGTGTTCCACCTATTGTATGAATTTATATTTTGATATTTAGAGTGGTATAAGGGGTCCCCACTCAGGTGGTTTATAGCACCTGTTGCTAACACTTTTTCCCACTTATTGTGTATTGTATTTCTTTATTCAAAATTCAGAATTGTGACCTAAGATCAATGCAGTTGACTCTTAAATAAAATATCCTTCGCAATCTGACATCTTATGTATGAGCTAAAAATTAACATTACTTTTTAAAAATATAATCAATGCCTAAATGTGCCTGGAGGTGAAGCACCTTTTATAGCCCAATAGATCCATGTTGTATATACTAATATATAGCTTTTAATCTTTTAAAGGGACTGTTAGGATCTATATCAGTGAGTGAGATGCATTTGATAGATCCCTGGATAAACCTGGCATCGAACAATTTTGGGGCATCATAGATGGAATTTTTTTTTTTTTTTTAAAACAATGTGGCAGAGTGGAGTTTATGGTAATAGGGGACAAACCTCGGCTATGCAAGTTATTAGTGTTAGAGAAATCTGAGAGTTAGTTGGTGATGGAGAGAAATGGGTTATTTACTACACAAGTACAAGAGGGAGAATTAAGACATATTTTAGAGAATCTAATAAGCAATTTGATAGGGAAGGGAGAATAGTTTAATCAATAGACACAAGAACTAAAGTAAAGTTAAAATCTGGACAAAATACTCACACTCAGCTACAAACCCGACTAGGAGAGATGATGGTGTATTCAATGTATACAAAAGGCAATCGCAGCCTACTGTAAAATATAAATTACTATTAATTGTTTACATGCTGCTAAACCTGTTGAGCATGCTACTAATTATTCCTGCTTATAATATTAGCTGCAATTAATACGTGATAAGGCAAGGACGGCTAGTACCCATTACAATTATTATAAAATATCCTTTTTCTGCAGGTAAGAAGGTTAACACTACTGTGAAAGTGGAAATAGAAATAGGCAACATACAATTTACAATAGCTCTGACTAATACCTCAACTACAGAATACAAGAAGTTTGAATCGGATTTTAAGGTTCAGGTATGTGAACAATCATAAATATGTATAACGTGCCTATTTTGCTAAAGCCCTGTCACCTTTTACATTCCTTATGCCTCTTGATTTTTAATAATAATATACTTTCTCCTTTAGCACTTTTACTTTTAAGTCTTCATTTATATTTATCTTTACTATATTGTTTTCATCTGTGCATGATATCAGCTGTTTAAACTTCTAGAGGTTTGCTTTTACTGATGAATTATGGGTACATTTGTCTTGCAACTGATACAGAACCTTTCTAAAAGGGACACGCCACGGCCCAAACACAAAATAAATTTAAAAAAAATCACTATTCCAGCTCAATGAGAAGTCTTTGCAAGCCAGGTGCTCTGGACTTCTGCTGCCTTCACTGAGCTAACCAAACCTAAAGTAACATGACCTTTTTGCTTGTTGACCACCGTGTGGTGTAACCAGGTTAATTTATAAACATGTACGTTACTATTGAAATCCTCACTTTGCAAAATGAAAAGAGAGGACACATTTGTCATGTATAAAGCTTTTCTGCAAGCTAAAATGATTTAGGGGTCTGGAGTGTCCCTTTAAGCTCTGCCTCTTGTCAGGGGTTGTCAGTAAGGAAAAGTAGCTCCTGCTTTATGAAACGTAGAGCACTTCGGCTAAAAATAAAAAGAGATGCAAACAGAATGAAGAATATGGACATTTTATTTTGGATGACAGAACTGATTCCAATCACACAGTGCCTTGCATAAGTAAACTTGCTGTCATTTGAGTTCTGGACTGTCGTTATGGGTAGGATTAGTCTAATATGCCTTGGAATAAATTCTCTCTGTAATGGCACAAGTAAACAAAAAATATTTTGAGACCTGAGCGGGGATTTAACAAAGGGTAAGCTACTAAATGTCTGTAAGCTTTTGTCCGTTCTCAACGTTCTCATATTCTCAGTTTTTGTTGAATATTTCAAAAAATTACCTAAATTCTACACATGCCCAGCTGTCCTTAATGGCGTATCCAGTCATCATTCAGTATCAGTGAGTCGTTTTGTGCTGTTATGGAAGAAAGGTGTATGTTTACTATTTATAATAGAAATTTGAAAGTTAAACCTTTTACAGATGGAAATAATGCCAGTAATTCACTCTTTTACCGCTGACAATAGATTTGTTCATTTTACTATGACAACAATTATTTGGTGGGTTGAGCCAAACCACTGGTTGCATCTACCCTTAATTTCAACCAGCCACTTAATTGGTAGTCCAATATTATACTAAATCCTTTTTTTTACTCTGATGGGTGCAGGTGACCCAGTATTCTTTACCCAGCATACACAATCAAAAAAGCAGTGGTCCTGCTTCTTGAATCCTTTGGTATCCTTTGGCAAAGCAGACACTACCATCATTATGTACCAAACATCAATACTAATTAGGAAACTGTATCAGTGAAGCAGAAAATCAATGGTGGCACTCAGACTGGGATGACCCCCCTGTAGCAGACACTAGCAAAAAGATGTCTAGACACAAACAAAGAGTTTATTCAATGCAAACTTTATTAGGACATTTGGAAGCTGACAACATTTTGGCTTTCTCACAGAACCTTTCTCACAATTTATAAAAAACATTACATTACAATCAACCAATTAAACAATACATATATGCAATTATTACTATAAGATGTTATGGCATCAACAGAACACCATCTGGAATGCAGAAGTTACATCATCAAAGTTGACACTCCCCAAAGGGGGCGGATGTATCATGAAAGGGGGTGGGCCCTTCCAAATTACTGGCAGGTCAGATTGGCATGAATGCACGCCACAGTACCTGCCATTCATGGTCAGCCCACTGAAGGCAAACAATGCAGAGAGAACTGTTTCAGTACTCTCTGCAGGATCGTAGTGCCCTAAACAGAGAACGCAAGCATGTTTACTAATGTACTTGTGCGATACTTGTTAGTGACAGTTCCCTGGGGTCTCCAAAATAGGGACACCAAAGAACTAAGGCAGGGTGGCACGGCAGGACCCCCATGGCAACCACCTAAATAAGTTGCATTCTTTTATATACAGGACAAAAAAACTCACTAACAAATTACATAAATTCTCCATACAGTGCCCACCTAGATTAACATATAGCTACAAAACGTGCTAGTAATGGGAGCAAAATGCTAGATGTGTCACAGGAAGACAGTAAGACATTTATATTTAAAATGCTTGTGCAAATAAAATGCTATTATACATAGTACACATATATATCTAATATATTTGTGACATAATAAAGCCAAAAATTTTAAATTAATATTAATCTGTATGCGATGGAGTGTCTTAGAACCTCTACTAAATACAGTATAGAGAGGGGGAATGGCAGTTTCTGCTCCCTCATAATATCACTGCCATCACTGAAACCTCCCTCTAATCTCCCCATCCTATGCGTTTCACAATCAGAAACTGACCCCAATCTGAAGCAGCTGCGTGAAAACCTGCCACTGACTTGAAAAATTGCCTACAGAATGGAGGGGGCAGGACTGCAGATGGGGAGGAGTGAGAGAGGCTTCACTGGTGCCAGAAAATCGTAATGTTTTTTGGCGCCCCATTGGAACCAGCACCCAGTCACACCAGCCACTCTTCGCTATACCTTGGCTGACATGCTATGTAAACCTAAAGAGGGGTCAATATCTGTAACTGACAAACAAAGTACATTTTACTCCTATAACTAAAAGCTATAATGTTCTACATTCTCAAATATATGTATTAAGTAAGGCATTTAAAATTGTGAATAGTTCTAGCTGCCTAGAAAAATACTTTACTTTAACTACTCACCTACTCGTTATTTTTCTCCTCTTTTACTTTCCCTCCATACCTTTGTGGATGTCTTTCTTCATCATTCTCTCTGTATCTGTCTGTCCGTACCATCATCTGGCTGCCATATTACTGTATCTCTCCCTATGTCTCTTTTTTTTCTTCCTTTATCTTTTTGTATTTTCCTATCTACATTATTTCTGGTGGTGCTATGTCTCTCTTTCTGTACATTTCTTTTTCCCCTCTTTCTTCATATTCTTTACCTCTCACCCACTAATTTCATCCTTCCATGTCTGTAATTCTCTCTCTCTGCTATACAGGTGAAAGATGTGTATAAAAATGTAAAAGGATTCATAGACGTGAAAATCATAAGACTTGCGTAAGTACCACTGAATTTATCCCTAATCAGCTTTTAACTAATGTGGGCTGTCAGTTAAACAATGTAAAATATTTAAGAACGGCTTGACAACTTTCTTTAGTCCCGCTGGGCACATGCAGTCACTTCCACTGCTGCCACTGACCTATTCCATGCCATGCCATGCAGGTCTACACTCACTGGCTTAGAGCTCTCAGCAGTGGAGGTGGTGATAAAGAACGGGTAGTAGGACCCAGGTATTCCTAAATGGTTTAACTTCTTACTCAGGGACAGTTCCAGGGCAAACATTTTCTAATTTAAATTGTGTTTGGAAAATATGTAAAATAATCTTTACATGAGATTACCGGTGTAGAGTGGGACATTATAACGAGTACTATTTAGTAGTAAATAATAAACACTTTGCATTTAATTCAATTAAAACGCAATTGCAAGTAATGCAGTTTTCCATCATTTTTTATACATTTGGCTGTATATGAACCTATAAGAAGGTATGATACTTGTTGCTCATCCATTCTATAACCACATTCTAATTGAGTAAGAATTGAGTTTTGCTATGCCAGGGGTAGGCTGTGCCATAAAGTTGGCACAGCATCATGGGAGGTGTAGCCCAAAACATCTGCAGTACCAAAGGTTGCCTATCCCTGTGCTAGGCTATCCAATTTAGAACAATAGAAGTAACATAATTGGTTGAGAAAAAACTATTTTCTATATTTCATTTATTTTTTGCATTTTGCAATAAGCTCTTCACAGCATTAGTGACTGAGTAAATAAGGTATAGCCAATGAGCATTTTGACCTTTTTAAACGGAATACAACCTTAAAGACATAAAAACTCAAAGAATAATCTTAGCATGTTTAGTTCATTCAGTTCAATATGCTAATAATAAACATTTTTTTTTTGTTCTTGCAGGCCAAGAATCCCTGTAGCATTTTTTGTGCAAAAGAACTATGATGATGATGTGCTTGTTGCTGAGTACAATGACAAGATATCCAGAAAGGAGAAAAGAGACGCAGGTGAGCCCACAATTCAGAACAAAGACTGTGTTACTGAAAACTGTAAGTTTGAACTGCTTGAATTACTTTGTGCATGGATGATTGCCATGATTGCCATGATAGCCGAACACTATAAATAGGATGAGACAGGATTACTAATACTTATGTTTATGAGACATGCTAGTGCAATGCACAGGAGGCTGATTAACACTCATGCATACATAAATGGTATGAAAGAATAGGGTTGAAAGAAACTGCAAATGCTCGAATAGCAGTGAGAGCACTGTAAAAGTGAGATTTCTGTTGGAAAAGCAAGTCTTATGGCTTGACTGGTGTGTGTATTTGTGTTTATCAATGTGTTAACTATCCACTTACTTCAGGTGGAAGGGGTTTTCATCCAAACTTTTTTTCCCACCACAACTCTATTATTATGTACTTCCCAAGTAACGCCAAGCCTCCAAAGCAAGCCAGTAACCAACCTCATGCTGATGAGTTGCATTAACAGAAAAATGGCTGTCCATAAGTGGTTCACTGGCTTTGCTCCTCTTCCTGAGTTGTGTTTCAAAGCTGTTGTATGCAGCAGACACATACTCCAAGGAATCCATGTTTAAAGTGGAATTATGAGGCAAAAATCTGGTTCTTTGTTGAGCTCATTTGCATATGTCTACCCAGAATCCTTTGCTGTAGAAAGAGTACGGTTAAAGTGAGATTTCTGTGGGATAGTCTTGTGGCTTGACTGGTGTGTGTATTTGTGTTTAGCAATGTATTAACTATATATATATACAGTGGTACCTCGGTTTACCAACGCCTTGGTTAACATAATTTTACAAATGAAAATCCATTGAAAACAATGCATCGGTTTACAAATTTTTTTTCACAATACAAAGCAAGTTTCCCCAGGATGCATTGCACCTGGGAGGTTTATAGCGCCACCTCTGTGCATAGTGGAGTCTGTGGGTAGCACGTGGCGTCGAGTGTAGAGGTGTTTGCCTCGAGTTTTGGAGCCATTCTGGAAATCTTTTTTTTTTTTTTTTTTATTCTTTATTTTTGGTTTGACGAAGCAGATGGTAAACATGTATGCGGTTACATTTATGTACGTGACAGAGCAGTGTCATACAATGGTTTACAGAATGCAGATGACAGTTGTTAGTTTAGGCATGTTATATACATCGTGTTTTCTGTGGGTGTCTTCGTCTGAAATTTTTGTTTTGGTGGCAAGCTATATTAACTATATACAATAGCTTTGATGTGAAGGGTTAGGCTTAGGGAGTAGAGTGCCAGTCCCCCGCCTCTTGTGGCGTGCGGCTGCTTACCCGCTCCCTTCTGCGTTCTGCGGAATGTTGGCGTGTTTTTATCTGCCTTCCTCTCCTGCCGACTTGCAGGTCTAGAGTGCTTGCCTTCAATAGATTGGTAGAAAGGAAAAGTAGAGAGTTGGAGACAAGTACATGTGTGTAAGTATCAGTTTGATATGGTTTCCGGATGAACTAACGATGGGGGTTGCCAGTCCCCTCAAGCTGCGTTTTATGTTCCGGGTTTGACCCTACACCCGTCCGGTAGTGGTGCCGCTGCCACCTGTCCGAGTGTTGGTGTGGTATTTGGTGTTGGGTGAGTCCCAATCCTGCCATTTTTGGATCACGTGGATGCTGCCCATGCCCCGAGTCATTATTCTAAGTATCCTACTGCTCCCATAGGTCCCAGACTTTTTGGAACTTAGTCATAGTGTTTCGCACCTGGGAGGTTAATTTATCCATTATGTAATTGTCTCGCATTTTTGTCTTATCCAGGGATATATGTGGGAGGTCTGGACATGACCACTGTTGTGCTAGGGACCTTCGGGCCGCTAAATAGAGCATGTTAAGGAGTCTTTGTTCGTGTCTGGGGAGGCCCTCTGTGGGTCTTGAGAGTAGGCACGCCCATGGGTCTAACCCCAGTCGCTTTTGTAGGATTTGGGAGCTGAGCTCCACAATGTTGCGCCAGTATTCCGTGACCTTCGGGCATCCCCACCACATATGTATATACGTGCCTCGCCCCCCACACCCATGCCAGCAATCGTCTGTGGGGCTCAGTCCCATGTGTTTCTGTTTCACTGGGGTCATGTACCATCGAAATAGTGTTTTATAAGATTGCTCTTGAAGTGTTACACATATTGTGGTTTTGCTGCATGCTTCCCATATATCTTGCCACTCCGTTCCCTCTAGTACCTCCCCCAGGTCGGCTTCCCACTGGTCGGTGTATCGTAGTGCACCCTCCCTGTCCGGAGTCCCGTTGAGGTGGTTGTACAGTAGTGTGATAAGTTTAGTTTGTGTTGTCTCATTGTAGCATAGTTTTTCAAAGAAGGTTAGTAGTGTCAGGGCTGCCTTCCGTATTTCAGGGTTTTGTGCGAAGTCTCGGATCTGTATGTACCTAAAGTAATCTCTTGTTTGTAAGGTGGCTTTGGTGGTTAGGTGTTCGTATGTGACAAAATTTTGGTTCACATATAGGTGGACGTATCTTTGGAGCCCCGTGGCCTCTATCCCCTTATAGTCTCTTGCCTGCATTCCGGGGGGGAAAGCCCTATTTCTAAGAACTGGCGTCATGGGGGACGAATGGGGGCTGAGGGCGTAGTTCGTTTTGGTTTGGTCCCATATCTGTATGGAGTTGAGTATGGCTGGATTCGCTGTTCTTAATATGGCTCTTTGCGTTCTGAGTGCCCATATGAAAAATTGTGGGAGATCCTGACCCGTCATCAGCGATTCCAGATCTACCCATCGTCTCCTGTCTGGAGGCGTGTGCCACTGTATCACCTGTGTCAGCTGTGCAGCTAGATAATAGGTGTATACGTTGGGCAGTCCCAGCCCCCGGGTTTCGGCCTGTACAAGAGGGTGCACGCTATTCTTGGGCGTTTGTTGTGCCAGATGAAGGCATCTATCGCTCTTTGTATGCCTGTCAGGTCCCCCTGGGTTACTCTTATCTGGAAATCTTTTTGCAGTTGTTTTGGGACTTTTTGGTGCATTTCTCAAGCTGTGGAAAGGTAGGGAGCTGAGCTTTGTCGTTTGCATACCTTTTATTGTGGTGTTCTGCATTGTGGGTTGGTTTCCATGCCAGCTCATTTTGACTTTTTTATGACATTCAGGAATTAATTGGTTTTCAATGCATTCCTATGGGAAACCATGTATGGGTTTACAAATTTTTCGCAATAAGAAACATCCCGGAGAACGCATTAAATTCGTAAACCGAGGTACTACTGTATATAATTTTTCTATTTTCTCAAATAGGATTTAACAAGCTCCTTAAAATACCTTCTCATATTCTCTAGATATCACGTGAAATACAAAAATAACAATCTAAAAGGAAGAGCGCATATCTAAAAATCACCAATCTCTCCAAATATCCTAAATTAATCTATTTGATAAATAGCACGAAAACATATATTCCAAAAAAAGGAAGAAAGTGCAATCACAAATACATGTTAACAATGTCGATGTGTCATAAATATTTGTGCTTTAAAATATAACAATTAAAAAAAACACCTTAAAGTGTATCAATACTGTGTTATAATAACATACATAGAGTGCAATAAAGTGCATCAACCCAGTGCAATAAATAAACTTACTCTCACTCTGTCAATATTCCTTCATATAAAAAATCATTGAAGACTCAATTCTCTAGGAAGGCATCAATTAAACTGTTAACAGCTTTCCCTGCCCAGACATCACTTATCCACCTTCTCACCTGTAACCGCGTCATGTAATAAACGAAGACTACATTGTAGAAATCTACATCTAGAAACCTACCTTTCCATTATATGAAATACATCTTGCACTTACCTCTTGTTTCATTTTACCCAAATCCCCTTAGAATGTAAGCATACTTAAACAGAGCCCTCAGTGCCTTCTATTCCTGTCAAACAAACATTGTTTTGTTCTAAATACTAGTTTTTAGTTAATTTTAGCCCTATTCTACAGCACTATGTAATTTGTAGGATTATAAATAATCATAGTAATTCACAAGAATACAATCCAACTCTTGCACTGCGTATTCAAACCCTTAGCGAAACATTGCGACACTCTCTGTCACAATCCCCCATAACTGTATGCCCCCTTCTCTTTTTTCAACCTTTTACTGCTCTGTCCCATTGATTCAAGATATTATTAATATTATTATTTTATTATTTATATAGCGTCATCAGATTCCATAGCACTGTACAAAGGGTGCACTAACAGGCATTTAATTGTAACCAGACAACTCGACGTACAGGAACAGAGAGGTGGAGGGCCCTGCTCAATGAGCTTACATTCTGGAGGGAGTGGGGTATAGTGACACAAAGGGTAAAAGTAGGGGTACGAAGTAGGTTTTTAGAAAAGTATTCACTGAGGGCTTAGTAGGTAATTTTTAACAATTGCAGGAGAGGAGTCATGGGGGTGGGGGATGAAAACCTGCTAACAGTTTAATTGATATTCTTTCTTGAAGAAGTGAGTTTTCAATGATTTTTTGAATGAGTGGAGACTGGGTGAAATTCTTACGGAGAAGGGAAGGGAGTTCCACAGAAGAGGTGCAGCCCTGGAAAAGACTTGGGAATTATATTTGTCATATACACTGTTCAGTGTGGCCTTTTATCTTTTTTTATCTGTAGAGTTTATGTTGCTATTATTGGAGATTGGGAATGAACTTTTTACCATACCATATAAAGTAAGAAAGGGTAATCTATTCGCTTGTTGGTGTTTTAGCTTTAAGTTGGGTGTAATATTTATTGTTTTTTGGTATAAAATAAAATTAGGTTTAAGTATTAAGAATTACATTTTTGCTGGCGAGCATCACTCCCATGTTCATTATTCCCTGTATTTTGAAAAACCGAACAGCACAGTTTGGCTGGTGTATAAAACTATTCCTAATGTTTTTTGTCACAGGTAAACCACTGAAATCTTATGTAAAAAGAGATCTGACAATCAATAAGAAAACATTTTCTGAAAAGCTGCGTAGAATCGAGATTGAAGGGAATGAGACGCCTGAGTTTAAGAAAGAGGTAAGAAATAATGTTGTGAATAAACAATAATGTAACAAAAAGTGTTTGCTTTAGGAATAAAGTTATAAAACCTCAATTTTTAACAACTGTGAGTGTTCCTCTCATAGCTTTAATATCACATGAGAAACACTAAGAATGTGGACATTGTATTATTTACTAAAGTTTAGGTGATTGCCCAAATAGTGGTATGTTCCCCCCCTCAAGGGCGTTTGGACATGCCATTATTTCAGGGGGTGGAAAATAGCCTTTCTACCACCCTATTATTTAATTAATAAAAGTGCCATGGATGGTGACTGAAGGTACACTAGGCCCTCCGCCTTTAATATTACAATGTGGGCCTCTACCTGTCGACAATGGGTGGGCCCAGGGAGGACCTCCCCCATAAATATTAGAATAGCCTCATATGCTGACCACAGGTGGGGGTGAGGGAGACATAAGCATGTCATGCCTATTTAATCAACTAGCCCATACATGATTCAATGAGGGAAGTATGTTCTCCCCCAGCTATTTCACAGGCCTTATTCCCAAGGGAAAAAAACTTTCAAGTGATCAAACAGCAATGACTGCCCAGTCACTAGTTTTAAATATTTCGTATAAATGCCCCCACCTGGCAGGTTGGGACATAGGGAAGCTTAAATAACCCAATCGTATTGTCCCCTATAGGCTTTTTATTTATATATTTTTTACTTTTTTTTTTTACTTTTTTTATGTGGTGGTGTGTACACAAGGAACAATCCAAGAATAGTCAACCCTTGGCACTTCTGTTGTGGACTACATTTCCCCTGGTGCTTTGCCTGCATTACAGCCGTAAGAGCATTATGAGAGATGGAGTTCACATCTGCAGTGCCAAAGGGTGTCAATCCATTGTATTATAGACTGTAAATTGCAGTATACACATGCACCCAAAGGTAAACATGTAGTATGAAGCAAATTAAAGCATTCAAGGACACACCAAGAGAGAGATTCAAAATAGAGGAACTATGAGGGAGATACAGAAGAAAGAGGACCTTACAATGAATAGGCTTTGATGACTTTGAGAGGAACATGAAGAAAAGCAGGTATGATAGAGGGAGCACATACTGCAACATAGCCATTAAATTCCTGATCACAGAGTTTCACAAATAACTCCTCTAGGAGAGAATGAACATGGGAATTGAAACAAGAATAGCACACAGTAAAAAAAATCTCCTGCTGAAATGAATACAGGCATCCAAATATTATTGTCAGTTCTAGGTAAATATATTTAACATTCAAATGTGGTAATTGTAAAACACAATAATCAACAATATACTAGTAGCAAATATCTGCATTTAATTTAAACTTGTATTATCTGTTGACATAAAGCCCTGTCATCAATACTTTTATATTACTGTCAGTTATGCACTGGATTTAACCCTCTACCTTTTGTTTTTTGTACAGATGAAAGAGGTATATACTGGCAACTCCAAATATAAAAATGTAGAACTTTATAATGAGGAGTAAGTGTTCAAAAGCAAAATCTGCCTTTCTGTAATTTCATCTGTGGCATGTGATACTCATCTAAAAATAAATGGTGCTCAGAAAATGTTACAGGGTGACTCAAATGGGGCATATTTACTAAAATAAGAATTTAAAGTGAATGTCAAGTTTAAGAATAAAATATATTCTATAAGTCAGCTATGCTTTCAGTTAACCTACTTTGGCCTAAAAGTTTAAATTCTCCTTGAAATTTCACTTTAGTGAATAGCTCTGTATGATACATTCTGTGACGGAACTCCCATACTCCAATCGAGTACATCCATCCAGTCCACTTCCTAAAACCTTTTGGGGACCCTGGAAGGCTTCAGCCCCAATTGACAAAACTTAACTTGGGTCTCTCAGGAACTCTTCCACCCGGGACAGGATGCAGGTATCATACCCTCTGCCTTTGCCTGTTCAGCTCCTCTCCCAGGCAGGGATTCACACCAGAGGCTTAACTAGAAACCACCGGGCCCCAGTGCAAAAATTGCCCTGCTCCCCCATGTGTCTCATCCCCCTGATTCCCTCTATGTGTTTCATTCCCTCCAGACCACCCATGTGTCTCATTCCCTCCCCCTAGCCCCTCAATGTGTGTCATTCCCTCCCCCTAGCTCTTCCATGTGTCTCATTCCCTAGCCAGCCCCTCCATGTGTCATTTTCCCCAAGGCCCCTCCATGTGTCTCATTACCCCCCAAAGACTCTCCGTGAGTCTCTCATTCATCCCCTCCAAAGCTCCTCCATGTGTCTCAATCCCCCGCCAGCCCCTCCATGTGTCTCATTCCCTCCCTCCAGTCCCTCAATGTGTTTCTTTCCCTCTCCCCTCCTCCCCCCCATCCTGTACCTGCTCACCACTGTGGTACCTGACTGAAAGGAAATGATCTCTCAGTGAATACTTTCTGGCAGATCGCATGGCCACGCTACACACAGAGATTAATAGGAGGTGAGCAGCACAGCCTAGTGCTCCCCTCATGCCAATAACCTGCCAACTGCTGGCCCCAAATGGGATGCCGGAAACCTATGGTCACAGAGGTCGCTGCTTCAGCCGGCCCCTGGGAGTGACAGCCCCAGTCACAGCTGCTACTCCTGTGACTGTGGCAGGTATGCCACTGGCCTAGACTGTGATCAGCTACTGCTTTTACAAAAGTACTTGTGGATTTCAGGCCTGTCTCTATTTTACTTGTACTGGGCTACAGGGACAACGCATCAAGCCAACAGGTCCGAAGGCTCTGTTACTGGGATCACTGAACAAATCAACCGGGACACACAATTCCAAAAGGACTAACACACAAAGTTTTATTTTTTCTTAGGACTACACTATATGCACTTTACATTAAACGTTTTGTGAAAATCTCAATAAAATACAAATAATTAAATCCCATGGTAGAACATACATCGACTCATAATAACTCATTAACACGTTCATAAAAGAGTGGGGAAGACAAAACCTAACAAGAAGTATTTCCCCTGCCTGCAAAATTCTTAATATACAAATCTACCTGACTATGCAAATTACAAGCCTTGCTATTCAGGTACAGCATATAGCTGTTTCAAGATCCCTACAACCAACAAATGGCACTGTACAGGCTTCACAGACAAATTCCACCTGGTTGGTTGAGAGAATCAGCAGGACAGGAGAACACACAAACTCTTCACAATAAACAATTACATTACACAAACCCTGCACCTATAGTGGGCACAGGGTGACTAAAACATAATAATAGTCCAGGAACCTATATAAAGTGTCTGTCTTAAATTCCTGGTGATGGTGACTACTGTCTCTACCCTTTCAAATGTAAACTAATAGGGTGGGGAAACTCTCAACGGGTTGACTCCCAGATTAGTTAGTAGATATGTTCATAGTCATTTCCACATTGTAAACTCTCCTGTACATATTCAGTGTGGCAGGTTTGACGTTTATTGTGACCTTTTTGAAATCCATATAGGTTCTTACTGACTCTGCTCTAATTGAACTCAGGCATTACGAAAATGCATGATGTAGAAAGCAGACAGGTCTACCTGTCTAGTCTCAAATGAATTGAACATAAATTTGGCAAATTTGTGCTATTCTTCTCATCCTCTATGGAAAGACATTTCAATAGCTGATGTCTTATTGGATCCTGATACATTCTGACAGATGCATAACTCTCAACTCCAGCATCCAAATTATGGGGATAACGGTGGAGGTGAAGGGGTAGGCAAATTACACTTTTGCATCACTAAAGTCACGCATGGAGTGGACCTGCCAGAAATGTGTCAAGTCCGTCTGAACTACTGTAAGGCCAATTAATGTAAGCCCAGCCTATTAAGGACAGACCCTGCAGGGAGAACTGTTTCCATGCTCTCTGCAGGCTCCTAGTGCCCTGAACATAGCGCAAATGAATCAAATGATACACGTGCACTATTCTTGTTGGGAACAGCTCCTGGTGTCCCCAAAAAGAGGACATCAAGGAACTAAGTTGGACAGGGCCCAAATATTGTGACTGCCCCATCAAAATGAGGATGGTTGGGACATCTGTAGATGGATCAGTGATTATATCTCACTTACAATCATTGTTTCTCATAGACAGGACGGTGTAATTGTGGACCATGACGTGATTGTAGAGACAGAATACTCGGAAGATAAAAATGTGTCTGAAAAATACAGTGAAATACTTAATAATGTAAGAGACCAGCTTGAGGAAGTAAAATATGGTACCTGCGCAGAGGAAAATGGTAAGTACATATCATCAATTGCACATTGTTATTACAATATAACTGTGCTTATTATTATACCATAGTAATATGGAAACATGCAGATGTGACATGTAAGGTTAAGACATGGAGTCAAGGAAATAAGGCTGGAGTATGTCAATAACTTGGGGCATTCTCGCAGAGAAGCAATGTGAACTAGAGGCATGTTTTAGGCAAATTGTAAACAAACAAAACCACTACATTAAACAAACTCTATACAAATATATATTCCCAATGTTATAATGTTATTGTCACTTTTATTTGTTAAAAACTTGAGCATTTAAAAAAAGGCTATTTACTTCCCTTATATATCTATGCAGAGTGTTGATCTCCTCCATGCAAAGCATTAAGATGATTAATATTGGCCCAGCAGTACTCATACCAGGACTGCCCTCTATTGCATACTGGAGTGACGGCCACTATATATGGTGTTATGTAGCAGTGTAAACATTGCCTTTTCTCTGGAAAGGCAACATTTACACTGATAATCTGCCCCCATGCATTTTCATCTGTTTGTCCCTTAAACCCTCTTGATCTTCTTACCCCTTTTGTTTTTCTTATCCTCTCCTTTGAATGTCTTACTCCCTTTAGTATTTCTAATCCCTTAGGTCAACCAGTCCCTTTGTGTGTCTATTTCTCCCCTTTCCCAACCTCTCTGTGTGTCTCTATCCCTCTCCCAGCTCTTTTCCACTTCCTCAACCCATCTATCTCTCTTTCTTCCATTGCTAGCCCCTCAGCATGTCTCTCTGTCCCCGTGCCCACCACCTCTATGGGTGTCTTACAAACCAGCCTTATTCTGTCTCAATTGCCCATTCCTCAATCCCTCTGTGTCACTTTGTCCCCCGCCCTGTCACCCTGTGTATTTTGTCTCCCCCTTCCTCTCTTGTGTATCTCTTTCTCCCCTTCTCACCCTTTGTATGTCTCAACCCCAGCACCTTGTCTATTCTCATCCAAGCTTCTCTATTCTATTGGGTTCCCTAAGCCCCTCTCCTTTATTGTGTTCCCTCAGCCCCTCTACGTGTCTCACCCAGTACCTGTCTGCCTCTTTTGCCCCTTGCCCAGAACCTTTCTGTCTCTTTGCCCCCACCGAACCTTTGTGGTATTCTCTCCCTCTCCTGTGCCTGCTTATCTTCCTGTGCAGAATGGCTGAGCCACAGGCTGCAGTGGAAGAATTTATGTTTTCTCTCCTCAGTCTGACAGAGGATATGTAAGCTCGGAGCACTGTGCTGTGTGCTCCTCTCCTGCAAGTCAAACAGATCTTGCGCCACTTATGGTGGTGCTGGCCCAGGGTGGAGGCACCATGGCACTATAACTACTACAGTGCAAATTTGCAAAAAACTGTAAATGTGTTGGTTATAGTGGAGCCTGGCAGTAGTGATTTCCAATAACAAGTATAAAAACAAGTCCTTAGTGTAGTTGTAGTGGGCTGAATAATTATTCTTTGTCTTCTAATTTTCACTTGACATTGTATGTATATTAAAGGCCCACGCATTCTCTACATGAGATATATAATCATGTTACAAAGTTTACAATGAAGAATCACGGTTTGCAGACTTTATACGTATAACCAATATTTAACTAGAAGAAAAATTACTCTATCTTTACCTGTTGTGTTCGGTACCCCACTTCATTTACATTGTATTTTATTTGAGATGGCCCTCTTTAACTCAAGTTCCTGTAATTCAAACCTGTATGTTATTATTATTATTTATAAAGCACCAACAAGTTCCATAGCACTGTACAATGGGTGGACTAACAGACACGTAATTGTAACCAGATGAGTTGGATGCACAGGAACAGAGGGATTGAGTACCTGCTCAATGACCTTACATAATAGAGGGAGTGGGGTATAGTGATGCAAAAGGTAAGGGTATGGTAGAACAGTTCAACTCATTTGTATGTCTTGTGACCCAATGTACAGTGCAACAGAAAATGTCAGTGTTTTTCAAATAATAGTAATTATAAATACAAATAAAAGGATTTATTTGATAGAATTAAAATGAATGTTAGTGGGATGTTTAAACAATTTGAATGTAAATTAATAATAGTTGGTCGCTATTCGACTACTTTTGTAACTTGGTGCACCAGTACTGGTTTTAGGTTTTATAGAAACAGGGGAGGAAACTGCTTATACAACCAGTTTGTATACAAACAGTTTGTTTGTTTGTCTGTGTTTTCAAAAGTAATGCATTTTAAGAGTGCTTTACAATACATTTGTACCTTTACACTGTATGTGTATAAACCAAATACTGAAAATCATAATATTGCATTCTGCAAAATATGAACATGTGAATACCTCTGCAAGGCACTGTTCTTCTTTCTGTGTCATTATAATTGTGTGTTTGGGGTACCTGAGTGGGAGATTTATTAAAGTGTTCTGTCCTAAAAACCAGCTAAATTTATTAAAAGTAGGTAATCGTCATAAAAACCAGTTAAGCCAGCAGGAACATACCTTTGGTGATGTTTCCCCTTTTAAATTTTTGCTCCACTTTTTACAATACACTGTGTAAGCTATATGTGTTACGCATAAAATCTGTCATTTTCATTTTCAAACTTGTGTCTACATTTTCCACATGTGCCACATCCGTATGTATAAAACTCACAACTTCATAAATAAGTGCAGTCATTTTCTGTTTTTATGTAACAAATTTGTCGATTTTAAAGAGCTTCTTTTTTCCTTTTCAACTATTGCTTACCAGGGGCAGAACAAAATCACAACAATGATAGAGGTGTAAACTTTTGACAGAAAATTAGGCACAGATTTAATATTTTATTTTTTAATTCAAAACAAGCAAAAAAACAACACAC
Organism: Pelobates cultripes; assembly: GCA_933207985.1. Taxonomy (NCBI): domain Eukaryota; kingdom Metazoa; phylum Chordata; class Amphibia; order Anura; family Pelobatidae; genus Pelobates; species Pelobates cultripes. The sequence continues at coordinate 30,239,843 of OW240914.1, forward strand.
AAATGAAAAATGTGGAAAAAGTAAAGTTCTGGCACACAAAATGATATATAGAGATAGAAAAATGAAGATGTTAAAATAATGGTGGAACATTTGACTGCAATGCTTTTAAACATAACACCTATGAGTTTGATATTGCTTCCTGTAGGTTGAGTTTGTAGGGACCTTTCAGTCCTAGTAGTATCTCTTGCTTTGTCCTCACAGGTGTTGACACCCTTTGTATTGCATCAGTCGGCAACATAACAGA
>OW240914.1:30240186-30453684 GCA_933207985.1 Pelobates cultripes
GGCTGAAAAAAAGACTAAGTCCCATCGCCGAATGGGACTTAGTCTCTGCAGCTGAAATAATTTCCCATTTACTGAACCAAGTGGGGAAATAGCAAGGCAGGCACAAAGGGTTTGCACCAGGTCTGGGGACACAGGGGACACCGTCTTAAAGGGGCCGTGTCCCCAACAAGTCTGGGGACACGGCCTTAAAGGGGCAGTGTCCCAATCTTCCTGATGTCCCAAAAAAGGTGTTTAAAGGCCAGCACCAGTCACATAAAGAGTCCATAAGCCCCAATATGCCCACCGACAGTCTTAAAGGGCCATACACACCAAATAAAAGTGCATACATTTTCACAATCTCCCAGGGGCCATAGTCATGCGGGAGGAGGCTGGCAAGTAGGCTTCTCCACAACCCAGGGAAGCAGGGCAATTTGCCATTTAAAGGGCCCGTTACAAATAGCAGTTTGTAACAAGGTGTCAATCCATATCTGCCAAGTGACCCGATGTAGGGGGACCAGTCCCTATTCTGCTCTGTGTCAGTGTGTATCATGGAACCTTAGGACAGGTGTCAATCCATATCTGCCAAGTGACCCTATGTAGGGGGAACAGTCCCTATTCTGCTCTGTGTCAGTGTGTATCAGGGATCCTTAGGACAGGTGTCAATCCATATCTGCCAAGTGACCCTATGTAGGGGGACCAGTCTCTATTCTGCTCTGTGTCCGTGTGCATCAGGGGCTCTGAGGACAGGTGTCAATCCATATGTCAAGGTGTCAATATGTCATATGTCAGGTGTCAATCCATATTGATTGTGATTTAGGAATGTTAGGTGATTTCTGCCCTTTATGGATTAAAACCAGACTCTGTATCAACTGTGTAATTTTCCATGGGAGTTTTGCCATGGATCCCCCTCCGGCATGCCACAGTCCAGGTGTTAGTCCCCTTGAAACAACTTTTCCATCCCTATTGTGGCCAGAAAGAGTCCCTGTGTGTTTTAAAATTCGCCTCCCCATTGAAGTCAATGGCGTTTCGGGCGGTTCGCCGGTTCGCGAACATTTGCGGAAGTTCGCGTTCGCCGTTCGCGAACCGAAAATTTCGGGTTCGCGACATCACTAATGAGTATACTGCTCCAAATTTAAAAGAAAAGGGTTGCATGATTTATAAGCCAAGCAATAACTCATTTTTCAATTTGTCATCACTGGTAAATGATATTGTTCTAAATCTTTGTTTATTTTCCTACTGTTATTTATTCATAATCATTCTAGGTATCAGTTATATTTTGGTTTTCATCATAACTACTACCCTTAGTGCTACTTGTTTTCTGATTTTGCATTGTACATTTGTTTGTTTTATAGGGGTTTGAGGGAGTTCCCTAATTTCAGGTGAGATGCTATTATTTTTGTCACTGTACAGGTATAAGTGTTACCCACGTTTCTCTTTTAATCTTGCCAAAGAGCTCTGATCTACCCCTTAGTGAAACTGTTCTGTGGTTCTATACCACCCCGTTAGGAACTTAATAATTACGTTTGTGATGCTTGGAACACATATAACTTTGATCAGTAAATATATTAACCTTTTTCCATTGTTGGTCTGAGAGTGTGAATCCCATACCATGCTCCCATCGAGCAGTATGCTTCATGGGTTCAGCCAGAGCTGTCATCAACAACATTGAATAGAGAACCAAAACTTCCCTAAGTAAGTGTTCCTGAGTTAAGCAGAGTTGCTTGAATGGGGACAGGTCCCTATGAATAAGGTACTTTCCCCTCAGGGAAGCATAATATGTCTGCACCTAAAAATACAGAAATCCCAAATAAACCCCTCATGGGGGTTTATTTGGGAATAAGTAAGGGAGTAGAGTCAGAGCATTTGATGTGCACCATTGTCGCAAGTAGATTTAGTCTGTTGCCCCAAAATTGCTGAAGTCTCTGGAGGAAAGGCTGCCAGCTATCTCTTGTGTAATATGTGGGTCAATAGGCCTGGTGTCATAGAGAGCTGCATTTTTGTCCTAACTAAGAACAAAATCTTCAAAGTTGCCCCATCAAAGGATGTCTCGAGATTTGTTTGTCTTTGAATGGCTTATCCAGCCACACCACTAAAGAAAGCCTTCTGGGCCTTCTCCAGTCCTATCCATAAATATGCAGATGCTTCATGCTCTGTTCCACCTAGGGAGAATCACATAATTCCCCCGACCATTTGACCACCTTCAGAAAAGGTTCCAGAGTGAGGGCAAACAGAATGGGGGAAATGGGGTACCTCTGCCTCAATTCATTTCTGATCTGAAAGAGGAGCGAGAAGGCTCCATTTATCTGGATCAGAGCACTTGGAAATGTATACAATGAACACACCCAGGCCATTAGGTGTGGGCCAAATCCCATGGTCCCCAAATTAAGCAGAGGAGAGGAAAAGGATCCCTACATGAACAGCGAGCCACATGTATAATATTAAGTGATCAAATAATATTGTCCTTCACCTCTCTAGCAGGCACAAAGCCACTTGATGGGAAAGCCAACGGGTCTGCAGGCCTTATTAAGTTTTGAATGTTTCAAGAAATGTTTCAAGGAAGTTCCTCTAGAGATATCAGGAAGTCCAACTCCTCAGTTACCTCTGGGTTCAGAATCCTGGCTACGTGTTGCTCTAAGAATTATGTTATCTTAAGGAAAAACTCCTGTTCCTTGTCCGGAGTGCGGTTAGGAGTCAGATTTTAAAGACCAGTATAAAATCATTGAAATTTGTCTATGATCTTTTTTACAAACTGTGGTATTTCCCATTTTTATTTTGTCAATGTGGCACAGGCACCGCTTTTTCTGAAGTGCTCTACCCAGCAAGTGACCTTACTTATTGTAAAATTCATTAAAAAAAGATTAGATTTGTGAACAGTATGATATCTCTGGGAGAGGATATTTTTTAAAGCTCCACGTGACTCAAGGAGGTCTTTGTAAGAGTCGCCAGTAAGCGTAACTTTATGGACTTGTTTCAATTAAGCTATTTGTTGGATTAAGAAGAGAATAACAAGTAGCAAGAGAGGCGAGAATGGACAACAGCTCAATTAGCCTGCCCTTCGGTAGGTCCCCGCTTAGATCTCAAGCTGGTTTTAGCTCAACTTGTGCCATTACAGAGAGAACATATATGAAGCATATCAGACTGGTCCCACCCTTGCGGGCAGTCCAGATCCAAAATGCCAGCAAGTTCCCTCTGCACGATAGGTACGGCAACCCCATATGATCGTTTCAACCTTGTAAGGTATCATCAGTGAGGTATAGCCAATATCCCTCTAGGCACTGTGAGCAAGGGGCCAGCATCTGGATTGCCCTTTAAACTTAAGGAGAGAAAAACAAGTAGCAAGAGAGGTGAGAACGGACAACAGCTCAATTAGCATGACCTTCGGTGGGTCCCCGCTAAGATCTCAAGCTGGTTTTAGCTCAATTAATTGTCTGTGCCATTACAGAGACAACATATCTGAAGCATATCAGACTGGTTCCACCCTTATGGGCAGTCATGATCCAAAATGCCAGCAAGTTTTCTCTGCACAAGAGATACAGCAATCGTATTAACTCCACTATCTGGTGTTACTGGTCTTTCTTTCTCTGTGAACATATACTAATGATGTGGCCCCAGACCATGCTCTTGTGGGCCTCCCAAATAGTCAGTAGAGATATATCTGGTGACTCATTTCCAGTGAAGAAGTGAATTAAATCACTACAAACACTCTCCACAAGTTCCAGCCCCATCATGACTGTCTCATTCGTTTTCCATTGACGATAGCGCTATCTGAACAGGGGAGACTTGATACGAGCAGAGATAAGGGAATGGTCCGACCAGTTCATGGGTAGGATTTCCAACATAACAAACAGTGAGAGATATTCCTGGGCCAAGCATAGATCGTCTAAACAACTATAGCATTTATGAATAGCTAAATAAAAAAATAGTCCCTATCGTCCAGGTGCACCACCCTCCAGCAATCTGTCATCCCTGAACTACGCAAAGTCTCAGTCAATGGCGTGGGAAGGAACTATAACCCTGAGAGGTGTCAAGTCTGGGGTCAAGTCCCCTGCAAAAATAAGCAACCCATGTCAAAACCTTTCTCGTGAAAAAAAGTACTTTTGAAGTATTTGATGGGAAAGGCAGTTAGTGCTTTCTTCAAACATCTGTGCTGCATTGTGTTTGGAGTATGCATTGTGTTTGGATGCATGCAAACCTGTGTTTGTGATTGGCTATGCTACCTTTACTAAAGAGAAAGCAACCAAGATCAGCGAGTTCGGACATGTAAAAGAATGGGATGGAATGTGCAAATAGGACTGAAACACCAGCTTTCTTGGCTGATCTATGGCTAGAGAAGGATACCATTCCTCTCTAAGCATAGTACCTTTTTTCCCTCTAAAATGTGTTTCTTGTGCAGAAAAGCATAGATGCTCTAACGTCTTGGACGTTATTAGACCACTGGTAAGCAGTGCAGAGGAAAACCCCATCATCATAATGGGGTAGAAACATAGAAACATAGAGTGTGACGGCAGATAAGAACCATTTGGCCCATCTAGTTTGCCCAAGTTTCTAAATACTTTCATTGGTCCTTGGCCTTATCTTATAGTTAGGATAGCCTTATGCCTAACCCACGCATGCGTAAACTCCTTTAATGTGTTGACCTCTACCACTACAGCTGGAAGACTATTCCATGCATCCACTACCCTCTCAGTAAAGTAATATTTCCTGATATTATTTTTAAACCTTTGCCCCTCTAATTTAAGACTAAGTCCTCTTGTTGTGGTAGTTTTTTTATTTTAAATATAGTCTCCTCCTTTACTGTGTTGTTTCATTTTATGTATTAAAATGTTTCTATCATATCCCCTCTCTCTCGTCTTTCCTCCAGTCTGTTAAGTTCCTTTAACCTTTCCTTGTAAGTTTTATCCTGCAATCCATGAACCAATTTAGTAGCCCTTCTATGAACTCTCTCTAAGGTATCAATATCCTTCTGAAGATACGGTCTCCAGTACTGCGTACAATACTCCAGGTGAGGTCTTACCAGTGTTCTGTACAATAGCATGAGCACTTTCCTCTTTCTACTTCTAATACCTCTCCCTATACAACCAAGCATTCTGCTAGCATCTCCTGCTGCACTATTACATTGTCTGCCTACATTTAAGTCATCAGAAATAATCACCCCTAAATCCTTTTCCTCAGATGTTTAGATTAGGACTCTATCAAATATTCTGTACTCTGCCCTTGGGTTTTTACGTCCAAATGCATTATCTTGCACTTATCCATATTAAATGTCAGTTGCCACATCTCTGATCATTTTTCTAGTTTGCCTAAATCATTTGCCATTTGACTTATCCCTCCTGGAACATCAACCCTGTTATTGTGGTAAAATCAGCAAAGAGACATACCTTACCATCAAGCCCTTCTGCAATATCACTAATAAAAATATTAAAGAGAATGTGTCCAGTACAGATCCCTGAGGTACCCCACTGGTGACAAGCCCATGCTTCGAATATACTCCATTGACTACAACCCTCAGTTGCCTGTCACTCAGCCACTGCCTTACCCATTCAACAATATTGGATTCCAAACTTAAAGATTGCAGTTTATTGATAAGCCTTCTATGTGCAACGGTGTCAAAAGCCTTACTGAAATCTAGGTAAGTAATGTCTACTGCACCACCCTGATCTATTATTTAAGTTACCCAATCAAACAAAATCAATAAGATTAATTTGACATGATCTCCCTGAAGTAAACCCATGTTGTCTCTGATCTTAAAATCCATGTGATTTTAGATGTTCAACAATCCTATCCTTTAACATGGTTTCCATTACATTCCCCACTACTGTTTAGTTTCCCGACTCCTCCCTACTACCTTTCTTGAGAATGGGCACAAAATTCGCTAACTTCCAATTTTCTGGGACTACTCCTGATAACAATGGTTAAATAAATATGTTAATGGTTTTGCTAGTAAGCTCTTTTAATAACTTTGGGTGTATTCCATCAGGTCCCATTGACTTATTTGTCTTTACTTTTGACAGTTGAAATAGAACCTCTTCCTCTGTAAACTCACATGTAACAAATGACGAATTTGTCATTTTTCCTAACTGAGGCCCCTTTCCTTCATTTTCATCTGTAAATACTGAACAAAAATATTTATTGAGGCAGACAGCTAGACCTTTATCCTATTCCACATACCTTCCTTCTTTTGTTTTTAATCTAACTAATCCTTGTTTTACTTTCCTTTTCCCAGTTATGTATCCAGGGCCGGTGCTAGGATTTTTGACTACACAGGCGAAGATGCATTTTGACGCCCCCCCCCAAAAAAAAAAAAATACAATGCATCTTCACCTCTGTGTCTCGTAGCCCCCTTTTGAATTTCTTACCCCCATTAGTGTTGCATATCCACTCTCTTGAATGTCTTATCCCTTTGGCCCCTTTGTGCCTTACACCCCCCTTTAGTGTGTCTCCTACAACACCTCTTATGTATTTCTTACTTCCCCGCCAGCCCCTATCTATCTCTCTTTTTCTTCCACATAGACATAGATACAGGCAAAAATACATACATGCACAAATACACAAACATACAGACACACAACCATACAAGCACACAGACATAATTTTTCAGGCACACAGTCACAAAGATATACAGACACACAGTCATAAAAGGCACACAAACAAACACAGTCATACAATCTACACATACAGGTACATTGTCATACAAACACAGACATACATTCATACAGACACAGGCCCTCACAGAAATACAGACAGACATAAAGAAACATAAAGATTGGCATACAGAGACATACATACACAGACAAACAAAGAACCCTGCACACTGATACCGTGTAAATGCTCCGGCCATCAACAGTGGTGGATGCTCCGTGTCAGGCAGACATCGCTGGATCCACCAGTAAAGTCTTCAAAAGGAATAAACGCAGGCAACACTCCAATAGTAAGGATGGTATATTTATTGGTAGGTGAACCACCCCATAGGAAGTGTGATGTTTCAGCTCATGCAATAAGGCTCTGCTGAGCCGAAACGACGCACTTTCTTTGGGGTGGTTCACCTATCAATAAATATACCATCCGTACTATTGGAGTGTTGCCTGCGTTTATTCCTTTTGAATACATACACACAGTCATACAGAGACATACATACTGTATGTCTCTGTATGACGGTCTGTGTATGTACACAGGATGGCTAAAAGATAGATCCCCATCTGTCGTGCAACTTCAACAATGCTTTGAAAGCTGGGGCTCTACCGATTCCCCATGCTTGCAGTATTGTATTTAGCATGGAGCAGTATTTGTGTGTTTGACTGTAAGCATGTGTTTGTATGGAGTATGTTTGTATGATTGTAGCGGTGTGTTTGTATGTAGTGTTTGCATTTGAATGCAAGCATGCATTTATGTGTAGTGTTGGTTTTTGAACGTAGGTGTGTGTTTATATATAATTATGGTGTCTGATACAGAGGTGTGTTTGTATGTAGTGTTGACATTTGAATGCAGGTGTGTGTTTGTATGTAGTGTTGTTGTTTGCATGCAGGTGTTTATTTGTGTGTAGTGTTGGTGTTTGAATGCTGAGATATATGCACATATACACATACACTGCCACACACGCACACACTGTGATACACATACACAACGATACACACACTGACGCACATGCAGATAAACAAATACACAAACTGATACACATTCAGATAGACAGACACACATATACAGATACACACAAACACTGACAGACATACAGATAAACATACACTGACATACAGACACGCTGACATACAGATACACACATACACAATGATAGACATACACAAACACACAAAGACACACAGACATACACACACTGACAGACATTTAGATACACACAGACACACGGACAGAGACATTTACATACACACACACACTGACAGACATAGATACACACACACTGACAGACATATACAAACACACTGACAAACATACAGATACACACATACACAATGATAGACATACACAAAGACACACTAACAGACAGACATACACACACACTGACAGACATTTAGATACACACAAACACACGGACAGACACATATACATACACACACTGACAGACATAGATACACACACACTGACAGACATATACAAACACACTGACAAACATATACAAACACACTGACAAACATATACAAACACACTGACAAACATACAGATACACACATACACAATGATAGACATACACAAAGACACACTAACAGACATACACACACACTGACAGACATTTAGATACACACAAACACACGGACAGAGACATATACATACACACACACTGACAGACATAGATACACACACACTGACAGATATATACAAACACACTGACAAACATACAGATACACACATACACAATGATAGACATATACAAAGACACACTAACAGACAGACATACACACACACTGACAGACATTTAGATACACACAAACACACGGACAGAGACATATACATACACAAACACTGACAGACATGGATACACACACACACTGACAGACATGGATACACACACACACTGACAGACATGGATACACACACTGACAGACATAGATACACACACACACACACTGACAAACATGGATACACACACACTGACAGACATAGATACACACACACACACACTGACAGACATGGATACACACAGACACACTGACCAACAGGTTCAGGAGGGGGGCTTACCTGGGATCCAAAGTGCTGCCTGAGGTAGTTGGGAGTTGGAGGAGCTGGTCTGCCCAGCCCCCCTCCTCTCTGCCTTCTGCTGCTCTAGTCTTCTTGGGAGGACTTCCTCCCATGCTGATTAGAAGGGGGCCGGTGGTAGCTCCGCCCCTGCTGGGCGCCAGCCGCGCTGTGTGCTACAGTGGGAGCAGGGATATGACGTTCATATCCCCACCCCCTCCACACAGTCCGCGGCACTGCAGGGTGGCGCTCGGCCACACTACAAGAAGTGACCGGCAGGAGAGGGGAGCTGTGCGCTTCCCTCCTGCCGGTCACCCGGACATTTGCGCCCCCGGGCCGGTGCGCCCTAAGGCGGCCGCCTGTGCCGCCTTATGGACGCGCCGGCCCTGCCTACAGTTCTACCATCGAGCATAGGTGGATGTGCACTTTGCAAATAGCCCTATAAACGCCACATGTCTGTACCACAAACACACCTTTTGTCACAACTCTTATGTATCTCTTCCCTAAACGTAGACAAACCATTTTCTTAGTTCTACATGTAAGCACTCAATTCCTAAATATGAAACAAAACCCTTTACCTTAAATATAGTTTGAACGACTCTTAAAAATGAAATACACCATGTACCCCAATCCTAATTTACCCCCACTCTAACCCTAAACTCAACAATCCTAAACACCCTTTGCAACAGGACTATAACCCTCTCCCTCCCAGCTCCCAATCCCCGGTTGCTGAAGGGGGAAAACCCCTTCAGTCACTTACCTGAGACCCCCGCCGATGTACCTTGGTGGTGGTTTCGGGTCGCCGCCGCTCCTCCTAGTCATTACATCAGCCGGTGGGCGAGACTGATCCCGCCCGCCGGCTGCGGAGACCTAATTGCCGCACATGCGCATTAGAGCTCTCCGTAGGAAAGGATGCTTTTCAATGCTTTCCTATGGGGAATTGAGCGACGCTGGAGGTCCTCACACAGCGTGAGGAAGTCCAGCGACGCTCTAGCACAGGTTTTCTGTGCTATGAACAAGGAAGTGCCCTCTAGTGGCTGTCTAGTAGACAGCCACTAGAGGTGGAGTTAACCCTGCAAGGTAATTATTGCAGTTTATAAAAAACTGCAATAATTACACTTGCAGGGTTAAGGGTAGTGGGAGTTGGCACCCAGACCACTCCAATGGGCAGAAGTGGTCTGGGTGCCTGGAGTGTCCCTTTAACATGAAAACCCCATGTGTAATCTGTCATTAACCCCTATCTAACCTTAAACCTCCTTTATTCTAATACTTTCTAATGTTATATATAACCCTGCATGCTTTTACTCAGATGCATACAGTCACTATACACATAGATTAAAACATAATACACGTATGCAGACATATATAGATATACTAATGTCATATTTGAATATATTTTTTATATACTTTCTTTATGCCTGAAATGTTGAGTTAATAAAGTAAGGTAACTATGAGTACCTTATAATTTTGTGCCTACAGGCACCTGTCATGATATAGTCCGGAATTCGGTAACGAATACTCATCAAGCTGTATTGATTTACCCTCTCAAAAACTGTGCCAACAGCCCAATTTATGGTCAGATTGTAAAAATAATAATTTTTAATTAGATCACATCACAATGTGTTTACTTTAAATTGGCTTATCACACAATGCAGGCTTGTGCAGACTCTAGAATGTAATAAACAGAGCAAAGCATAAATTCAAAATTAAACACACCATGCATAAGGAGAGCTAACAAATGTAGACTTTTTCAGGAAGTGTGTAGGTGAGTCTCAGCAAGTAGAAGTGTGGTTGAGGCTCCATTAACAATGTGATTTAACTTGTACATGGCTGAGAGTTGAGTTGTAAACTAGTAGGGTAAGAAATACAATCTAAATGAAACACACTGTGCATTAAGGGAAGCTAAAATATTTAGACATCTTTTTCAGGGAGGCTATGTAACTATTAGCCAGGGGAGATGTGGCTAGGGCTGCATACACAAATGGTTTATACTTCTTAATGGCAAAGAAAAGAGTTTTACTCTACATCTCATTTCAGTAAATCACAAACTTTATTTTTTGTACTTGTAATAAATCCAAACATTGATATGTAGTAAAATCAGCTCAAATCACATCTACACATTTCGCGCTATCATGAATTTTATAAAGATCACAAGAACAAATGCCGCTCCAGTCTGATATACCTGAGAATAGCCCATACACGGATGTGGCCTAAGGGTCACTTCCTCTTCGAAAGTGTTGCACTCTTTCTATTCCATGAAAAGAGAAGCTTTGCCTCTCTCCATTATGCTCCTGTGAAAAACTGTCTACTAACAGATACTCCCTAATGTGATCGTTCAGGTTGGTCCCCGTCTTGTATGACTTACAAGAGTGATGCCTACATACATACATGTGCCAGATAAACTTACTCTAATTTGTTTACTTAAGGAACATTATAGGGTCAAGAACACGAACATGTATTCCTGATCCTATAATACCACATATTTAAGTCTGCATATATTTAATCTCCATAAATAAAAGATGCACCCCCAGCGCTTGGGAAGGATTGACCCTTTAACATGTGAGTTACACTCCGTGTTTTAGTTTTCCATATTGGTTAATTATGGATTGGTGGGTCAGCCGCGTATTGATATTTCTTACATGGGCTGAACCCTGATTTTTTAGACTATACTTGTGTATGGGCGATACTCAGGTATATCTTGTTATTGTGGTCTTGATAGAGCGCACAATAGCACATAATGCGTATATTACTCTGGTGGTACTTCACTGTGAACTGTTTTTAGTGCATATCATTGATTGGATTTATAACAAGTACAAGAAAATAAAGTTTGCATTTTATTAGAACAAGCAGAATTTCTCCAGTTTCAAGTATTATATGAATTAATCAGTCACTCAACTGTCTAAATTGCAAGCAGTGTTATGGAGGCAAGTATAGGACCTGAGATTTGAATGATGGTAATTATATAATAGGTATCCATCATCTGATATTTTTTCTATTTCCGTGATTGAGAGAATTGAGCAGTGAGACTGCAAGGGCATGATCTATACACACAACTGCTTCATTAGCCTAATGTGGTTTCCGTACTTAGAGTCCCTTCCATTTTTATTTTTTTATTAATTTAAGGTTGCTGTGTATTGAATCATATTTTACATTGTTACATAGTTACATAGCTGAAAAGAGACTTGCGTCCATCAAGTTCAGCCTTCCTCACATTTGTTTTTTGCTGTTGATCCAAAAGAAGACAAAAAAAAAACCGTTTGAAGCACTTCCAATTTTGCAACAAGCTAGGAAAAGAATTCCTTCTTGACCCCAGAATGGCAGTCAGATTTATCCTTGGATCAAGCAGTTATTACCCTACATTGAAAGATTATATCCTTGAAAATTCTGTTTTTGCAAGTATGCATCTAGTAGCTGTTTGAACATCTTTATGGACTCTGATAAAACCACTTCTTCAGGCAGAGAATTCCACATCCTTATTGTTCTTACAGTAAAAAATCCTTTCCTTTGCCTTAGACAAAATCTTCTTTCTTTCAGTTTAAACACATGACCTTGTGTCCTATGTAAAGTCCAGTTTGTGAATAGATTTCCACGCAATGCTTTGTATTGGCCCCGAATATATTTGTATAATGTTATCATATCCCCTCTCAGGCGACGTTTTTCTAAACTAAATAGGTTTAAATTTGTTAACCTTTCTTCATAGCTGATATGTTCCATTCCTTTTATTAATTTTGTAGCCCGCTTCAGCACTTTTTCTAGTGCCATAATATCCTTCTTTAGAACAAGTGCCCAAAATTGCACAGCATATTCAAGATGTGGTCTTATCAGTTATTTATAAAGAGGCACAATTATATTCTCGTCTCGAGAATGAATGCCATTTTTCATGCATGACAATACTTTACTGGCCCTGGCCACTGCTGATTGACATTGCATACTGTTTCATAGTTTGTTGTCTGTAACAATTCCCAAGTCCTTTTCGTGTGTTGTTATCCCTAATTTGCTTCCAGTAAGGGCATATGTTGCTTGTGTATTCTTTACGCCAAAGTGCATAACTTTGCATTTTTCAACATTAAATTTCATCTGCCATTTGAGGGCCCAGTCTCCCAGTCTATCTAAATCCCTCTGCAGCAAAGTAATATCTTGCTCACATTGTAATATTTTACAGAGTTTTGTGTCATCTGCAAACACTGAAACATGACTTTCAATGCTTTCTTCAAGATCATTTATAAACATGTTAAATAGAAGGGGTCCCAGAACAGACCCCTGAGGGACACCACTTGCCACCTCTGTCCAGCTTGAAAATTTACCATTAACGACAACTCTATTTTTAAGCCAATGTTCTACCCAAGAACAAGCATTTTCATCTAGACCGATTTCCTTGAGTTTGAACATTAGTCTATTGTGTGGAACTGTATCAAATGCCTTGGCAAAATCCAAATAGATCACATCCACTGCAACACCCTGATCTATACTTCTACTTACTTCTTCGTAGAACGCAATCAAGTTAGTTTGACATGACCTGTGCTTCATAAAACCGTGCTGATTTTTGCTGATAACAATGTTCTTTTCAAGGAATTCTTGAATATTATCCCTTAATAGCCTTTCAAATATTTTCCCAGCCACAGAAGTTAAGCTCACGGGTCTATAATTTCCAGGCGAGGATTTTGAACCCTTTTTTAATATAGGAACCACATCTGCCTTCCTCCATTCCTCCGGAACACTTCCTGAAAGAAAAGAATCTTAAAAGATTAAAAACAGAGGTTCACTTATTTCTACACTTAGTTCCTTAACTACTCGTAGATGGATACCGTCAGGCCCTGGAGCTTTGTTTATATTAACTTTCTTTAGTTGCTGCAGCACCTTGTCTTGTGTTAACCAATTACAATTATTCTGCAAGTTTTTAGTAGCAATCATTTGCACATCTATTGCCATAGGTTCTTCCTTAATATATACGGAGGAGAAATAGTTATTTAAAATTCCTGCCTTTTCCTGGTCTTCATTAACTAACACCCCCGTTTCAGTTTTTAGTGTACCTACTCTTTTATTTTTATTTTTTTTAGAATTTATGTACTTAAAACATGCTTTGGGGTTGGTTTTGCTCTCTTTAGCTATAATTTCTGAAGTTTAGCAAATCTAATCGCCTTTTTGCACGCATTATTGGCTTCCTTATATCTTTTATGATTTTAAGATGCACCTGATTTGTCCGATTTAAATGCTTTAAATGCCCTTTTCTTATTTATTTTACTTTAGGTGTCCAAAACCAGAGAAATACATATACAGTGGTTCTCGCTGTGAGGGGAGGGTTTTAAAGGCTGCTGTTTATGGCGGTGTTGGAGCAGCCATCGGTGTCCTGTTTATTATCATTCTCACTGTGGGAATCCTTCTGTTCAGAGCAAAGAAGCCCAATAAATTGTGAGAATTACTTTATGTGTTATAATGTGAACATATATTGCTGTGATGTACTTATGTTGTATTGTGTTTATGTGCTTGGCACCAAATAGTTGTGTCTAATAAAGGTAATAAGAGGCTTTATGTGTAATTAGCATTACATTAGCTATATGTTCAAGTCAGTAGAATGTTTTTAAAAGTCACATACACCCTGTTTCAAATTATTATGCAAATGATATTTTTCGAATTTACCTAAATAATTGATGTAAATAACAGTCAGCATAATTCTCATGTTATCAACTATTAAGAGTACAATTCAATTTTTACTGAGCAAACCTCCTAATGATAACAGTATTTTTTTTTAAACATAGAAAACTTACAATGCACTGATCCAAATTATTACGCACAGTAAGTTTCAAAACACTTTATAGGTTGTAAAGAACTGAAAATTGTCATTTGTTGTGTTTGCAGCATATTTACTGAAATCAAAAGCTATTTCAATCAAACTTATAATAACATTTTAACATTTTAAACATTTTAACAGGTCACGTTACATTTTAACATAGGACCCCTTATTTGATAGCAGCTTCACAAGTCTTGCATCCATTGAACGTGTGAGTTTTTGGACATTTTCTGCTTGAATTTGTTTGCAAGATGTCAGAATAGCCTCCCAGAGCTGCTGTTTGGATGTAAACTGCCTCCCACCCTCATAGTTTTTTTGCTTGAGGATGCTCCAAAGGTTCTCAATAGGATTGAGGTCAGGGGAGGATGGAGGCCACACCATGACTTTCTCTCCTTTTATCCCCATAGCAGTCATTGATACAGAGATATTCTTTGCAGCATGAGATGGTGTATTGTCACGCATGAAGATGATTTTATTACGGAAAGCATAGTTCTTCCTTCTGTACCAGGGAAGAAAGTGGTCAGTCAGAAACTCCACATACTTTGCAGAGGTCATCTTTACACCTTTGGGGACCCTAAAGGGGCGGACCAGCTCTCTTCCCATGATTCCGGCCCAGAAATGACTCCACCACCGCCTTGCTGACATTGCAGCCTTGTTGGAACAAATCTCTTAATAGTGCGATGATCACGCTTATGTTTTTGGGAAATATCTAATGTTTTCATACCTCGTCCAAGGCATTGAACTATTTCACTCTTTTCGGCAGAGATCATTTTTCTTCCCCATATTGCATGAAAATGGTGATCTGCTTTAGTAGTCTTTCCTTAAATTGGGTTCACCTGGCAATCTAATTATCACAGGTGTCCTAGATTGTTTTCAGTGATCAAAAGAGCCCTGCAACACAATGTCATCCATGAGTTAAACTGAAAAACAAAATATTTAATCTTTGTGACACTTAAATAAAGTTTGCATAATAATTTGAAACAGTGTGTAGACTGACTAAGGATTTCCAGTAAAACACAGTAAGTGATTAGGCCTGTCAAGGCTTTTTGTGTATTTTGTTATTTTTAATTTTGCTACAATTCTTTTCTGTTCTATTAGGGATGCTTTCAATAATGATCAGAATGATAAATGGTATGAAGATGCTGGTAATGATGAATGGAGTGAACGAGGTATTACCAACACCAGTGGAAGCGAAGAAGATACAGGTACATTATTAACACCGTGACCCACTGAAGGGAGAAAAACAAATTCAAAGCCTCATTGGGAGCTTGGGGCCTCGGAACAGTATGAAAGTGAACCTTACTCCCAATCACTTTCCAGGCTTCCTGCTCATTTGTCCCACTAGAACAACTTGAACACAATAATCAACGTTTTCCCTTTTTAAACATAAAACTTCTCAATCTTGTTTTGAGATAATTTTGGTATAGTCATTGTAATGAAGTGGAACTCCAATTTTAATGCATATGCTTATTACATTGCCATAGGTTGCCCCCTCTTAATTATTTTGTTGTTGTTTTTTATTTAAGGTTTTTTATTCAGCTAACAATATGTTAACTTGTGTACCTGAAATCTGCTCTATGCGACTGGGTGTATTTTTCTTGCTTGAATGACAAAATAAAAGACAACCACATATTTTAAGGAACACTATTGTAACCCATCCTAATGAGGTGGTATGGGTGCAATGTCCATGTCCCCTTAACCCTGCAAAGTAAATCATCAGTATGAGGTGTTTCCGCAGCACTGACTGATAAAAACCCCATAGGAAAGAAATAATGCAGTGCTTTCCTATGGGAAGCCATTCCACCTCTGAGACGTCACTGGAGCCAGAGAGGTGAGCAGTACCAAGACTGCCTCATCCTTGAAAAAGGTAGCTAAATCTTTATTAAAAAAAAAAAATACACTGGGAGGGAGAACCTGACTACAAGTAGGGACTGGAACACTATAGCGCTAGGGATACCGAATTGTATTCCTAACACTATAGTGCTCCTTTAACCCTTCAGTGTAATACACTTTGAGATACTGCAATGTTTACATTACAGAGTTAAAAACCACCTCTAGTGGCTGTCAGTATGACCTAGTACTTGCACACGCCATACATCTGCATTATGTCCCCAATTGATCCCCAATGGATTAGACATAGGTGGAGAAAGGCATGCCTCCTCTGTGAGGTTGCAAGTATGGAGAGGTGAGCAGTGCCGAAGTAGCCTAGAGTCTGCAAAAAGGAAAGTAAAATTTTATTTATTTCAGATTTGTATTGCGAATTGCAGGCGTTCTAAGTACAGCTAAGGGAGGGACAATATAGTGTTAGGAATTCCATTAAATATGACATTAAAGCTATTACCACCCAATTGTCAATTTGTTAATGCAACATCATGATTTGATTTGAGAAGCACCCATGCACTATAGCATACTTGTTAAAAATCACTTATATAGACAGATTCTTTGGGCTATGTAAAAATGTGATGCTTTAGCATGAATAACATAAGTTACAAATAGATACCACTTTCCTGTAATGTATGCTATTTCATGGTGGAAGAACAGACTCATAGCTTCTTCTATCTGTGTCACCCTAAAGTGAAAGGGGCAGATTTATAGCTTCTTATGTCTGTATCATTGTGTCACCCTGCATATTCCTTACGTCTCTGTCACACTGTGCTTGGACAGAAATTTTATAAATCTACGCAATATGTATAAAAAAGTTATAAAACCTACATACTATGTTGCATAGTTCCTGTAAGTGTTGCTTTCACTCACTGTTACCCCTCTCTATACAGGTAATTCTCTATCTGCTAAAGAAAACTTCAAACCAGCACTTGAATATGTAGACACAACAATTGAGGTAATATAGACACATATGTATCTCTTTGATATACATAGTGAGTGTGTGTGTATGCACACACACACATAGTGTTCAAGTGGAGATTATAGCTCTATTAGTCCAGTGATGTAGATGTAAGAAACAGATCAAATTTGTATCTTGTAATACCTTTTTTATTGGACTAACATAATTTTTTAATGACAAGCTTTCGGCAGAACCTCCCTTTCTCAATTCTAAAGAATTTCTGATCGAAATGCTCAAGACTTGAGAAAGGAAGGTTCTCCCAAAAGCTTGTCATTAAAAAATTATTATAGTCCAATAAAAAGGTATTACAAGAAACAAATGTTATCTGTTTTGTACATGTACATCTACATATACATTTGTGTTCATGGCTCCAAGACTGTAATTACTGAAAGAGAGTAAAGTTGTGTTACTGTAACACAGAATATAGGAAAGTCAGTTGTAGTTTGCCGGAATCGACGATGTGATAGACTTGTAAATAAAAAGGGCAAAAAGGAAATACCATGCATATATTTATTACAATCAACAATCATTATTACACTTATTTACAAAGTTATATTGATAAAGGCTTCACAGAGTTCTTGTACAGGTTGTGGAAAGTACCGCAAATAGGCTTCCAGCATCCTAGTGTTTTAATAATATGTGCAGGTATGTTCCTGCTTGATGCAGTGGATGCCGCCCGTACTCCGAAAGAGCGACCTGAAAGACCTGAATAATGAGAAGGGTTCAGATTCATGATTAATGTCTTGATGTGTAGCATATATTTTGCAGTAATAAGAACTGGCCCATGTAGTGATAATAGGAGTTGTGAGGGATGATTATGTGGGGAGAATAGGTAGTTTCTTATGCAAAGGGCAGTATGGAATGTCAACGCTTTGGCCCATTTGCTTGTTTTAGAGCGGGGTATGGAAAGAATGTAATAGTCTTGATCTGTATTGAGACAATGATGGGTGTGAATTTGTGTTGAACTCTCTTGGCCTGAGAAAACCATAGAATGTAAGATAAATAGCTGTCTCTATGACCTGGTTAGTATGAGGTTTGAAGGGGGCAGAGTCCAACCGCTCTGATAGGGATCAGAATAATTTGGTTTGTTGGGCTATATTGTATGCTGGTCAGATATAATTTTATGGTATTGTATGAGAGTTTAAATCTAAGGTGGCAAAAAGAGGCAAAGATCATCAAAGGTTACATGGCATTGGATATGTGATGTTCTGAGATGAACCTAGTGAATAATTGGAATGCCCTATCATACGATCGTCGTGTATTGTCCGAGAGTGACAGTTGTGTTCGTTTACGGCCGTGAGATAAAAGATCATTAAATCCATGGTTAGGTCCGGAAACAGAGGTGTGGCAGTAGCTAGTCGTGAGGCAGTAGGGAGGGCTTTGTGAAATGCCTGAAGCTGAAATTGAGATAAATTGCCAGCAGCGATATTTCATAATTTAAGGCCAAAGTAGCTGAACTGGAAGCATATCTGACTTGGAGATTTTCTAGTTAAACTATTTTGCACATACAATTGTAATTTACTTTAATGACTGATGTTATGAATATCATTTAACTAATGTGTATCAGTATGTGAACTCCACAAATTTGTATTTGAAGTATCAGAACTTTGACACACTGCCAATGTCATTATAACATACGTTTCAACAAAAAAAATCAAAAAAAATCATTATATTAAAAAACCTGGATCATTTTAAGCCTCAAGTGAATTTGTAGTTACACTTTTCAAACTACACGGTAAATAAAGTACACAGATGATTTTAGAATAGTCAAATACCTTAATGCAGTAAATGAGTTGGGCAAGAAGGCTTGGAATAAACAGTCTTTGTAAAGTGTTATACTGACCAGTAGATGAAAAAACAATTACAAGACAAATTATGGATTGTTAGATAGGGTATAGCAGCTTAAGTGTGTCAGGATTTTACTTGCTGTTATATCTATGGTTCTACATTTCTTGTCTGTGTATGTGGGAAGATCAAATCCATTCTTAGCAGTGTGTGTGTGTCCGAGTAGTAAATGTTGAGTTGTAAATAATCCAGTCACATATTACAGTTAATCGCAACTTAAGTGATATATATAATTCCATGTAATGATTGATAAATTATTTATATAGTTTTATTGTATTTGGTGTTTTACCCATGACATAAAATGCACATCAAAAATTATTTCACATCAGTACAAACCTGCTGTTTTATCTTTTCACTAAGGTTTTTTTCCTGCCTCTACTGAAAGGCCGTTCTGATTGTGTTTGTCTACCTATCGGGATCCACAAAAACTGTGACATGTATCAAATGTTTGTTTGTTTGTTTTCAGGCATTTGACCCATTTATTACTGGCTCAGTTTATTGCTGTTTTGTTTTTTGTTTTAACTCTGTGTTATTCTACATTATTTTCTTATCAGGTGAAGATACAAAGACCTACAATTTCGTCTGTTTGATTTGGATATCCAGTAACATCCAGCAACCCTACTTGTGGCACCTTAATACCTTACACCAACAGCTTTACCAACAGTTTGCAGCAATGTCTAACAAATTCCTGAAACTCCAAACTTCTCTGAAACAGTGATCAATCTGTGATCTCATAAGCCTGTGACATTACTCATTGTTTGTGTATAATCTCCTGGAGATTCCAAGGAGGTGGTCACACCACTCTAGAATTAAGCCTCACCATAATCAGGTGAATACATTTTCTCTGGTGTCAGCACTCCGTCCATCATTTTTCTTGTGTGCCAAGAGTGAGACAGACATCTATCAACCCACTTTTGTAACGTTCTATCATTGATACTCAGTCTAGATTCTAGAAGATACAATTATTTCCTCTGCTCCTGACAATACAAGAGAGAATGGAACCAAAAATTAACAGTGCAGAGAAAACAAATCAATAGTGAAGAGTTGGGAGATATTTAGGCATTTATCCTTACCTTTCATGTTCGTATGCTTCTATTATCTGCCATCACACTTCAAGGATATTTTTTTTCTCTAAATTATTTCATCCGAGTATATCATCCTTTATTAACCTTTGTGTCAGTACTGGATAAAATGCACATCTCTAATGTATGCATCTTTCCTGGACAGTCTATAGTCACCAGTCTCTACGGTGGTGCTGTTTTGATTTTCACTACCGATGTGCTTCAACACAAATACAATATCAATTTCAGCCCACGTATGCCTTCAGTGTGTTCTTCATTATAATATTCTTTTACAAAGTGAAGTATTTTATCCTGTTATACTGATAACTTTTACCTCCATTTTTGTTTCTAATAAACCCAGTCTTATCTCCTATATGCATTCACAAAGGAAACAATCTTAGTCTCATTTCCCAACATGTGTTTGTAAGAGAACACAATTTCACATTCGGATTGTGTACTTTTAATTGTATTTACCTTATGTAGTTAAGTTGCCTTATGACCATATATATATATATATATTTAAATTTATTTGATTTCTCTTTTTATTACATTAAACATTTGAAAACAGTTGTGTTGGTTGTGAAAACCAAAAATTCAAATTGCATTCTCTATAATTTGCATAACAAGTTAATAGCATCTTATCAGTGAATAAACAGACTGTTTCGACACCTACTAAAACAGAAAGGAATCATGCATGATTTTATGCTAAATAATTAGTAAACTAGTCTTTTAAAGTCTGCATCAAATAATTGTTATCTTAAATCAAAAACCAACACAGATTTGTGGTCTGATCTAAATAACCAATTGTTATAAAATGATAATAAACAATAATTAGAGCTCAAATGTTAATTGTAACACATTAGTCTGTGAATGGGATCATATACTATAATTTTGTTACGAACCTAATTATAAAGAATTTCTTAAAGGGTTGTTTATTATGAGGAAAAACTGGAAGAAACAAAAAGAAAACATCAGCGCTAAACTGCCACAGAGAAATGTAGTAAAACGGCTGCACACCCTAACAATGAGATAAAACACAAGAAAACACACAATAGAATAAGGGTGCGCCTAAAACATATAATAAAATATGTTATAAAATAATGATAAAATATAAATTATAAAATGATGATAAAATATAATATGAAATGAATGGTTAACAGTACTCCAAACTAACTTATCATAAGTCCAAAATGATAGGATCCACGTGTTGAAAGAGGACTCTTGAGATGTAGAAACATAGAAACATAGAATGTGACGGCAGATAAGAACCATTCGGCCCATCTAGTCTGCCCAATTTTCTAAATACTTTCATTAGTCCCTGGCCTTATCTTATAGTTAGGATAGCCTTATGCCTATCCCACGCATGCTTAAACTCCTTTACTGTGTTAACCTCTACCACTTCAGTTTGAAGGCTATTCCATGCATCCACTACCCTCTCAGTAAAGTAACACTTCCTGATATTATTTTTAAACCTTTGTCCCTCTAATTTAAGACTATGTCCTCTTGTTGTGGTAGTTTTTCTTCTTTTAAATATAGTCTCCTCCTTTACTGTGTTGATTCCCTTTATATATTTAAATGTTTCTATCATATCCCCCCTGTCTCGTCTTTCCTCCAAGCTATACATGTTAAGATCCTTTAACCTTTCCTGGTAAGTTTTATCCCACAATCCATGAACCAGTTTAGTAGCCCTTCTCTGAACCCTCTCTAAGGTATCAATATCCTTCTGAAGATACGGTCTCCAGTACTGTGTACAATACTCCAAGTGAGGTCTCACCAGTGTTCTGTACAATGGCATGAGCACTTCCCTCTTTCTACTGCTAATACCTCTCCCTATACAACCAAGCATTCTGCTAGCATTTCCTGCTGCTCTATTACATTGTCTGCCTACCTTTAAGTCATCAGAAATAATCACCCCTAAATCCCTTTCCTCATATGTTGAGGTTAGGACTCTATCAAATATTCTGTACTCTGCCCTTGGGTTTTTACGTCCAAGATGCATTATCTTGCACTTATCCACATTAAATGTCAGTTGCCACAATTCTGACCATTTTTCTAGTTTACCTATTATAGGATGAAGTAAATCTTCATGGTTGTATGCTTGGAATTCAGTGGAGCATATGTAAAAAAAGAAAGACAAGAACAGGACTCCAATGGCACAGTATATAGGTGAATAAAATTACAAGGTAGTAATAGTAGTATTACTCACACTTTTCAGAGCTAAAATCCGGCTCTGATATTGCACGCATGAAGTGTAATAATCCACACTCAAGGATATATGAGGTAATACTTGATTGGCAGATATGGTATTGTTCGACCCATAAGTAAAAGGATAAAATATAGTGCTCTCTGTTTTATGAATAAAAGATTTTATAAAAGTATAAAATATATTACTCACATTATTTAGAGCAGGCTTGTACTGCTCGGTGTAAGCGTTTGGGTGGTATAATCCCCACCTGTGGATTCTTTATGCTTCTTATAGGGTATGCTATATTTATGTAGTCAGGTAAAAAAAGAAAATATGGCAATGAAATAATGTATGCCAAAATAATTTCTTTTATTATAAAGTAGTAAAACAATATCTAAACATGTTTCGCCTAAAAAGGCTTCTTCAAGTATATAATAGTAAAAAGGACACAACCTGACATACATGGGTTTATATAGGATACAATAATAGTAGTGAAATTTGAATTTCCCGCCATAATGACGTCATCGGAATCTCATTAGCATAGTACAAATTAAAAATGGCAATTAAAACATAATATTGTATAGACATAAGTAAAATAAAGTAGGTGCAGCTAGTGGGACTGCAAAATGAGGGTTTAAAATGACTAAAATAACAATTAAAAGGCGATCACGTGATGCGCGGCTAAAAACACTTCCGCGTCACGTGATGCTAAATGGAACGCATGCGTTCCATCTTAGTGGAACGCATGTGTCATCCAGGGATGACGTGGAGGGGGTGCACTGTCTGGGAGGATCGATGGATCCTAGGAGTGAATGGCAGGGAAACAGTAATCAGACTGTCTGCCTACAAAAGCAGGCAGACAGCCAAACCAGCATCTGCCTACACATGGCACAAGTTCAAAGCCCAAAATGGGCACTTATTACAGTAATATAGTGGATGCACATGGAAACAAGAACCTAGCAAATAGGTGCATACAAAATGTATAAAACCAGACATAACAACTTGTTTAGTGAACATATGGCTAATCAAGCAATATGTCTACTAAATAATGAGAGTTGGATTTAAAAGGACAGTACATATAAACATAAATATATAAAAAAGTGGAGCGCTCCAACACATATATGGCTTACCAAATGATATTGCACTCAATGGTAAAGTATAAGGTACATGTAAAGGAAAAAAATACAAGAAAGGACAATATAGTGCAGACGGTATTTCCAATGGTAATTTAACCTTAATAGTATAGTTAGATGAATGGAACACTCACATTTTAAGGAGCCTGTATATAAAAAACACTGGCTCCGTATTGTGGCTTGTGTGCTTATTAGGGTAGCACCGCCCGTCTCCTTCAGATGATTCTCAAAGACAAAAACAGGAAATACGAACTGCCAACCACCACAGGCCACCAATGAAATTTAGAGGTAATATAGGCGCCAGAAGTCTTAACCAATTAAAGGGATACACACGCAATTTACTGCATATAGGAAATGTAAACTTCATTGTGATTGGCCAATATGGATTGCACTCATTAAAGGGGAGGCCCCCAAAAAACATTTGAAATGGAAGATCCAGAGGACTAACATCACAGCTGACTGAGGAAGCTCCACAAAGGAGTGAAACGCGTATTGGCTATTTCCAAAGGACTTTTTCACCAAGGACTTTTATACTTATTGTTTTTATTTGATTTTTATTTGTTTTTTATACTTGAATAAATTTATCATTTTATTTAAGATCCTTGCCTAAGTCCTTTTGGGGCCTCAAAGAGAATCTTCCAGGGGTAGTGCCATCCCCATTCAAATTGGTACAATATCTATACACCTAGAGCCTGGACCCACAGGCTCAGGACCAGGTGAGCACACCATTTACTTATATCACATTGTGTTACCAGAAGAAATATCTACACATTGGTTCGTATTTCCTGTTTTTGTCTTTGAGAATCATCTGAAGGAGACGGGCGGTGCTACCCTAATAAGCACACAAGCCACAATACGGAGCCAGTCTTTTTTATATACAGGCTCCTTAAAATGTGAGTGTTCCATTCATCTAACTATACTATTAAGGTTAAATTACCATTGGAAATACCGTCTGCACTATATTGTCCTTTCTTGTATTTTTTTCCTTTACATGTACCTTATACTTTACCATTGAGTGCAATATCATTTGGTAAGCCATATATGTGTTGGAGCGCTCTACTTATTGGTATAAGTCTTTCTGCTACTTAAACCGCACTTATAACTACAATTTTATCTTGTGGAATAGAGGATATTTCCACAAAAGTGTATTGAGCTGCCTGTAAATCACCTTTATTTGTTTAGACCACTCTTTTACACACATTCCTCTGTAAAAGGAGGTAACGTTTGACTGGTATAAATATATAAAAAGCATATAAAAAAATATACAATTATAAACCAGATAATATTGCAAAGCATAAGAGCATATTATAAAATAAAAATAAGTAAAATATATAGCTAAAAGGTTAAGAGAATCAAAAATTAATTGTTTTATAAAAAAATGAAAAAGATCAAAATCAATATTAAAAACTGTAGGGGCAAGGATTTTTAGATTATAAGCCCATTCCATTTCTTTTTTGCCCAAAACTTTTTTGATGTCTCCACCTCTACATGTCTCCCTCTTGCGTGCTGCCCCAGCCGACCGCCTTGATGCTCCACTGAGCCGCCTATATGCTCTCACGGGTGGAAGGCTGGCTCCATTATTTGCCCAGCTGGCTATTTTAGATAAAAAGTTTGGGATTTGTCAAGCCCTGTAATAATACATATAGACATTACACAATGGTGTCACCAAATATTATAAAATAGAAAACTGCATAGCCTATAGCAGTGATGGCTAACATTCCGCAATACAAATCGCAATACAAACCAACATTTTTCCTCAAGGTGCCAACACAGTAGTAAAAACCTGAATACTGAGGTTTGAGTTCAGAAAAAACAACTCATACAGTTGTCCGAACTAGGGGTGTAGTGTGCATGGGAGTGCAGTGTATACATGGAGTGTATATGGGTCCAGTGTGTGTATGAGGGTGTAGTGGAGGCAGTGTGTTTGTATGGGAGTGCAGTGGGGGCAGTGTGTGTATGGGGGAAATATGTTTGTGTGGGGGTGCAGTGTTTGTGTGGGGGTGCAGTGTGTGTATGGTGGTACAGTGGGGCAGTGTGTGTGGGGGTGCAGTGAGTGTATGGGGGAGAAGTGGGAAGCAGTGTGTGTATGGGTGTGCAGTGTGGTTGGGAACAGTGGTGGCATTGTGTGTGGTGGAGCAATGTGTGTGGAAGGGGTATAGTGGGGGAAGTGTGTGTATGAGGGTGCAGTGGGGGCAGCTTTTGTATGGGGGTGCAATGAGGCAGTGTGTGTATGGAGGAGAAGTGTGTGTATGGGGGTACAGTTGGGGTAGTGTGTGTGTGGGGGTGCAGTGGGAGCAGTGAGTGTATGGGGGAAATGTGTTTGTGTGGGGGTGCAGTGTTTGTGTGGGGGTGCAGTGTGTGTATGGTGGTACAGTGGGGCAGTGTGTGTGGGGGTGCAGTGAGTGTATGGGGGAGAAGTGGGAGGCAGTATGTGTATGGGTGTGCAGTGTGGTTGGGAACAGTGGTGGCATTGTGTGTGGTGGGGCAATGTGTGTGGAAGGGGTATAGTGGGGGAAGTGTGTGTATGAGGGTGCAGTGGGGGCAGCTTTTGTATGGGGGTGCAATGAGGCAGTGTGTGTATGGAGGAGAAGTGTGTGTATGGGGGTACAGTTGGGGCAGTGTGTGTGGGGGGGTGCAGTGGGGGCAGCATGTGTATGGGGGAAACGTGTGTGTAAAGGGGTACAGTGGGGGCAGTGTGTGTATGGGGGTGCAGTGGGGGCAATGTGTGCGTGTAGTTGGGGGCTGATTAAAACAAATAATTTTTTTTAAATAAAAAAAATATGATTATTATCCCCTTCCCTTCTTATCTTTGCCCAAGGAGGGGGGTATCGATTGTGAAGCCCTGGTGGTCCGGTGGAGAATGAATTCTAGCCTGCAGCTCCTGGGCTAGAGTTCACCCTCGCGAGAACAGAAAGTTGCCATAGTAACCACGGCAATGCTCCGTGCACGTGAGAGGAAACTTGGCGGAGCTGCAAGCTAGTGCTCCCGGTTCTGGATGTCCTCATGCAAAGCGTGCAAGCGTGATGACATCTAGCATCATTTAGTCAACTTAAAGTCCAGTAAAATCCTGTCTGGGAGGCAGCCACTAGATGCTGTCTTAGTGCTGAAATTTCTCAAAAAATGCAATGTTTTACATTGCAGGACTAAGAGGGACAGTGGCCCTGCACCCAGACCACTTCAATGACATGAAGTAGTCTGGGTGCTGACAGTGTTCCTTTAACCCCTTAAGGACCAAACTTCTGGAAAAAAAGGGAATCATGACATTTCACACATGTCATGTGTCCTTAAGGGGTTAAGAGCAGTGGGAAGCACTTCAAACAGATTCCACTGGTCTAGTTTTAGATCAAGATATTTTTTTACCCTATTGTGTGATGGATGGGTCAGACAGGGTTGCAGTTACAGGCCGCCTTTGCTCAATCCATCAGCTGGTCATGTAGTGCATACTGTAGTTATGTCCTGAACAAGTTTCTGCTCAGAAGTTGCCATTTGTTTCTGTTTCTCTCTTAACTTGGGATACTGGCTAATTCACTTTAAAAAAATAAATAAATATTTACCACAATATCTTGCCATTTCAACAGCTCTTTCAATGTATGTATTATTCATAGAAGCAATGATCACCAGCTGCAAGGTGTGGCCAGCGCAGTGGATACTGGTTCACCCATGCTTCTCATCCGGTAAGTTTGCAGCAGCCACAATATTAGCACAATTGTTGTGTACATTGGCAATGATTTTCTCAGGGAGAATTTCAAGCTTTGCAGCTACCTCCAATGAACATCTTAAACTGGGAGTGTTCTAGGCATGTTGTGGAAGTGTTCTGGGCATGTTTTACTGCATCCTTGTTTTGTATATAAGTGGGCCATATGGCCAGATTAAAGACATTTGTTTCTACCCTTCATCAAGTCTAGGCTGATGTTTGGGGAATTAGGAGCTATAATCACTGCTTCACTGGGTATTTGGGAGAACTACAGCAGATATATTTAGTCGGAGTATAGGGGATCCGTTACATTGGTGGCAAGCGGCGGGATTTTTCTCCTTAATGGATATCCCAAGCCAGGAAGTGCAGTGAAGGGTCCAGCATTGTCCCTGCCTGTAGAGGAACTCAGAAGATGGAGCAAGCTAGCCCCCGGGCAGCATGCCCATATGAGGAGGAGTTCCTGGGAAGACTACAAGGCTCACTGTCCCAGGAACATGGCCCTATTTCAGCCGAGGAGGAGTTGGCCTGGAAAGAAAGCGTACGGCGAGACCTCTGCCATGAGGCACTGGAGCAGTATCAAGCTCAAGGGGGAGAGAGGCTTCCCAGTTCAGAACAGTGCTGAGGCTGCATTTACTGGAGTATCTGCCCCGGGAAGAGTGGATTATAGAATTCCAGCGGCTGATCAAGAAGGAACTGTGGCTGGATGAGGCATACTGGGTGCTATGGTGGTAATGGGTCCAAAGGTGCCCGTGGAGGGCGGATAACAAAAGACCAGAATGACTACAAAGGCCCTGGTCTACTATGGGAGGCTTTGGAGGAGGACAGTGACTTCGGCAGCACGGAGGAGTCTCGGTATTGGGGCATGTGGGAATACTGTATGGATGCACTGGAGCTCCCTAATACTATAGTCCTAGGACCAGATATCACCTGTCTGGTCACTATAGAATGGGAACTGGAGCAGGAATACCAGAACCTACGAAAAGCAGTTTAGCAGCAAGCATCACTGGGAGTGGAGATAGTTGGTCCCGCTACCCAGCACCAGTCAGTGTTACAGGGAGAGGAGATTGTCGGTCCCTCATCTCAGCAGTAGCAAGCATTCCTGGGAGTGGAGATAGTCGGTCTCACTACCCAGCACCAGGCAGCATCACATGGAGAGGAGATGGTCAGTCGCTCATCCCAGCAGCAGCAAGCATCCCTGGGAGCAGGGCCGGATTAACATAGGGGCTGATGGAGCTGCAGCTCCAGGCCCAGGCCCAGGGATAGGCCCATTGATTTTAAAAAAACTTTTTTTTTTTTTAAACACTACTCTTAGGGTTTCCATCTGGCTTTTATTTTATTGGCACAGCCAGTATTTGAGGCTGAAATATCGGTGCCAATATTGCAGTCATACTGGCGATTTAAATGCTGGTATTTTTCTCAGTATAAACAGAGATTACGATGCAATACCAGCCCAGGCCAGTGGTGGGGAAATGTGTGCGGAGGGGGTATAGTGGGGGCAGTGTGTGTATGAGGGTGCAGTGGGGGCAGCGTTTGTATGGGGGTACAGTGGGGCAGTACCGCTGTGTGTGGAGAGGGATAGGGGGAAAGGCTGCAAGGAGACATGGGGGACAGTGTCCCTATGTCTCCCAGTGTCCTCATGTCTCCCAGCCAGTGTCCCCGGTGTCTCAATGTCCCATGTCTCCCAGCCAGTGTCCCTTGTGTCTATGGCCCTGGTGTCTCAGTGTCCCCATGTATCCCAGTGCCCCATGTCTAAATGTCCCCATGTCCCCCAGCCAGTGTCTCACAGTGTCCCTGGTGTCTCCCAGTGTCCCCAGGTCTAACCATGTTCCTAGTGTCCTAGTGACATGGGGACCCTGGGAGACATGGGGACATAGACACATGGGAATAATGGGGGACACAGGGAGACATGGGACATTGAGACACTGTGATACATAGGGACACTGTGATACATAGGGTCACTGGGAGACCTGGGGACACAACACTAGGGGACACTTGGAGACACTGGGAGACATGGGGCACTGAGACACTGATACATAGGGACACTGAGATCTGGGGTAATCGACACATGGGGACACTGAGTCATGAGGGCACTGGGAGACATGGGGACACTGGGACAGTGGGAGACTTGAGACACTGGGAGCAATCCATCTATGCAGCAGAATCAAACCAAGTAGGTTATTTTACAGCATTTTCTCTTTTGTCACTCCTTGTGATTTACATCATGTGATGTCACCCATACATAATTAATTATGCAAATTAGTAAGGCAGGTATGTTTTTCCAAGAAAGGTGGCAACCTTGGCTACTTTTCACATACTCTTGCTTAAGTATGGAAACTTAAGAGGGATGTATGGGAACACAACTTGTGTGGACTGGCTGACAATGAATATAGTTAAGGTAATGCTGACTTTGGTCTCTCTAACACTGTGGCATATTGCCTTTCTTCTACACTCACTACATACAGCTTTTCTCTGTCCCAGACTATATACCAGGAGCATCTGCCTGCTAGTAAGAATGTAAGGAGACAAGTGGACCAGCAAGTACTAGGGGACAGTTCTTAGAAAGCGTTGAGCGAGCGCATCGTAAGACTCATTTATGTGAAGCTCAGGGTGCTGTCTGCATAGTATGCCCTTAGTTGGCCACCTTGCATGATTGGCAGGCAGCCTGACATTAGACATGTGCAATTTGTTTCAGTCCGAATAGCAGAATTGCCGAATTGCCGAAGTTCCGAAATTGTCAAATTTCCAAAGTGTCGAACTTCTGAAGTGCCGAAGTTGCCAAAGTTCCGAAGTGTCAAAGTGCCGAAGTTGCTAAGCATAGTATTGCCTATGTACTAATATACTTCCCCAGTGGAAGAATGAAGAATGTTACACTGTATACAAGTTTAAATAAAAAGTATACAAACATAGCCAGGATTCAGCTGTAAGCATTTGCAACACATACAACAATCAAGTAACACACATACATATAAAATGTAAGTTACTTAGCCTGTCAAGGGAATGACAGGAATGAATAAGTAGATAGCTCCCTAATTTCCACGGTATTAGGGAGCTATCTACTAAAAGGCTGAAATACCTAAATTTGTCTTTCAGCCACATTTACTAATACTAAGTAAAGGTTACTTAGTATTAGTAAATTATGCCCCTACTCGCTTTACCGTGACCCATAACGCTCATAACTCATAACTCTCTGATTGGTTACTTTCAATGAACCAATCAGAGTGTTGTTATGAGTCAAATTACACAGTGTGGGAAAATTCCAAAGAACTTTCCCACACTGTGTAAAATGACACAGAGCACTCTGATTGGGTGGATTTCAAGCCAACCAATCAGAGTGCTGTGACAGGTAAATGTAAAGACTTACCTGTCAGTCTCTTCATTTACCTGTCAGAGCAGTCTGATTGGATGGCTTAATCCAACCAACCAGAGTGCTCTGAGCCTAATTGCAGGGCGGGGCAAGGTCTTATTCTAATTTAGGGCCCCCACCCACCGCTCAGGGGTGGGGGCCAAGGGGGAGGACATTAGTTCCCCCCTTATTGGTAATTAGGGGCCCCACCCACCGCTCAGGGGTGGGGGCCAGGGGGCAGGACATTAGGTCCCCCTTATTCTAATTTAGGGCTCCCACCCACCGCTCAGGGGTGGGGGCCAGGGGGGAGGACAAAAGGTCCCCCCCCATTATTTTACTTTAGGGCCCCCACCCGCCGCTCGGGGGTGGGGGCTGGGGGAAGGACAATAGGTCTCCCTTTTAGTTTTAAAGCCCCCACTCACGCGGCACTGTTGAGGGTTCGGGAGGGGGACACTTTTTTTTTTTTTAACAGTGAGCAGCCACTGTTTAATAGACATGCCCCTACTTGCGGTATAGCGAGTAGAGGCATAATTTACAAATACTAAGTAATCTTTACTTAGTATTAGTAAATTTGGCTGAAAGACCAATTTAGGTCTTTCAGCCTTTTGGTAGATAACTCCCTAATACCGTGGGAATTAGGGAGTTATCTACCAAGCGGCTGCAAGAGAAGTCCTGAAATGCCGAAGTTCCGAAATTCCAAAGTGCTGAAGTTCCGAAGTTGCCGAAGTTCCGTAGTTGCCGAAAATTTTCCCCATGCACATGTCTACCTGACTTGCATTAATGCCAGGCTGGCCTTCCAATTCTTTGGGCAGACATGCCCTCTTTTTGGGCATGTTTGGCCCTTTTGGCAGGTTACGTAATTTGTGTCAGTGGCACACCCTTTTACCATGCCCGTTGACTTCCTGCTTCACTGGACACTCCTGTTAGGGGTTATGGATTTACTTGAAAGATGAAAACATAAATTAGAGAAAGATTAGCATAGGGTACGTGTTTTTTTTTAAAGTTGCTGTTTTCTTTCCATCCAGCACCATCTTCATCAGATACATGACGCTTGGGAGTGTTTTAGTGTTTTTGGTTGATAAGATTCTGTAATTAGGCCCATCATAATTGTCAGCACCAGGCCGATGTGGGCTGTTAATCTGGCCCTGCCTTGGAGTGGAGATAGTCGGTCTCACTACCCAGCACCAGGCAGCGTCACAGGGAGAGGAGAATGTCGGTCCCTCATCCCAGCAGCAGCAAGCATTCCTGGGAGTGGAGATAGTCAGTCTCACTACCCAGCACCAGGCGGCATCACAGGGAGTGGAGACAGTCGGTCTTACTCCCCAGAGGCAATGTACCAGACAGGGAGAGGAGACAACCGGTCTCTCTCCCTAATGGCAGCCAGAGTTACAAGGAGAGGAGATTTTCAGTCTCTCTCCCCAGCAGCAGCAAGCATCCCTGGGAGTAGAGATAGTCAGTCTCACTACCCAGCACCAGGCAGCATCACAGGGTATGTATGGGGGCAGTCAGTCTCACTCTCCCCAGCGGCAGCCAGAGTTACAGGGAGAGGAGATTGAGTTCCAAGAAGTGGAGACAACCAGTGCCAGTACATACAACAGGGAGCAGATTGTCTCTTCCTCCTCCCTAGCAACAACGTGGAATTAGCCGTCAATGTTTTGGAACTGTTTTCAGCATGAGGTGACTGTGTAGTTCCCGGACAACTTGGTTTGTGGTTTTGAACCACTTTGAAATACACCAGGATAGTGCTTTTTGGAGAGAAAGTGCCTGAGAATAAGGGGAACAATCGCTACCTAAAAGCCAGCCAGAGCACCATGTATTGCGGCCGCAGGAGCTCCCGAAAATTGACCGGCAAAAGCACCAAACACCCTGGAACTGTTTTGGACGTAGGACCATGCAGCTGGTCGGAACTTTAACATGGTGGCATTTCCCCTACACTACATTGATCTGAGTGTTATTTGGAAAACTTTGGCGCTCAGATCAGGACTATTTTACAATATAATATTTGTGGGGGTTCCTATATGTCTTATATGTATTTTTAATATTTTTTGTATGTTATGTTTTTATGCTTAGTCATCCTGAGTCAGAAATTCATGGGCATGTTGTGTGAGTGTTATGGGCGTGTTGTGGGAGTGTTATGGGCGTGTTGTGGGAGTGTTATGGGCGTGTTTTACTGAATCCTTGTTTTGTAATATAAGTGGGCCAGTTGGCCAGATTAAAGACATTCGTTTCTACCCTTCATGAAGTCTAGGCTGGTGTTTGGGGAATTGGGAGCTATAATCACTGCTTCACTGGGGATTTGGGAGAACTACATCGGAAATATTCAGTCGGAGTATAGGGGATTCAATATTCATTGGCAACTATTTCAACAATTGATTGTTATTGATTGTCATGATCAGTTGTTGCAGCTATAAGCATTCTCCATTTT
This sequence comes from Pelobates cultripes, assembly GCA_933207985.1. Lineage (NCBI taxonomy): Eukaryota > Metazoa > Chordata > Amphibia > Anura > Pelobatidae > Pelobates > Pelobates cultripes. Next base: position 30,273,167 of record OW240914.1, read on the forward strand.
TAACTACAGAAGAATGGACCCATATATCTAGACCCAAAACCTTTCATTGAACTATAAGATCAGTTTAAACACCTAGATAGCATAATTGTTTTTAACAAGGGTCTTCACAAAATCAGTGTCAAATAAAGCAACTCATCTATCTAGGGTTCTAAAGGTTTCTATAAACCTAATGACTAGCAATCATAATGACGCAAAAGTAAATCTAAATATACATATTTAATATTATTACACCAAATAAACACATAAATGTTTATTATATCACTTTACATAGGACAAAGTCAACTTCCTTTTACAATGTATACACAAGTTTATGCTGGAATTCAAAATAAATTCTGCAAGAAAAGGAACAATGATGGTATAGAGTTGACAAAAACTAATAACATGTAAGGAATAACAGAAATTAAATATAAATATATTTTTATATGAAAAATGTAAACCATACAGTTAAAGAATTTTATATAAAATGTTTTAAAACGTTCCACTGGAAAAACATTTTGAGGATAGCTAATGGTAAAAACAGAGGCAGAGAAATAGCTTAAAGACACTATAGTCACCAGAACAACTACAGCTTAATGTACTTGTTCTGGTGAGTATAGTCATTATATGCAAGCATTTTTATGCAAACATTGCCCCTAAGGACACCTCCAAGTGGACAATCCTCAGATGGTCACTGGAGATGCTTCCTGGCTCAGTGCTGCACAGTAAGCAGCAGTGCCATTCAGCGTCTCCACGCTCTGCATGGGGATGCTGAATTTTCCTCATAGAGATGCATTAATTGGCCAAAACAGTGTTTGCGTCCCCCCCGACCCCCACCTTGCCAATCCAATGCTTTCGCTTTGGCTAAAAATCAGCGACTCTGATGATCTCACCAACGGGGCGGGGCCAGGGCCAGCGGACCTGCACGGCGCTGGAAATAGGGTGAGTTTTATTAACTTTTAAGCGGGCTAAGGTGAAGCCACCTAAATGGTGGGTTTAACACTATAGGGTCAAGAATGCGTCCTGACCCTATAGTTTTCCTTTAATCTATCAAGGATTCAGTTACATGTTGAGACATATATTGTGTGATAACTTTTAATATGAAAAACACAGAATAAAAAGACGGGCAGGGTTATTCACTAAAGGGAGAAAAGTGAATTTAAAATGTAAGGTCAAAATAGTCAAACCAGAAAACTTTTCTTATTTAGCTGTTTTTCCAGGTTGGCCTTGGCCTTAATTTTGGGATTAACTTTGAATTTTCAATTTAGTGAATAACCCTGTATGAGTGAAAAAAAAAAAGAAAATTACCAAACAAATCGGGAGTAGATATGTATGGAAATTCAGCTAGTTAAACCAACATTGGCACTTTATTAACGCTCAGTAACATTTCACCTAGTCTGCTAAATTTATTTAAAAATGTATTAACACAACATTGTTACAAATCTATTTTGCCTTAAAGGGACACTATAGTCACCCAGACCACTTCAGCTCAATTAAGTGGTCTGGGTGCCAGGCCCCCCAGGTTTTAACCCTTCAGATGTAAACATAGCAGTTTCAGGGAAACTGCTATGTTTACATTGCAGGGTTAATCTAGCCTCTAGTGGCTGTCTTCCTGACAGCCGCTAGAGGTGCTTCTCCGATGCTGGATGCAAAATTTGCATCCCGCTTGCAGAGCGTCCACAGGAAAGCATTGAGTAATGCTTTCCTATGGACTGTTTGAATGCGCATGCGGCTCTTGCCGAGCATGTGCATTCCGCTCCACTCGGAATCTGACGTCGGCAGGAGGAGGAGAGGTCACCAGCGCTGAGGGACCCCTTCAGCACCAAAGGAGGGGGGTTCTGAGGGTGGGGAGGGGTCCTAAGGATGCTATAGTGTCAGGAAAATAAGTTTGTTTTCCTGACACTATAATGATCCTTTAAAGTGGCATCCCTCCCAAAAAAACCTATCATTTCATAAAGATAAAATCTTTATGAAATACTCATGTAACTGTGTTGAAATTTCACTGAAATTTCAATCCAGTCAAGAGATATACTGAGACATCGTAGGGACTACTTTGTCTCCTTACGCCTGACACTCCTAAACACTGGGCGGAACAACTACCATCTAGAAGTGTCAACCCCCCCTCCCCAGTCATGCAGAAAATTGACGTAATCTATGTTGGATCCTGCAGTATTATACTCCATAAACCCCAATGCTGCACTCTTGCACATGCTGAAGAGAACCCGCCGGGAGAAGATGGTGATGCCTGCAATGGACACGTTCAGGTAATCAGAAATCATCTTTGCCCCAGCAGCGATGTCCCTGTAAATTCCACGCAAATTCTGCAAAGTCCCCAGATGGTGACAGTGCTACTTAAAGAACATTTTAAAGATTGTGTGAAGCAATATTTGTTGCTTAATTGTATTTTGTAAAATATAAAAAGCCTGCAATAATACTAATGATACGTTATAAATGCTTTGAATTCTCATAAGAATTATCTGATTGGTTGGCTTGTAAGCAAACCAATCAGAAAGCTCTGACAGGCAAGTCTTACTTCTCTCAAGGCTTGCCATAGACAACGTTTAGTGAATAACTCTTCTAGTAAATCAAACAAAAGTAAACTAAAACAAAATAAATATTAAGTGGAGGTTTGTATCTATCATGACACAAGAACAAATGTATATAAGCCCATGTAAAAGGTGTATAATAAAAAAAATTAGAAGATGCTCTTATAATTTTAAAGAGCTGTTTAATTTTAGAGCAGGTGTAATTTTAAAAATATTTCAAAAAGGAAGGCTTTTTATCCATCATAATGCTAATTAGAGGTGACAATTCATAGTGATACTCATTTTAAAAGTATGGGAGGATATAGTATATATGTATCTATTTAATATGTATTATTTGAACACATATAGTGTGAAGGAAAAGGAGGGCCAGGGCCGGTGCAAGGATTTTTGCCGCCCTAGGCAAAACTAAAGTTTGCCGTCCCCCCCCCCATGTGACATCACAATGCCCCACCCATATGATCTGCCATGTTAACTAACACAGTGCTGCCGTGTTTACATTAAAAAGCCTGCAGGGACAGGCTATAGACACCAGAACCACTACATTAAGCTGCAGGGGTTCTGGGGACTATAGTGTCCCTTTAATGTGAGGTAAATTAGAGATTAGTGCCACGAATAATATACTAGATTGCCTACTTACAACCAGATGAGGATGAGGATGGGCTCTAGCTGCAGTCTGGCTCCACTGGTCTGGTGTAGAACAGGCTCTCTGGAGGTGGTTTGTAACTGTGGTCACAAAAATCAATGTTCTGGGAGAACGGGAAGCAGCTCCATTTTTTGGGGGCCCTTTACACAGCTCAAGGTCTGGGTCCCAGGGTCCACCTTCATGTTCCACCAATGAGTTTGTTCACAGGGGGTGGAGTGTGTAGGGGATGTCCTGATATGTGTGTAAGGAATGCATTGTGTGAATCTGTTATTGTATGAGTAAGGGCTGCAAGGTGTGTTTCTGTGTATGTACGGGATGCAGTGTGTGGGTCTGTAAGGGGTGCATTGAGTGTGTGTAAGGGGTGCATTGAGTGTGTGTAAGGAATGCATTGTGTCTTTCTGTGTGTGTAAGGGATGCATTGCTTGTGTGTGTGTGTCAGTGTGTGTAATGCATTCTGTGTTTTTCTGTGTGCAAGGGGTGCATTGTCTTTGTGTGTAAGGGGTGCATTGTGTGTGAGTGTGTGTGTGTGATGGATGTCAATCTCTCCCCCCTCCCTTGTCACTCTCTTCTCCCCCCTCTCCCTCCCTTGTCACTCTCTTCTACCCCCTCCCTTGTCACTCTCTTCTCCCCCCCTCCCATGTCACTCTCTTCTCACCCCCTCCCTTGTCACTCTCTTCTAACCCCCTCCCTTGTCACTCTCTTCTCCCCCCTGGTCACTCTCTTCTCCCCTCGTTGTCACTCTCTTCTCCCCTCCCCCTCCCCACTCTCATTCCCTCTCCCTCCCCTGTCACTCTCACCCCCTGTCAATTTCTTTCTCTCCCCGTGAATTCCCCTCCCTGTCAATTTCTTTCTCCCCCTCCCTGTCAATTTCTTTCTCCCCCCCTGTCAATTTCTTTCTCCCCCTCCTGTCAATTTCCATCTCTCCCCCTCCCTTTCAACTTCTTTCTCTCCCCTTCCTGTCAATTTCTTTCTCCCAGTCAATTTATTTCTCCCCCTCTCTCTCCCCGTCAATTTCTTTTCTCCCCAGTCAATTTATTTCTCCCCTGTCAATTTATTTATCCCCCGTCAATTTCTTTCTCCTCCCTGTCAATTTATTTCACCCCTGTCAATTTCTTTCTCCCCCGTCAATTTATTTCCCCCCCTGTCAATTTCTTTCTCACTCCTCCCCTACCTCTGTTGTAGCGTGGCTGAGCCCTGTATGGTCCGCGGGTACAGGGAGCTTTTGTTTCCTGTACCCGACCGGACTAAAAGGAAGTGCACACTCAGTGTTAGTCCGGCCAGGTACAGGAGACAGATGCTCCCTGTACCCGTGCATCATACAGGGCTCGGCCACGCTACAGTGAGGGAGTGACAGGAGGGAACGCTGAGCGCTTCCCTCCTGTCAGCCCCTCTCCTCATGCTGGACCTGGGCGGTGCGCCCTCATGGACGCACCAGCTCGGGCAAATCTGCAGGTGCCTGAGGCTCTCTGCAGAGCGCTCGGGTGGCTGCAGCATGAGGGGGGCCGGCGCTCCTGGCGGCGCCCCTTCCCAAGGGGCACCCTAGGAGGCTGCCTAGTCCGCCTAACAGGTAGCGCTGGCCCTGAGGAGGGGTTATTTATACAACCTAACCCTCATATATTCCTGGTTTTTAATCAACAACTTTGTTTACTTAGGACACCTCTAGTGTTTGCATAAGCGTACTGACCTCCAAATATTGCTGTTAAAAGGCTATTCTAAGCACCAAAACAACTTTAACTTGTCAAATCAGTTAAAGGGACTCTCCAGTGCCAGGAAAACAAACCGTTTTCCTGGCACTGCAGGTCCCCTCTCCCTCCCACCTCACATCCCAGGTTGCTGAGGGGGTTAAAACTCCTTCAGTGACTTACCTGTATCCAGCGCTGATGTCCCTCGGTGCTGGGTCAGGCTCCACCAACTCTCCTATGACGTCGGCAGGGGAGACCTAATGTGCATGCGCGGCAATTGCATTATTCTATGCTTTTCTATGGGGATTCCGGCGATGCTGGAGGTCCTCATGCATTGCGTGAGGACATCCAGCATCTTTTAAAACACTTAAAGTGTTTTAAGTACCCAGAAGCTCCTTTAGTGGCTATCTCATAGACAGTCATTAGTGGAGTACTTAACCCTGTTAGGCAATTAGTGCAGTTTATGAAAAACTGCACTAATTACACTTGTAGGGTTAAGGGTAGTGGGAGTTGGCACCCAGACCACTCCAATTGGCAGGAGTGGTCTGGGTGCCTGGAGTGTCCCTTTAAGGTGTATAGATCATGAATCACGTCTTACAGTACAGCGTGTTTACTTAAAACGTTCCTTTAACTTGTGAGGATATTTATGGGGTAATAAATATAAAAATAATATTTTCATAAAAAATATAAAAAAATTATTTAATAATTTTCATTGTATCAAAATTGATATGTTGGCACTGTTCCCCCGATTAATGATTTAAAGCTGAGTATTACCCACAATTTTAATTCTCATAGCTGAGAATTACCCACTATTTTAAGTTTCATTAGAAGATTTTATCTCGCACATTAATCACAAAAATTACTTATAAAAATATAATTTATTGTGACAATAATAATAATAATATGTAACATGCGTGATAAATTTTAGTGAATAGTTAGGTATAACATAAGTATACAATATGGCAGTGATTTAACACAATTACAGACAGCTAAATAGAAATGTTTATATGTATGCAGTTTTCAACAAGATTTACGACAGGACATTTTACTTTAAAATCAACTTAACACAGAGTACAGCATTTCACAGCAGCACAGTGTAAAGCAATAAAAACTTTGGCTGACAGTCAAATCACAATGAATTAACTCTTTCAGTGCTGGCTACAATTCTCATAGGCAAGATATCCTGTTATATTGCAATGACAAATACAATATTTCTCATACTAAATCAATTACCATTCCTATGTTCATCCAATAAGAATAATTCTAACCAGATTTTACGTTTGCAGAATTTTAACTTTCCTAATTAAGATTCACTATCCTTAATTTCAGAAGTCAATACCTCTGGATAGAAGTTTGGTATGCTAACATTTGGCAAATTTACCATTAATATATTGCTATCTTTAGTCCTCCTGCAGGAATGGAATTTTTATAACCATATATTCCTCAGCTAATTATGATTTCTAATAATTGAAATCTGACCAACATTTATCCAGATATATATTCCTGCTATTAGTAAAAATTAATTAAGTTTAATTAAGTAAAAATCAGCATAATTACCAGTTATGTTATAGAAATTCTTATCAGATTTGAAAATCTGTCACAGGAATTTTGAATGCAAGTATGATGAGAATTGTGGGAAAAACAGAAAAGTTTTCAGAGTTCTGAAGTTGTGTTAGTTGGGAAAAAAATATAAAGAATCAGGTGTGTCCTGCTTTGGCTCCAGATGTCAAATCTTAGATGTTAGGTCCATCCTCAGAGTGAGAGTGTATCTGAGTCTAAGTGTTAGTCTTAGTGTTTGAGAGTGTTCCTCTCTCTCCTTTGTCCTTAATTTTTAAAGGAGAAGTTCTCTATATTTCACTAGTTGATAGGACCAATCGAGATATGTGGGCGTGTCTTCCCTTCAGATTATCATCTAGATTTTGGTCAGTAGATGGCGCAACTACATCACCGAAAATTCTTGTCAGGGGGTCCATTTACCTTTTTGTATAATGGTTTAACTGAATTTCGTGATGCGTTTGACGTCATCTTGGTTATCTTTTATGGATTACCGTCCATCAAACCTGTCAAACTTCAAAGCATTTTCTTTGATTTCAACCAGCCAGAGCATCTGATTTTACGGTCGTAGAATTAGAATTTGACACCTGTAGCCTTAATTTCACCCTTCCTTACAATAGAACTTAGAAAGTAAAAATAATTAGTTAGTGTTATCTGTCATTGGTAATCCTGTCTGGTTTTCTTGTGTGTAGCACATAGTAATATTATTTATATATGTCTATTACACATATTCCACTAACGTTAGTAAATAATATAACATTTCTTCATTGATATTATATCCATGAATATTCTATATTTTTAACATAGTACTATTTATATATGATTAATATGCTTATATATTTGTCTCTGGGTTGTTGTATTCAACCCGCCCTGCTGTAGACATCATGCCTTATCTTAGTTTTCTTTTTATTATTAATATTTTCTTTTTTCTTTTCCTTTTTCACTCTTTTCTTATTTTTTCTCTTTCTTTTTATTTACATCTTATAATTGGCTGTCATGTCACTTATTTTTTGTGGCAATATAAGGTTTATAAATATCGGCATTAGGCGCCGCCCCTTTTGCTGATGTCAGACGGAGGCGTGCCCTCTGTTACCGGCCTCCGTCCGAACATCACACACCCCATGAGCTCTTGCGGCATATACCGCCCTCACTACTGACGTCAGATGGAGGCGTGCCGCAGGCTGCCGACCTCCGTCTGAGCGTCTACACTGTTATGTGCAGTTAGCCACGTGACCGCGGAGGTCCGCGATCACGTGGCTATACACTTTCGTTTCCCCCTATGAAACTACATTTCCCAGATTGCCTTAGTGCTCACCACGTGATCGCATTAGAGTGCGATCACATGACTTCTGATCTTTCTTGGTTTTATCGTTTATTTTAATAACCAATACTCGTTTTTGTATTTAATGTCATGGATTATTTTATATATTGTACTATAAACATTATGTATTCTGTATTTTTATGTTTTTATGATTTTGCTTTTTACACATTGTATTGATGACGTCATTTTGGCGCCAAAATTTGAATAAGCATGTTTTATCAAAGGTTATATAAGTATCTATGTACCAGGTTGATTTTTATTATTGCCAGTTGATAAAGCCCTGTGTGGCGAAACGCGTTTTGGCTATTTTATATACTTTTTATTGTACTAATAAAGGAATAGTGGCTTCTTTACAGTTTTTTTTCCATAAACCTTTTTTATTCTATTTTTAAAACCTCCTGTCACCTGGTCATTCACTAACTTGGAGTCCACTCACGACCAAGGATCCTTGGTGGGGATTGTACCACCTATGCGAATATATTGAGCAGTTTATCCTGCTCATCTAAATGTGAGTATTTTTACTCTTTTATTTTATTTTATTTCATTTATATTCAGTGAGCACTATATTCTGCTTTTATCTCCTTTCTACAACCGTGGAATTACCTTCACCTACATCCTACCAGTGGGGGATAAACGCCACTGAACGCCCATCATACTAGAGCGAGTTTATGCTCTAAGATAGGTGAGTGTATTACCTACTTATTATTATTATTATCTTTTACAATAGACAGTCTACACTATTGGATCGTCTCTGTGGTTTATATTTTCCATGTTCACCTCCGAATCAAGACTTTTCTAAAGACTAGAAGACCCAGTCTCTTATTGGACTTTCTACCCCATAATACTTATCGGAACCTGAAAGAGGAATATACCAAGTACTGTTACTATTACCCACTCATTTGAACTTACCAATAGTATATAAAAAAACTTGGACTATTATTCTTTTTCCATATATCCTTTATATATTTATTAAATTCTTTTTATATAAATTTCTCTTTATTTATGTTTTAAAGTATTTGACATATTTATCCCTTTCTATTTGTTATTTATGTAGCGCGACCTATTATTCCTGTTTTTGCCATTTCTTTTTTGAGGACTATAGAGGGAACCTCATATCTATAGGTTGCAGCTCTCTACTTGACCATATCACACAGCGCTGATCCGTTCCCTACCCATGCCTTATCTCATGTCTTATCTCTGTCAATGTTTACATAAGTCGCATTCCTTAGCTCATGCTTGAGTGAACAGAGTTACAGAGAGAAAAATGTTGTGTCTGTCTTTGCATTGTAATACAAAATGGAGTCACTTCTGTTCTGACACTTTTAATTTCTGTCTTAACACAAAATGTCTGCCAGTATAAATATACTGACAAACTTTAATCACACACTGGACGCTGCTACAAATCCAAGCATTCTATTAACAGAGCAGGAAATAAGACATTCACCTTGAATTCTCACTTTAGTGAATAAAACTGTATTTTTTTTTTTCAGGCAGTGTGTAGGGAGACTTCAGGAGTCCCAGCCAGAGAAGACATATTATTATTATTATTATTTTCTTTTTTTTAACCACAGTAAGCTAACCCAGACTCATTTGACACATCAGGAGGACAATTTAGCCCTGCATTAGGGTCTGCCCCAGAACACTCCATGTGCTCCCTCTCGTTTTACTATATTACTAAACACCTGTCTGGAGGTCTTCTTCACTGCTGGAGAGCTGAAGGGAACGTTACATACAAACTGAAGAACGAGAAAAAAAAGATAATCTTGGGGGGAAAAAAATGGCTAGTTAGGGCATGGGAGGATAGGTAGTGACAAAATCAATAGGTTGCATAATTACATTTGATCTAGTACGCATATTTTAGATCCGGCTAATAACAGACAATCAGAAAATATTGGTGCCAGCTGTCCCGAATTTGCAGTGCTTTCCATACATTTGTTATACCATCAATTGTTGGAACAATAACTATCACACACAAAATATGGGGAGATAAGAATAAAAAGTTAACCAGAGACACACTCCACAGGTAATTTCACTGTCTTCTAGCCAGCTTTTTTGGGAACACCAGTGTATACATGGTATGGATTCTGAATTTATAATTATGAGAAACTATAATAATAGAATCATTATTATGGGGTATGGTACCATATTTTGAAATCTACCGGGCAAACTTCAAAATGATGGTCAGGGACCTGGCACTAAGACAATACATTGACCACTTCAACAGTACTCCAGGCATGGTCTGCCTTCAGGGGGCTATGTACTTTAGGGGCATAGCTGCCCCTTCTATGTGTGCCTGCACTCCTTTCATGGGTGGACTCACCCCTTTCATAGGCAGGCCTGCACCTTGCACTTGTATGTTCATTGAATAAATGCTTTACTGTGGAGTTTCCTCAACCATGACTGAGTTTTATTCTATTTGTGCTGAGGACATTCCCTAGTGGATGAGTTAATGTTTTACATTGCAGGGTTAAGCAATAAGGGGCACTTCACCCAGAAGCAGAGGGGTATCTAGAAAGCATGGGGCCCCAGTGTGAAAATTGCCCTGTCTACCCTTCCCTCATACTTCTACCGTCCCCCTGCCATACGTTCCCTCCACCCTCCACACATGCAAACAGATACACATGTAGACACACAGACATACATACACTCACACACATACAGACACACATACATACATACATACATACAGATAGGCATACATACAGACAAACAGACAGACATACATACAGACACACAGACAGATATACACACAGACATACATACAGACACACATACATAAATGCATACATACAGACACACACACACACACACACATACAGGCACACAGACAGATGCACACAGACAGACATGCATACAGACAGACAGACAGACATACAGATAGACACACATACATACAGACACACACACATACAGACACACAAACATTCTTACAGACACACAGACAGACACCCGATGGGCTCCTTCAATGAGGCCCGGTGGTTCTACCGCGTGGGCCGGTGCCGCATTACTCAGCTGGCGGGACCCGCATTGAGTGACGGTAGTTCCGCCAGTGCCCAGAAGACTTCATTGACATGATGCTTAATATAAAATATATGCACATGGCATAATTGATGTAACAAGACTATAACTCTTTAAATATGAGGCCACACTCACTTACTGGCTATGTATAACTGCATTGTCACACTCTGATAAACCACTATAAAAAATGAACTAGATAACTTACTGCATTAGTTGGCTGTTACTAAAAATGTCTTCTTATATATCTTAGAAAAAAAGGATAAAAAGTTTGTGTTGGAAGAAACTGCATGATTCAGTTACATCATTCGATTCACACAGAGGAAATAGTCCATCATAATAAGTGTCCTCTTGCAGCATTTCCTATCTACTTGGTTCCACGTGCAACAGTTCCCACACATTTAATGCTACATGAAATTACATGTAATTGAAATCAATCAATCTAAACTGACTGGATTTCAATTACAGAAAGGATCAATTTGACATCATTAACAGATGGAATTTCAGAAACACAAGTTTGGACTACCTCCAAAATACCTCCAAACATTAGCAGAAATAAAGTACAAAGAGGAATGATGAAAGATGTTTTTTTTTGGGGGGGGAGGGAGGCTACAGCTCAAGAAAATTAACAGAATTCCACACAAATTGCCTGCCAATTAACATAGAAACATAGAAACATAGAATGTGACGGCAGATAAGAACCATTCGGCCCATCTAGTCTGCCCAATTTTCTAAATACTTTCATTAGTCCCTGGCCTTATCTTATAGTTAGGATAGCCTTATGCCTATCCCACGCATGCTTAAACTCCTTTACTGTGTTAACCTCTACCACTTCAGCTGGAAGGCTATTCCATGCATCCACTACCCTCTCAGTAAAGTAATACTTCCTGATATTATTTTTAAACCTTTGTTCCTCTAATTTAAGACTATGTCGTGTTGTGGTAGTTTTTCTTCTTTTAAATATAGTCTCTTCCTTTACTGTGTTGATTCCCTTTATATATTTAAATGTTTCTATCATATCCCCCCTGTCTCGTCTTTCCTCCAAGCTATACATGTTAAGATCCTTTAACCTTTCCTGGTAAGTTTTATCCCGCAATCCATGAACCAGTTTAGTAGCCCTTCTCTGAACCCTCTCTAAGATATCAATATCCTTCTGAAGATAAGGCCTCCAGTACTGTGTACAATACTCCAAGTGAGGTCTCACCAGTGTTCTGTACAATGGCATGAGCACTTCCCTCTTTCTACTGCTAATACCTCTTCCTATACAACCAAGCATTCTGCTAGCATTTCCTGCTGCTCTATTACATTGTCTGCCTACCTTTAAGTCATCAGAAATAATCACCCCTAAATCCCTTTCCTCATATGTTGAGGTTAGGACTCTATCAAATATTCTGTACTCTGCCCTTGGGTTTTTACGTCCAAGATGCATTATCTTGCACTTATCCACATTACATGTCAGTTGCCACAATTCTGACCATTTTTCTAGTTTACCTAAATCATTTGTCATTTGGCTTATCCCTCCTGGAACATCAACCCTGTTACATATCTTAGTATCATCAGCAAAAAGACATACCTTACCATCAAGACCTTCTGCAATATCACTAATAAAAATATTAAAGAGAATGGGTCCAAGTACAGATCCCTGAGGTACCCCACTGGTGACAAGTCCAAGCTTCGAATATATTCCACTAACTACAACCCTCTGTTGCCTGTCACTCAGCCACTGCCTTACCCATTCAACAATATTTGAATCCAAACTTAAAGATTGCAGTTTATTGATAAGCCTTCTATGTGCTACAGTGTCAAAATTAATCATCTCCTTTCTGAATTTAGATTGGTACGTTTCCCTGCCAGTTAACCTCCACCCTCCCCCAAATGGGTCGCCACATTCCATGTTGTTCAGACACACCCCAAACATTTAATTGCATGTGGAATTAGTAACCATATTTAAAAGGCAATGACCCACATGAACCTCACCTGCCCAACAAAACTGCAGACCACCCTAGGCTTCACCCTAGAGGCAGTTGGGTACCATTAGTGGTGCACATTGTTGAACCCGTGGTTATTGTATTCCACAACATGGTTGACGTTAAACTGAAGTGTTCCACTGGTCAGAAAAGTGAAGACCCATGCCTGTTAATTACGTGGTGAGTTTCAGTGCACCCTGTTGTGAGACAGAGGGAAGTGGATTTTAGTTACCCTTGATTTCCGCATACAATGCGGAAAATTACTTTATTTGTGTTTAAGTCTTTCCTTTTGTTTAATTTCCTCCTTCCTATACCTGCTTTGTACCTATATGATGCTAGTGTGTGAACAAATACTAGAGGGGAGTGTTGGGAGAGTACCTGTTGAGCCCCACCTACCTAATAGTACGGCTTCAGCCCCTCCAAGCCTACTTAAGCTACACAAGTGCCTTTTTGATACCTACACAACGCTACACCTCTGGCGTGTCCTCTCTATTAACCTCAAGTTCAATGCAAAACCCCAAGTGCCCATTCCCTGGATAATACTCCAAAACCAGCACCCAAGTCCCTAAAATCCCCTAAAAATGGATTCTACGTTTAAGATTTTCTCACTAAACGTGAGGGCTCAATAGCTCACACAAGAGACGCCTAACCGGAATGGAGATGAATAGCTCAGGAGCAGCAATACAAGAAACTCACCTATGCGAGAGAAAGCCCCCACAAATATATGCTTACCCTATAATACCCTCAAGCATTTCATGCATACTTCCTCCACAAATCCCAGGGAGAATCTATTTACTTCCATGGCGATTGGGCATTACAGCTTGAAAAACAAGCCTTGTCATCTTAACAGGAACACTTAATGGATTTAAAATTACCACAGCATCATTATATGACCCAAATAACTCACAAACTTCCTTCATATGCAAAGCTTTAAAAATAACAACAGCAACGTGTCGAGGACACAAGACAGTTTGTGGAGACTTTAACTGCATGCTAGATCCTGAATTAGACAGGAGAGAACAAAACAAAAAAAAAACTCTCACAGCATCAATCTCCATTAGCACTAAACTTGCTAACTTACTCCATGTTCTTGATTTACACAATGCCTGGCACACTACACACCAATGTGACAAAGATTTTACATTTTTCTCCCCAATGAATCTTACGTTTTCCCGCATTGACCTCTGCCTAGTAGATAAACTAACTTTATCCGACATAGCAGACATTATGATTGGTAACAAACGTGGTCAGACCATGTCCCAGTAATAGTTACTTTCCACTCTATATACCTAGCCCATGGCAGAGGCAAATGGAGGCTGAACAAAACTATCCTGGACAACCCCAGCAATTACATCATACTTTCTAGAAAAACATACCTTACTCACATCCACAACTACACAATGGTTGGCACACAAAGCAGTCATTAGGGGGTGCTTCATACAACTTGGTGCCTCGAAAAAAGAGAGCCGGTAATGACTTACATGCTAGATTAACAAAAGAATTAGATGAACTCGATGCCCAAAATAAAGTCAGACCGAACAAACAACTTGCAAAAAAAAATGGAAGCTATCAAAACATCCCTACAAAAACAATCACTCCAAGTGACAGAAAGACAGATGCGATTTCTTAAATTAAAGTACTACATGCAGAGAAACAAAGCAGGCAAACTACTAGCCAGTAAATTAAAAACCAAATATATACAATCCAAAATCCCCTACCTCACAAAATTCGTAAGGAACAAAATTATTTAATCCCAAAGATATAGTGGAGGAACTTGCCGTATATTATACTAAATTATACTGTGACGGGTCCGCTGTGCCCCGACTGAGCACACCTGTCCGAACAGCTTCTTCCCACCACAAAACCACAGATGTCAGCCCATTCACGAAGATTCAGTCAGCTAACACCTCTCCCCCAAGAACGGCAGACACACACAGCTTGAGGGTAAAACATGAACTAATCTTTATTAGGCACCCCTAGGTGTTTATATACAAGTAAACTCATTAGTAAACACACACAGGTTTGGAACAGCAACCAATCAAACTGAGCCTAGGCAAACAGCCAATCAGACTAAGCCCATTAATAACCAATAGGACACACCTTCACAGAACACCTACTTTGCATATACAGGAAAACATTACACATTAGGTAAAAGGATTAACACACAGTCAACAATAGGTGACTCAGCTCCCTGAGTCACAAAGAGAAATGTCCCAACCCTCACTCACGTGATCACACAGTCTCTGGGTCGGCGCCATCTTGTCGCTCCATGTTGTGGCTAGGTCTAAGTCTGTGCGGTCTAAATGGCTGCTCCCCACCAGAGTCCACCCAAACAAAGGAGCCCTTAATGCCCAAGTGATGGTGTACCAGCGTTCCATCCCATATACCATTTGAAAAATGACCCTAATACACAGCAACCCACCAGAACCACTATAAGGGAATTCTTAAACAAAGATGAGTTACCTAAAATATCCTAACTTAATTGCCAGTCGTTAGACACTCCTTTCACAGAGGAATAAGTAAGTAAAGCTATTCACTCACTCTCTAAACATAAAGCGCCAGTTACAGATGGACTCTCCAATTATTACTATATCAAACTAGAACCCATCCTATCCCCTTAACTCACTACACTTTTCAACCATATCAAAAGTACAGGCGACATGCCCGGAGAGATGCTAGAAACGCATGTGGTCATCCTGCCGAAACCCGGCAAACCACCCTTTGAAAGCGCCAACCTGAGACTAATCTCTCTGCTTAATGCTAATATCAAGCTATTTGCAAAACTTCTGTCTTCTTGTTTGAAACCCTTAATCACATATATTGTGTCTATTGAGCAAGCAGGTTTCTTCCCTAACAGACAAGCTGGGGACAATACCAGGCACTTCATCAACCTGATAAATTGGGCACATTCAAGCAAACAACAAAGAGTTATTATGATATTAGATTCTGAAAAAGCATTTGATTACTTAAACTGGGAATATATGACCATGACACAATTAGGCTTTTCTACTGGATTCATGCGCAGTATACAAGCACTGTACAAGTGCTGTACAAAAACCCAACAGCTAGAGTCTTCAACTAGGGCTTCCTATCAACCCCCTTGCACATATCGAATGGAACCAGACAGGGATACCCACTTTCCCCTATCATCTTTATTTTATTCTTAGAACCATTGTTATACCACATAAAACAACATGCAGACATACCTGGAATAACCACACGTGTTGCTCTTTCTGACCCAATCAACAACAACAATTACAATATTAATGGACTTACTATAACTATATGACCAAATAACATACTACAAGAACAACACCAGAAAAACACAGGCCTTATAAGATTACCAGACACAATAGTACACACACTAAAAGAAACATACCCATTTGACTGGAGATAGACAGCGATCAAATATCTAGGAAACAATTTAACAAAATCAGCTCCTCTCTTAACCCCTTTAGGACTGAGCCAAATGTACACTTTGTGATCAAAACAAAACGTAAACAAAAACTTGAATTTGCGCATATGTCTGTCCAGGCGTAATTCGCCTCTTTCATATTATGCGCACCGACACTTATTACATATAATTTTATTCAGGGCAAATGGGGCTTTCATTTAGCATCAAATATTTAGGTATGAAACATAATTTAATATGAATAAAATATTATAACATGGGAGAAAATTAGAATTTTTAAAAAGGTTTTAGTTCTACGTGACATTCTATCTGTGAATGTCATAATACTGTTTTATTTTACTGCAATAAAATATGCTTAATTGCATTCAGCAATGTCTCACGTGTAAAACAGTACCCCTATGTATAGGTTTTATGGTGTTTTGGGAAGTTACAGGGTCAAATATAGCATGTTACATTTTTCAGTTTTTTCACATTGAAATTCGCCAGATTGGTTACGTTGCCTTTGAGACTGTATGGTAGCCGAAGAATGAGAATTACCCCCATGATGGCATACCATTTGCAAAAGTAGACAACCCAAGGTACTGCAAATGAGGTATGTCCAGTCTTTTTTAGTAGCCACTTGGTCACAAACACAGGCCAAAGTTAGTGTTAAAATTTAATACATACATGAGTGGTGGGTGGGGACCCTAAATAAATTAATAATGGGGGGACCTAATGTCCCCCCAGCACCCCACCCATGAGCGGCGGGTTGGGTCACTAATAAATAACAGGGGATCCCCCCATTATTTAGGGTCCCCATTCGCAGCTCATGGGTGGGGATCTGGGGGGGACATTAGGTTCCCCTTATTATTTATTTATTTAGGGTCCCCACCCGCCGCTCATGAGTGGTCGCATAACTATCTCCAAACCATGTCTCTTATCCTTAGATCTATCATTAACTCCATCCAACATCTGAAATACATGACAAGCTGTCTGGCTTATTAGGTAATAATTAAACACTTTGTTTTGAATGAGATAGGATTCAGGTAAAAGAGATCGTACTGGTATTTTGAGTCTCCTGAGAAATCCCCTTATTCTTGGCTATATGATAGTGCCTCCCACAATGCCTGGTAATACATCGTTACTGTTTGTTATTTTTTCGTGTTTGACTTAATTATACGTGTTGGGCCACTGGTTCCTCCTAACATTATGACAGGGCCGTGGACCCTGCAGAATTCAGTCAACACATGTTGGCTTGTGAAAGAAGGCTGGAACAAAATTATCACTGTATGGATAAATTAACCCAGGCCTTTCAGGCCTTTAGATATATACAATTTCTATTGTGATCAGATCCAGATACAACATCTGCCAAGGCCCTACAGGACAACCTCATCCATAGGTGGGAAACTGAAATAGGGTATGTCCCATGAAAATTAGGACTGTTGTGAGGTCTGATGTCAGTCACATTGGTTCCTAGATAAGAAACACAAATTGCAATGAAAGCAACCAAAACTCTGGTCTTATTTCATCCATGTGTCTCTCTGCAGTGGTAAGCAGATTAGTTGGTTTGGCATTTCCTCAATATTCTAATTTTTACAGTAGCAATTAAATGCATAACTTTATCCAACCCATGTGTCTTATCCTTGGATCTATTATTAACGCCATCCAACATCTAAATACATGACAAACTTCCTGGCTTATTAGATAATGATTAAACACATTGTTTTGAATGAAATATGATTCAGGTAAAATAGATCATAGGTATATTTTGAGTCTTCTGAGAAATCCCCTCATTCCTGGCTTAGACACAAGTGATATTATACTGCTATAGTGAGAGTTTCGATACAGACAGAGATTGGCTATTGTCAGGATGTCAGCGACTTACCTGCTGGTAGGTCTCATCTTATTGCTGACAGGTAAGTAAATACGTGAACATGATTTTATTTCTCATTATTTTATTGTATTTATTTATGCTTTTAAATTGTGGAGCTTGTGCAAACATCTTACATGTATATGTATAACAAATTATATTCAATAAGTATATGCTCTTAATATTACAGTTTATAGTGCGTTAAAATACAAGTACAATTCACCTGATTATTAGTTCCGACCTAAAGAAATCTTTAGGATAGAATCTGGTTGTTATTGTCGATATACCTTGAATCAAAAGACCTCTAGATTACAGTAATGTATAATTTAGTAAAATAGTCTAGTTTATTTGTACATCATTTGCAGAGATATTTGGAGATACCTTACAATGTTTGTTTTATACTGCTTGTTTGTAATCTTCTCATCATGCGTACAATAGAAAATATAAAGGACATATAGAAGGTGTAGATCTAAAATGAATATAAAACTGATAAAATATTTTGGCTAGCAATACGCTAGTGTTTATATATTTTTTTTATTCTGACTTTCAGTGCATAATGACCATATGTATTAAATGCAGACACATGATTAAAAACAGACACCTTTATCATTTCTTTCTCATTTTCCATGGTTGCCAACAAAATCCTAAAGAAACTCTTGGGTAACTCGTTCGCAGTGATGACTATATGTGTGCCTGTATGTGAGTTAATTCATTTTGGCCTAACCATAGTTTTTTTTAAAAAAATCAACATATACAAAGTTTGGGGGGAAGGCCAAATTTCGGCCATATGTCAGTTCAAATTGGCAGACTTATGGTAACAAAAAAACTGGTTCTGGGAAATGAATCAGTCGGATCAAAAAGACAAGAAAATGGCCCAATCAGTTTACTGTAAAATATATACATAAAATATATACATAAAAAGTACATGTATAATTTACAGTACACTGATAGGAGCATTTACCTGCTATTTGGTTTACAGATTAGATTAAGACAAAGTAGCAAAAGAGAGAAAAACAGAATGAGAAGTAAAAAAAAAATCGATATTTATATGTAGACGTCTACAATGTTTTTGGGTGCCACAGGCAGAATTCGGAATTGCAAACATGAATATGCTTGGCTTAGAGTTTTGGGAATTAGAAAGATCTTCAGATTAACCCAAATTCGAACAAATTGAACTTTGTAAAACAAATCAAATCTCCAAGCCTAGCTGATATTTAAGCATATATGAGCAGCTAAACAAATCCGTTTTTCTTTTACCTTTGAGTAAATGTTATTGCAGTTATGTGTTTGAAGGATTTATGTCAATGTAAAAAAAAATATCTTCCACTCAATCAGTTATTTTGTGGTATATCAGTAAAAGAGTGAAATGTTCCCAATCTGGCAAATGTTCCAGAAATACACAGCTGTGGTATTCAGGAGAACTTACATAGTGATTTCACACTAGTGAGCAAAGTACACAGGGAATTACAACAAAATAATTTAGGATACTACAGGGTAGTGCATAACTCTGTATGTTTTTATTTTGAAATGGAAACAGGGATCAAAGTGAAAGGATTACAGTTAAATCTATGACAGGGGATGGCTGGCAATGTT
Source organism: Pelobates cultripes (assembly GCA_933207985.1). Classification (NCBI taxonomy): domain Eukaryota; kingdom Metazoa; phylum Chordata; class Amphibia; order Anura; family Pelobatidae; genus Pelobates; species Pelobates cultripes. Next base: position 30,292,725 of record OW240914.1, read on the forward strand.
GGGACTGGGGGACAAGTACAAAGGACTAGACTTTTTTTTCTAAATAAAACTCACAGATCCAACAAAAAATACTAGTGTTTGCCGGCTGTCCCCTTAGTGATATCTTTCATTCAAGATGAGGAAATTGATATTCCACAATTCATAACAAAATATAATTTTATATTTGTAGGAAAAAACATGGAAAAGCAACTGATTGTCCATGCCACTACTACAGTAATTTGCACAACAACAGAAACAAATGCTAACACTGGTACAGCAACAGAATTATATATTGAAACTATCACAGCAACAGAATCATATACTGAAACTGGCACAGAAACAGAATCATATACTGAAACTGGCACGGAAACAGAATCATATACTGAAATTGGCACAGAAACAGAATCAAATACTGAAACTGGCACGGAAACAGAATCATATACTGAGATGGGAAGAACAATAGAACTATCTTCTGATTCGGGAACAGCAACAGAACCCCTTACTGACATTAGCACCCCAATTGAAACTGGTTCCTCAACCGAAATTCCTAGTAAAACTAGCACAGCAACAGAACATTCTACTAACACTGGCACAACAGAAATAACTACAGTGATTTGCATGGTAATGGAATCTATTACTGAGTCTGACACCACAACAGAATATGTTACTGAAATTGTCACTACAATAGAATCACCAACTCAAACTGGCACAGAAATACCAACTGAAACTGACACCACAACAGAAATCGCTACTGAAATGAGCACAGAAACAGAGCCACCTACTGACACTGGCACCACAACAGATATTTCAACTGAAACTGACACTACAACAGAAACCCCTACTGAAATGAGCACAGAAACAGAACCACTTACTGACACTGGCACCACAACAGACTTTCCAACTGAAACTGGCAATGCAACAGAAGAACCTACTGAAACTGACACTATAACAGAAACCCCTACTGCAATGAGCACAGAAACAGAACCACCTACTGACACTGGCACCACAACAGATATTCCAACTGAAACTGACACTACAACAGAAACCCCTACTGAAATGAGCACAGAAACAGAGCCACTTACTGACACTGGCACCACAACAGACTTTCCTCCTGAAACCAGTACTGGAACAGAAGAACCTACTGAAACAGGCACTGGAACAGAAGAACCTACTGAAACTGACACTACCACAGAAACCTCTACTGAAATGAGCACAGAAACAGAACCACCTACTGACACTGGTACCACAGCAGACTTTCCAACTGAAACCGGTACTGGAACAGAAGAACCTACTGAAACTGATGCTACAACAGAAACCCCTACTGAAATAAGCACAGAAACAGAACCACTTACTGACACTGGCACCATGACAGACTTCCCAACTGAAACTGGCACTGCAACAGAAGAACCTACTGAAACTGACACTATAACAGAAACCCCTACTGAAATGAGAACAGAAACAGAGCCACTTAGTGACACTGGCACTAAGACAGACTTTCCTCTTGAAACCAGTACTGGAACAGAAGAACCTACTGAAACTGGCACTGGAAGAGAAGAACCTACTGAAACTGACACTACAACAGAAACCCCTACTGAAATTAGCCCAGAAACAGAACCACCTAATGACACTGGCACCACAACAGACTTTCCTACTGAAACCGGTACTGGAACAGAGGAAACTACTGAAACTGGAACTGGAACAGAAGAACCTACTGAAACTGGCACTACAACAGAAACCCTTTCTGAAATGAGCACAGAAACAGAACCCCCTACTGATACTGGCACCACAACAGTCTTTCCTACTGAAACTGGCACTGGGACAGAAGTACCTACTGAAGCTTTCTCTACTACAGAAATCCCTACTGGTATGAACACAGAAACAGAACCACCTACTGACACTGACACCACAACAGACTTTCCAACTGAAACTGGCACAGCAACAGAAGTACCTACTGACACTAGCACCACAACAGACATTCCTACTGAAACTGGCACTACAACAGAAATCCCCACTGAAATGAGCACAGAAACAGAACCACCTACTGACACTGGCACCACAACAGACTTTCCAACTGAAAGTGGCACTGCAACAGAAGTGCCTACTGAAACTGACACTACTACAGAAATCCCTACTGGTATGAGCACAGAAACAGAACCCCCTACTTACACTGGCACCACAACAGACTTTCCAACTGAAACTCAGACATCAACAGAAGTACCTACTAAAACCGATATTACAACAGAAATTGCTACTGAAATAAGCACAGCAACAAAAAAAACCATTGAAACCACAACAAGAACAGAAACACCTGGTGAAATTGGCACAACAGAAGCAAAAACATTGGAAACCTCTTACACAACTACAAGTCCAATCATAGTTCCTTTCACAGCAACTACCACAACAGATCCCAGCACTACCTCTCTAACCATGACAACTCAGACCACGACATCTCCCACAGAACCAGCTCTTATCACAACATCTCTCATAACAACTCAGAACATAACAACTTCAAGCACAGTCACCACCGTTACCCCAACCTCAACAATTCCCACCACAACCACTACCTTAACTTCAAATGGACCAACTGCTCGTAAGTAACTGGATCTCTTAACTGTTCCCTTTACTTTATCTATATGGTGCTAGAAATTGTATTGGATTTCCTTGAGAAGGGATATTTCCTGATTTGATGTATAACTTTGTAGGGAAATACAATTTAATTAGATTGATCTTTATTTTGGAACTATTACAGTGATGCAAATCACATTCTTCTTATTATAATTTGGAATACATCACACTTGCATTCAATGGTAGTTTATCCACAGGGGCACTCTGTAATCAATCAATCAATCAATCAATAAATAAATAAATGACAGTGGTAAAATAGTGAACTACTGACATAGGCCACTGTTAAATTTGTTTGAATCAGGTACATAGTGAGGTTTTTGTCTGCTCATCAGGTGCACATTTGACCCATGGGTTGTGATTTCAATCTCATCAATTAGACTATTTTTTTTGTACATTCTTTATTTTCCAAATCTGTAGTTATAAATTGTGTATTCCAATTCCTTATGCTCATATTATCTTTATATAGTTAGTGAATGCCTTTACTAAAACTTGGACAAACTACATGAATTTCACTTGTTGAGTTTCTGTGGATTTAGCATGAATGAGTAAATAGTTTCACTTGCTGTTGGTCCATGTGTTGGTCCATGTGTTGGTCTGTGTAAAATAATGTTTGGGTTTATATGACATAACAATAATCAAAATTAAAACACAGAAATATGTTATGCCCATTCAAGAATTGAATCTCGACTGCCAAAGTGAAAAACAAGCTGCATAATCACAAGGCTATATGGGAACATATAAAACTATAAAGCTCAGTTTCAATATTAGCAGTGTAAGCTGCACTTTGTGCCCCCTGAAGTCAGCACTTTGTGTGTCTGTTGATATATGCTGATTAGCTATCCTACATATCCAGTTACTTTTGCATTATTGTCTTGTCCTGTATCCTTTTTCTTAAATGAAATTATCCGCGCCGACCAGGGGGGACAGACAGGGGCAGGAGCCGGGAGTGGGGTCACAAAAAGCCTGCCTGGTCCAAACTTGCTGTAATACTGAGAGACAAATAACATCTCCAATTACAGAATTTGAGACAGAGCCACTTTAACGAACCCTATTAGACGTTAATCATACAGACAGTGTGCATGTATTTGTGTGGGTAGATGATGAGTTAATACAACATGGCTTGGGGTTAATAGAGCAGGTAATTCAATCAGTGCCTTGAAGTAGCATTTTGATTTGAAGTACAGATTAGGGATTAGGGTATTATTGGGCTGGATTTAGGAGGGGCTTAAGTCAATATATGCAGAAGGAGCCATATAACCCATTTTTGGCTTGAAGCCACTGGTGCTGACAATTGTGATTATTTCATATTTTAATGTAATCATATTAGGGTGGGAATAGTATAACTGATTAGTTTAAGCAGTTTTCTGCATAATGAGTAATACATAATAATATGTTTTAACCCTTTTAGTGCCAGAAGTGTGCAAATCACATTGCTTTTCATTGTGCTGGTCATATCCCTGGCATCCAAATTATTAAGCCAATGAAATAAAGATTTTCTTTTTTTATTAGACATCAATTGAAATATTTCATATTTGTCCAAAATATCTGGAATTAGTGTTTCCAGATAAATGGGTGGGTACAAATTAATAGAATTTGAAATCTTAAAACTTCACCAGCCACCACTGGTTGCATTCCAAAATGGAACCAGCACAAAGCTGGTGGCTAGTTGGCACTTCCTTCATCACAGCATTGTTCACTTTTGACAAAGTGCCATCTAGGTAGTGTGTCCAACTGGCTCATCTCTAAAAACATCATAAAAAGCAGCAATGACCTCCAGATTGTATTTATTTTTTTGTTTCTACAGAATGTATCAAAAATTAAAGCTTCAACCTAATCATTTTTGGATAGGCTTTTAAAATAAATTAATATTTTTTGGTTAAACTTTTGAAATGTTTGATTTATTTTCGGAATTATGTTAGTATAGTAATATTTTGACATTTTTATATATTGATTTTTTATATATTATATATTTTTTGATATTTTAATATTTTGTAAAAAAATATTTTTAACGTTTATCTTATAATATTAAATCATTCGGAATGCATATCCAACAATTTTTACATGAGGACTAAGAATATTAATATACATAATGTATGTCACCATTTTCTATTCCCTAGCTTAATTTTATTTTATATTTACCATTTGGATGACTGGCAGAAAAAAACCAAAATTATAATTATAATGTTATCCCTTTATGAGGTACATCACTCAAGGTTGGTGATCCGAAATGCTAATTGTTGTTATATGTTCCATTAACATTGCAAACTCCACTGTCAGATCCTTCAGTTAACTTATTCAACTTATCATTCTCAGTTCAATGTCACAATGGAGGTACTTTAGATGGTAACGGATGTGTTTGCAAAAATGATTACACAGGACACCAATGTCAGTTCATGAAAGACAGCATTGAACTAGGTAAGTGTTTATAGTGTAATTATTTATTTTTTTGCCAATATTTATTTTTCAGAGCTTAGAGTTACAAATATGCTTGCAATGCCACAACAGTAGAAGCAAGTTTAACTGTACATTTCAATATATATAGCGTAATGGCACCCGATGAATCAGCTACATTTTTAGTTTAATAAACAAATAGCCATTAAGTTATCACATGCTAGAGAACTATTGAGTCGCAATTCCACCCCCCCAAAAAAAAAAAAAAAATCTGACCACTTTGAGGAACAAACATTGGTATGAGGGTGTTAGAGATAGCAAATGTCAGTAGATAGGGGAAAATATGAGAAAAAAGAGGAGTGAGGGTTATGCTATGAAAACAAAATGACAGAACCACTAGATAGCTAATAGACATGAGCCATGGAGCTCTCATATGTTATCCTAGGGAGTGTTCTCTGCACATGGTGATGTCGCCAGAATTCATCACCATAAACCATAAACAGGCCCGAGGAGAGAGTCTAGATCCACACCAGTGCTGTAATCGCAAGACAGAGGTTGTTGAGAACCCAGGCGCTGGTACACTTGCAATTTGTAGTGCAATAAGTTCCTGTGTCTTTGGACTTGTAGGAGGCTAGAGCCTCTTGTCCATAGACCCATCCAGAGGCAGGATCCGTAGCCTTCAGGGTCTCCGAATTGGTGGCAATCCCTCGTGCATATGGACAGCTGTGTGGAGTTGATGCCATAACTTTAGTCAACTTGGCTATTTTAGATCATCGGCAAAAATGATAAGGCTGTTTTAAGCCTGGATACAAGAGAGCGTAATATCCATGTGAGAAACTGTGATGATTTTAAACTGCATTAACAAAATTCAATTCACTTTTCCAGTTCACCTGAGTTATTTTAATCTATATTTGGGGGGCAAGGGCCCCCAATTACACACCAAGCAGACCTGTTATCTCCAAAAATGTTCTAGAACTGCTGAACGCTGCTGGAGAAAGTCTGACTTCCTCCACTATAAATTTATGTTGCGCTCTTACAGCCTGCCTCTTTCCGCTGCAAAAGTAAATTACTTCATATGTACACTGTCCCATCAACCCAAACACCTATTTCACACTTTTGATGCTCTTCTTCGCCCTTTTACTCCCCCTCCTTCTACCACCTTGTCCACCACAAACTTTGCATCTCACTTCACTGAGATCTCTACACTCAGAGAAGAGATTGCTAATTTCTCTTATTCCCCTACCAATACATCAGCCAACCCCACTCCCTCCACCATTCTACACTCATTCGCACCTGCTACAGCAGAAGAGGTTTCTGCTCTGCTCCGGTCCTCCTGCCCCACCACAAGTTCCCTCGATCCTATTCCTTCGTATCTCATCTGCACTTTGTCTTCCTCTCAATAAAACTTTCAATATCTCCCTTTCCTCTGGCACATTTCCCTCACCCTTCAAACATGCAACTGTGACCCCAATTCTGAAAAAGCCCAGCCTTGACCCCAACTCCCCATTCAACTACCGCCCTATCTCGCTACTGCCATTTGCGTCCAAGATCCTCGAGAGAGTTGTGTACACCAGACTGACTGACTTTCTCGAATCCAACTCCCTGCTTGACCCATTCAGTCTAGATTCTGCGCTGGTCATTCTGTCGAAACGGCGGTGACCCAAGTATCCAACTATTTAATTGCTGCTAAATCTCGTGGCCATTACTCTATCCTAATTCTCCTTGATCTTTCTGCTGCCTTTGACACTGTTGATCATCAACAACTTCTTTGCATTTTCCATAATTTTGGTCTACGGGATACTCTCTCCTGGTGCTCCTCCTACATCTCCCAGCGCTCTTTCAGTGTTTCTTTCTATGATTCTGCCTCTTCCACCCAACCACTCTCTGTTGGCATCCCCCAAGGTTCTGTCCTTGGTACCCTACTGTTCTCTATCTATACTGCCTCCCTTGGTAAACTAATCAGCTTCTTTGGCTCCGCCCATCTTGACTCGTGTCTCTGACTGCCTCTCTTTGATTTCCAACTGGATGGGTGCTCACTTCCTTAAACTCAACCTGTCCAAAACAGAACTTCTGGTCTTTCCTCCCTCAAGTGTTACTACTCCCGTGTCTGTCTCCCTCCAAGTCAACAGCGCTGCCATTACCTCTACCTCGCAGGCTCGCTGCCTGGGTGTTCTTTTTGACTCCAACCTCTCCTTCACCCCTCATATCCAATCAATCGCCAAATCCTGTTGCTTCCATCTCAAAAACATAGCACGCATCCGCCCCTATTTAACCTTGGATGCGGCTAAGGTGATGGTCCATGCTCTTATTCTCTCTAACCTTGACTACTACAATACCCTTTTCAGTGGTCTTACATGTTCCCATATTGCACCGCTGCAATCTATAATGAATAGGGCCGCAAGGCTCATTTTCCTGTCCGCTCGTACCTCCCAAGCCTCCGCTCTGTCAGTCCCTGCATTGGCTTCCAGTTAGATATAGGGTTCAATTTAAAATGTTGGTGCTTGCTTAAAAGTCCCTACATAATGCTGCTCCAACCTACCTATCCTCCCTAACACAAAAGTATGTCCCGTTGAAGCCCCTGCGCTCTGCCAAAGACCCACGTATATCATCTGTCCGTGCTCCCACCTCTAATGCACGCCTCCAAGATTTCTCCAGGGCTGCACCTCTTCTGTGGAACTCCCTTCTCCATAAGACTGTTGTGTCTACCAAAATGACTATATTTATGTGTCTACCAAAATGACTATAATGCATGGACAAAACTGCTTCTTAGTCTTAGATTCCATGTCAAACAGAAACATTTAGGTCTTTGAAACTTTAATATGTCACCAGAGAGACCAAATCTGCTCTCTCACACTGAGAGAGTCAATCAGGACTATCCATAAAATCTAAAATAAAAAATCATTTTAAAAGGGTTTTCACCAAAGAATAATAAAAAAAAAGATCTAACAATTTGTATTTACTCTTTTTCCAGCCTTATCAGAGCAGAGAGTAATAGTTAACTATAATAAGAATTAGGAACAATCAAATATGAGGCTCTGATAATGGCCCATGTGATGGCCATTAGTTTAATACAATTAAAGATTAAACCCTAATAATATGTATGCCCCAATTATCTCCCTAGAGTGTCCCAGGCCTTATGGGGGTTAGTCCAGCTTGGGATTAACTCCAATATGTATGACTCAGAAGATGCCCTTCATAATAATGTCTGAAAGGGTACAGGAGAAGACCAGTATTTGTAACTATCCATTCAGCAGCTAATCAACACTATCAGAGAAATAATGTGAGACAAGACACATGCAGTGGATAGACCTAGGTGTAAAACTGATATTGTGAAATATTTTCTTCTCTTCGACAGGTAAATCACTCAACACTACTGTTAAAGGGGAGATAACAATCACTAACATGAAATTTTCACCAAATCTTAACAAAACAGACACCGATGAATTTAAGGATTTTGAAACTGGATTTAAGCGACAGGTAAGACAATGCTAGTATTTGATACATCTAGCATGCATCTAGCATGCACATTTGAAATTTAAACCCAATAATTAATAGTCTATAATCAAGTTCAAAAATGTCTGGGAGGGTTTCTGTCTGCTCCTATGCTGGGTCCTCTACCTCTTGCGAGTCTATCTAGTTCCCAGCAGATAACCAAACAGAAGATTGTGGAGTGCCACTGGAATGTAGTGTCCCCACAAACTGGCCACAGATAAGAAGCAGGGAATAATAGAGAGAGCCCCCTCCTAAGATGACTTAAAAATCAAAACTGCTCTTGTCTTACTACCCCCGCAACTGCTCCTCTCTCACTATCTCAGCCAACAAATTCATATATATATATATACACACACTTACACACACACACACACACACACACACTCTCTCTCTCTCTCTCTCTCTCTCTACCTCCTGGCCTTCATTCTAAGTCCTAAAGTTAAATTCCAGGGGAAGGATGCCAAGAAAAGGAAAATTATAGTAAGTGTGAATTAATTTTCCTCTTTCCTGGCCATATTCATGGCAGTAGAATGTTCATATCTTGAAAGAGTCTGTAATTCCATCTTACTGAAGCCAAAGCTATAAAGTAGCCAAGGCTTCCTGAAGAAGGTGAAGAGGGATTGACTCTAACGGTTCAAAGGTATCTGACTTTAAAGTCATTAAGACTAAAGGCATGTCCCATGAAGGATAAACAAGGATTTATAAGAGCTTGGATCTTAAGCACTGCTATAAAAAATCTGGAAATATCTGTGTCAAAGGCCCATTTAAAATTAGTGAACGCAAAAAGAGCTGAAAACATGCACCTTCAAGTTGTTGTAGCTAAGGCTTTTTCCAGACCTGTCTCATCTGTCCAATGTGTCCTGGAAGATTTTGTTCAATACAGATGATTCCTCTGGGTGTATCCTTACTCTGCTCAAGAAGTCGTTTGTAGAGGTGTCTGAGCCGGTCAGATGTACTGCTACTAGTCCCTGAAGATTTATCTGCACCCTGGCCATCATAAGCTTCAGAATTTTTTATGAATAAGCTATGACTCTTAGTTCTCTGTTGTTTATATAGGCTACAACCATAGCATTGCCTACCCAAACTTTCAGCCATTGTTGGTACATGAAATGGTGAAATACCTTTAGAGCCTTGAATACTGCCATCAGCTCAAGGACATTTGATGGAAGCTTTTTGGCTAAAGCTATCCCGTGGGATATCTGATCTTGTAGATGAGCTCCCCATCCCTAGTGACTGGCATCCATTGTGTGTGACTTCTCCTAGAGGAAATCCCCTGGAAATGTCCTGTTAATTAACCACCACAGGAGAGAATTATGGACATTTTGGGAAATCTTGATGGGTTGGTGAAGGCTATGTGACCTGAATTGTTTCAAGAACGTCTCCTGAAAAGGCCTCACTCTCCACTGACCCTGTCTTTTTATCCCTATGGTGGAAGACATTGTCCCCAGAAAGCTTGTGATGTTCTCTGCTGTAGTCACATTGGCAATCAATAATAGCCATTGTCTGGAGGCATTTTCCTCTGTCCTTGGAAAGATGCACTTTCCCTTGAAAGGTATTAAAGAAATCTCCCAAATAATTTATCTTTGGAATCAGGTTGATGTTCAACCATGCTCTAGAAGTGTGTTTATACAGATCTCGCCATGGAATAGAAGAGTCTGTTTATCCTCTGCCAGAATCAATATGTTGTCCAGATAATGATATATCACAATTCATAATTTCCTTAATTCTGCAATAAGGACAAAAATACTTTAACGAATATACAGGGAGCAGTGCTTAGACCGAAAGGAACAGCAAACTTTCTCTACAGCAAACTTTAGGAACTTCTGGTGTTGAACTGCTATGGATATATGGAAATATGAATATTTCTAATGAATGGATATCAATAGCAGGATTCCATCCTTCCACAGAAATATCTGTATTGATTGTTGTGTCGTACACTGTTATAGTTTACAAGGGGAGCATCACCCAACAGACAGACAAAGTGTCAAGCTGCAATTCACAGTCTAGATATTCGCATCTAATAACAGCGAAGTACAAATTAAATTATATACTGCAGAAGAAGCAAACAAAATTAAATAGATATTAGACACTCTTGGGATGATCTGTTCTCTCCTTTCAAGCAGAAATAATACAAAAAACAGAACCGTCTCCTAAAATAAAGCAAAAAACAAGCTAATTAAAAAAAAATCCTATTAGCAAAATTCACATTGTTATATTATAGCAGTGAAATCTGCAAGAATTCATTATGGAAAAATAAATGTACTTTAATGAAAAATGGTTGCTTACTGATGTCCTCATAGAACCGGATCATGTATACAGAGTTTGTTAACGTAGATGCTATGCAGTGTTGTGTATTAACATAATGCTAGATGTGTTGTAATGTGTCTTTCCTCTTAGTATCACATTTTGCTAAATGTAAATAGCTGCATAAGAAAGCACATCTAGAATTAATTTCTCTCTATCTCACTCTTTCTCTCTCTCACTCTCCAAACAGATGAACAATTTGTATGTCAACGTCACAGGATACAAAGACCTGCTTATTATATCAGTGATGTAAGTAGTTGTATTTCCTGCTAATCCCTCACAAAATCTAATTCTAAAGATAACACTGCATCTGACAAGTTAAAGATCCACTATTCCAGAGACCCTGGACACCTGATGCAGTGCCATCTATGGTAAAAGCCTGGTTATATACATTGACACAGTGATTTGCATATTTGTGAAATTCATGCACAATATATATAATTTGAGTAATATATACTTGTAGCGGTCCTGTTGGGGCCCAGGAGCAAGCTCTTACTTACCTGTGCAGCAGCTCCATTCAACTCCGTTCCATTCAGCTCCCAGTGTAAATCTCGCGAGAACCGCAGCCGTCAGAGCGTTGCCACGGTTTACCATGGCAACGCTCCGCGAGGCACGCAGACCGCGAGATCTACACTGTGAGCTGAACTACACTGTGAGCAGACCGCGAGATCTACACTGTGAAGTAAAAGCTTGCTCCCAGCCCCCCCACTGCACAGCCCATCCACTGGACCACTAGGGATTAAGCAGGGCCAGGTATCAAGCAGGGAGGGGGGACAAAAAAAGAAACAAATATTAAAATAATAAAAAAAATAACAATATTAAAATAATTAAAATAATAATAAAATAATAACAATATTAAAATAAAAATGCCCCCCCCCACCCAGTTTACACACACTACACACACTACACAAACACACACACTCTGCATCATATACACACACACTGCATTCACACAAACACACACTCAGCATTATATACACACACACTGAATTATATACACACACTGCATTCATACAAACACACGCTCTGCATTATATACACACACACTGCATTCACACAAACACACACTCTGCACTATATACACACACACTGCATTCATACAAACACACACTGCATTCATACAAATACACACTCTGCATCATACACACACACACTGCATCATATGCACACACACACTGCATTCATTATATACACACACTGCATTCATACAAACACACACTCCGCACTATATACACACACTGCATTCACACAAACACACACACACTCTGCATTCATTCTATATACACACTGTAAATACATTTTCAATTAATGTAATTTTATTGGGATCTAATTTTATTTAGAAATTTACCAGTAGCTGCTGCATTTCCCACCAAAGCCATACTCGAGTCAATACGTTTTCCCAGTTTTTTGTGGTAAAATTAGGGGCCTTGGCTTATATTCGGGTTGGCTTATACTCGAGTGTATACGGTATAAGTATTCATTACTCAAATTATATGCAAACCATCTCCTATTGAGAAGATCTAGTTATAAGTATTTATTGCTCAAATGATATATGCACTCCCCACCTTGTGTTTTATTGTTATACTTTATATTTGTGCCAAAGTAGGTGGTCAGTGGCACTAGGGATATTGTGCTATTATATACTAGCTCCGAAGCACACCTTATATCTTTTTTGTAATTAATTATTGGATTATCATTTTAGTTCTGTAGACAAGATGCCAAAATAACCAGAGTATTGCAGGAAGTAGGCATTTTATAGAACAGCATGGTTGCAATTTGTACTTTTTTTGTTTACACATTCTTATTATGAGCGAAAACCTCTCATACATTTTATCAAAGTGGGAGATGTACTAGATCATCAGTTTACAGACCAGGACACCTCTTGGGCTTAATGTTAAATGAAATATTTCACTCTTATACTAAAGGGAGACTATAGTCTCCAAACGATTTTAGCTTAATGAAGCACTTTTTTTGTGTATAGGTGATGCATCTGAAGTCCCACTGCTTAATTCCCTGCCATTTAATCAAAATACTTGTTTCTGTTTATACAGCCCTAAACACATCTCCCATGGCTGTCACACACAGCCTGCATGAAAAGAATTGTGTAATTTTCAGATGTTAACTTGCTTTAAGCGTCTTTATCTCCTGTTCTGTAAATTAAAAATTTAATCACACACAAGAGGCTCCTGCAAGGTCTAGCTAGCTATTAATAGAGCAGGAGATGCGAAACGTTACATTTAACATAATTTGCAATAAAGGAAGTATAAACATTGAATCTCACTTTACAGGAAGTGTTTCGGTGTATAGGTCACATGCAGACAGGTGTGACTAGGGCTGCATGAACAAAGTGATTTAACTCCTAAATTGCAATAAATTTAGCAGTCTGATGGCAGAGTCACAAACTATACACCAAACCTGCTTCAATAACCTGCTTCAATATGTTTGTTGACTATAGTGTCCCATTAGGTTTCTAGCTTTTGATGGTATCTTTTATTTTTGCAGAGTGTGAACATTTAGATCATGTTAGTAATTATTTTGATTATGATTTTGATAGTTGTAGAATGACTTTCATATATATTTAGGTTTACTTATGTTGTTTTTGTTTAAATTTGTTTATTTTTCCTTATTTTTACATTTTACCCTTGTGTGATTGCCATTTTAAGAATGACAAATTAGGGAGTTACCTACTTAATAGTATCCCTAACTTGGTACCTTTCTGTGGGATTATCTTATTAATGGGTACCAAATTAGGGAGTTACCTGCTTAATAATATCTTTAACTTGGTACCTTTTATGTGGGATTATCTTATTAAACACTACCAAATTAGGGAGTTGTTTAGTAGATAGCTCCCTAATTTGCTATCCTTATGAGGGATTGCTATAAATAAAGGTACCCAAATAGGAAAGATATGCTAAAGAAATGAAAAATAAAAATAATGAAAAGGCTTAATTTTGGTCTTCAGCTGTTTAATACATTGCATTCTAATTCTGTACCCTTTTGTGGGATTGCCATTTTACAAATACCAAATTAAGGTGATATGTACTAAACAAAACAGCTCCCTAACTGGGTATCCTTATTTGGGATTATCATATTTAAAGGTACCAAATTAGGATGTTATTTAGCAGATTGCTTTCTAATTGTTATCTACTCCTTGGTGGATGGGTGGGCAGCTCTGAACCTGCATTCTTTTTAAATGAATCACCTCTATTCTCTGTTTGTATGTCAACTACTTGTTGACTACTTGTCCGTTATTGCCATTCGATATTTGGGAAGTGCTGCAAAATGTATCGGTGCTCTATTTAAAAAAAAATATTATTATTACTATTATATGTGCACTTTTACCAGTGTCTGGAGGAAATTAAACGCATAGATTTTCACTGTATTTGTTTAAAGTTCGAATTGCTGTCGCACTTTTTGTAGTATGTCATTTTAGTAGCTGGTTGAATAAAATATTTGGTTTTTGAAAGATATTTGGATGTTCCTGTTTATCTATTGGTTGTTGCTATGGTGAAAACTAATACAGATGAGGTTTCTGTGTTTTTCTGGGACCGGTATCTGTGAGAGCAGACTTTATTGGCAGACAACTGGCACAAAATTGCAATAACGTTTGAAACCAGTTGGTAATTAGTAGCCCCTACTAGCTGCTGGCACCTGTAAATCGCGACAGCTTACATTAAATATTTATCAACAAGTCTGGAAACAAGTCCTTTGAATTTTATCAAGTACTGCCTTTGGTATCCTGTTGCTGAACGGGTCTGTTCTGATTTTCCGTATTGCCAAACTATATTCCTTTTCACGCTATTGCTGACCCATCTTATGGTTGGTCACCAAGTGTCTCGTTATCATGAACCTATTCTAAAATTTCAGTCACTATTCTTCTTTATTACCAAGGTTGAGGGTTTCAGTTATAAGTTAAGTCCCAACATCCACCATTAGTCCAGTGACCTGTGTATTAGTCCCTCATCCTATAGTTCTAATTGTCAAAAATGGAGCATGCAGGTACCATAACCATTATAGTGCATTGTGGGTGTTCTGGTTCTTAGATTGCCGCTTTAATGATTGTCTGTGTAGAGTGGAGCTTACAATGTTACTACACTCAAATTTCAAGTGTTGGAGGAACTCTCTTGTCACAAACAATAGGGATCAATAATGAGATGTATACTGTTACTTTAGTTTAAGGACCTATTGAGCACTGCATTAAATACCTGCTGTCTTTATTAATATGGTAAGATGTACAGTATTTTCTTTTCCAAAAGTAGAGCTAAAAAAAACACCTTCTTACAAGATAACACCGCTAATTATAAAAATGTATTCTGGCAGGAAAAAAAATGAGGAAAGAAATGAAAAGATAATTTCAAAGGTTAAAAGGCAGATTGAGGAGCCCAGGAGTCAACACAAAGGCTGCGATGATGAAACCTGTAAGTGTAAATGATTCAAAGCCTGGATGACATTTGACTTTTGCTGTGTGGCTGGAAGGTTAAAGTGAACCTATACCTGTTGGGTCAGTGGTGTATTCTTGTTTTGTGCTGCCCTAGGGATGAAAAAACTGTAGAGTGGCTTTTTTGCCGCTTCCTCCCCCCGACCAATGCCTTGTCAGCCTCGTGGTGAATAGACCGCTGTGTTGGATAAAATTAAGCTTTACTTAAATATGTCCCTATATCTTTAAATACATTTTTTAAAAACGTATCATTTTACTTACCTTATGTAAAGCCTAATAGTGCTTTCAAGTATACTCACCCACTTACAAATTGCTCCAGCGCTGCCATAATGATGTCTTTAATACTGCCTAGCTGTGGAAAGCCTTTGACATCTTCTCTATGCCATACAAAGCTCCAGCTGATGGCAATGCCAGTCTGGCTTCATTAGCAGCACATCAGCCTTTTGAAAGGAGTGACGTCAGATGTCCAATCTTATTTGCTATTAATCACAGTCTTTGGAAGGCAAGGAGAATGTGCAATGTACAGAGCTACAAAGCTACATTTATATCTAAAACCATCAATTGCCATTGATTCGGTATTCCTTTAAGGTTTAAGGGAGTTTTAAGATTTAGTCTGAGTAACTGTAAATGCATATTATCACAGATAGAGTTATGCATATTATCACAGACAAAGTTATGCATATTATTAAAAAGTGAATACAAGTCAGGGTGGTCCCTTTTCAAATAACAACACTGATGCATAGGTTATGCATATAAAACTTTATTGCTATAATATGTATTTTAAAAATGACATCTCATAAGAAAACATGAGAATTATTCATAAAGCATTGCCTATTTATAGATGTTTCCATCTCAGTTCACTCTTAACCACACACAGTCCATGCTCATTAACCAAATACAGGGTAAACACAGGTTTATAAGACCTGTGTCTTGATTGATGCAAATCTATTTTTATTAAACCAGCACTCTTTTTTACTTTAATAATCCACAATGATTCCCCTTGCACCACTATTTTGTTTATTTGTTGTATATTGAATAATTAGGAGGTAGCATATATGCATAAAGGTTTAACGATGAGTACTGCGTGTTATTCTCTTTGTGGTTCTCGATATACATTTTAATAATCTTCTCTTTGACAGGTAAACATGGTGAACTTAGAGTCAAAGGTGGATTTTTGGAAAGTATAGACAGCATCAAAATTGAAGACAATTTTGAGAAAGAGGTGAGTGGGAAATGCAGACAAAATGTGTTTAAACATACTGTAACAGAAGCTTCTCCATCTTTCAGTGGTTGCCCAATATAACTGATCTCCATTGTCATCTAATGCCAATTAAACAGTATGACAATATGGCTTGTGAAGGAACTTAGATGGCAGCCTCCTTCCTAGAAACTATGGGCCCTCTGTTATGGTTGAAACTGGGCTATGGCTAGCCATCCCATTTAAAATGGTTGGAACATTATTGTATGTTTGGACTTAAGCTAAATGTTTTGAGTGTGTAATTCCTTAATGTGTTTCCTCCCTCCCCCTCCTTGTCTTGTTTTTTTCTAACAGGGTATAGACCCATTGTCCCAGGAGAGGGCGTCCAGTTCTTTTTAAACTGGTTGCTCTGCCACTCCCTAAAGTCCAGAGTCCTTGTCCCTATAAACATGGTGCTCCAGTCCTACTGTCAGTAATTAACGTTTTAGTTTGATTATTTTCTTTTCCAAGTGTTGAATGTTATTGCTTGGCTTGTATTTAACAGCATGTATAAAAACCTTGTATGTGTCTCAATGATGCAATACTGTTCTCCAACATCTTCTCTATCTCTGGAAGATCCTTGGCACTACTAATATGCTGGAAGGTTGGCTCTCAGCTATATTTTCACTTGGTAGAAGGGACGAACGCTGGGTTGAATAGATGTGGTCCCAAGCCTAGGACACAATGGCTGTCATCACACAATGATTGTTACTATGACAGCACCAGAATGTGTGCACCACACATGTATACTCGTAACCTGGAGGAAAGTCCCTTGCCCCACTTACTATCTTTTCTATGGGAAGAGCAGACAAATATACTTCTGTATGTCAGATTTTTATTACACCCCTTATTTAATGTAGCTGTGGAAACTGTTAGCACAATATAAACAAATGAGGATAAATAACATATTTATGATGTATAATCTTTCTCTGTACAGGTGAAAGAAGTTCCTTATGATTTTTCTGTATTCAACAATGAGGAAACTGATGTTGATGAGTAAGTCCTTTTGTAAAAAAAGAAATAAATCCATAATGACTTGCAAATTGGAAGGTGGCACTGGTTTAGGTACCAACTAAAATCCAGAATAAATTATAAGATAAAGCTGCCGTGGCATGTGAAATGGAGAGTGCTACAGCGAGATTTACTTTAATAATTTGAATTATTCTATTTAAAATGTTTTCCTATTTGCCTAAATTAAAGTCCAAGCTCATGAGATTTATAACATGCCATCGGAAAATCTGTTCCTCTCACGCCACCTTGCCAATCTTATAGTAACTTTCTGTATCCTTTAAAATTCAAGTCAAGGTACTAACACTAACACTACAAAGGTCTTTACAACTCTATTCTGAAATTCTTTAGTAATTCATGGGTACACCCCTTCTAGGTCACTGCATTCTGCCAGTGGCCTTCTCTCGAACAACCTACCACCCCTTTCAGACTTTCTCTTAGTCTTCAACTCTTTTCAAACTAATTTCTTCAGGCAGGCCTATACTATTCCGTAAAGCTGTCTGCCTCTTCTTTTTTAGTATAATTAATGGCACCACAATCCACTTAACCCTCTCACCTTTTACTGCTTTCTGGAACCCTAACATGTTGTTATTATCTTTTGGTTTATACTCTACCTGCTCTAGATCGTGAGCTTCTTCAAGCAGGATCCTCAATAACCTCTTATCTCCTGTTAACATTTCTTATAGTTTATATGCGGACATTGCCTTATTTTAAAATGTTAAAGTGCTTCGAGATATGTTGGTGTAATAATGATAATAATGATAATAATTATAAATCTGAAGAAATCTAAATCTTTGAAATCCTAAAACATATTTGCGGTATTTGTTAGGCAGGCTTTAAACTTTTTACGAAGTATTCAAAGGTCACGAACTGACAAATGTGTTTACATATAGGTTTAGGTTAAAGCTATTGCTGAAATAAATATTCTTTGACGTATGTGTATAATACATTTAGCCAGTGGAGTTTCATTTCTGATTGAACTTAGATAAACAGGGCAGGTGCTACGTGCATTCTGAGTTCTTGATTTCAGGAGAAATATAAGGTCACTGTGTAGACAAAGTAATGTAAAATGCTTGATGAGATCCCATGATGAAAAAGATCAGAACATGTGGATCTAAGTCTCTTGACCACGACTAATACCTAATGTGCATTAAGAATTTAAAATTTAACACACATCAGCTGATTCCACATGCTTCAGAAAATATATGTAACATGGAACTGCCCAATCCATACCCAGTGAAGCACTAGACTACCTGATGTTTAATGGCTTACAGTCAAACAGAACTTGGCAGTTTTATTATGGATTTTATAAGCAGCCAAGAACGTCTGAGCCTTGTGCTTTGAAATACAGATATGAAGACAAATACATACTATTTATATATAATATATCTATGAAAAAGATAATGTTGCTAGGATGTTCATATATCAGTATACCCATTTTGTCTTAGGAACTGAAATACATTTATATATAAATAAATATTTAGAAGTTCTATTTATATCATAATTTACATTATTAGTTCAATGAAGGGATATTTTGCCGGATTTGGTAAGCTTAAATATTTTGTGTCTGTTGTTGGAACCACAGAATTTTAGTGGATTATATTGTGATCATTGAAATAATATACTCAAAAGAATATAACGTGAGCACACAGTACCAGCTTACTTTAACGGAAGTGAGAGAAAAACTGGAAGATCTCAAAAAGAAAACATGCCTAACTGTAGATGGTAAGTACCAATTTCACAAATAGATATTATAATCATTATGAACTCAAATAGTACTAAATGAATGAGTAAATCGTGAGTCAAAAACACAAAGAAAACCATATAGTCAACAGTCACCGATTTTAGTTGTAAATAAAAGTCATATGATCCATTTACTTTAAACTATACATTTGATATAAACAAATATGAATTAAAAAAAGTTAATTATGTGAGTCATTAAGGATTATTCACTATAGTATTATTATTTAAAAATTCTAAGTACATTTTTAAATTTAGACCAAAATAGCTGATTTAGAAAAATTCAATCCTGTGTTTAGTTTGGTTATTTAGGTCTTACATTGAAATTCCATTTAAAGCCTCACTTTAAATAACACTGTAATAGTTGCTTTTATGTTATGTCTGCCACTAGTTCATTACTAAGCATTTATTTCTGATCCTATAGTGTTAAAACCACCATCTAGCCCTCCTGCCCCACCTTGCCTCCCTAACCATAGTAAAATCTTACTTGTATTCAAGTCTGCAGCTGCTTGCTCTGCCCCTGTCTGCATCTGAAACTGTATGTGTCTCCTGACATCATCAGAAGTGGTGGTCTGAGCCAATCACAATGCTTTCACATAGGATTGGTGGAGACTGTCAATGAAGCAGATCAGGGACAGAGCCAGCATAAGTCTAACACAGCCCTGGCAAATCAGCATCTCCTCATAGTGATGAATTCAATCAATTAATCTGTATGAGCAGAGGGTGGAGACACTGAATAGCAGTGCTGCTTACTCTGCAGCACAGCCCAAGGGAGCAGTTTAGTAGCCATCTGAGGAATGGCCAGTGAAGTTATCACTAGGCTGTAATGTAAACACTGCATTTTCTCTGAAAAGACAGTGTTTACAGCAAAAAGCCTGAAGGGAATGATTCTACTCACCAGAACAAATACAATAAGCTATAGTTGTTCTGGTGACTATAGTGTCCCTTTAAGTACAGTATTAAACTGGAAATATAAGATACTAATATTGATATTATGCAAGTCTATAAAATAATATACAGACAAAATTAAATTACAATATTGCTGGGAACTCATGTGGAGATAGAACACTCTTAAATGGATCAACTCATGTAGCCGAGAGCTGTATCTACTCTCTCACTGTGTTGCATCCGGGTCCTGAACAACGGTTATAGGAAGTAAAAAAAAGACAGATTGTTACATCCAAGATGGATCTTTAAATACGTATATACTCATTGTCCAGTATATGTAGAAAGCATTAAAACATATGCTGAAAGTACTTACTAAAATATAAAGTGAATACCCCTTATAAGGAAACATATATTAGTGTATATCAATGAACGCACCGAATAACCTATAGGTACTGTCCTTATCGGAACATTCAAAAACACTTTTCAGTATTCTTTCCTGTCTTTCTCTCTGAAACCTGACAAAAATAGCTTCTACTCTCTGTCCCCACTCTCGTTACAGCAGAACTGTGCATTTTCCAAGGTCTCCCACTCTTTGTTTCCCATTTTTATTATAATTAATGTTATTTTAGTTACACATATGGAGTATTAAAAGAAAGCAATGCCTGACCTTAAAAAAAGAGATATAGTATTTGTGGTTGCACCAAAAGAGAAAGCCTTACATTACAGTGGAGCAAATTCATAAAACAAAGTCTAGGTTTTGTTTTAGTTCAGAATTTGGACAATTGCCTAGTTCCTTAAAGGGACACTATACTCACCAGAACAACTATAGCTTTTTGTATTTGTTCTGGTGAGTATAATCATTCCCTTGAGACTTTGTGCAGAAAACACTGACCTTTCAGAGAAAATGCAGTGTTTACATTACAGCCTGTTGATAACTCCACTGGTCACTCCTCAGATGGTTGCTAGAGGTGCTTACTGGGGCCATTCAATGTTTCCACCCTCTGCATGGAGACACTAAACTGTCCTCATAGAGATGCATTCATTCAATGCATCTCTATGAGAAAATGCTGATTGGCCAGGGCTGTGTTTGAATCATGCTGGCTCTGCCACCTTCACAGTCTCAGCCAATCTGATGGCAAAGCAAGATAATCACTTCTGATTATGTCAGCCAAGCAGGCAGATCAGGGGCAGAGGCAGCAGCTTCAGACTTGAATACCAGTAACATTTTACAATATTTATGGAGGCAAGAGGGTGCAAGGGGGCTAGATGGTGGTTTTAACACCATAGGGTCAGGAATGCATGTTTGTGTTCCTGACCCTATAATGTTCCTTTAACCCCTTAAGGACCAAACTTCAGGAATAAAAGGGAATCATGACATGTCACACATGTCATGTGTCCTTAAGGGGTTAAGCAGATAAGACCACCTGAGGGGAACTAAGTGAAAAACATAACAATTCTATGCATTCTCTGGTTTCTATTTTTTTTTTTTGTATGTTTGTTTGTTACTTATCTAGGGTCAATCTGCTTGACTAGGAGAATCGAGGAATGATAGTTGTAATTCCATCGGAAACTCTAAATTATCAGTGTTTAGCCCATAATGAAGTAAATTATAAATTAAACACGCTAAGAAGTAATAAGAATATTACTAAATTTAATATAAATAGGAATATTGTAGCTACTATGTATAGCTTGAAGGATCTAGCAACCTTGGCCACTCCATGGGAGGTAGAGGAGTCAGTTTATAGATGCAACAAATAATGTAGGATTGAAACTATGAATTGACATGGCTTCCCTGATTTTAGGGACAGCAATGGGTTGCAGGAAAGAGGGCTACATCAAGCATACGAAAAAAGGGCAGGAAAAACAAACAGAAATAGAAAACATAAAGAGTATACTCAGCCTGGAAAGAGTAAATTAGTGGAGGGTCTAGTTATATTTCTTGTGATAATTTTTTTCCAAGGCAGTTTTTTGTGAATGGTTCAATTATTAATTGCTATGTTCAGAACAATATTGGTAAACCATTCCTAAAATGTAAAATCCATCATGTTTACATAGCTACATTAATGCAATTCTCATTTCTTTTTTTTTATATTTACAGAAAACAACACATTGTGTTTTGACCCAGACTCCATCCGATTTTCAGAGATCGCACCAATAAATGAACAAGGCAAGTGGTTAAAACCGTGTTCCCAGCTTTTAGCTCTCGTACCCCTGTTGCTGAAAACATGAAAAAAATAAATGAAATCTCTTTGCTTCCTTCAGAAATGTGTGACAATAAAATTGGAGAAGGGTTCAAAGAGTTTTACTCACCACATGTATCACAAGATGAAGGCCTAACCTGCATATCTCGTTGTGAGGTCAGATCTAACAGTTATTACAACTGTAATCCCGGCACCTGCCGAATTCAGAATGTTACAGGACCCGAGTGCTTGTGAGTAACACGGATAATTCTAATCATTTGATACATTTATTGTGTTTCTCTTATTTCTCAATTGGGTTTAAAGCAATATATAATTTAATTTTCTTCCCAGATAATATAAGTTTGTTGTAGATACTCCAATGACAGACCAGTGTGTTTGTTCCCATACAACTTACATCTTAAATGGTTACTCTAAGCACCATGACCACTTCAGTGAAATGCTGCACATACTGAGTGTAAACACTTGGCTGTGAAAGGTGGAACTCCACTTCTGGCAGTGTCATTGGGTGTTATCAGCAAACCTGGAAATAGAGTTGCGGGCTAGCTAATGTAATTTTCAACATATATTTTGCAGTCAGATCATGATCACGATTATTTCCTGACAAACCACACATTTCTCAGACCTACCACCAAGTGATACATTTATTACAAACAATGTTCATTATATACCAATAAAACATAGTCTTATATGTTATCTTTTCTTGAACCTAACTCATGTAGTAAAGAGGGATCAATGCTGGAAAACAACTGCATAAACTATTTGCTTTACAAATGCATAGGACCAGGAGCTGACCTACCCCAATGTGGTTGAGAAACAGAGTGTTCCCCCAGGACTAGTGGCAAGGGGTTTTAAAAACATAGAAAGGGTAGGACTGCAGAGAATTTGCCATATGTTTGAGAAGAAATCGATAGTCACATTCGATAACCTGAAACAGGTAGTCCATCTCACACCATCAGACTTCTTTAGCTATATACAACGCAAAGATTACCTGAAACACACACACATACAAAAAGCAGCAACTGGACCAATGTCTTTCTTTGAGAGGATGTGTCTGAATGAATTCATGCAGCCAGCCCTTATCACTACATTATACGCACACCTCTGTTCAAAAACAGAAGAATGGGGCTCACTAACCTACTCTTAACAATGGGAAAAAAAAACTGGAGGAGGAGCTGGGAGGCGTAGAGTGGCAGGAAATATGGGATGCGAACAACTCATATTCATATGTGTGTCTCTCTAAGAACACTCATTTAAAACAATGTTTCGGTGGTATACCACTCCTGTTAAACTGTACCAAATGACAAAGACACCAACAGATGTATGCTGGAGAGGATGCGGCATCCACCTGTGGTGGATGTGTCCCAGGGTACAATATTTCTGGAAGGGAATGCGAGATATTCTATCTTGGACTTTCCAAAGAGCGCTGGACTTGGACTCATTGACATACAAACGGCACAGGCCTCTAGAGGACTGGACGAAACGGAAAAAAAATTTCTCCACAAGGTTACACTAGCGACTAGGAGAACATTAACCCAGTCTTGGCTCAAGTTAGATATACCCCCTATGCAGGCTGTACTCACTAACATAAAAAAGGCCTAACTCATGAACAAATATCAAATACAAAATATCACCATTATAAATCAAAGTTGAAAGACATATGGTTGGGAGGTAAAAACAAATATGGTTTACCCTATATAGTAATTCCCCACACTGTAGAAACAACAAAATAGGACTCCTCCCAGTCCTCACCACAGATATATACTAAATATTGGATCTACAGTAGGAATAGAATAAAGATCGTAGTGCATTATCACAAACACACCATATAGTGGTATTAAGGTTGCACTCACAAACAAAAGTTGATTGAAGGCACATCAATTATTAAAGTTGGCAGAAAATCTTCCCCACACGAATGGGCATGTAGGAGAGAGAAAGTAAATAATAATAAATGCAGACTGATTATAACCTGGTAATGCACTTTTAGTTGGAAACACAAGATTGTAGTGATATACAGGCATATCAAATCCCAGGACATAATGGTCATCGGCAGCAGTCTGCCAGCAATCTCATTAGACTGAATTAAAAAAAGCTATTTCTTCAATTAAAAAAAACATTTATTAAATAATCATATAAAATAAATCAAACTAATAAAAAAGATTGAACAAATAGATAAATAAATAAACTCTCCACAAGAGCCCAACCCTACGTGTTTTGTCCGATACACTTCGGATTTCTTCAGGGGTAAAGTTACAATAAAAAGTCCAGTCTTCCGTCAGTAAATTTCAATTTGCCGCCCGGCTCCATTTTTAAATCCCCCGATGCCCCTCCCATGGATGCCATCAGCCGGTCCATGACGAGGGGATACAGGTGTTGCTTGTTTATTTCTGTATGCGTTCCAAGCCTCACTTCGTGCCGCCATGTGGTCGTGTGCGTACCACATAGTGCATTTGCGTTCCGTTACCATGGAGACCGGCAAAAGCGTTTGCGTTCCAAATCAAGCGCCCGTACGTGGATTCTCAAGCTGCTAACTTAGTATAGAGTCCGTGCAATATTCGGCATAACATGTAAAAATAAAGCATGTATCCTAATCTTATTTGTAGAGGCATGTGATAACCTATAGATAGAGCATGCAGTATATATTGACAAAACAATATGCAAATTTATATATCTAGTTATATCCCCTTAACGCCGTTACGGCGTTCTATGCCGTCTCGCATTTGAAGGGCTTTAAAGCTGTTGCAGCGGTATAGAATGCCGTAACGGCTTTCTATCCCTGGAGATCGGAGGTACTTACCTCCGCCGCGATCCTCTTCTGGAGGGCTGCCTGACAGCCCAGGCAACCCTCCTCCGGCAAATGAGGCCCCCGGGGGCCATGTGATCGCTCTCAAAGAGCGATTACATGGCCCCCTATAGCTGGCTGTGGATCTGCCAGCAGGGGGACTGTCTGAAATATCAGACAGTCCCCCTGCTGGTGGGAAAGCAAAAAAAAATTAATTAATTAAACATGTTTAAAATAAATTAAAAGTGTTTTCATATATATAAAATATGTATATACATATTATATATATGTAACGTCATACGTAATGTATTTTAATATTAATATAAGTACATATATTATTATTAAAATACACTTAGAATGACGTTACATATATATAATATGTATATATTATATATATATATAATAGATATATACACATATATTATATATACACGTATAATTACAATAATAAATAAATAAAATAAATAAATAAATAAATAAAATATTGAAACAAAATTTAATATAAATTATATATACATATGTCATATATATTGGTATATATTGGTATATATATTGGTGACAAAATACACTTATATATATATATATATATATATATATATATGTACATATATATATATATATATAAATACATATAATTACATAAAAGATTACATTAGTATACATGTAGAATTTAAATACCTATAGAAGCATATATATTAAAATTCTACGTAACGTGTATATTTCAGTAATCTTTTAACATAATTATGTGATTTGATTAATTAAAATTTGATTGACATGCCTGACAACACAGGGAGAAAGTGCAGAGAAATTAATTCGCAAGCACTATATTTGACCCTGTAACTCTCCAAGACACCATAAAACCTGTACATAGGGGGGTACTGTTTTACTCAGGAGACTTCGCTGAACTCAAATATTAGTGTTTCAAAATGATAAATTGTATTACAACGATGGTATTTAAAGTAAAAGTGACATTTTTTACATTTTTTACAAACGACTATATTATTGTTGTAATATGTTCTACTGTTTTAAAACACTAATATTTGTGTTTAGTGAAGTCTCCCGAGAATAACAGTACCCACCATATACAGGTTTTATGGTGTTTTGGAAAGTTAGAGAGTCACATATAAGGCTTGCATTTCATTTTTTTAACATTGGAATTTGCCAGATTGGTTATGTTGCCTTTGAGAGCGTATGGTAGCCCAGGATTGAGAATTACCCCCATAATGGCATACCATTTGCAAAAGTAGACAACCCAAGGTATTGCAAGTGTGGTATGTCCAGTCTTTCTTAGTAGCCACTTAGTCACAAACACTGGCCAAATATTAGTTTTTTTGCTTTTTTCACACAAAAACAAATATGAAAGCTAACTTTGGCCAGTGTTTGTGACTTCAAAGGAGTAGTTAACAGAAGTCCTCCAGCATAAAAAAGTAAAATAAAATGTAAAAAATATAAGAAAAGCTATATTAAAAATATAAAATTATATGAAGTATGTTTCTTCCAAAGTTAAAATTTTTGTCTCAAAAAATTAATTTAAAAATTAATTTAAAAAACACACTAAATTGAAGTCTACATTTAAAACCATAGGTTGCATGGTCTTAAGTTTGTGAATCCAAAAACCTTCTCTTTTCCTTAGCATCAAATCCCCTCCTCTTTGGTCTAGTTGCACTTGTTCAATAGCTGTAAAATTAAGATAGTTTTTTTTAAAAAGGACATGAATTACAGTGCATAGAGACAGAATGTGTGGTCATCTTTTTCTGTATATTATTATAATGCTCCGGGCATCTTATTTTAGCTTTTCTCCCATTCACAAGTGATACGGTACACAACATGTGTTGAGAAACACGAGATATGGCTATTCAGATGTCTGGGCGCTTCCAAAATCCTTAAATGACTTATAGGAATGCCCACAGGCTTTACAGGTCCCACACGTGTGGAAACCAATGTTACACTTTTCTCTCCCTTCTTCCTTCCGGATGGTACTAGGGGCTAAAATGTTTTTAAAATTGTTTCCTTTTTTAAAAATAGTTTTCGAATTCCTCTGAAGTTTATCCTTTAAGACATTTGTAACCAATGGAGGAGCTTAACCTGCTTTATGGGGACTTTTGCAGGGATCAGTTCGGGACTTTTTAAGCATTCCCCATACGAATGCTAACTACCAAACACCGGGCCACCCTGCTTCCTAATTATAGATCATTTACCTCCCTGTTCGGCACATTCAGCTCTTATGGGAAACGCATGAACGCTTTGTTTCAATTCCTGGGTGGCCGCCAATTCGGGACTTTTAAACGTGTTCGCAGGCATCTTAAACTCCCGAACAGCGGTGTTTTGCCGTTGAGTGTCTGGAACTAAAATTGTACACTCGAGTAGGCGAACACCGCTGAGACCTCCATAGCACCAGGAATTCGTGCCAAAACTACCAAACACCCGGCCGTTCGGTAGAAAGACTTAATAACATATGGGGATTCTAGCGAATGTCGAGTTACGCATGGATGGCAAGCCTTTTGTGACTTTTAATGCACGAACAAAGACCGACCGCAAGGCCAAAATTCACGGAACTATTTTCGGCTACTTTGCCTGTGCGGTCGGTCAAAACTTTAAAGTCCCATATCTCCCGAACGGCTGAACTGAATGGGCTGAATTTTGACTATGTTGGTCCCCCAGAATAGGGACACCGGATTTATGCCTGTGGGGTACATCCGAACTTTGGGGAAAAATGTGTTCTTTTTAATTATGTTAGTAGCTTATCTGAGGGGAGGAGATGTGTGGGATGTACCTTATGTTTATTGGTTGTTCTGTTAATTATGTAGGTGTCTCCCTTGCATGGGCAGAATCACATAAAAAGAGAGTGCCTGTCATTAAAAGCCAGTTCTTCTTGACCCTTCAAAACGTAGCCTTGTCTCGTTCTTGAAAGTGGATTCTGCAGCATAATCACTTAGCTCTTTTCAGAGCTCTACCTGACTCCGGCCTTAGATCCAGTGGATGGGAATAAGCGACTCCATCACTTTACAGCCGTTACAACATTGTCTTATAAAAGAAGTGGCCAGTGATTCTTAATCATATGTTGGATATCAAAAGCTTTAAAATTATACTGGGTGTTAAAAGCATACTCAAAATTAGAACTCTCTTTCATACACTTATGGTTCTGAAAGAATTCATCTCTATCTTTCTGTCCTATTTACTCAATTTCCTCATTTAAAGAGTTCAGAGTAACCCTTCTCAAAAAATATTTATTTTAGAATATTGGTTTGTTTAAAATACATATCTCTCTTTGTGCAATTTCTCTGAATTCGGGTGAATTGGCTTCTTGGAACACTGGTTAGCCACATGGGGTGGTGTCCACTATTGGTATTGATATAACTATTACTATCAGTTTCTTTAAAAAAAGTCTTGGTTTTAATGTGGGGATTTTCTATATAAAGGCTAGAGTCCAAGAAGTCAATTTGGTTTCTGAAACTGGGGGTAAAGCTGAGAGACAAACTATTTCTGTTAATAAACATAATACAATCTTGTAAATCTTCTTCAGTTCCTTGCCAAATTATTAAAATATCTTCAATGTACCTCTTCCAGAGCACAAAGCTCGCACCAAAAGGATTGTTACACCATATATTGGATCTCTCCCAATGATCCATAAATACATTGGCATAACTTGGCACGAACTTGGTGCCCATGGTGTTACCATTGATCTGTAAAAATAACTCATCATTAAAACCCAAAAAATTATGTGTTAAAATAAAATCAATCGATGTCAATAAAAACTCTCTAAAATTCGGGTTTATCTCCTTGTCACCTTCTAGGCTAAATCTGACTGCTTCTATCCCTTTTCTGTGTTCTTTTATAGTATAGAGGGAGGTCACATCAAGAGTTGCTCACATAAAATTATCTTGCCCTACTATGTCTTTTATACAGAATTTAAAAGACTTAGTATGGCAAGATAATTTTAAGGTGTGCTGGGTGCTGCCGCACACAATTTGGAAACCACTGGACTTGACTGAGCCTTCAAGGTTTACAAACTATTTCAGGGGTATTCAATCAAAGACTTCCTATGCAGCTCAATGAGAAGTCTTTACAAGGCAGAAGTCTTGAGTTAAAAAACCCTCACCAATCACGGAAGTAACAGGACATCTTGGCTGCTTGAAAGCCAAGGTAGGTGTAACCAGTATATTTTATAAAAGTGTAAAATTCTATTGAAATCTGTACTTTTAGCAAAATAATAAAATAAAAGATGACATGTTTTTCACACATTAAGTATTTCAGCTTAAAGGGGTCTGAAGTGTCTCTTTATACTAAGATGGCACCCATACAGTCCGGCTCCCATAATTTCAATGATCTGATATTAATATGCGGAGTGAGTGTTCCTTTAAAGCTCGGTCACATCTGGCAACATTTCCTGCCAACCTTGACAGCCTGCCCCCTCAATCGGATTATGTATGGAATGCTGCCAAAGCATTATGTGTCCAGTCTTCTCCTGCAGATTTTAATGTGCAGAAAGATCTCCAGGAAGAGTACCCCAAAATGCGTGTGCATTGTAGCACGAACAATCATAATTGTTTTTGGTTTTTTTAAAGATTTCTTATTTGTTAACGTATTGTATCTTTGTGTAGGTGTCCTGAACCAGACAAATATATATACAGCAGTGCACAATGCAGTGGGAGGATATTAAAGGCTGTTGTCTATGGAGGAGTTGGAGCAGCCATCGCTGTCCTGTTTATTACGATTGTCCTTGTGGTAGTCATCCTGTTAATCTCAAGGAATCGCCATAAATTGTAAGGATTGCATTAAAAGTGCATTGGGTTCTCATGTGAACTATTGGGGGAAGTGACTGATTAATACATGATTGTTATGTTTATAGATGCTGACTGTATTACATTTACTGCTTATTTGTGTTTGTGTCAGTATATAGTGACCACATAGGCTGAGTAGAAAATATGGGTCAAGTAATTACACACAGTAAACAGCAACATGATATAGCTTTATTCATTCAGTCACTGTTTAACTTTATAAATTTCATGTTCTATTGCAGAAAGGAAGCTTTCCTTAGGGACCAAGGGGATCAGGCTAACACATGGTATGAAGATGGTAATGAGAATGATGAGTGGAGTAATCAGAGAGGTATTACCAACATGAATGAAGAGCAAGCAGGTATGTCTTTGTCTGCCACCATGAAGGGTAAAAGGCGGACCCATAGCCCTTTCTGTCTCTGTCACTGTGTTATCCTAAAATAAAAAGGACAGACATATATCTCCTTCTGTTTGTTCACTCTGGAGGTAGAGGGCAGACTTATAACTATTTTGTCTGTGTCACCCTGCAGGGGGAGGGACAGACTCATAGCTCCTTCGGCCTGTGTCACTGTGTCACCCTGCAGGTGGAGGGACAGACTCATACCTCCTTCTGTCTATGTAGCTGTGTCACCCTGCAGGGGGAGGGACAGACTCATAGCTCCTTCTGTCTGTGTCACTGTGTCACCCTGCAGGGGGAGGGACAGACTCATAGCTCCTTCTGTCTGTGTCACTGTGTCACCCTGCAGGGAGAGGGGCAGATTCATAGCTCCTTCTGTCTTTGTTACCGTGTCACCCTGCAGGGGGAGGGACAGACTCATAGCGCCTTCTGTCTGTGTCACAGTGTCACCCTGCAGGGGGAGGGACAGACACATAGCTCCTTCTGTCTATGTAGCTGTGTCACCCTGCAGGAGGAGGGACAGACTCATAGCTCCTTCTGTCTGTGTCACTGTGTCACCCTGCAGGGGGAGGGACAGACTCATACCTCCTTCTGTCTGTGTCACAGTGTCACCCTGCAGGAGGAGGGACAGACTCATAGCTCCTTCTGCCTGTGTCACCGTGTCACCCTGCAGGGGGAGGGACAGACTCATACCTCCTTCTGTCTATGTAGCTGTGTCACCCTGCAGGGGGAGGGACAGACTCATAGCTTCTTCTGTCTGGGTCACCCGGCAGAAAGACGGACAAATGCATGCCTCTTTCTGACTGAGTCAGCCTGAATAGGAAACAAGATCCATAGTTCTTTCTATATGTTTTGCTACAGGAGATGTATCAGTGTTGTGTCCTGAGAATAAATGTACAAATTATTAAAAGTCGGGCAGTCAACATGGGAACCAGTGGAACCAAGCACGCTCCATTAGGGATCCCTACTTTTTTAGATCAACATTTTTCTTTGATAACTCTCCCCCACCATGACACCCTGCAGTGTGTCTTTTTTACTAGTCAGTTATAGATTTATCGGTCCTTCAATTTAGGATTTTAACTTTTTTCTTTTTTTTTTTTCTCTTTGTGCAGACCCCTCCAAAACAGGTTCTTCATTTTTAGGTAAAGAAAGCTTCAAACCAACACTGGAAACAGTTGACACAGAAATCCAGGTAAAGTGTTTAAATGCATTTCTGCATTTTCTCTCAGTTAAGTTTTATACCATTTATTTTTCAATTTAATTTCTCTTAACTTTTAAATATTTAGAATGCAGCATATAGCACACTAATTTCTAAACTCAAATCATTTATTCATAGATCCTGTAATAATAAGAACAAATGTTTAAAGGGACACTCTACTGTTAAAATACAAACAAATCACTATGTTGTAGATATTCCACCCAATTAAATTACGCATTAATTTAATTATGCAATATTTTATTTCATTTTGGGGTTTTATCTAAAAACAACTTGCGAAAGATGTAGATCTTTTGTCTGTAGCCTTTGCAATCCTTCCCCTTCTAACCCCGCCCAGACTTTCTGTGGCTGTCCAATCACACACTTCCCAATGCAGCCCAATGAGAAGTGGAAAATTCACACTATAAAAATTGTATCTCCATCTTCCTAATCACACTTTTATATAATTTTCCATTTATGTTAGCATATTTTGATAAAAAAAATTTCACCCATTCTCATTAGTTTATTCTTATTCTTTCCAGGTGAAGATACAAAGACCAACTATTTTATCTCCCTAGCATGATATATAGATTACTGATTTACTAGAGATGAGGGATACAATCAAATACCTAGATGAATGCACTGGCAATAAAGATCAAGATCTTACATGCAGCTTGGATTTTTATGTTTTATTTTCATGATAAACCCAAGAAAAAGAAGAGGAAAAATGAAAGACTGAGAGAATGCCCCATTTTCTTCTGCTATATCAGTCCGGCTCTTTTAGCCTCCTGTCCTTCTTAGCCGACTCGTGATTGCATGAGTTTGGCTAAACAATTGTACATAATGAGTCATAATGAGTCATAACGATGAGTCGTTCTCCCACCACTGATAGTAGAAAAAAGGTCCAAGGACACCGGTGATATACAGTATGAGAGCAATGGGATAGTAGACGGTGGAGAATGTAAAGACATGTCTTAGCACCATGGTATGCTATGTTCTGCTCCTTGTCCTTTGTTTCTCCATTTACAAATACCAAATACTTCACATTAATCAATATTTGCACAAGTGCATATCAATAAACTAAGAAAAAAAAAACAGAATATTCAAAGGAAGGTATCACATTATCAGTTTATATTTAAAGGTCTTGTCATAAGAATTCTTAGGTCCATCGTTAAAAATATCTTGAATAAGCTAGCAAAGTAATAACACAATGTCATATCATAGACATTCTCTGCTCAATATCGGGATAAACTTCCATCTATCTAGCCTCACATTGATAAATCATCAATCATTTTCTGGGTGCTGAGATGTAACCTAACATATAAAATCTTTTAGCTATGAATGCACTGAAAAAATTGTCAGTTTTGTCCTATGTGTATCTTTTAATCAAATGTGTCTCTTCAATGAGTCTCCATAGTGTTAAAGTACACTCAGTTTCCCCTGGTGTAGTTTTTGTGAAAGGGAATACCACCTTTGGTGCATCTTTATACCCATAGCAATTGTGTTGATCTTAATCCTAGCTCAATCCTTCCATGTTATCTTTTGATTACCTGCCCTTAATAAAATCCCAAGTACTTTAGCCACATATTCTGCCTTCATTTAGAGCTCTTTAATTTAAATTAAACATTAATTTATTAAATCAACTTGCTTGTTTTACTTATGTGTGCACTGTCCATCATACTGATATTATATATATATATATATATGTTGTTTATTTTATTTTTTTTTATTTATTTATTTTCAGTAATTATTAAACTGACTGGCTGTTTGAGATATTTTCAAAATTCAAATAAAACCTTGCATATTATGTCATTTAATGCCTATATTATGTGATGCTAAACTACTGGACAAGGTTATTTACTTAAGTTAAATTTCAAATTTAAGGCCAGAGTAGCCTTACTGAACGCAGAGCACACATAAAGAAATGTTTCCAATTTTGACCTTAAATTTGAAATTCACTCTGAATTCTCATTCAGAAAGCCAAGACAGATTAAGAAAAGTCAAATGATCAAATTAGCAAAAACTAAACGTTAAAGCTTTGACAACGCTTAATTGCCAGCTGTAGGAGATAATTCTACGAATGGTATCAAATGAACATCTGGGAACCAAAAGCATTAATTGTTCTGATGAACTTGTGTATTAGAAAAGCTGCACAAATATATTTTTCAGGAAAGATGTTGATGTGAACTGTGAATGACAGACATCTTTTTGGCCCAGATAGGAAACCGTAAATCATATTTGTCAACCAATACTGCAAATGAATGTGTGGTCTGGTTTTAGAGAAACAGGTGAAACAAATGAATTTATTTGGGAGATATTAAGGAGTTGGTATGTATTTTTGGTTATATTTTATATTTTTTCAGCTTGCCTCAAAGTTGCACAGTTAGCCCAGATGAAGTCAGACAGGTCCTATTAAATATTACCACTTACCTTTGTGTTCTCTGGATTGGTAGAGGAATGAAAAATTAACCTAAATGGGGTGTAGGTGCAAATTCTACATCAAGCAAACATAATAGATGAGGGTGAATCTCTGATCATTTTTTTTATATTCTTTATTTTTCATTTCAATAATTGTACATGTACTCATACCACCACAAGTAACATTTGAACCAATTATCTCTGATTTGCGAACTTGCCAGGAGTACTCTTTCGATACTGTGAGTGTCCTCACCCAACTGCTCTCTTATCATATTGCATTTCACTTGCGCTCCATTCCGTGTAGATTGCAATCTTCTGTGTTGGGTTCTCACTAAACATTTTTTTTCCCATGTACCCACTCAATCTGGAATTTTAGCTTGTGAGCAGAGTTCTGTTTATACCTTGTATTTCAGGTACCTCTTCCCCACCCCCCTTACCCTAGACCAGGCATAGGCAACCTTCGGCCCTAAAGATGTTTTGAACTACACCTCCCATGATGCTTTGCCAGCATTATGGGTGTAAGAGCATTATGGGGGATGTAGTCCACAACATCTGGCGTACTGAAGGTTGCCGACACCTGCCCTAGACTGTAAATGTTTGGGTATTGTTTCTGAAAATGTTCAAGAATTTAAGCAAAGCCCGCTCCACATAAAATGAGTCTAGAACATGAATACTTCAATACAGCCATCCCTGAACTTTCTATTTCACCTGTCATCACTCCCCCCCATATGAGCTTTTGAGCAACTCTCTGTATGCCCACATTTTTCCAGTTTCATGATTTCGCTCTATATATTGAGTTTATCCACTTAGCCCCTTGATTCAAACTATACGCCTGTGAGCATAGCTTACTCTTCACAATGTATTTTACCTGCCCCCATGGGTGCAAGGTTCAAAGGGAGTTTGTGCGTGGCTCTATCTAAATGTTCTATAATATATATCATTCCATTATTTTACAAGCATTTCATAAATAGCTCAGACTATATACGTAAATAAAAGCATAAAACTCATGGTTGATATATAAAGTAGGAAATGTATGAAGCTCTTTTATAACTATGTTGTTATGCCATGACTGACTTTTTTATTGTCATGAATTTACAAAAAAAAATGACCAGGGAAAATACGGTGGATATTTTCTTGTTTTCAAGTACTGCTAAAAACAGGATGAGTGTATCTTCTTTGTAATATTATGTAGGCTAGGTCAGAATGTATTTATTTATTTATTATTTTAATGATCAAAAATCTCTTAAGTGTCATTAAATGTTTTATTTAACTAAATTTAGCAAACTCCTGAAGTTGAAGGCAATGTTTCTTCTGAGAAAGCAAAACTCCTGTAAACTTGGTTATTAATGATACAGAAATCAAAGAGAACTAGTATAACACAGCAGCCAAATGTGTCCTTCATGTTACGACAACCAGGCAGACAAAAATGAAGATTAAATGTCTGAAACCACTAGACCTTAATATTAATTAAAATCACGATTCGCCCCTGGCCTACACAATGCCAAATCAAGATTTAAGAAGTCAAAGAAACACCCGGGGTTTTTCGTTCAAAGTATCTGACCCCCTTCCCAAATGGACAGTTCCTGTCGAAATAAACCCAAACTTGTCCCAAACTAATAAAATAGATAATTAAACACAACTATACGCACCTAGCTCTCTGCATTGATTCTACAAAATTTTGGAAAGGCAAATTCATTCAGCTTTCAAACACAAACAATCTCCTGTATAATAAAGTTATTTTATATTTACAGCATTCACATGTCTACTAAAGACACATAATCATGAACTCCTACCCATGGTAATAAAAGCAAAACAAACCACACATTTCAATATGTAGAAAAAGCAATCCGACACAATTGGGTTAATCACCTCCATTAACTGAAATACAAAATGATTCACTCTGCAAGTTCTTGCTAGCGAAAACCCCACTTAAATAAAATAGAAGCTATTTTTGTGTTCGAAATTGGAAATGGCTAAGAATGAGAGTGAAGGTTTGGGGATATGTTAATACTGTTTTAGCAATATCATCACTCTGCACGTTTTAAAAATAGTTTCGAAAAGGGCTGCCTCACAAATTCACTCTTATAATATAGGGGTCCAGAGAGCCACTTGTTTTTTTTTAAACCATAGAAAAAGAATATACGTGAAACAATGACTACTAAAACAACTTTTAATTCAGACTGAATAAAAGTATGGGGAATAATAACATTGCCTTTTAGTCACATTAAAATCACCTGCTCAAGTCATTCAGGACTATTCCTAATCTCTTGCCGTTAATTAAAACTGTATGGATATCAAAGTATCCATAATGACCAAATTCTATTTAAATTTGGGGTGTCAATATTATATTGTGTAAATATGAACAACCTTTTAGCACTCACGATGATCCCGTCATAGAGAGGGAAAACATCGAGCGTGCGTGTAACCATTTTCCTTGCATTTTACTCTTTACCATTTTTAATACACCAACAACGTGGTGCTGTTTGGCTGGCAAATAAGTAGGGACATTTAGACTTTCTTCTTTACTACAGGGGACATGTAGGGAACAGCCAAAAAGCACTCTAGTTTATAATGTCAGTGGTGTACATGTTCAATTAGTGAATGGACATTTTTGTTGATTTTATAAATGCACTTGGGTGACTGTTTTATTTATTTATACATACAGTATAAATAATAAATAAAAAAAACATATTTTCTCACCCCTCTTGGTTTGTACATATTCGTCATTCTCGGTTCCTCTACCAGAGACCTGGGAGTCTGAGGGTTCTGTGCAGTATCTTAGCTATTGCTATAGCTGCACTCTTCTGGATAGCGATCTCAGATTTCCCACCTGGAATCTGTTGAAACCACTCCCCCAACTTAGGGGTCACAGCCCTGAGTGCTCCTATCAAAACTGGGACTACTACTGCCTTCACTTTCCACATCCTTTCTAGCTCCTCTTGGTATTTTTCAATCTTCTCGTGTTCCCTCTTCTTGATGTTATAGTCACTGGGTGTTGCCACATCTACCACCACAATGTCAGGTTGGTTGGCCAGTACTTGCTTGTCTGTCTGGATGTGAAAGTCCTGAAAGTCCACATGATCTTAGCCCTGTCATTCTCAACTACCCTTTGTGGTATCTCCAAGCTGGACTTAGGCAGGTAAAGCCCATATTCTGTGCAGGTATTTTGGTATACAATCCCAGAAAATTGGTTGTGACTCTCTGTGTATGCTGTTCCTACTAACATCTTGCACATGGCTACTATGGGCTGTTTTGTCTCAGAGGCCACTTTGAATAGTCTGCAACTTGTGTGTGGTAGACCCCACTTCTATTGATCTGATGCTTAGTGCCTGTTCCTGTGCTCAGCTATACAACAGCTTTGAAACACAACCCAGGAAGAGATGCAAAGCCAGTGAACCCCTCATGGACAGCTGTTTCGTTGTTAATGTCAAGCCTCACTAGCAAGCCAGTAACCAACCTCATGCTGCTGAGTTGCATTAAATACGAAACAGCTGTCCATGAGTGGATCACTGGCTTTGCATCACTTTGTGATTTGTATTTCAAAGCTGTTGTATACAGAAAACATAACCTCCAAAGTATCCAAAAATGTGATGGTTGTTGAACAAATTTTCATATGCCCACCCAGAATTCCTTGCAGTAGTAACATCACTGCAAATTTGAGGGAAATTTTCTGTGGGAAAAGCAAGTCTTATGGCTTGACTTGTGTTTAACAATTTATTGAAGGAAAAACACACACACACACAATTTATTTTGTTGGGCTTCTGAAAGCATTAATTCCAGTATGCATATAGTATAGACTTTGTACATGGTGACCCCTGGTGACTAGAAGTGAGTAATACATAAATACACTAATTAGAAATCACTCTGGATTGAATTCTGGTGGCCTCTACAGACCTTAGAGAAGTACTACAACATCATTCTAGGATATCTGTATTTGTCAGACATATTATGGAAGCTGATGCACTGGTTGTATTGCTAATGGTATTATATTTTTTTCATGGTTAATGTATGTACACAATATAATATTGAGAGTAGAGTGATCCCCTAGTTACTATTTAAAGAGATATCAATATGGGAGCAAAGGGTCCTTGTTCTAATTATTAGATAGCCTTTTCAGACTGTTAGAAGCTAGCATTAAAATAGAATTTAATTATCATTGTAGGTACTTAGATGTACATACAGTTTTAATTAATGTCAAGAGATTAGGAATAATCCTGAGTGACCACAGCAGGTGATTTTTATATGACTAAAACTCAATGCTTCCCCATACTTTTTTTTTCATATGAGATTATAATTATTATTATTGTCATTTATATTGCGCCAACTTATTCCTCAGCACTTTACAATATCAACGTAAAATTTTAGTAGTCAGATGTATGTTCTTTTTCTTTATTTTGTTCACGTTTAAGGGAAGAAAACGCTGAGTTGTGTTTCATTTATCTTGGATTCCTTTTTCTTTATACGCCTTTTTTTGCTTAGTTAGGTTTTAGTGGCAGAGGTGTTGTGGCTCCGGAGTTTTTTTTTAATATAGATTTTGTAGACTGGGAAACAAGGAAAAAAATCAGTACCCCACACCAATTATTAATATGCATATGAAACCGCAGCGCCATTTAATCTACCTTCTTGCATAGGTTTTAGACCAAATAGAAAAAAGGCATACTAACTGGTGGTTATTTTCTACATTCTACAAATTCTTCGAATATCAGTTACATAATAAAATTAAATGTATTATAACATGGATTTTAGCTTACATCTACAGTTAGTACTTCCATTGCTACCCACTAAGGGGCGCAGCATTGCTAATTAAGTCTGCAAGTGAAAAATGGTACATCATCATTTTTTTCTGCATTATTTTTGCATCATTTTCTTTTGTTTGTTTGTTTTCATTTTTTTTGTAGCAATTTATTCAAGAATAGAGGAAATTGATGGATGAATGCATGGACACTTGGAAGGAGTGACAAGTGGGATTGCTAGAAGACAACCATTTTGATAGATAGAATGCAGTAATCTATTCTTAATCATGAAAACCTTTTCCACAGCTTTACACCACCAGCCCGTATATTGATCTATTGATCTTGGAATTAAGTACATTACACCAATTTCTAATCCAGTCAGGGTTATTCACTAAAGTCTAAATTTGGATTGCAAAATCCAGATATTGTTTGTGCTGTTTAACAACGTATAGATTTTTTAATTCAGGCCCTAAACGGTCACATTTTAGCCGAACCGGGCATCGCCAGTACCTGTAATCCAGAACAAATGTTTGACATCCCAGGCTGGATGATTCAAATTCGGGCATGGATTGAAAAGAAATCGGAACTATTTGCTTTAGGAAAAAAACCTCCACGGGGAGATGATTATTTATGTGGCCAGCCTCCACATTAAAAAAATCAAAAATAAAATCCTGTGGGGGTCAATAAGACCCCAATATTACTATAAGGGTGTTTAAAACCCCCATATGCCCCTACCTTCTATGCAGCATATCTTCTCAAAGATTAAAACTAGCGACTGGGCATTCTTTGCAAACAAAGGCGCCATCCATGGCCGGGGGTTGGCAGTTAATATAATATGAAAGTATATATATATATATATATATATATATATACATATACTCAGTACCACTCATTCCCTCACTCATTGGCAAAGGGAAAAGGGCCTCTATTATAATATTCAGTGGTGAGGACTTAATGTTCTTTAAGCCCCCAACCATTGGTGGCGGGTGGTGACACAAAATAATTGAACAATGAAGGGATGGACTAGACATTTTCCACATCCCAAATAGTGTCCCCTTTTCCCCTCCTGGGAGGCTAGAGTCCCATTAAAAAAATAAAAACTCTACATATCTCCCCTCACCCCAATTATAGTATTACAAACTAATACCTGTAAAAATAAAATATACACTTACCACCTAAAGTCTCAATTTTTCTAACTCGTTCTTTCGTTTCTATAGCCCCAAAAAGGGCCAAATTAATATCCACAATAACCAATGCAAATAGTTACATAGTAACATAGGCTGAAAAGAGACATGTGTACATCAAGTCCGGCCTTACTCACATTTGTTTTTTGCTGTTGATTTAAAAGATTGTAAAAACAAACTAGGAAAAAAATTCCCACTTGACCCCAGAATGGCGGTCAGATTTATCCTTGGATCAATAAGCTAATACCCTATAGTTGAAAAATTGTATCATTGAATATTCTGTTTTTGCAAATATGGATCTAGTCGCTCTTTAAACATCTGTACGGACTCTGATGAAACCGCTTCTTCTTCTTTGGTGCTGGTGACAGTTCTATTAGATGCACATCAACTATGGGTTTTCCAGGCTGTCATGAGAACCCTATATCAGTTTGGTAGTCTCTTTATCTCTTTAGTCTCTAATATATAATATAAATCCATTTTTTTTCACTTTATGATATGGTGGAGATTGATAAATAAGCACGTTATGCACTGTAATATGATCTTTATTCTATAGCCTCTCACATTTGCTATTTATAATTAACTGGGTAGATGTAAATGATTTATTTGTAAATGAGTCACATGTATAATTTTCACTTTTTGTTTGGATATTAGATCTCTCTTTGCAGTGGCACTTTCTTTATATATAAAACCTTTGACCATTACAATGGTGTAATTTTTGTCACATAAATGCACATATAATATGGCATAAAGTTATGCAATAATTATATCATATGACGTACTATTAGCACTTGATAACATTTTATACACAATGAGAGATGTTAAAACTCTATCTGCTATTATGAATATTTGGTAAAGTGTAACTTCTATTTTTTTTAGAGGAGTTACCGTAATTCATTACTTATGGTATTTTATTATAGGAGACTATTACCGATGATTTAGGATGATAGATGAGACCATGGCAAATATTGGATTGAAACTTATGTAGATTTATATATGTATATTTTTATTGATTTTTATTTATTTTCTAGTACACACTCTGTAAAGGAATACTCCTGCACTCTGATGGATATTGCCCGATTTAGAGACTGTCAGCTCTCTAGTATCTATTAATTTTGTTCTTGTTTATATATAAAAAATTATTTGGTGCGCTGATCTTGATGCGCACGCGCGGTAATGATTAGCCTTGGTGAGATACTGACCTGCTCACTTTTAGATCCTAGGCGCACGCACTCTGATATTTTGTGATCATTTTTCTTCTGCGCATGCGCGTCCGATCTGTGGACAGCACATGCTTTGTTATGTGGGGCTTAAGTCGTGATTATGTAGATGCCCCTTGGTACGTGAAATATCATTACATCGACGTCATGCACCTAGCGGAAATGCTTTTCCGGTGGGACCTTAATTGATTGTTAAAAACTCTGCGATCTGGTTTTAATTTGATTATTTATTTAATCAGTTATCATTGGTTTTTGACCTCTGGCACAGCTGATGACCTCTATCTCTGTGTAAGCTACACTGGAGTGCATGAATTAAATTCCTTGATTGTCTAAATTATGTCAATTATGTTAATTACTTATGTTCCTATAAATTTATATCTGTGTATTCATTTGATAGCTTGACAAAACACCATAAAACCTGTACATGGGGGTTACTGTTATTCTCGGGAGACTTCACTAAGTACAAATATTAGTGTTTTAAAACAGTAAAGCATATTACAACAATAATATAGTCCATAAAAGTGCCGTTTGTTTGTAAAAAATGCAAAAAACGTCACTTTTACTTAAAATATCATCGTTGTAATACAATTTACCAGTTTTAAACACTAATATTTGAGTTCAGCGAAGTCTCCCAAATAAAACAGTACCCCCTATGTACAGGTTTTATGGTGTCTTGGAGAGTTACAGGGTCAAATATAGTGCTTGCGAATTAAATACTCTGCACTTTCTCCTTGTGTTGTCAGGCATGTCAATCACATTTTCATTAATCAAATCACATAATTATTAAAAGATTACTTAAATATACACGTAGAATTTTAATATATATGCATTTATAGGTATTTAAATTCTAGGTGTATACTAATGTAATCTTTTATGTAATATATGTATTTATCTATATATATATATATATATATATATATGTATTTGCGGTTATTTGTATTTTATATATAGATAGATATATATATAGAATGTCATTCTAAGTGTATTTTGTTACCAATATATATATATATATATATATATATATTAATAACAAAATACAGTTAGAATGAAATTACATATGAATATATAATTTATATTAAATTTTGTTTCAATATTTTATTTATTTTAATATTTTATGCATTTATTATTGTAATTATACGTGTATATATATATATATATATATATATATAATATGTGTATATATCTATTATATATATATAATATATATACATATTATATATATGTAACATCATTCTAAGTGTATTTTAATATTAATATATATATACTAATATTAGTATTAAAATACACTTTGTATTACGTTACATATATATATATAATATGTGTATATATATATATTATATATATAATATATATACATATATTATATATATAAAAATACTTTTAATTTATTTTTAAACATGTTTAATTTTTTTTACACTACCTACCAGCAGGGGGACTGTCTGACATTTCAGACAGCCCCCCTGCTGGCAGATCCACAGCCAGCTATAGGGGGCCATCACTTGCAGGAGGAGGGCTGCCTGGGCTGTCAGGCAGCCCTCCAGAAGAGGATCGCGGCGGAGGTAAGTACGGCCGAGGTCCTGAGGGCTTAAGCCGTTACGGCGTTCTATGCCGCCGCAACGGCTTTAAAGCCCTTTAAAGCCGCGATGGCATAGAACGCCGTAACAGCGTTAAGGGGTTAACATATATTCAAACATTTGTCTCTTCTCTTCATCGGCTAAAAATTTGGTTTGGTTGAATCGGATTTATCCATAGGGTAAACCACTGCCACCACTTGTAACGGAGCTCCGGCTGGGTGCAGCCACCAAGGACTGCTTCCTAACTGGAACAGGGGAAAACCTCAGCACTTCTGTCCCAGTTGCCATGGCTTGACTGGGGTCCTCCTGCAGCCTCTCTGTCCTGGAGCAGGATAGGGGCCTAGCTCTATTTCCTCCCAGGGACAGTCCTGGGAGCTCTAGTCCTTACAAGTCTTTCCCCGCTGAATTCATTATGAGCTGGAACAAGTTGCTGATTAGTGAGTGGCCCTTCCCCTCCCAGTAATTATATGACACATAGTTCTGGGAGTACAAACTAGATTGCTATATGCTTTTATTCGGTACATACGACACTTTTATTATTTTATAGATTTATTATCACATAAAAATATTTAAGAAAATTATAGCTTGACATCATCATGATAATCAATAAAAATAGATTACCTTCAGATATAACAACTAATAAAGACAAGCCCCAATAGAGTGATTGGCTTCAAAGAAACACTACCACTAGCAAGATATCACTTTTATTTGTTTTACTAGAAAAAAAGGTCTCAATTAATATGTGACGAGACCAATCTTGCCACTGTGCATTGGAGGAGCCTGGTTGCCCGCCTGCTGCCTTTAGACTATGGCCCCATGTTGAAACGCTTGATTTTCCCCTGCGAAGACACGAAAACCAGGTCATTCGGTGCTGGCCCTGTTTGAGCGGTGATACCCCAGATAGTTATGCCATTGAGCCCATTCGTATAATGAAAGACTATAGGAAAGACTTTGGCTCCATGGCAATTGAAGTGTATATGTGTGCTCTGAGCGCCATTCAGTAATAATGTGCGCTCAGATCTGAGCTATCTGGGGATATGTTGAATGTACCTGTTTGTTTTTATATGTTTTATTGTCTTTTGCTGCCATGTGTTCAATGGAGTCTTGCCTCTGTCCTTGGAGATAATTGGATTACTTCTAAATTATCTCCAGGATAGAAGACTCTGTGGAACTGGTTTTGGGCAGAAAAGCCATGCTTCCTTTGGTCACAAAGGACTATGATCTATCTTTTGAACCACTGGACCAATTTGGATGATTTTGACATATGTTTGTATTTGGAGTATGCTGTAAAATGTAAGTTTTATGTGAATGTGATGCATACTTTTCAAGTTATGAATAATGTGGAAAAATTTTATTTCTCTGCTTGTGATAATTACATTACCCATTGTGTAAGGTAATTGTATCACAGGCAGAGGGGAGGATTTTGTTTGGGAGTGTCTGAGTGTATTGTATGTGTTTATTGGTTGTTTTCCAAAACCCTGTGGGTGGTACTAATGTGTACATAAGAACAATAAACCCACAGCTCTGTCTGTTCCTGCTTGACCCTCAAAACGGAGCCTTGTCTCGTTCTTGGGAGGATTTATTGTATGCTGTTCCAGTTTGACTGCTAGGAGTGCAAACCTATTCATATGGTTTTTCCTATTCGGCTGTTTACAGCATTCGTATGCTTCTCCGGTTCAGTGGATTGGTGTCTACAGTAACTGTGGCATAACCCCTTTT
The DNA here is from genome assembly GCA_933207985.1 of Pelobates cultripes. Lineage (NCBI taxonomy): Eukaryota > Metazoa > Chordata > Amphibia > Anura > Pelobatidae > Pelobates > Pelobates cultripes. The sequence continues at coordinate 30,337,022 of OW240914.1, forward strand.
ATGCCTAATAAAACTATAATTTGAAATGAAAGAAGACAAGGATAATGAAATCCACCCATAAATTGTGAAATGGTGATTAGTGCTCAAAGTGAAAAAAATGTTGGAGGGTGGAGAGACTACAAAGCACTTATTCTCTGATAGAGATCTGGTGTACAGAATTTATAACTTTATAGCATGAACTGGAGGTTGTTGCAATAAAGTATCACAGTATTACAGTGTTTAGTTGCTACCCACAGTTCAGATTTGCAAACTAAAATAAATCTCCTAAATTGAAACTAAATATATATTGAAAGTCATGCGCTGGATTTGATTTAAATCAGTCTCCATATCAAACCTTAAACTTGCAAAGTACACTTTGCAAAATATATAATCAATCAGAGATATTAGAAGCACTCATCATTTGTAAGGAGTTAAATTGTGTTTTATAATTATTAGTAAGATTTCTGTAACTTAATGCAATAGGAGGAAATAAGAGCTTGGTTTTATCGAGAGTTGAAATTCCCAAACTCAATTTAAACCAAATGTAGAGCTTGGTTATAATGGACCAATGCCAGCAGCAAACCCTCTATATAAACTGAGAAGAAGCTGTTGATGATCAACAGTGTCAAAAGCCGCAGACAGGTCAAGGAGAATTAGGATAGAGTAGTGACCACAAGATTTTGCAGCGAGTAGATCATTGGATACTTTGGTCAGTGCTGTTTCCACAGAGTGCTTAGCGCGGAAGACTCGAGGAAGTCTGTCAATCTCGCATACACAATTTTTTCAAGGATGTTGGATGGAAAAGGCGGTAGCGAGATAGGATGATAGTTGGATGGGGAGTTAGGGTCAAGATTGGGCTTCTTTAGAATTGGGGTTACAGTTGCATGTTTGAAGGGCAATGGAGATATACCAGAGGAGAGAGAGAGATTGAGAATTTTAGTTAGAGGTGGAGAAAGAGAAGAAGATGGATGGGATGCGATGGAATTGGATCTAGAGAGCAGGTGGTGGGATGGGAGGACTGGAGCAGAGCAGAGCAGAAACTTCTTCCAATGTAGTGGGTGCGAATGAACATAGAACAGCAGAGGGAGTGAAGTTAGGGGAAGTATTATAAGGGGAAGAAGAAAGATGAGATATCTCTTCTCTGATTGTAGAGATCTTGTCAGTGAAGTGAGTTGCAAAGTCTGAGGCGGTCAAGTTAGTAGGTGGAGGAGGAACAGCAGTGTGAAGAATAGAGTTAAATGTGTGAAATAGTTGTTTGGGTTCGCGAGAGAGTGTGGTTACGAGGGTATTGAAGTAATTAACTTTTGCAAAGGAAAGAGCCAAGCTGTATGAGCTCAGCATAAATTTATAGTGGAGAAAGTCAGATACACAGTGAGACTTTCTCCAACAGCGTTCAGCAGTTCTGGAGCATTTTTGGAGGTATCGAGTGAGCTTGGTGTACCAGGGTTGATGGGGGGACCTGCGGCATTTAAATGTACAAGGTGCCATGATGTCTAGTTTAGAGGAGAGGGTGGAATTGTAGAAGGAGGTTGCAGAACTGGGACAGGTGAGGTTTGAGATAGGTAAAAGGAGAGTTTGGAGATTAGTGGAGAAATGCTCTAGGTCAAGACATTGGAGGTTTCTGTGAGAGTGATGTTTAGACGGTGGTGTCAATTGGGTCTTAGGTATGCCAATGTCAAAAGTCAGCAGATGGTGGTCAGATAGAGAAAAGGGAATATTGGAGAGATTAGAGGCAGTACAGAGGTTGGTGAAGGCAAGATCAAGAGTGTTTCCTGCTGTATGGGTTGCTAGATTGGACCATTGCGCAAGGCCAAAGGAGGAGGTTACAGAGAGCAGACGAGGGGCATCAGTGCAATTGGGGTTATTGATTGGAATATTGAAATCCCCAAGTATAAGGGAAGGAGTGCTACATGAGAGGAAGTGGGGAAGCCAGGAAGAAAAGTGCTCAATGAATAGTCTAGGATAACCAGGGGGGCGGTAGATGATAGCAATTCTTAAAGGAGTGGGTTTAAATAGGCGGACAGTGTGAACTTCAAAAGAAGAAAAGGATAGGGCAGGGGGAGTTATGATTGGTTGAAAGGTACATTGAGGGGAGAGAAGGATGCCTACGCCGCCTCCTTTACAGTTGAGTCTGGAAGTGTGAGAGAATTGTAGCCCACCAAAACATAAAGAGGCAGGAGTAGCGCTATCAGAGGGGGACAGCCAGGTCTCTGTAAGTGATATAAAAGTGTAGCAATCACAATGCAAACTAAATAATGTTTGTGCTGATTATAGCCAGTTATAATATATCTCTGAAGGTAGAAAAATAAGCCACAGTTATACTGCAGCCCAAAAATATAATATAATTATATGTTGCAATATTGTCGCTTTATTGATGACATACTGTTTGGACTGGAGGAGAGGAGCCACTTACACTGATGTTAAACACACTGAATAACCTTCCCTGCCTGGTGCATTTGACTTGTATGCATAGCCGAACAAATATTGAATTCTTAGACTTTTTATGATTTGTTAAATTAAACAAGTTGTGCTATACGCTGTATACTAAACTTACAGTCAAAAACACCAAACTGCATACTTCAAGCTTTCACCTGATTCTGGGTAAAACATTTTCACATCCCAGATTGTGGAAGGTTTACAATATCAGACACTGTATCAAATGCACCGCAACGCATGTGGTATACAGGATTGTATGCCCATGCAGAATTATGTATATTGTCAAAATTTCAAATGACTTGAAGGGAAAAAAAGAGTTGGCACAGGTACTCCATTCATGCAGCCTTGTCCATGGGCGTATCATTGACACAACACTTTTTGGATATAAAACATTATGTCTCCTCCTTATGGTTCTTGGGTATTGACCATATCCCAGTGGCACCTAGAGAGGTAATCATGAATTTGACCTTTTAACACAGGAAGCCATTTGGATGTTCCCATTGGGCACCATCTCACAAGCGTTGATGAGAAAAACCCATTACATTGTTTTCTCCCCTTAAAGATGAGTTAGGTACTATACCCTTAGACTAAATGTGGCATATCTGCTGTAAGGGGGCTCATTCCCTTCTGGATTTGATATATTTTAATACACATGATGTCTTTTGGATTGTTTTTCTCTCATCTGAGCCATGAACATACAGTTTATGATTTGTAGACCATGGTGGTCACATATATGTATGTAGACTTGTTTTCTAAAAAATTTGGTCATACCCAATTTTGAATACCTAAGTTTGTCTACTTTTGAAATTTGTATTCCACAAGTGTGGTAATTTGTTTTCCCAGACTGCTATACGCTCTCAAAGGCAACATAGGCCTAGCAAACAAATCTCGCAAATTTCAATGTGTAAAAACTGAAATAGGCAAGCTCTTCATTTGGCCCTGTAACTTTCCTACAGTCCATAAAACCTGTATATAGCGGCATCATACTTATGGGACAACACATTAAATATGTGTGTTTTATTGCAGTGAACGCTAACAGTAATATAACATTCATAAATATTTGATGTGAAATGAGAGCCCTATTTCTCATCAACAAAATGATATATAATAAGTGTGGGTGCACTTGGTATGAAAGAGGTAAATTATGGTAATGCAGGTAATGCAACTTTTTTCAACATATGCTTTTCTTCTACGTTGTCACAATTATTTAGAAATCTGGTATTTATTGCTAACTGGACATTTCCATGTTACAAAACATTATCAATAGTAAATGGCATGTATATGCTTTTCGTAGTTGTAATATCTTCATTTGAAATAAATGTGTAACACTAGGCTGTCCATTAAATAAACTGAAACTTTGCTTTTGCAAATCTGGCTGATTTAAGTAGTTCTTCTGCATTCTCCAGCCAGTAACACATGGGGTTATTCACTGAAGTGAGGATTGTTGGAAATTCTATTTAAATAAGGAACAAATCAGCAGAACTGGAAAAGTTAGCCAAACCAGCTATGGTTCCAATTCAGTGACATTATTTAATCTTTTTTTTAGATAAACCTTTTAAATGAATTATCTATCAAATCCCAATAGATTTTCATGGTCACACCTGAAAATAAATTATATTGGACGAGGTGGAGCTAGCAGGGGGGCAGAGTGGTCGCACATAGTAGGAACTCCTCGCCACAAACCGCAAAAGAAACGTCTTACTGGACGAAAACCGACCACTAGCCGGGTCTAACTGCCGACACAGAACACGGGGACCAAACATGGGTCGGAAACACAAGAAAACCAGAGCCGAGAAAGACCCAACCACCCATGACATCGGGAAACTTCTCCAACGCTCGCAAAAGTCCGCATGGGACAAGATGGCTACTCCTTTTCATCGGATGATTTTTTTCATAGACCCCGGCGAAGGTATGGCACAAGCACCACCACCCAACCCAAAGCCCTCACATACCCCGACAGAAGAACCTGTCACAACCTCTGTGCTGAAGAGCATGCTAGCAGAACTTAGAACTAACATAGCAGCCAACATGGACGGCATAAAAGGGGCGATGGAGTGGGTCAGCACCAGGGTCCTGCAGCTGGAAGCCTCATCAAACTCCCATGGGACAAGAATAGCATCACTAGAAAAAGCGCTAACTGAAGTGCAAACACGGCAAAGCCTATCAAACAACCAGGATAAACACACTCGAAGACAAACAAAGGCATTATAATATTAAGATCCAAGGCATACCAGATTCAGTAAGCCAGACAGACCTACCGCATTTCATCAGGCGCCTGCTGGCCGATCTCTTACCGCCTAAACAGGCAAAAACAGTGCAACTAGACGGTATGTTCAGATTACCCAAGCCTGCGACAGTGCCAGCCACGGCACATACAGACCTGATACTCCGCTTTTAAACCCTGCAAGATAGAGCCCAACTGCTGGCGGCTGCATGAGGGAAAACCCCTTTAACCTTCGAGCGAGCCACGCTGTACCTCTTCCAGGACCTAACTAAAAGCACCATGGGTTGGCGCACGGCCATGCAGCCACTTTTACAACATTTCAGATCATGATCACCTTCAGGATATCACCTACCAGGCTCGGAGCTCCACAGAACTGGACTCACATCTGCGCACAGCAGGCCTGCTATCGCCCCCTCACAGAGACAGCTCAGACCTTGCCCAACTGGATCCGGCTGCTGTCGCTGATTTCATCTGACCACCGCACCAACGAAAGACACCCCGAAGGACATTGCAGCAGAGAGGTCTCTCTCCATTACCCCATAGACTGCTAACACCGCACTCTCTGGGATAGGGCCTGCGGCTGAAGATGAACTCGCTCTGCTCCCCTACAAACTTATTCATGGTTAATACCCAAGTTCCTCCTTTTTATATATTTGTTTGGTTGATCTAAGTTGAATTTTCATTAGTTTAACATAAGTCAGTGAAGGTCTCTCTGATGCAGACTCCACTTACCCAAGACACACCCGCAACAGTACCCACCACACCCCGTACCTGGGGACGCACACATCCACAACCAGGTGCATTCACGGCCACACCTGCACCTGACTCACCTCCTTACCCGACCGTAGGAGATATAGCCAAAACATACACAGAGTGACAGGAGGGAACCCCCGATGCGGGACATACACCAATCTCAGGCGCAGCCCAACCATGATAATAGTCACCCTTGCACACCGGAGAATAGATGGACAGGCGCACCGGAGAGATCCCATGGACCTTATTACACACACACAATAATAGGCCTCCACAGCTGGTTTCGATAACGACTTACAAGAAAGTACACATGTGCGACAACACATTCAATGACAGCACACTCACAGACCCCACCGGGTCTTGGACATGCCTGGAGTACTAGTTGACACCACAACTATACCAATAATATACAAAATGTGCTATGCTTATTCATGCCAAAACTGTGTTGATATATGTTGCTAAATATGCCTGCATAAGCTGTTGTGGCAATGTAGACATTTGTGTTGAACCTGCACAATAAAATAAAGAATTAAAAAAAAAAAGATAAATTATATTAATTTTTCCTGATAAATTTTTCCTGACTTAGGGGGGCTGTAAGAAAGCTCGATTTTTCTCTCCCACCTTGTATTGCACATTTATCCACATCTCGGTGATGTCATCTTATAAGTGACCATTCAACTTGCCCGGTTGTCTTTTTCAGTCGAATTTGATCAGCTGAATGAAAGACGTTCAGCTGAAATTCTGATACTGGTGATTAGTTGAATGAGTTAAGTTTTATTAAAGAAGCTGAAACGTTGCAATTGAACGGCATTCCATTGACAATTAGCAGGCACACCCATGAAATGTTTTGCATGCTATACGTTAAACATTACCATCTTGTTGGGTGGTGTTGTGAAACAGACATGCTAGCAACTGCAACCTAGCAATATAGCTTAGATAAAAATGCACGTACTATATAAAAAAATATAATTAAGTACCAAAGAGAATCTATATAATTGGTGCAGACATACGTATGTAATTTTTTTAATCGGCCTGTCGGAATTCTTGCACGCAAACGTGAGTAACGTGCAGATTTTAGACCAAGGAATGGATCCTATAAACCTGTTATGAAAAAAGAGATGTTAATTAATTGCACACGTAGAGGTTAATGCATTTAATATGTCAATAAATATATTACATCAATAGACACAATAATGTATAGTAACCTGATTATAGAGATAGTACAAATATCGGTAGTAGAGCTTAATATCCAGCTCAACGTCACCCAGTTGGACTCAATCAAAGCTTAACCATTCAGATATAAAGATAAGGGTAAATACATCTTATAGCAGACAAACTACCAAAAACTACTGAAATCAGAGCCATGAAATCTCCAATAAAATTATTTTCTAAAATTACTGTTTTTACCTTATTGTGTGATCTAGCTATGTATCAACTGTAGAATAGTGCATATTTTATTCACATTATATATGGGTGTGTGGGTTGAGAATATGTAACAGATAGGGTATCAATAATTCACATGGCTTTATTTGTCTGAGAATTCTGGGATATTGTTCTGAACCAATAGAAATCATAGAGATGTTCTTATTTGATTTGTCTAACTACATAAAGAAAGGTTTCGTCACATACATCCTTTATTAAACTGGAGAGTTGGGGGTAGGTTCTTATTTTAAGGACAAAGACTCTACTTCCCCTATGACCCAAATCACCCGCCCCCTGTACTGCCAATTACTTTGTGTAATATGGCCTCATGGACCATGGTACAAGTGTTTTTTATCCTCAATCTGGTTTGACAGGAAGCTGCCTGCTGCTCCCAATGAGCAGCTTCCTGTCAGATCGGGTAGAGGACAAAGGTTTTCTACCACTGCCCATGAGGCCATGCTGCACAAACTGACTGGCAGTGGGGGACTCTTGATGATATGAGTGATTATATGATTCTTTTGCATGATAGGAGTGATAGGTGTGGATAGGAGTGATAGGAGGATGAGGTAAGAGTGATTGGACTGATATGAGGAAGGGCAGTAAGGGAGGGGAATGATGGGAGGATTATAGATGGAAAGAGGGATGGTGGGGTGATAAGAGGATGTGGATAGTGGAAGGCTAAGTTTGGAGTGATAGGATGATGCAGTGAGAGAGAGGGATGGGTGGGAGAAATGGGAGTATGGGACATAAGGGGGGGGTGGGAGGAGTGTTGGAAGCATGAGTGGGAGGAAGGCAATCAAGGGAGGGAGAACGGAGAGGGAGGGATGGGTGGGGTTAAGAAGGGGGAGGAGAGATGTATGTTTTTGCATGATGGGAGGGAGAATAGAGAGGGAATGATGGGTGGGGGAGAGAAGGGAAGGAATAGATTTGAAGTAATAGAAAGGTAGAGAGCGAGGAAGGGATGGTGTAAGGTATGTAACAGAAAGAATAAGAATTTCCAGCACATATACGTTTATTATTAGACCTTTAATTGATAAAGTGGTGGAGTACCACCCTCAATTACCTTATCGAACAAGTATATGAGTGCTCATAAGATCATGTGATAAAATTTAGCAATACAATCATATTGCAGTCACATATAAACCAATAAGTGCCAATGAAAAAATAAAGTACATCAAAAAATTACAATTAAAATGCATAATATACCCACATCTCCCACATACACTTTTCCACAGCACTTTATCTAAGCACTAACAACCACTTTTCAATACCCCTGATCAAGTCTATTTTAATTAGACAAAACGTGTAAAGTGAGTTTATTTATTATTTTGATTTATGTTATATGTTGCTGGCTTGTTCTGCCTATAGTTCCTGTAAAGACTCCAGTCGTCTATATCTGGACTGGGGATCATGAGAACGTATTGATGGGCATTTTATTTATTTTTATCCTGTAAGTGTGACCATTAAAGCGTGTATGTTTTTACTTTTAACCAGTGTTGCACTATGCTTTTTGATTTCTTTCCAAACACATTTCTGGATCTCTGATAGATATTCAAATCCGGTGCAATCAACAGTTTATTGATGAGCCTGAACTCTTTGCTATTTTGTGAGTGCAACCTTTAATTCTGGGGTCTCTTGATATTGCATTATTACCCTATGAGTGCTTTCTCCATTTAATGTTTTTAGGTATATTTTGTTTTCTACTTTTCCACAAGGGCATTTAATTACATTTGCTACATAAAAAGATTCACATGTGAAAAAAACCTTTGACCCTTTACATCTTACAACTTTGTGGATGTGCAAATGCTATCCCCTCTTTCACAATACTGCAAGCTAAGCACCCTAAGCATGGAAAGTTGCCCACTTGTGTTTTGACAAAAAAGACACATCGGAATTTAGTATTTGTTGTTCCATCTGCTCTCACTAACAGGTTACCCAAGGATGTAACTTTCTTGAAGGCTACTCTAGGAGGAGTCTGAAATTCTTCCATGTCATGATGACTCCTTCTAAAGATGGACCAATACTTCCATAAAACATTCCTAACTATAGCATTATGATTGTCAATATTAAATACAAATGTTAAGTGCTTCTTTTGTGTTGTTTTTTTTTTTTTTATAATGAGGCATCAGAATAAAATTTCTATTTACTTCAATCACTTTATTTAGTTCTACATCAAAAGTTTATTTTGTATTACCCTTCTACCTCACTATTGATACCTTACAAGGTTGAAACGTTTGTCTGGGGCTGCCATATCTCTAGTGCAGAGGGAACTTGCTGGCATTTCGAATCTGGACTGCCCATACGGATGGGACCAGTCTGGTATGCTTCAGATGTTCTCTCTGTAATGACACAAGTTGAGCTAAAACTAGCTTGAGATCTGAGAGGGGACCCACCAAAGGGCAGGCTAATTGGGCTGTTGTCCGTGCTCATCTCTCTTGGTACTTGTTTTTCTCTCAGTAAATAAGCTACTCTTCCAATATAGCAATATAAAGCTTGGCATATGTGGGGCCACCCTAAATTGACCAGTATCATCACTGTTTTTTTTTTTTTACTGTAGGATATCTAACACAAATCCTAATAAAAATACATTTACATAGTAATGCGTCTCAACAGGGATGCTTGAAGACCAAATCTTATCACATAATGACTGTACATTATAAAAACTATAAAAATAAAAAAGGAAGAAAAAGCAAAACATATAAACAAAATGAAATATAATAATAAAATAAGATATTAAAATAAAATAAAAATATTGAATAATTATTGTTTAACTTTTATTTTATTTTTTATCTTTAAAATATTTAGATGTAACAAACCCCTTGTACTTAGTATAGTACGTTCGTTCTCACTCTCCCGAACTCCTAGAAGGTTGTGTGATTATAGTCAGTTTGCATAGTATGTTCCTTCGTACTGTCCCCAAAATCCAACCAAGTCTTGAGAAATCAAGTACTTTGTCATTTGTATACCCAAATTTCAGTCAAGACTTGATGATGGGTAAAACAGGAATGTTTTATTATGGCCAGATGGCCAACTTTTATACACACAGACCCACAGCATGGAGTCTCCAGCAAACGTATAGGAAAAACACGCCAAGAAGTCTCTGTGTCTGGGAGATAATTGAGTGTACTTTACTTAAACTAATTATCTCCCAGTAACTAGAGGTACAGAGAATAAAACATAAAATACCCCAAGACATACATAATCCCCGGACAGCCTGGTGTACAAATAGCACCCAGATCCCACAAATACAGCCAAATCAACCTTGTGGTAACATTTTTACTAACCGTACAAGTGGGTTCTGCCCAAAATAGTTCCAGAAGAAAGTAGTAGTGATAGTGGTCGGTCACTTTCGGGAGTCCCAAAATTAATAAAATATCGAACGGTTCCCCTAACACTAAGTAGTGATTGTTCATCTAGTTCGTGCGTACCTTTTCACCGAATAGTGCTCTCCTGGCTTGTCAGGAATAGAGGTAGGCAGCAGTACAAAGTTACCAGTGTTCATGTGTTAGAGTTTCCAGCTTGTAGTTCCAGACACTCGACGACCAAGTACCGCTGCCTGCATTCGGGAGACATGATGGCCGCCATTTTCCAGCGCACATGTCTTTTGGTTATATGAATGGTAGCTCCCCAGAGAGAGCACTTAACTTTGAGATTATTTTGAAGATAATGAGCCAGGGGATGGTGTGCGTTCGATAAATCGAACCACCGAATAAAGGCAAAAATAACAGAACGGGGACACACAGGATTTTCAAGGTAGTTTGTCACATTATATATGTATTATCTTATTATATTTTATATTTGTTTGTTTTTTCTTTATTTTTTCTTTGTATTTTTTCTTTTTTCAATGGTTAAGTGTTATTCCTGTCCGCACGTACCTCCCACACCTCACCTCTCTGTCAGTCTCTGCATTGGCTTCCTGTAAGATGTAGGGCTCAATATAAAATTTGAGTTCTTACTTTCAAATCTCTACATAATGCTACTCCCACCCATCTATTCTCCATAATATACAAGTATGTCCTGTCTAGGCCCCCACGCTCTGCCGAAGACTTGTGTCTAACCTCTGCTCGTACTCCCACCTCTGATGCTTTCATTCAAGACTTCTCTAGGGCTGCACTATTCCTATGGAACTCCCTTCCCTTTTCCGTTAGATGCTCACCCAGTCTCCACTCCTTAAAAAAAAATCATTAAAAACTCACATTTTCACAAATTAAACTGTTAATGGCTCCAAATAACTCACAATAAGTCATCATTTAATAGTATTCTACCAATCTACTTCCCTAAACTTCCCTTACCTTTTGTGTCACTTTACCTCACTTTGCCCTCTAGTATGTAAGCTTATTGAGCAGGGCTCTCAACCCCTCTGTTCCTGTGCGTCAAACTTGTCTGGTTACAATTACATGTTTGTTAGTCCACCCAATCGTACAGCACTACGGAATTTTTTGGAGCTATATAAATATAATAATAATTATTGGGATGGTATCCCTGTTAGTAGTTTTTCTTTTTACACCTGTTGCACATGGGGGTACAACATAATGGATCATATAATACATATGTGGGTTTCTGTGTTTTATTTGAAGCATTAGTATCTGTCTTGTTTTATGATGTACAGTTGTTTTTTTTGCTTTAATTTGCACTTCCGACATCACTGTTGAAATGCATTGCAATGGGAATGTGATTTCACTTGGACATTTGTTGAACATCTTACTTCATGTCTGCTGTGTGATCAGGTCTGTCTCTGCCATCACGTCATTTACAATTCCCAATTAGCAGCATCTCCAAACTGATGTCAGCCATGGAAGTGTAACTGATATAACTAATTTATTTTCAAGATGTATATGCACAATGTTTGTATGTGTGTGTTAGACTTATCTAGGGCTCTATAGCTGAGCTGAAACATTACCAATACCATGATCCTATCTTTGTATCTACTGAGTATTTGGAGTTTTGCCGCTCCAGCCCACGAGAGCAATGTGTTGACCAATTGTGTGACGTACATTCCCTTTTGTGTGATAATGATATAAATCTCATAGAAGTATGAAATCTGGACACTCAATTACTGATATCTTAAACAGCTTTCTTAAGTCAAGGAACAGAATAATGTTGTGGTCTTATAATTAGAACTTTCTCAAGTTGAGATCTAATTTTGAGACTTAAACATTTGTTTCTGCTTCTTGACCTAATAATGCTGCTTATGATAACAGCAGTTGAGTGTCCAGACTTTTTCTTACTTCTACTTTACTTCTGGAGTGTATTGCTGACTCCAGTTCAAGGGAACACCAACCCAAGCTATGGTGGTGGGTGGAGTGTGGTCCCTACTTTTTTAGAATGATATAATTCTCATCATGCTCTGTTTAAAAAAAAGTGTTAGCTTTGACAATTACAGCTATAAATGGTCAATACAATATGTATATTAACTAAACGTAAAAAAGAAGTGAATTAAAAAACAAAAAGCAACAGTGAGGCCAATCTAAATAAAATTGGATTCGTCAACATTATAATGACACAGCTAGGCTTGATAAATGCCCTTGTAGAGTTGAAATGTTGATGTGTATCCCAAAAATCTGTTAATCAGACTTTGCCTGTAAGGGGTCACTTCGTACCTTTTTCTGCATATGTGGGAGTTGGACCCTTTAGATTTCATGCAACGTGAGCATTATGGTTCTTTCGTTGGTTAGTGTTGTCATCAGCGTAGCAACCAACCACAATCTGGGGGGACAAGCTTTCCTAACAAATATGTGCACTTTAGAGAGTATATATTAGTTAGTTAATTAGTTTTCTACAGGTAGAATGATACACTATTACTAGGAGGCTATTTGCACAATCAGATTTAGGCATAATTAAACTGCTTTTCCCACCTTTTAATACGTACACATTAGCAATTCTATGAAGATTAAAAAAACATATATATATTTAATAAAGATAAGTCCAATAAGATGTTTTCTTCTTCTTTATGAAATGTAATTGGTTTAACAGTTGTGTGGAGAGAGGGCTATAAACTCCTTTATAATATGCCTTGATTTTCTTACCTTTCTTAAGTACACAATGAACTGTGGTGAACACAAAATACTCAGTCATAAATGGGTTAGCTATATTATATTTTTATTGTTTAATTTGAATTTTGAAAAAAAAAAACATGTTTCAACATACAAAATAAGAATGGTCTGAAAATGAAACATTATTTATTATTACAGATACAGTTTGATAGAAGATAGAATATATATATAGAGAGAGAGAGAGAGAGAGAGAGAGAAAGAGGGAGAGAAAGAGGGAGAGAGAGAGAAGGAAATGGAGAAAGGCAGATATTTTCAGTTATTAAACAACATAGAAAGGTTTAATTTTTTTTCAAAATGTATATCTCACAGGTTTTGCTTAGTGAGTCAAATCCTAGAAATGTACTGTGGGTTTCAGATGGTTTGGACCTAAATGGATGTGAAGGGACCCAAGGAATAATAGAGATGGAATTACCTGTAGACAAATAAACAAAAAAACAAACAAAATACATTTGGAAGAGGAAATTAGGCAGCTTAGTTAGAGAGCATGTAAGGTTGTTTTCCTAATTTGGTTTGAGTACTCACCAAAGTGGAGCCAGACAGTTCACATTGTTGATTTAGAAGTTATGGCAACATCATACAACAGCTGGATTTTATGGAAAACCAAAAGAGTTCTCTGTGAAAACAGGCCAAGAAAAAAGAATGAACAAGAAGCTGCTCTGAAACAAAAGCAGTAATATAACAGACCCTAAATGGCCATGATGTTCTCAATACGCTAGATGCAACAAAACCAGGGTGCACATGAACACAGAGGCATGTTTTTTGGAAAGAAAACCAATTAAATTGTAGTTGATGATTCTTCAAACTCAGAATACTAAAACAGACAACAAACATTTTGCTTTGTTTTTCTTTGCTGTTGTTTTGGTCAAACCTTTAAAAAATTGATTTAGTTGGAAATTGATCACAATTGTCACTTAAATCCATTGCATTAACACAAAGAGGACAGAATAGGCAAGATTAAAAAAATAAATAAATGTGTGATCTGTAAGTAAAAAACAAAACAAAACAGCACATTGTGGTGGACACCAAGATATTTGAATCCTTAAAAATTATTGACTTGAGATTTCCCATGCTAGATACAGAAATATATATTTGTTCCTCTTTTTTTTATCGGAGTTAGGGTTTTCAGTGTTGATTCTTTTATTATTATTATTTTTACAATATTTATATAGTGCCAACAAATTACGTAGCGCTGTACAATGGGTGGACTAACAAACATGTAATTGTACAGAAACAGAGGGGCTGAGGGCCCTGATCAATGAGCTTACATGCTGGGAGTGTAAAATTACACAAATGATAAGAGAAATATTAGGGAAGTAGATTGGTAGAATAGTATTCAATGAAGACTTAGCATGGGTTTTTTTGAGCCATTAAAAGTTTAATTGATATGCTTTTGTGAAAAAGTGAGTTTTTAATGATTTTTTGAAGAAGTGGAGACTGGGTGACTTTACTATGGACATTTATTACACGTAAGGGAAGTTTAGGGAAGTAGATTGGTAGAATAGTATTAAATGACGACTTATTGTGAGTTATTTGGAGCCATTAACAGTTTAATTTGTGAAAATGTAAGTTTTTAATGATTTTTTTAAGGAGTGGAGACTGGGTGAGCATCTAACGGAAAAGGGAAGGGAGTTCCATAGGAACGGTGCAGCCCTTGTATTATTCCGTACTCATTAGTCATTCCTTCATATCCTCCCTACAATAAGACTGTTTGCACAATCTTTAGAGATAATCCTAGATTTAAGTAAGGCAAAGGAATATCATAAGAAGAAATAGACTCTAACCCCTATAAACTAACATGCAGTTCAGTAATCATTTACAAGCTTATTTGTACATATATATATATACACACTGTATGTACAATGACAAGAAAAATGATGTGAACCCTTTGGAATTATTTGGTTTTCTGCATGAACTGGTCATAAAATTCCATCTCATCTTTATGAAAGTCATACATATAGGCAAACACAATGCGCTTAAGCTAACAACACAGAAACAATTCTAATCTTTCATGTGTTTATTGAACACTTGGATTTAATTGCAAGTTGATCCTCCTTTGGCAGCTATAAATCAAACAGGTGTTTCCGGTAGCTGCAGATTAGACCTGCACAAGGTTCAGGAGGAATTTTGGACCGTTCTTCTTTACAGAACTGTTTCAACGTAGCCATATTCTTAGGATGTCTGGTGTGTACAGCTCTCTTACGTTAATTCCAGAGCATCATTATGGGTTTAAGGTTCGGGCACTCACTGGGCCACGCCAAAGGGTGAATTTTCTTTATTTGAAGCAGATTTTCTTTATTTGGAAAAACCTTAAAATATGTAAAAACAAATCATTTAAAATATTGAACACCATTATTGCAATGGGTAATTGTATTGCACCCATAAGAAGACATATCTGTCAATACAACATCCTGAATTATCACAGTGTTGTAACTTGCTTAGAAAAAAACCCTCTTGATAGAGTGGAGGGTACAGTGGTTTATTCCCTAACCCTCGTAGACAACTAACATATTGTGTAATCTAAGAAACGGATGAATTATAAACCAGAGAATCTTGAATTCAAGTACCCAAAGTGGACAGTCTTTTATCCATAACTACCCAACAACCCTAAGTGGTCCCTGTACCCTGTGCTCTAGGAATCGTCCTCAAAATAATTCTAAGTGCCCCCGACATAACTCTAATCATAGTCAACGAGGTAAGAATACTGCTCTCTTAAAGTAAGCAGCAATATAAAATGTTGCTCAATTGGCTGTCAATGGTTCTAACAACTTTTTACAAATGTTTGTGTGCAGAATGAAATATTAAAATATATTACCTTCAGAAAGTGCTTGAAAGTATTATGAACATCTGTAAGTATAGCTTAAAGGGACGCTAAAGGAAGATAAACAAGTTAAAGGGACACTCGAGTAGGGATGGGCAACCATCGGCACTCCAGATATTGTGAACTACATCCCCCATAATGCTCTTACACCCATAATGTTGGCAAAGCATCATGGGAGGTGTAGTCCAAAACATCTTGAGTGACGAAGATTGCCTATGCCTGCACTAGAGGGACTTCTGTGATCCAAACGCACCTTTGGTCCATTATCTCATGCTTCCTCTCGCTCTGCATTGGGTCTCCCACACCAGAGCCTGACCCAGCGCCGATGAACATTGGCACTGGATTCAGGTAAGTGGCAGAAGGGGTTTTAACTCCTTCAGCCGCACAGGAGGGGGTGCGAAGGAGGGGGTCACTGCAGGTGCATATACTGCCAGGAAAACGGGTTTGTGCTGCAGGGACTCCTGGTCCGCCTCCCTGCACTTCCGTCAGTGAAGTGCAGGGAGACAGATCAGCAGTGATGTTCTCTCTCTAAAAAAATAAAATAAAGTTAAAGTGAAATCCCACCCCCTTTACCCATTTAAAATAAAAATTAACCCCTTCCCTGCCAATTGATCACTGACTAAAAGTTTCTACAAAACTGACTACAAAAAAGTTTTTAAAAATGTTTTAGTTACGTTTAAAACAAATTTAAAAAATCCCACCCCCCTTTACACAGTCCTAATAAAAATTATCCCCTTCACTGCCAGTTGATCATTGATCACTGCCTACAGTTATCAAAATATAGGTAATCTGATTTTTTTTTTTTAACCCTCAGGGGTTTGATTTAATTAATTAATTAATTAAAATTATATGCTAGCTGGAGTGGGATTTACGGAAAATTTGGGAATTTACTGTTAGTTCTGTTTTCTGCTAGTTAGGGGTCAATGGTAAAAAAAAGTTAATGCAAATTTTAAGTGTAAAAAAAGTTTTAAGAATGTTTGAAAAAGTTAAAACAAATAATAAGTTAAAAAAGATTCAAAACAAGTTTTAAAAAGTAAAAAAATTTTTAAAAGAGTAAAAAAAATACATTCAAAATTCTCATTACCACTACACCAGGAACAAACTAGCGAAAAAATTATCCCACACAAAGGTTCAAAATATGATTTTTGAAATACCCAAGGGTGTATTCTTTAAAAAATGGTATGCGTTTATGGGGTAGTTTAAATAAAAAAAACAGCTAAACTACTTCAAAATGTAACATGGACACAGCATAAAATTTCAAAGTTAGAAATAAATTAATGGCTGCGTCTCAAATGTGCCCCTTCAACAACCACATATATTCCTGGCAATGGTACCTACAGTGGTATTGTTGTACTCAGATGACATAGCTAAGCAACATATAAAATATTATTCAGCCATAGCACACATGAGATTTGCAAAATATTCTGTGCAAACTCACTTTGTGTGTCAAAAAGGCAGAAAATGCTTATTACCACTACACTTGGTACAAGCTAGTGGAAAAATTATCCCACGCTATGGTTCAAAATATGCCTTTTGAAATGCCTTTGAAATATCCTGGGATGTCTTATTTAAGTAATGGTATGTGTGACAAATGGTCATGTGCCAAACTGCTCTGCTCCCCTGGCTTATGGAGAAGCCTGCTTGCCAGCCTCATGACTATGGCCCTGGGGTACATGGCCCTTTAAAAACATTACTTGGGCTTATGGACCTTTATTTGACTAGTGCTGGCCCTTTAAGCACAGTGTATGGACATATTGGGACTTTTGGGAACAATGCCCCTTTAACACTGTGTCCCTAGACTGTTTAAAATACTTTGTTCTTGGCTTTTCCCCCACTTGGTTCAGTAAATGGGGCTTACCGAACCAATTACTGCCTAGGCGGACCACACAGAAGTGGAAATGTGTGGCTAATTTACCTCCCAGGCTGCAGGTTAATTGCCGACCGCTGGGTGGCCGCCGTTCGTACAGTCGAACACGTGGCAGTGGCCATCTTTATTCAGTCGAACGCGGTCAGCGGTGTTTGCCGCCAAATTCATGGAACTAAAACCGGCTACACATTTGCACGAACACCACTGACTCTTGCCTTCTCTTCCACCTCGACGCTTCGGCTAAAATCGAAGTGCGTTCGACGATTCAAACGCACAGTTATACTAAGCTATTTGCGCGAACAGTGCCCCATTCATGCATTCGAATGGGACTTAGTTATTTTTCTGCAAAAAATAGACCAACCGCACAGCCCAAATCTATGGAACTGTTTTGGGCATGAAAATGTGCGTGCGGTCAGTCAAAAATGGACTTTCACTTAACTTTTTAACCATTTAAAAAATTCAAGTGAATTTTGGATATGTTTGTCCCCAAGTTATGCTGGTTGTGAAAATATAAGTTTTATTCATATTGTATGTAAAATCACAAAGTTATAAAAATTGCATAAAAGTATGTTTTTTAGCTTGGAGATAATTGAGTTGATACAGTAATTAACTCAATTATCTCTCAAGCAGAGGGGAGGATTCTTATTGTAATAAGTGGGTATGATTATCCATGTGCCTTTTATTTGATTGGTTGCTAAGTTTACAGTTCCAGTGCCCCACAACTTCACTAAATAGTGTCTAGGTCATAAATTGGGCATATTGTTTTATTTAGAAGACGTAACTGAGCATAATTTGGAGGATTTTATGACAGTGGCACATATCAAATGTAAGAAATACTCGGCAAAAATGCAACATGTATGTAACAATGCCACTTTTTTTTCCTCATCACAAACATTGACATACATTTGTGTAAAAATGGTGACAAGTTAAGGCACAATATACACAATATAAGATACCCTGGGTTGTCTGCTTTATCAAATGAAAGCCCTTTGTTGGGTTATTTGAACAGTCAAACTGCTATAATACCCCAAAATGAGACATAGGCCCATAAAATCCATCTGTAGCTTCACAAAATAGTGCCAAAGGTATACAATGGGGGTATCATTATACTCAGCAGATGTAGCTAAACGCAATATGGGGTTCTGTGCAGAAATAGCACACATCAGCTTTGCAAAATTTACATTACAAAAACCTTGTTATATGTGGTATATGCAAAAATAGAGAAAATAACAAGATGATTGTCGATGAAATGTAAAAAGTGTCAAAACAACCTTAGGTAAATAGCCTGTGATATCTACTTTATATAAATATATACTTTTGTGTGGCAATTGTGTTTTCTGTGATGGCTACTAAACCTACAAGACAAATATACCAACTTCTAAAATTGTTTCACCTTGAAATTTTATTTTACTCCTTGTATTTTGTGTCCTGAAACTTCTTTCCCCATTTTTTGGCATTTTTTTATAATTAATAAGAATTTATATATTTATATGTGACATCAAATTAAAGCCCCTTTGCCCTCTAAAAAAACAGTATATAATATGTGTTGGTGCAATAAATGACAGAGATGCAAATTGTATTTGAACACAAACAGCAAAAAAATACAAAAATGGCTTGTGTCCTTAATGGTAAGATAAGCTTTTGAAGCTGTGTCCTTAAGGGGTTAATCACTTTGGATTTAGAAAAGTCTGGAGCTGAATCAGGATGGATCTAAAAAGCAAGATGCCGTGAGTTTAGATCTAAAAATATAGGAATTGACATACTAAATGCTGAAATGTTGCAGAAACCCAAATGGCTACATAAGGGCCGGCCTCAGGGGATGTGAGAGCTGTGCAGCCGCACAGGGCGCCATGGAGCAAGGGGCGTCCTGTGGCCAACACAGCTCAAACATGGCCGGCCGAGATGTAAAAAAAAAAAAAGAAATTGTGGCAGGGCGGAGCTTGCCGTGCAGAGGGGCGGAGCTAAACGTACCGAATAACTGCTGCAGGGGAAGCAGGAAGGAGTCCCTGCTTCCCCAACAAACAGTCTCCGGGAGCTGCACTGCCTCCACAATGAACTCCTCAGCTAACTGTGTGATTTTCAGTGTGAGTGTGACTGTCTGTGTGTGTGTGTGTGTGTGTATGAATGTCTGCCTGTGTGTGTGTGTGTGTGTGAGAGAGAGAGACTGTATGCCTGTGTGTGTGTCTGTGTGTGTGTGTGTGTGACTGTCTGCCTGTGTGTGTCTGTGTGTGTATGACTGTCTGCCTGTGTGTGTCTGTGTGTGTATGACTGTCTGCCTGGGTGTGAGTGTCTGTGTGTGTGTGACTGTCTGCCTGTGTGTGTGTGGCTGTCTGCCTGTGTTGTGTGTGTGTGTGTGTGTGTGTGTGTGTGGCTGTCTGCCTGTGTGTGTGTGACTGTCTGCCTGTGTTGTGTGTGTGTGTGTGTGTGACTGCCTGTGTGTGACTGTCTGCCTGTGTTGTGTGTGACTGCCTGCCTGTGTGTGTGTGGATGTCTTCCTGTGTGTGTGTGGATGTCTTCCTGTGTGGCCGTCTGTGTGTGTGGCCATCTGTCTGAGTGTATGTGTGTGGCTGTCTGTGTGTGTGTATGTGTGTGGCTGCCTGTGTGTGTGACTGTCTGCCTGTGTGTGTGTGTGGGCGTGTGTGTGTGTCTGTCTGTCTGTGTGTGTGTGTGTGTGTGAGACTGTCTTCATGTAAGTGTGTGTGTGTAAGACTGTATGTGTGGCTGCGTGTGTGTGTGTGTGGCTGTCTGCCTGTAGTTGTGTGTGAGTGTGTTTATCTAGCTGTAACTGTGTATGTTTGTTACTGCCTGTGCCTATGTGTTTCTGCCTGATCCTGTGTATGTGACTATCTGCCTGCGACTATGTTCATGTGGTGGATTTGACAGTGTATATGTATAACTGTGTGCATCTGACTTTGGGACTGTGTGCACATAACTCTGCAAAAACATACACCTGCCTTCAAAACACAGGCTTAAATGCAGATTTTTATTTGAATTTAATAACCATCACACACAGCCAATAAACCCAGTACAAATATCACATACAATCAATACATGCATATCACACACTTTTAATACACCCATTACAAATATCACACACAGCCAATACATAGCATACATATCACACACAGTCATCACACCAATCACATACACAGACAACAAAAACATTACATCATACATGGATGACGGAGGGGGGGGGGTAGGTGGCGCTGTGAAGATTTTTCGCAGAGGGCGCCTAAAGGCCTAAGACCGGCCCTGGGCTACATTCAGGCAAATATTAGCAGATTTTGCAGCAGCGATAGTCACAGCTTTGCCATTTTTTGTCATTTAAATAGCAATGTGAAACACTTGTTTAGTGAATAAATCCATTGGCATTACATTTAGTGGCTCAATTCACATATATGACCTATACTGTCTGCAGAAACTACCACTATGGCTATCACCTGAGACAAGACATGAATTGTTGTCAGGAGTTCAAGAGAAATCAAAATTATATTTAAAATTGTGTCCAAAATAGCCTTTACATATGTGACTTTTAGATTTTTTCCAAATCAGGTCAGGTTTTAGCAATCATTTTTAAAATTGCTGACAAAAAATACTTTAGTGAATAACTGACAATAAAAAGAGGCACTTTACTTTCTTTGTAAACCACCATTCTTTTATCATAGTCAACATTAAAAACCAAACAGAGGCGTTTGAATCAGAAATCATTCCATTCTGTTAGAAAAAAGCATTTCAATGATAGTTCGACAGAAGTCACCATTAAAGTGTTTAGGAATTTTTGCAGGTAAATCATTGGAAAATGTTTTTACATACTGAATGGAATCATTTCTGATTCTGAATCAAACAAATTAAATCAAAGCAACAGAACTTGATATTTAGTTAATTTGGATCATAATCAGAAATGATCACTATCAGTTAAAAAAAAAATAAGTAAGATTTTGAGGGTCTAAGTTTTGATAAAGTGTGCTTTTTATGTTTTCATCATATTTTATATATTTTTTTATAGGAAATTACATGATATGATGAACATAATGGTATCGTTAGAAAGACCATTTAATGGCGAGAAAAACTTTATATAATATGTGTGGATACAGTAAATGAGTAAGAGTAAAATAACAGCTAAGCACAAACACTGCAGCCCTGGTCCTCAACGGTAAGACAATTGAAAAACGGTCTGGTCACTAAGGGGTTGAAAGGACTTTTGATGCTTTTGGTCATGCTCATTATTCTGTGAAAACTGTCATGAGAATTAGGCAAGGTTCTCAAACCATTGATGAGCACACCATTAAATTTAGAACTTTAGCGTCTGAGGTAGTATGGACTGAAAGTTCCTTGGTAACAGGTTTTCAAGAGGGGTTGGCAGAAGATATTCTCGATGACACTGCTGCCAAACATTTACCACAGGAATTGAATGACCTGATAGATTATTGTATACACATGCATAATTGTATCAGAGAGAGATGTACTCATAGTTAGACACGGGAGAATGGCTTTACTACTGCTTCAAGATCTCCTCTTTCTGAGGTACTAGCTTTTCCTCCTCCTGAACCTATGCAGTTGGTGTCACTAAGTTATCCTAAGCTGAATAAGCTTTCAGAAGAAGAGAGGTGCTTTGATTTTACTGTGGACAAAAACATACATCTTATCCTGGAAAACGACCACACCTAAGGCCTATAAGGGGGCTGGTCTTGAGTGTGGTGACTTTGTCCCCTGTTAATATCGGTCGGTATATCTTAGTGTCCAAGAGAGTAACTTTCTAGGCACAGCCTCTAAATTTGCTGTTCCACTTATTCAATAGGCGACAGCCTCGGCTGTTAAAGCCAAAGCTGGTAGTCTATTTTTTTCTCCTCACATTACTGATAAAGCCAAGCCTATTTCTTTGCCTGTTGATGTTTTATATACTGAATGCATAGAATTTTAAGTGTTATCTTCTATGTCTTGTCCTGCTGTATTGGGTTTCCCTTGGTTAGTACAACACAACCCAGTGATTCATTGGGGATCTGGAAAGATAATGGGGGGATAACTAAGTGGAGTAATAAGTGTCATCAGGAATGCCTTTCTTCTCTCAGACCCATGATGTACTGTGGTGGGGAATTGAGGGGATCCTCCACTAAGTGTTGAGCTTGTTTTTTTCACTGTTGATTATACAGAAAGTGTTTGCTCTTTATTAATATACCTACTGCAGCTCCTGTGTCCACTATTATTCCTCCAGAATACTCTGATCTTAATGAGGTATTTTACAAAAAAGAAGTAATCTAATTCATTGCCTTCATATCCCATACAATTGTGCAATTGAACTCCTCCCGAGTATTATGCCACCTAAGGGAGGGGTTTAACCACTATCTGTTAAAGAAAACATGGTTATGGAGGAATATATTAAAAAATCTTTAGCTAAAGGATTTCTCAGAAGTTATTCTTCTCCTGCTAGAGCTGGGTTTTTCTATGTATCTAAAAGAAATGGTGATTTAAGGCCATGCATTGATTACAAGGGATTCAATCATATCACTGTACGTAATGTATACCCTCTCCCTTTAATCATTGAATTGTTTGACCGTCTTAAGGGATCCAAGGTGTTAGACCTTAGGGGTGCATATAACCTGATTAGAATCCACAAAGGAGATGAATGGAAGATGGCTTTTAATACCTGCAGCGGACATTACGAATACTGCCATGCGGGTTATGTAAATCGACGACCATCTTCCAAGATCTCATTAAGAATGTCTTACAGGATGTGCTACCTTTATGTATTGTTACTGTATCAACAGCCCAGGCTTTGATTCATCCAGATGTGACCAAACAATTTATAGTGGAGGCAGATGCCTCAGAAAACGGTATTTGAGCAGTATTGTCCCATAGAACAGCTCTATATCCTTTCTATTCCAAAAACTGTCTTAATCCAAAAAGAATTATAAGATGAGAATTAATAGCCATTCTATTTGCTTTCAAGGAATGGAGACATTTATTGTAAAGAACAAAAAAAACATTTCTTGGTTATAACCATAAGAACCTATTATGCATTGAAGATGCTAAAGGACTGTCCACTAGACAAGCCCACTGGTCCCTTTTTCTGCCTCATTTTAATTATATAATCACATACAGACCAAGTTACTTGTACACAAAACATGTTGCCTTATCCTGGCAATATGAATCATTTGAGGTCATACAAGAGAACATTCATATAGTACCTTCAAAACTCAGTAGACTTACTCTTCCTTCTACACTACTAGAAAATATACAATCTTATCAGGAACAAGCACCCTTGAACAATTGTATGTAGCAGAGGGAGATAGAAAAATAATATTTACATTGTACATTTCCATCAAAGTTGCAGGGTACATGGGTATAAAAAAAGACCCATCAAACTATACTCAAGTCATTTTGGTGGACTGCTCTCAAAGTTGATGTCACAGATTTTATTAAAGCTTGACCTCTTTGTGTTCTAACTAAGTCATCTACCCTAAAGTATACTGGTCTCTTATTGCCATTAAGTGTGCCTACTAAACCATGGACACATTTATCCATTGATTTTATTGTAGATTTACCACCCTCTGAAGACATTACGATCATATCTCAAGGTAGTGGATAGGTTCTCTAAGATGGCCCATTTTATATTTGTCAAAAAGTTTCCCTCTGCAGAAAAGCTGGCTAATTTATTTTCTAGAGAGATATTTAAGCTCCGTGGGATATCTGAAGAAATAGTCTTAGACAGAGGTTCTCAATTTGTCTCCCTGTTTTGTAGGGCTTTCTGCTCTGAAATGGGTATACACCTGTCCTTTTCTTCTGCTTACCACCTTAATCTAATGGAGTGGCTAAAAGAGCAAACAATTCTCTTGAACAATATCTATACATATATATATTTAGTATAAAATTTTGTTCTCCTGATTCACAATAAATCTCCTTACTATTTGCACTACTCTATGAAGCCTTTGTAATTTGATTTAAAATTCTCCTAAGGGAGTGCAGATCCCTTATATGGTGCTCTAGGCATCGTAGCAGAATATTTTGGCTACACTGAGTGCAACACCACTGATCCACCTGTGCGTTCAGGGCGGAGAGGAGTGCTGGTCCGGTGTGACTCTCTGTTTTCCGGCAAGTCAACCCCAAGACGGCGTGACACTGCCGTATCCGGAATGTTGAATAGTACCTGAGGAGCTGGGGGGGTGCCGTTGATGTGGAGCAAGACGCAGCAGCAGAAGAGGACTCAGCCGAGGAGGTTATGGAAGAAGATGGAGTAGGAGGAGTAGAGGAGGTGGCAGCAGGCCTGCCTGCAAGTCGTGGCAGTGTCACCAACTCCTCTGCAGAGCCACGCATTCTATGCTTGGCAGCCGTCAGTAGGTTTACCTAATGCGCAGTGTAGGTGATACCTGCCCTGACCATGCTTTGTAGACCAGGTATCAGTGGTCAGATGGACCCTTGCCCCAACACTGTGTGCCAGACATGCCATTACTTCCTTCTGCACAATCGAGTACAGGTTGGGGATTGCCTTTTGTGCAAAGAAATTTCAGCCGGGTACCTTCCACTGTGGTGTCCCAATAGCTACAAATTTTTTGAACGCCTCAGACTCCACCAGCTTGTATGGTAAAAGCTGGCGGGCTAAGAGTTCAGTCAAGCCAGCTGTCAGACGCCGGGCAAGGGGGTGACTTTGTGACATTGGCTTCTTACGCTCAAACATGTCCTTGACAGACACCTGACTGTGGGCAGATGAGCAGGAACTGCTCAAGGCGAGAGACGGAGGGGCGGATGGTTGAGAGGGGGCAAGGAGGACAGTAGTGGTTAATGTGGCTGAAGATGCTGGAACAGGAGGAGGATGGCGGCTTTGAGTTTGTGTGCTGCTTGTACTTGTGTTGATCCCATAGGCGTTTGTGATGGGCGATCATGTGCCTTCGCAAAGCAGTTGTACCTAGGTGGGTGTTGGACTTCCCATGACTCAGTTTCTTTTGGCACAGGTTGCAAATGGCATCGCTGTTGTCAGAGGCAGACACACAAAAAAAATGACACACTGCTGAGCTCTGCAATGACGGCATTCTGGTGGTGGCAACAGCATGCGTTGATTGGCGTGCTGTCTGGCTGACCCCGGGTGCCGATGCATGCTGTCTGACTGTGCCACTAGCTCCTTGCGACGACCTCCCCCTGCTTCCAACTCGTCTCCTCCTCCTGCTCTCTGTCTCCCCATCTGAACTTTCCCCCTGTTCTTCTTCTCTTCTAGTGGGCACCCACGTTACATCCACGGACGCATCGTCATCATCAACCGCTTCACTTGTATCTGACAACTCAGCAAAGGAAGCAGCAGCGGGTACAACATCATCATCATCACACCGTACGTCCATGTGTGTAATGCTGCCTGACTGAGACATATCCCTGTTATCTACATCCTCTGGCAATAATGGTTGTGCATCACTCATTTCTTCCAACTGATGTGTAAATAACTCCTCTGACATACCAAGTGAAGCTGCTGTGGTGCTAGTGTTGGTGGTTGCGGCAGGCGGGCAAGTGGTAACTTGAGAGGTGCCCGAAGCTAAGCTGGAGGA
This sequence comes from Pelobates cultripes, assembly GCA_933207985.1. Classification (NCBI taxonomy): domain Eukaryota; kingdom Metazoa; phylum Chordata; class Amphibia; order Anura; family Pelobatidae; genus Pelobates; species Pelobates cultripes. The sequence continues at coordinate 30,363,102 of OW240914.1, forward strand.
GGATGGTGCGTCAAGGTTCCGAGCGGAAGCTGTAGAAGATTGGCTGTCCTGTGTTAGCCAGTCAACTATGTCCTCAGAAATTTTCGAGTTCAGGGTACATGGCCTCTGAACACTGGGCATTATTCTAGGGCCAAAGGGAATCACAGCACCACGACCACGACGGCCCCTGCGGGGTGGCCTGCCTCTGCCTGTCATTTTTTTTTTGATTGGTGGTGCTATGCGTGCAAGCTACTGTGACAACAGATATGAGTGACACTGTGCAGTGGCAGAAGTTGGCAGAGTAGACGCTGTAGGCCTGACACACACGCTTGCAGACAACTAACTGCTATTCAATCTATTACAGTCAAAAAAAATTTTTTTTTTTTAAATGTACACTACTGTTACACCAGATATGAGTTGCACGGGTGTGACACTGTGCATTGGCAGGCCCTGAAACGCACACATGTGAAGGAAACTGACTGCTATTATATTACAGTCCAAAAAGTTTTTTTGTTTTTTTTAAATGCAAGCTATTGTGACACCAGTGAGTGAGTGGTGGCACTGGGCAGGCCCTGAAATGCACACTAGTGAAGGAAACTGACTGCTATTATATTACAGTCAAAAAAGTTTTGGTTTTTTTTAAATGCAAGCTATTGGGACACCAGTGAGTGAGTGGTGGCACTGGGCAAGTGGGCACAGTATATGCTGTGAGCATGACACACAGGCTGGCAGGCAGGCAACTGCAATTACATTACACAGAAAAAAAAGCAGACTGACGCTCTAGCCCTAAAAAGGGCTTTTTGGGGTGCTGTCCTTACAGCAGAGATCAGATGAGTCCTTCAGGACTGTAGTGGACACTGAATACACTAGCCTAGCTATCAATTTCCCTATCAAATTAGCAGCATCTACACTGTCCCTCCTCTCACTAAGAATGTAAAATGGATGCTTTCCAGGAGGTGGGAGGGTCTGCTGCTGATTGGCTGGAATGTGTCTGCTGACTGCGAGGTACAGGGTCAAAGTTTACTCAATGATGACGAATAGGGGGCGGACTGAACAGCGCATATGTTCGCCATCCGTGGCGAACGCAAACAAGCGATGTTTGCCAGGAACTATTCGCCAGCGAACCATTCGGGACATCACTAATGCTTATCTATCCTGGGGCACACTCCCACTGCTACAATGTCAAGTTAGACACAGCCCACTGTCTGTTTATATTTGGCAATTCACTGGAGTCACGTCTTGAAATGGTCCTAAACTTATTTAACCCTCAGTCTTTCTTAGGCTAATCACCCTGTTGTGGTTCTTGTTTATCCCAATAGTGTGTTTGTTAATACTCTGATATCCTGTTACTGACCTTGGCTTGTTTATCATTTATTTTATTTTCTGTGTTCATGATATTTGAATTCCCTAGACCTCGGCTATCTCTATGAGTATTCTTACATTAAGTCACCCATTTTAAGGTCTTAAGGTCTGGTAATATGTTCATTATATACTATGTTGTAGATTAGGGTCCGTGTGTTTGGGTTCCATTATGCATACTGTGACACCTATGTAAATGAGTTACTTATATATTTTATATGGATTAGTAGAAGGCTCCAAGTTTTATCAAGTTAGTAGTAATTAGTAGAATTTGTAGGTAACTGTCAGATGACAGTAAGTATGGAACAATGCATTCAGAAATTCAGCAAAAATAAATGAAATACTGAATTGCCTTTCTAGCACATGTATGTGAAGATTTGAGGATTCCTGCAGTCATTTGTAGTCCAAGGGTGTGGATAGACCTGATAACCCCAATTCTTTCACCTTACATGTAACTGGCGAGAGTCAATAAAGTATGGAGTTCATGACTGTAAGCTATTTCAGGCATGATCCTCATCAATTTGTTTTGTAATTGTCTCATTTATTGTTACATTTCTCCCTTTATAATATTGTTAAACGCACTAAGGAATATGTTGGTGCTGTATAACTGATGATGATAATAATACGGAGTCCAGTGAACCTGATAGGAACCTGTAGAAAGCAGGTGGCACCTTTCTACTAATGGGTTAAATTTACAGAGCATATGGCCATTACCACCAGTTCCTTCTCTTTTGTTATCTATCATTAGTTATGGGGAATGCCCATTACCCCCTAACCCCTTTTTTTTATTAACCATGGATGGTCTGAACATTGCATTAGTTCTCTAATCTAGAGACATCATGGCTCTCCTCAAGCACCAACTCTCAAATTGGATCCTAGGTGATGTAGAACGTATAAATATGGGCACCCAATAGAGTCAATTTAATTTCGAATAGCACCATGTGAATATACATGCTTTTCTTATGTTAATTATTGCTCTAAATATCTATGTTCTCCTTTGCTAAGGTCAACCTATGATAAGTGTTGCAAAACACTTAAACTGTATAATCCAGTCTTATCTCTACCATTCTCCAAGATCATTAATCACACAAATAAATGTATAGCTAGCTCTTATCTCTAGCCCCTCTCAGTTCTCATGTGGTCTGCTATCATAAAGGTTTAAAATGTCGTACATACCACAAAAAACCTATGTGGAACACTGGAGTCTACTGTTTAAACAGCAATTTACTTTTAGGGTACAATCTAAAGCATTAACAGCCAGGTTGCTGCATTTAGACTAATAGAGCTGTGTTGGAATAAAATGTGTGATTTGGTCAAGTAACATAGTTTTATTCCAACATAGCTAATAGTTGGTCTCAATTCCACTTTCATCTCCTTTCACCATACTGTTAAAGCAAGGACCCTGGGTCTTCTTATTGTAAATGACAAATAATGTAACAAGTCATCTCTTTTACCTGTTAATTATTTGCTGAATAGGATTCACTTGACCTGATACAATAGCTGTCTAATTACCACTTTGGCTCCCTCCCTTTGGCCTTTGTATCTGTTATTACAGATATATGACATAAATGCACAGTTTTACCAACCTTGATAAGCCTCTAACTACATACGTTATTCTACGTAAAACGTTGTCATTAAGTTACAAAGATCAGGCTAATAAGCACATCAACACTCACAGAAGATTTATTTCAAACTCGAACATCATTGCGAAAGGAAACTAAAGTTTCTCACTGTTGGGAAAAATGAATGCATACATCAGAACAACAGTATTATTTGTCTGCCTAATACTTTTGGCTGCAGGTAGGTTACTTCACAGGGAATTGTTTCATTGACTTATCAATACGTTATGTTTATTATCAATAAATTTTATTTATATTTAAATCCACATATTGTGAATACAGAAATTTTAGGACGGCGGTAAAATATTTACTTGAATCTATCTTTTATTTAACAAGAAGAATACACTGAGATCTATCTCAACATGATTAGGTAGTAAGCACTGTTAATTCATCATAATTCACTGTTTGATTAAAGGGTTACTAGATAAATAAAGAATTTAAAGTGAATTTAAAATTTAAGGTCAAAATAGCTAAACTGGATAACACAAGCTATTCTTTCATTTTGTATACTCTGGTCTTAAATTTGAAATTAATTTGAAATTCTCAATTTAGTATATAACCCTGCTTGTGATAGATTCCTATTCCTATATGCAATATATTTCAAGAATATTCTATCTTGCTTCCCCCTACTAACTCGGGTCTTGGTTTAATTAATTTGGATACATTTTCCAAATGCTCACAATCTGTAAATCCACGGGATTTTCATAGGTGAATCATTAAATGTTTTTCTAACAGACTGCGATCATTTGAAACGTTTATTCAAAATAGCGAAATCCAGGCCATTGTCTAGAAACAATTTTCTCTTACATTGGTCTTCATTTAATTGGCTTCAACCAGCATCAGAAATAATCACTATCTGTTAAAAAATTAACTTTTCAAACATTTATCTGCAGAAGTCACCTGTAAAGTCTATTGGAATTTTTGAAGATAAATAATTTGAAACATTTTTTTTTCTAACAGTTTCAGATAATTTCTTATTTTTAATTTTGATCCATTTAGAGATCTGATTGCCCTTGTGGGGTCAATAAGAGCTGCCTTTCTTGCCTTCTTTTTGATCAACAGCAAAAAACAGATGTGGGAAAGGCTGAACTTGATGGACGCATATCTCTTTTCAACTATGAAACTGTAATATCTGATGCTGATTCAAATTAATTAAATTGACGCCATTGTGAAATGCTTGAAAGTGCTTGCTTTTTGCTGCCTTACATAGACACATGCGCATGTTGGCAATGTACCGAAGATTACCGCATTGGAAAATATCTGCATTAATTTAACAGATTTTTATTTTGTTCCTCTGAAACATCAAACATTGTACTGTAATTTTCATAGAATGTTATGGCTGTTTAAATATGATATACATTGTCTACCTAGCTACCTAAGAAAATGTATTAAAACATGAAAACTTGAAAGCATGAAAGTGAATCATCTATGCAAAGTTACAACGTTAAAAGAAGCATCCCAACTAGTTATAGAATCAGTTTAATATTTTTGGATCTGTTTTTAAAATTATTTAATGTTTTAAACATTTTAAACTTTTAAAATATTTTTTCTAAAATATATCAAACATATATAATATAAATATATATAAAAACATTTTTAATATATCATAACATATCAAAATATTTACACATTTTTAAATATTATCTAAAATATTTAAATTATTAAAACAAGGACTATATATGAATGACAGTCAGAAGCAAAATATTATACAGACATAAATAAAACAATAAACCTACCTAAAAAGTGTCAGTACAACAAATCATTATATTAAAAACAATAATTAATTGGACATCAGGACGTCAGATGCATTAGTTCTAATAAAAAAACAGACAATGCTACCATAAATGTATTCTATTATTAACCCCTTAAAACCGGAGGACGTACAATTACGCCCTCTAATAGGCGGCTCTAAACGCCGCCGGGCGTAATTGTACGCCCTCCGGTTTTTGTTAACTTACCCGGTCGCCGGCGGTCCCACGCCGGCGATCGCGGTTGGGGGGACTCCCAGGGAGCCCCCCGCGGCACATCCGTCCTCGTTGAAGCCCCCCGGCCATGTGAGAGTGGGGTCCTAGCGAGGACCCCACAATCATATGGCCGGGTATAGCTGGCTTCTGTATTGCCGGCAGGGGGGCTGCCTGTAATGACAGGTGGTCCCCCTGCTGGCTGAAAATAAAAGTAAAATAAGTTAATGGTGTAAAAAAAAATTATTATATATACTTAGATCATATATATATATATTATATATATATATATGATCTAAGTATATATACACATATACATACACCGTCTAGGTGTATTTTACTATTAATATATATATATATAATTATATATATATATTAATATCAAATTACACGTAGACTGATACTGATTAAATATATATATAATTATTGTTATATATATATTTATATATAATATTAAAAAAAAATGTAAATACGTTAAAAAATAAAATTAAAAAAATAATTAAAAATAAATAATTAAAAATATATAGATGTGTGTTATTTCGTTCTAACTGTATTGTGAAATTAATATATATATATATATATATATATATATATATATCAAAATACACGTAGAACGAAATAATATATATATCTATATACATAAATATATACGTATATATCACTATATATACCTATATATAAATAAAAATATTTTAAAAAAATTATATAGATATATACATATATATACACATAAGTATATATATACATATATTAAGTCTACATATATATTTATGTAATATTTTTACATAATTAGGTATCTTAATTAATTAAAATTAGCGGGACCTGCCTGACAACCCATGCCAAAAGTAAAGGGAATTTAATTTGCTAGCACTATATTTAACCCTATAACTTTCCAAGACACCATAAAATCTGTACATGGGGGGTACTGTTCTACTCGGGAGACTTCGCTGAACACAAATATTAGTGTTTAAAAACAGTAAAATGTATTACAACGATGATATCGCCAGTAAAAGTGAAGTTTTTTGCATTTTTCACGCACAAACAGCATTACACGGACAATATTATTGCTGCGATACTTTTTACTGTTTTGAAACACAAATATTTGTGTTCAGCGAAGTCTCCCGAGTACAACAGTACCCCTCATGTACAGGTTTTATGGTGTTTTCAAAAGTTACAGCGCCAAATATAAGGCTTGCGTTTCATTTTTTCACATTAAAATTCGCCAGATTGGTTACGTTGCCTTTGAGACCCTATGGTAGCCCAAGAATGAAAATTACCCCTATGATGGCATACCATTTGCAATAGTAGACAACCCAAGGTATTGCAAACGGGGTATGTCCAGTCTTTTTAGTAGCCACTTAGTCACAAACACTGGCCAAAATTGGCGTTTTTTGCATTTTTCACACACAAACAAATATTAACGCTAACTTTGGCCAGTGTTTGTGACCAAATGGCTACTAAAAAAGACTGGACATACCCCATTTGCAATACCTTGGGTTGTCTACTATTGCAAATGGTATGCCATTATGGGTGTAAATTTCATTCCCGGCTACTATACAGTCTCAAAGGCAACGTAACCAATCTGGCGAATTTCAATTTCAAATGTAACGTGCTATATTTGACCCTGTAACTTCCCAAAACGCCATAAAACCTGTACATAGGGGTACTGTCTTACACGTGAGACTTTACTAAATACAAATATGTGTATTTTATTGCAGTAAAATCAAACAGTATTATGACACTGACCTTTAAAATGCAATTTAGAACTAAAAAAATCAAAAAATCGTATTTTCTCCCATTTTTTTCATATTAAATTATGTTTCATAGCTAAATATTTGATATTAAATGAAAGCCCTGTTTCCCCTGAATAAAATGATATATAATAAGGGTGGGTGCATTTACTATGAAAGAGGTGTATTACGGTTGGACAGACATGTAGCGCAAATGCCAGGTTTTGTTTACATTTTGTTTTGTTCACAATGTGTACATTTGGCTCCGTCCTTAAGGGGTTAAATAAACAAATATGTTATATAAACACAAATACATGTATACTTACCTGTATACTTAACTGATTTTTTGTAGTTGTGGATTATGGCCCAAAATGGCAACAACAGCAGTCTGTTTTTCCCAAAAATGTTCTCATGGACACTACAAATAAAGATGATGAAAAGTTAAAGTCATTATCAAAAGCTTGGTGGGAAGACAATACACGATCTAGAAGAAGCAGAATTCAAAGAGACGTGAGTGCAGAGCAGGAATTTAGTTACAATACTGAGATACTTAGAGAAAATGTGGAGGAATTCACAAACCTTGCAAATAGCAGAAAAAAATATTCACTTATATACCCAGGGAAACACAAAGGTTTTAGAGAAATTAACAATGAACACATGGAAATGATTGAGCTTTTTGCAGATACTGGATCTGGCAGTAATACAACAACAGCAATAACTGAAATGTCTCAAGGAGTAGTGACTGAATCTCCAAGCATTGCTCCTGAAACATCTTCTGTGGAGTACAGTGAATCTACAAGCATTGCTCCTGAAACATCTCATGTGGAGTCCAGTGAACCTCCAAGCATTGTTTCTGAAACATCTCCTGTGGGGTCCACTAAAGCACCAAGCATTGCTCCTGAAACAACTCCTTCTGAATCTACTGGATCTCAAAGTATTGTTCCTGAAACATCTGTAGAATCAAGTAAAGCTCCAAGCATTGCGCCTGAAACATCTCCTGCAGAATCCAGTGAATCTCCAAGCATTACTCCTGAAACATCTCCTGTGGAGTCCAGTGAATCTCCAAGCTTTGCACCTGAAACAGCCCCTGCTGGGTTCACTGAGTCTCAAAGCATTATTTATGAAACAACACCTGCATATTTCCCCAAGGCTTCCAGCATTGCTCCTGAAACATCTCCTGCAGAGTCCAGTAAAGCTTCAAGCACTGCTTCAGAAACATCTCCTTCTGAATCTACTGAAACTCAAACCATTATTCCTGAACCATCTGTAGAATCCACTAAACCTCCAAGCATTTCTCCTGAAACATCTCCTGTGGAGTCCAGTGAATCTCCAAGCTTTGCTCCTGAAACATCCCCTGCTGGGTACACTGAATCTCAAAGCATTATTACTGAAACAACACCTGCAGATTTCACTAAAGCTTCAAGCGCTGCTCCTGAAATATCTCCAGCAGAGTCCACTAAAGCTCCCAGCTTTGCTCCTGAAACATCCACAGAATCCAGTAAAGCTCAAAGCACTGCTGCAGAAACATCTCCTGCAGAGTCCAGTAAAGCTCCAAACACTGCTCCAGAAACATCTCCTGTGGAATCCAGCGAACCTCCAAGCATTGCTCCTGAAACATCTCCTGTGGGGTTCACTACAGTACCAAGCATTGCTCCAGAAATATCTCCTGTGGAGTCCACTAAAGCACCAAGCAGTGCTCCTGAAACATCTCCTGCGGAGTCCACTAAAGCACCAAGCAGTGCTCCTGAAACATCTCCTGTGGAATCCAGTGAACCTCCAAGCAATGCTCCTGAAACATCTCCTGTGGGGTCCACTACAGTACCAAGCATTGCTCCTGAAACATCTCCTGTGGAGTCCAGTGAACCTCCAAGCATTGCTCCTGAAACATCTCCTGTGGGGTCCACTACAATACCAGGCATTAGTCCCGAAACATCTCCTGCATGGTCAACTAAAACATCTCCTGTGGAGTCCACTAAAGCACCAAGCATTGTTTCTGAAACCTCTCCTGCAGCATCCACTGAAACTCAAACCATTATTTCTGTAACATCTGTAGAATCCACTAAAGCTCCGAGCATGACTCCTGAAACATCTCCTGCGGAGTCCACTAACGCACCAAGCAGTGCTCTTGAAACATCATCTGCACAGTCAACTGAAACTCAAAGCATTATTTCTGAAACATCTCCTGTGGAGTCCAGTGAACCTCCAAGCATTGCTCCTGAAACTTCTCCTGCAGCATCCACTGGAACTCAAACCATTAATCCTGAAACATCTGTAGAATCCACTATTGCCCCAAGCATTGCTCCCGACACATCTCCTGCCGGCTCCAGTGAAACTCAAACCATTTTTCCTGAAACATCTTTAGAATCTACTAAAGCTCCAAGCATTGCTCCTGAAACATCTCCTGCGGAGTCCACTAAAGCATCAAGCAGTGCTCCTGAAACATCATCTGCACAGTCAATTGAAACGCAAAGCATTATTTCTGAAACATCTTTAGAATCTACTAAAGCTCCAAGCATTGCTCCTGAAACATCTGCGGCAGAGTCCTCTAAAGCACCAAGCAATGTTCCTGAAACCTCTCCTGCAACATCCACTGAAACGCAAACCATTAATCTTGAAACATCTGTAGAATCCACTATTGCCCCAAGCATTGCTCCTGTAACATCTCCTGAGAGGTCTACTAAAGCCCCGAGCATTGCTCCCGAAACATCTCCTGCAAGGTCTACTGAAAATCAAACTATTATCCCTGAAACATCGTTAGAATCTACTAAAGCTCCAAGCATTGCTCCTGAAACATCTCCTGCAGAGTCCTCTAAAGCACAGAGTATTACTCCTGAAACCTCTCCTGCAGCATCCACTGAAACTCAAACCATTATTACTGAAACATCTGTAGAATCAACTATTGCCCCAAGCATTGCTCCTGAAATATCTCCTGTGGAGTCCACTAAAGTACCAAGCAGTGCTCCTGAAACATCATCTGCACAGTCAACTGAACCTCAAAGCAATATTCCAGAAACATCTCCTGTGGAGTTCAGTGAACCTCCAAGCATTACTCCTGTAACATTTCCTGCAGAGTCCACTAAAGCATCGAGTATTTCTCCTGAAACCTCTCCTGCAGCATCCACTGAAACTCAAACCATTATTCCTGAAACATCTCCTGTGGAGTCCACTAAAGCACCAAGCATTGTTTCTGCAACATCTCCTGTGGGGTCCACTACAGTAGCAAGCATTGCTCCTGAAACATCTCCTGTGGAGTCCACTAAAGCACCAAGCAGTGCTCCTGAAACATCTCCTGTGGAGTCCAGTGAACCTCCGAGCATTGCTCCTGAAATATCTCCTGTGGGGTCCACTACAGTACCAGACATTGCTCCTGAAACATCTCCTGCAGGGTCAACTGAAACCTCTCCTGCAGCATCCACTGAAACTCAAACCTCTATTACAGAAAAATCTGTAGAATCAACTATTTACCCAAGCATTGCTCCTGAAACATCTCCTGTGGAGTCCACTAAAGCACCAAGCATTATTCCTGAAACGTCTCCTGCAGCATCCACTGAAACTCAAACCATTATTCCTGAAACACCTTTACAATCTACTAAAGCTCCAAGCATTGCTCCTGAAACATCTCCTGCAGAGTCCACTAAAGCACAGAGTATTGCTCCTGAAACCTCTCCTGCAGCATCCACTGAAAGTCAAACCATTATTCCTAAAACATCTGTAGAATCAACTATTTCCACAAGCATTGCTCCTGAAACATCTCCTGTGGAGTCCACTAAAGCACCAAGCATTGTTCCTGAAACCTCTCCTGCAGCATCCACTAAAGCTCCAAGCATTGCTCCTGAAACATCTCCTGCAGAGTCCACTAAAGCACTGAGTATTTCTCCTGAAACCTCTCCTGCAGCATCCACAGAAACTCAAACCATTATTACTGAAACATCTCCTGTGGAATCCAGTGAGCCTCCAAGCATTGCTCCTGAAACATCTCCTGTGGGGTCCACTACAGTACCAGGCATTGCTCCCGAAACATCTCCTGCAGGGTCAACTGAAACTCAAAGCATTATTTCTGAAACATCTCGTGTGGAGACCACTAAAGCACCAAGCATTGTTCCTGAAACCTCTCATGCAGCATCCACTGAAACTCAAACCATTATTCCAGAAAAATCTGTAGAATCAACTATTACCGCAAGCATTGCTCCTGAAACATCTCCTGTGGAGTCCACTAAAGCACCAAGTATTGTTCCTGAAACCTCTCCTGCAGCATCCACTGAAACTGAAACCATTATTCCTAAAACATCTGTAGAATCCACTAAAATTCCAAACATGACTCCTGAAACATCTCCTGCGGAGTCCACTAAAGCACCAAGCATTGCTCCTGAAACATCTCCTGTGGAATCCAGTGAACCTCCAAGTATTGCTCCTGAAACATTTCCTTTGGGGTCCACTACAGTACCAAGCATTGCTCCTGAAACATCTCTTGTGGAGTCCAGTGAACCTCCAAGCATTGCTCCTGAAACATCTCCTGTGGGGTCCACTACAGTACCAGGCATTGCTCCCAAAACCTCACCTGCAGGGTCAACTGAAACTCAAAGCATTATTTCTGAAACATCCCATGTGGAGTCCACTAAAGCACCAAGCATTGTTCCTGAAACCTCTCTTGCAGCATCCACTGAAACTCAAACCATTATTTCCGTAACATCTGTAGAATCGGCTAAAGTTCCAAGCATGACTCCTGAAACATCTCCTGCAGAGTCCACTAACGCTCCAAGCATTGCTCCTGAAACATCTCCTGCAGAGTTCACTAAAGCATCGAGTATTTCTCCTGAAACCTCTCCTGCAGCATCCACAGAAACTCAAGCCATTATTACTGAAACATCTCCTGTGGAGTCCACTAAAGCACCAAGCATTGTTCCTGAAACCTCTCCTGCAGCATCCACTGAAACTCAAACCATTATTCCTGAAACATCTCCTGTGGAGTCCACTAAAGCACCAAGCATTGTTCCTGAAACCTCTCCTGCAGCATCCACTGAAACTCAAACCATTATTCCTGAAACATCTCCTGTGGAGTCCACTAAAGCACCAAGCATTGTTCCTGAAACCTCTCCTGCAGCATCCACTGAAACTCAAGCCATTATTACTGAAACATCTCCTGTGGAGTCCACTAAAGCACCAAGCATTGTTCCTGAAACCTCTCCTGCAGCATCCACTGAAACTCAAACCATTATTCCAGAAAAAACTGTAGAACAACATTCCGCAGCATTGCTCCTGAAACATCTCCTGTGGAGTCCACTAAAGCACCAAGCATTGTTCCTGAAACCTCTCCTGCAGCATCCACACTGAAACTCAAAACTCAAATTATTATTCCTGAAACATCTCCTGTGGAGTCCACTAAAGCACCAGCATTGCTCCTGAAACATCTCCTGTGGAATCCAGTCTCCAAGAAACATCTCCTTTGGGGTCCACCAGTGCATTGCTCCAAAAACCTCACCTGCAGGGTCAACTGAAACTCAAACCATTATTTCTGAAACATCTCGTGTGGAGTCCACTAAAGCACCAAGCATTGTTCCTGAAACCTCTCTTGCAGCATCCACTGAAACTCAAACCATTATTTCCGTAACATCTGTAGAATCGGCTAAAGTTCCAAGCATGACTCCTGAAACATATCCTGCAGAGTCCACTAAAGCTCTAAGCATTGCTCCTGAAACATCTCCTGCAGAGTCCACTAAAGCATCGAGTATTTCTCCTGAAACCTCTCCTGCAGCATCCACAGAAACTCAAGCCATTATTACTGAAACATCTCCTGTGGAGTCCACTAAAGCACCAAGCATTGTTCCTGAAACCTCTCCTGCAGCATCCACTGAAACTCAAACCATTATTCCTGAAACATCTCCTGTGGAGTCCACTAAAGCACCAAGCATTGCTCCTGCAACATCTCCTGTGGGGTCCACTACGGTAGCAAGCATTGCTCCTGATACATCTCCTGTGGAGTCCACTAAAGCACCCAGCAGTGCTCCTGATACATCTCCTCTGGAGTCCACTAAAGCACCAAGCAGTGCTCCTGATACATCTCCCGTGGAGTCCACTAAAGCACCAAGCATTGTTCCTGAAACCTCTCCTGCAGCATCCACAGAAACTCAAGCCATTATTCCTGAAACATCTCCTGTGGAGTCCACTAAAGCACCAAGCATTGTTCCTGAAACCTCTGCTGCAGCATCCACTGAAACTCAAGCCATTATTACTGAAACATCTCCTGTGGAGTCCACTAAAGCACCAAGCATTGTTCCTGAAACCTCTCCTGCAGCATCCACTGAAACTCAAACCATTATTCCTGAAACATCTCCTGTGGAGTCCACCAAAGCACCAAGCATTGTTCCTGAAACCTCTCCTGCAGCATCCACTGAAACTCAAACCATTATTCCTGAAACATCTCCTGTGGAGTCCACTAAAGCACCAAGCATTGCTCCTGCAACATCTCCTGTGGGGTCCACTACGGTAGCAAGCATTGCTCCTGAAACATCTCCTGTGGAGTCCACTAAAGCACCAAGCAGTGCTCCTGAAACATCTCCTGTGGAGTCCAGTGAACCTCCGAGCATTGCTCCTGAAATATCTCCTGTGGGGTCCACTACAGTACCAGACATTGCTCCTGAAACAACTCCTGCAGGGTCAACTGAAACCTCTCCTGCAGCATCCACTGAAACTCAAACCTCTATTCCAGAAAAATCTGTAGAATCAACTATTTCCCCAAGCATTGCTCCTGAAACATCTCCTGTGGAGTCCACTAAAGCACCAAGCATTATTCCTGAAACGTCTCCTGCAGCATTCACTGAAACTCAAACCATTATTCCTGAAACATCTTTACAATCTACTAAAGCTCCAAGCATTGCTCCTGAAACATCTCCTGCAGAGTCCACTAAAGCACAGAGTATTGCTCCAGAAACCTCTCCTGCAGCATCCATTGAAACTCAAACCATTATTCCTAAAACATCTGTAGAATCAACTATTTCCACAAGCATTGCTCCTGAAACATCTCCTGTGGAGTCCACTAAAGCACCAAGCATTGTTCCTGAAACCTCTCCTGCAGCATCCACTAAAGCTCCAAGCATTGCTCCTGAAACATCTCCTGCAGAGTCCACTAAAGCACCGAGTATTTCTCCTGAAACCTCTCCTGCAGCATCCACAGAAACTCAAACCATTATTACTGAAACATCTCCTGTGGAATCCAGTGAACCTCCAAGCATTGCTCCTGAAACATCTCCTGTGGGGTCCACTACAGTACCAGGCATTGCTCCCGAAACATCTCCTGCAGGGTCAACTGAAACTCAAAGCATTATTTCTGAAACATCTCGTGTGGATACCACTAAAGCACCAAGCATTGTTCCTGAAACCTCTCATGCAGCATCCACTGAAACTCAAACCATTATTCCAGAAAAAACTGTAGAATCAACTATTTCCGCAAGCATTGCTCCTGAAACATCTCCTGTGGAGTCCACTAAAGCACCAAGTATTGTTCCTGAAACCTCTCCTGCAGCATCCACTGAAACTGAAACCATTATTCCTAAAACATCTGTAGAATCCACTAAAATTCCAAACATGACTCCTGAAACATCTCCTGCGGAGTCCACTAAAGCACCAAGCATTGCTCCTGAAACATCTCCTGTGGAATCCAGTGAACCTCCAAGTATTGCTCCTGTAACATCTCCTTTGGGGTCCACTACAGTACCAGGCATTGCTCCAAAAACCTCACCTGCAGGGTCAACTGAAACTCAAACCATTATTTCTGAAACATCTCGTGTGGAGTCCACTAAAGCACCAAGCATTGTTCCTGAAACCTCTCTTGCAGCATCCACTGAAACTCAAAACATTATTTCCGTAACATCTGTAGAATCGGCTAAAGTTCCAAGCATGACTCCTGAAACATTTCCTGCAGAGTCCACTAAAGCTCCAAGCATTGCTCCTGAAACATCTTGTGCAGAGTCCACTAAAGCACCGAGTATTTCTCCTGAAACCTCTCCTGCAGCATCCACAGAAACTCAAACCATTATTACTGAAACATCTCCTATGGAGTCCACTAAAGCACCAAGCATTGTTCCTGAAACCTCTCCTGCAGCATCCACTGAAACTCAAACCATTTATTCCTGAAACATCTCCTGAGGAGTCCACTAAAGCACCAAGCATTGTTCCTGAAATCTCTCTTGCAGCATCCACTGAAACTCAAAACATTATTTCCGTAACATCTGTAGAATCGGCTAAAGTTCCAAGCATGACTCCTGAAACATTTCCTGCAGAGTCCACTAAAGCTCCAAGCATTGCTCCTGAAACATCTCCTGCAGAGTCCACTAAAGCACCAAGCATTGTTCCTGAAACCTCTCCTGCAGCATCCACTGAAACTCAAACCATTATTCCTGAAACATCTCCTGTGGAGTCCACTAAAGCACCAAGCATTGTTCCTGAAACCTCTCCTGCAGCATCCACTGAAACTCAAACCATTATTCCTGAAACATCTCCTGTGGAGTCCACTAAAGCACCAAGCATTGTTCCTGAAACCTCTCCTGCAGCATCCACTGAAACTCAAGCCATTGTTACTGAAACATCTCCTGTGGAGTCCACTAAAGCACCAAGCATTGTTCCTGAAACCTCTCCTGCAGCATCCACTGAAACTCAAACCATTATTCCTGAAACATCTCCTGTGGAGTCCACTAAAGCACCAAGCATTGTTCCTGAAACCTCTCCTGCAGCATCCACTGAAACTCAAGCCATTGTTACTGAAACATCTCCTGTGGAGTCCACTAAAGCACCAAGCATTGTTCCTGAAACCTCTCATGCAGCATCCACTGAAACTCAAACCATTATTCCAGAAAAAACTGTAGAATCAACTATTTCCGCAAGCATTGCTCCTGAAACATCTCCTGTGGAGTCCACTAAAGCACCAAGTATTGTTCCTGAAACCTCTCCTGCAGCATCCACTGAAACTGAAACCATTATTCCTAAAACATCTGTAGAATCCACTAAAATTCCAAACATGACTCCTGAAACATCTCCTGTGGAGTCCACTAAAGCACCAAGCATTGCTCCTGAAACATCTCCTGTGGAGTCCACTAACAGTCCACCAAGCATTGCTCCTGAAACCTCTCCTGCAGCATCCACTGAAACTCAAACCATTATTTCTGAAACATCTCCTGTGGAGTCCACTAAAGCACCAAGCATTGTTCCTGAAACCTCTCTTGCAGCATCCACTGAAACTCAAACCATTATTTCCGTAACATCTGTAGAATCGGCTAAAGTTCCAAGCATGACTCCTGAAACATCTCCTGCAGAGTCCACTAAAGCTCCAAGCATTGCTCCTGAAACATCTCCTGCAGAGTCCACTAAAGCATCGAGTATTTCTCCTGAAACCTCTCCTGCAGCATCCACAGAAACTCAAGCCATTATTACTGAAACATCTCCTGTGGAGTCCACTAAAGCACCAAGCATTGTTCCTGAAACCTCTCCTGCAGCATCCACTGAAACTCAAACCATTATTCCTGAAACATCTCCTGAGGAGTCCACTAAAGCACCAAGCATTGTTCCTGAAACCTCTCTTGCAGCATCCACTGAAACTCAAAACATTATTTCCGTAACATCTGTAGAATCGGCTAAAGTTCCAAGCATGACTCCTGAAACATTTCCTGCAGAGTCCACTAAAGCTCCAAGCATTGCTCCTGAAACATCTCCTGCAGAGTCCACTAAAGCACCGAGTATTTCTCCTGAAACCTCTCCTGCAGCATCCACAGAAACTCAAACCATTATTACTGAAACATCTCCTATGGAGTCCACTAAAGCACCAAGCATTGTTCCTGAAACCTCTCCTGCAGCATCCACTGAAACTCAAACCATTATTCCTGAATCATCTGTAGAATCAACTATTTCCCCAAGCATTGCTCCTGAAACATCTCCTGTGGAGTCCACTAAAGCACCAAGCAGTGCTCCTGAAACATCTCATGTAGAGTCCAGTGAACCTCCAAGCATTGCTCCTAAAACATCTCCTGTGGGGTCCACTACAGTACCAAGCATTGCTCCTGAAACATCTCCTGCAGAGTCCACTAAAGCATCGAGTATTTCTCCTGAAACCTCTCCTGCAGCATCCACAGAAACTCAAGCCATTATTACTGAAACATCTCCTGTGGAGTCCACTAAAGCACCAAGCATTGTTCCTGAAACCTCTCCTGCAGCATCCACTGAAACTCAAGCCATTGTTACTGAAACATCTCCTGTGGAGTCCACTAAAGCACCAAGCATTGTTCCTGAAACCTCTCCTGCAGCATCCACTGAAACTCAAACCATTATTCCTGAAACATCTCCTGTGGAGTCCACTAAAGCAACAAGCATTGTTCCTGAAACCTCTCCTGCAGCATCCACAGAAACTCAAGCCATTATTACTGAAACCTCTCCTGTGGAGTCCACTAAAGCACCAAGCATTGTTCCTGAAACCTCTCCTGCAGCATCCACTGAAACTCAAACCATTATTTCTGAAACATCTCCTGTGGAGTCCACTAAAGCACCAAGCATTGTTCCTGAAACCTCTCTTGCAGCATCCACTGAAACTCAAACCATTATTTCCGTAACATCTGTAGAATCGGCTAAAGTTCCAAGCATGACTCCTGAAACATCTCCTGCAGAGTCCACTAAAGCTACAAGCATTGCTCCTGAAACATCTCCTGCAGAGTCCACTAAAGCATCGAGTATTTCTCCTGAAACCTCTCCTGCAGCATCCACAGAAACTCAAGCCATTATTACTGAAACATCTCCTGTGGAGTCCACTAAAGCACCAAGCATTGTTCCTGAAACCTCTCCTGCAGCATCCACTGAAACTCAAACCATTATTCCTGAAACATCTCCTGAGGAGTCCACTAAAGCACCAAGCATTGTTCCTGAAACCTCTCTTGCAGCATCCACTGAAACTCAAAACATTATTTCCGTAACATCTGTAGAATCGGCTAAAGTTCCAAGCATGACTCCTGAAACATTTCCTGCAGAGTCCACTAAAGCTCCAAGCATTGCTCCTGAAACATCTCCTGCAGAGTCCACTAAAGCACCGAGTATTTCTCCTGAAACCTCTCCTGCAGCATCCACAGAAACTCAAACCATTATTACTGAAACATCTCCTGTGGAGTCCACTAAAGCACCAAGCATTGTTCCTGAAACCTCTCCTGCAGCATCCACTGAAACTCAAACCATTATTCCTGAATCATCTGTAGAATCAACTATTTCCCCAAGCATTGCTCCTGAAACATCTCCTGTGGAGTCCACTAAAGCACCAAGCAGTGCTCCTGAAACATCTCATGTAGAGTCCAGTGAACCTCCAAGCATTGCTCCTAAAACATCTCCTGTGGGGTCCACTACAGTACCAAGCATTGCTCCTGAAACATCTCCTGCAGAGTCCACTAAAGCATCGAGTATTTCTCCTGAAACCTCTCCTGCAGCATCCACAGAAACTCAAGCCATTATTACTGAAACATCTCCTGTGGAGTCCACTAAAGCACCAAGCATTGTTCCTGAAACCTCTCCTGCAGCATCCACTGAAACTCAAACCATTATTCCTGAAACATCTCCTGAGGAGTCCACTAAAGCACCAAGCATTGTTCCTGAAACCTCTCTTGCAGCATCCACTGAAACTCAAAACATTATTTCCGTAACATCTGTAGAATCGGCTAAAGTTCCAAGCATGACTCCTAAAACATCTCCTGCAGAGTCCACTAAAGCTCCAAGCATTGCTCCTGAAACATCTCCTGCAGAGTCCACTAAAGCACCGAGTATTTCTCCTGAAACCTCTCCTGCAGCATCCACAGAAACTCAAACCATTATTACTGAAACATCTCCTGTGGAGTCCACTAAAGCACCAAGCATTGTTCCTGAAACCTCTCCTGCAGCATCCACTGAAACTCAAACCATTATTCCTGAATCATCTGTAGAATCAACTATTTCCCCAAGCATTGCTCCTGAAACATCTCCTGTGGAGTCCACTAAAGCACCAAGCAGTGCTCCTGAAACATCTCATGTAGAGTCCAGTGAACCTCCAAGCATTGCTCCTAAAACATCTCCTGTGGGGTCCACTACAGTACCAAGCATTGCTCCTAAAACATCACCTGCAGAGTCAACTGAACCTCAAAGCAATTTTCCAGAAACATCTCCTGTGGAGTCCACTAAAGCACCAAGCATTGTTCCTGAAACCTCTCCTGCAGCATCCACTGAAACTGAAACCATTATTTCTAAAACATCTGTAGAATCCACTAAAACTCCAAACATGACTCCTGAAACATCTCCTGCAGAGTCCACTAAAGCACCAAGCATTGTTCCTGAAACCTCTCATGCAGCATCCACTGAAACTCAAACCATTATTCCTGAATCATCTGTAGAATCAACTATTTCCCCAAGCATTGCTCCTGAAACATCTCCTGCAGAGTCCACTAAAGCTCCAAGCATTGCTCCTGAAACATCTCATGTAGAGTCCACTAAAGCATTGAGTATTTCTCCTGAAACCTCTCCTGCAGCATCCACAGAAACTCAAGCCATTATTACTGAAACATCTCCTGTGGAGTCCACTAAAGCACCAAGCATTGTTCCTGAAACCTCTCCTGCAGCATCCACTGAAACTCAAACCATTATTTCCGTAACATCTGTAGAATCGGCTAAAGTTCCAAGCATGACTCCTGAAACATCTCCTGCAGAGTCAACTAAAGCTCCAAGCATTGCTCCTGAAACATCTCCTGCAGAGTCCACTAAAGCATCGAGTATTTCTCCTGAAACCTCTCCTGCAGCATCCACAGAAACTCAAGCCATTATTACTGAAACATCTCCTGTGGAGTCCACTAAAGCACCAAGCATTGTTCCTGAAACCTCTCCTGCAGCATCCACTGAAACTCAAACCATTATTCCTGAAACATCTCCTGAGGAGTCCACTAAAGCACCAAGCATTGTTCCTGAAACCTCTCTTGCAGCATCCACTGAAACGCAAAACATTATTTCCGTAACATCTGTAGAATCGGCTAAAGTTCCAAGCATGACTCCTGAAACATCTCCTGCAGAGTCCACTAAAGCTCCAAGCATTGCTCCTGAAACATCTCCTGCAGAGTCCACTAAAGCACCAAGTATTTCTCCTGAAACCTCTCCTGCTGCATCCACAGAAACTCAAACCATTATTACTGAAACATCTCCTATGGAGTCCACTAAAGCACCAAGCAATGTTCCTGAAACCTCTCCTGCAGCATCCACTGAAACGCAAACCATTATTCCTGAATCATCTGTAGAATCAACTATTTCCCCAAGCATCGCTCCTGAAACATCTCCTGTGGAGTCCACTAAAGCACCAAGCAGTGCTCCTGAAACATCTCATGTAGAGTCCAGTGAACCTCCAAGCATTGCTCCTAAAACATCTCCTGTGGGGTCCACTACAGTACCAAGCTTTGCTCCTAAAACATCACCTGCAGAGTCAACTGAACCTCAAAGCAATTTTCCAGAAACATCTCCTGTGGAGTCCACTAAAGCACCAAGCATTGTTCCTGAAACCTCTCCTGCAGCATCCACTGAAACTGTAACCATTATTTCTAAAACATCTGTAGAATCCACTAAAACTCCAAACATGACTCCTGAAACATCTCCTGCGGAGTCCACTAAAGCACCAAGCATTGTTCCTGAAACCTCTCATGCAGCATCCATTGAAACTCAAACCATTATTCCTAAAACATCTGTAGAATCAACTACTGCCCCAAGCATTGCTCCTGAAACATCTCCTGTGGAGTCCACTAAAGCACCAAGCAGTGCTCCTGAAACATCACCTGCACAGTCAACTGAACCTCAAAGCAATATTCCAGAAACATCTCATGTGGAGTTCAGTGAACCTCCAAGCATTACTCCTGTAACATTTCCTGCGGAGTCCACTAAAGCACCGAGTATTGCTCCTGAAACCTCTCATGCATCATCCACTGAAACTCAAACCATTATTTCTGAAACATCTGTAGAATCAACTATTTCCCCAAGCATTGCTCCTGAAACATCTCCTGCGGAGTCCACTAAGGCACCAAGCATTGCTCCTGAAACATCTCTTGTGGAATCCAGTGAACCTCCAAGTATTGGTCCTGAAACATCTCCTGTGGGGTCCACTACAGTACCAAGCATTGCTCCTGAAACATCTCCTGTGGAATCCAGTGAACCTCCAAATATTGCTCCTGAAACATCTCCTGTGGGGTCCACTACAGTAGCAAGCATTGCTCCTGAAACATCTCCTGTGGAGTCCACTAAAGCACCAATCAGTGCTCCTGAAACATCTCCTGTGGAGTCCAGTGAACCTCCGAGCATTGCTCCTGAAACATCTCCTGTGGGGTCCACTACAGTACCAGACATTGCTCCTGAAACATCTCCTGCAGGGTTAACTGAAACCTCTCCTGCAGCATCCACTGAAACTCAAACCATTATTCCAGAAAAATCTGTAGAATCAACTATTTCCCCAAGCATTGCTCCTGAAACATCTCCTGTGGAGTCCACTAAAGCACCAAGCATTGTTCCTGAAACCTCTCCTGTAGCATCCACTGAAACTCAAACCATTATTTCTGTAACATCTGTAGAATCCACTAAAGCTCCAAGCATGAATCCTGAAACAGCTCCTGCAGAGTCCACTAAAGCTCCAAGCATTGCTCCTGAAACATCTCCTGCAGAGTCCACTAAAGCACCGCATATTTCTCCTGAAACCTCTCCTGCAGCATCCACTGAAACTCAAACCATTATTCCTGAAACACCTCCTGTGGAGTCCACTAAAGCACCAAGTATTGTTCCTGAAACCTCTCCTGCAGCAACCACTGAAACTCAAACCATTATTCCTGAAACATCTTTACAATCTACTAAAGCTCCAAGCATTGCTCCTGAAACATCTCCTTCAGAGTCCACTAAAGCACAGAGTATTGCTCCTGAAACCTTTCCTGCAGCATCCACTGAAACTCAAACTATTATTCCTAAAACATCTGTAGAATCAACTATTTCCACAAGCATTGCTCCTGAAACATCTCCTGTGGAGTCCACTAAAGCACCAAGCATTGTTCCTGAAACCTCTCCTGCAGCATCCACTGAAACTAAAACCATTATTCCTAAAACATCTGTAGAATCCATTAAAACTCCTACCATGACTCCTGAAACATCTCCTGTTGAGTCCACTAAAGCACCAAGCATTGCTCCTGAAACATCTCCTGTGGAATCCAGTGAACCTCCAAGCATTGCTTCTGAAACATCTCCTGTGGGGTCCACTACAGTACCAGGCATTGCTCCCGAAACATCTCCTGCAGGGTCAACTGAAACTCAAAGCATTATTTCTGAAACATCTCCTGTGGAGACCACTAAAGCACCAAGCATTGTTCCTGAAACCTCTCATGCAGCATCCACTGAAACTCAAACCATTATTCCTGAAACATCTGTAGAATCAACTATTTCCCCAAGCATTGGTCCTAAAACATCCCCTGCAGAGTCCACCATACTTTCTAGTACAGGTCCTGAAACATCTTCAGGAGTATCTTCCAATGCTCCAACCATTGCTCCTGTAACATCCCTTATATCCTCTACTAAGGCTTCCAGCATTACTCCAGAATCATCTCCTGCAGAGTTCACTAAAGCTCCAAGCCTTGCTCCTGAAACATTGCCTGCAGAGTTGACTAAAGTTCCCAGCATTTCTCCTGAATCATCCCCTGTAGTGTCCAATAAAGCTTCTAGCATTGCTCCTGAAACATCTTCTTCATTGTCCTCTAAGGCTCCAAGCATTGCTCCTGATACATCTACTGTGTCCTCTACTAAAGCTCCCACCACTGGTCCTGAAACCTCCACTGCAGAGTCCACTAAAGTTCCCAGCATTGCTCCTGAATCATCTCCTGTAGTGTCCACTAAAGCTCCTAGCATTGCTCCTGAAACATCTTCATCACTGTCCTCTAAAGCTCCAAGCATTTCTCCTGATACATCTACTGTTTCCTCTACTAAAGTTCCCACCATTGGTCCTGAAACCTCCACTGCAGAGTCAACAAAATCTCCCAGCATTGCTCCTGAATCATCTCCCGTAGTGTCCACTAAAGCTCCTAGCTTTGCTCCTGAAACATCTTCAGCAGAGTCCACTAAAGCTCCAAGTATTGCTCCTGTAACATCCCTTGTTTCCTCTACTACAGGAAATGCCTCTGAATCATCTCCTGTAATGTCTACTAAAGCTACTAGCATTTCTCCTGGTACATCTCCTGCAGAATCCACTAAAGCTCCAAGTATTGCTCCTGTGACATCCCCTGTTTCCTCTACGAAAGCTTCTAGCATTGCTCCTGAATCATCTCCTGTAGTGTCCACTAAAGCCACTAGCATTGCTCCTGAAACATCTTCAGCAGAGTCCACTAAAGCTCCAAGTATTGCTCCTGTAACATCCCTTGCTTCCTCTACTACAGGAATTGCCTCTGAATCATCTCATGGAATGTCTACTAAAGCTACTAGCATTTCTCCTGGTACATCTCCTGCAGAGTCCACTAAAGCTCAAAGTACTACTCCTGAATCATTCCCTGTTGAGTCCAGTAAAGCGCCAAGTATTGCTCCTGAAACAACCTCCACAAAAACCACTCAAGCTGGAAGCACTACTCCCATAAAACCCACTGAACCTCGTAGCACTACATCTGAAACTACTTCTGCAGAATCAACTGAACCTCCTCGTCCAACCACCCCCTCACCAATCATCACTACCATCATTACTTCAAGATTGCCTACAACCACAATGTCTTCTCGAAATCCAAGTGAGTTATGTAAACCCATATATATTTAGGAACATGATGATGAGTGTGTGCATGTTTCAGTCTGCCAGTGATTAGTAGTTGATTGAGTTGAGTTCTTAAAGCTGCTACTTCCACTAATTTGTTTTGATATAATTGTATTGAAGGGGTATTGTATATACTTGTAAGCTTTACAAAAATAATCTGCTGGAAATGTGTTGTTAATTTAGCATTGAATGTGCACCTGAACCTTATGTTGTTTATATAAAACCACATTACAGAAACCCCCCTCATCCTCTTACCATGCCTTTGTTTGTTAACTATTATTATATACAAAAAAAATAAAAAAAACACTTTTTTTTTCTCCTTTTTAGTTAACTGTCAGAATGGAGCTACCAATGATGGAACTAAATGTCTTTGTACAGAATTATTTTATGGGACCTCATGTGAGAATGCGATAGAAAGAGTTGAGGTTGCAGGTAAGTGTCTCCACAATACAATATACAGCATAAGCAACTACCAATATAGACTTTGGGTGCACACAAATCATCTGGGCAATGAGCCTTGGATAGACATGGTTCAAATAGGCGGGTTTGGATACTTAACAGGTGGAGTCAGTTTCTTACTATGGTGACCACAATGCATGATCTGTTTCTGTGGACCAGACTCGTCATATTGAGAACCTGATGGTCTTTTCTTTTACCTGTGAGAATCTGTCTATGATCCCAGGATTCAAGGAAATGGTTAATGCATAACTTAATAACAGTTATCCCCTTTAAAATATGCTTATTCTTCCTTAGTATATGTCTAAACTAGAAACTTGAAGGATCTTACAAACAACTTTGAGAATATTACTGTGAGATTTAGACATTGACGTTATATCACTACATCTCTGTGGCAAACCTTGAATGTTCTTTATAAGGTTTAACTCTGGCTTGTCAGTTGTTCAAAATGAATTCAAAGTGAAATTCAAAATGTTAGTCTCAAATAGCTCAAAAAAAAAAATGTGGCCTACAATTTTAAATTTTAAAGAAAATTATTACTTAAAGGACCACTATAGTGCCAGGAAAACAAACTAGTTTTCCTGGCACTATAGAGACATTAGGTCCCCCCACCCTCAGGGCCCCCCTCCCGCTGGGCTGAAGGGGTTAAAAACCCTTCAGCCACTTACCTTTCTCGGCGCTGGTGACCTCTCCTCCGCCTGCCAACGGCAGATTCGAATGTGCATGCGCGGCAAGAGCCACAAGCTTTCCTATGGACATCCAGCATCTTCTCGGGGAAGTGCCTCTAGCGGCTGTCAGTGAGACAGCCACTAGAGGCTGGATTAACCCTCAGTGAAACATAGCAGTTTCTCTGAAACTAATATGTTTTCATCTGCAGGGTTAAAACAAGAGGGACCTGACACCCAGACCAATTCATTGAGCTGAAGTGGTCTGGGTGCCTACAGTGGTCCTTTAAGCTATAGGTGAAGTGGTCCTGAGACAGTATGAAGCCAGATAATATCTTATATTAGACATGTATACAAATAATTTTCTCCTGCAATGAATGGATCACATTAATGTCTGAATAAAGCGACCTATCGTGTAAAACCCAGACAGAACGATTTGTTCGGGTGTAGATTACCAGTAATTTGATTTGTTTATTGCAGGTCAAAAGGATTTGTGCACATGTCTAGATTTCAATCAATAGGTAAACTGAATGATGTATTTGTGCTTCTTTGCATATAACCAATGTTTCCGTCCAACTACCTTGACAAATTAAGAAAAATTTGATAATGGGACTGAAATAGTGAATGTATACAAGTCCTGTGAGTGTGTTCTTCACTTGATGATCTCAGCCAATCCAGTACCTTCCTGTAGCTGTTGTGCATGTGTGGCAAAAAGCTGCACGGCCAATCAGCATGTCCATGAGGAGCGTTCAGTGCTTCCATGCAGACCCAATCGAATACACTGCCCCCCCCCCATTCTAGTACACTGCCCACAAATCCAATACATTGCCCACAAATCCAATACACTGCCCTCCACCCTCCACACTTATACACTGCGCCCTCCACCTAATCTAATACACTGCCCCTTTACCTGATACACTGCCCCCTCCCTCCTTTCTAATTTAATACACTCCCTTCCCCCAATTTAACACGTTGCCCCCCTCCCACCACTATAATACACTGCCGTCCCCCAATTTAACACGTTGCCCCCTCCCACCACTATAATACACTGCCCACTACCTCCCTCAATTTAATACACTGCCCCTTCCCTCCCCCAAATTAATACACTGCCTTCTCCCTGCCCCAAATTAATACACTGCCCAATCCCTACCCCAAATTAATACACCACCCATCCTCCCCAATTTAACACACTACACAGGAAGTTCCCATAATCCCTCTTCTCCTACCTTAAGATGAGCCATTCGTCCTCTAGTTCCAGCCCTGCTCTTCTCTGCTCAAGAAGAATGGCACTGCAAGCAGGAGAGAAGGGGGAGTGGCTGTCCTGCTCTGCAGAAAGCCAGCCACTCTGCACTATTGTGGCTGCAAGAGCCCACAATCGCCCGTGGGAGGGAAGACAAGAATCAGACAGTAAAAATCTTTCCTGTCTTACAGCTAGTCACATCCATAGCACAAAGCAACCCCAGGGCAGGCGGGCCGCAAAGATATTCATTGTGGCCGGAAGTTTGACATGCTTGTTCTAGAGTTTTCCTAATGGATTCTGCTTTGTCTAAGCGCTTGGGAACCTACAAGATTTTTACTATTTGTGGCAATACATCTGACATAACTTCTCTCCCCCTGCTAGACGCTGTGATTATTACCGAAGTTAAAGTGGAACTGAGACTTACTGAGCAAACATTTACAGAAGCTCTTAAAGATAATACAAGCGAAGAATATAAGGAATTTGAGAAAGACTTCAAAACCCAGGTAAGAATGTGAGCACTTAAAGGACCACTATGGGCACCCAGATCACTTCAGCTTAATGAAGTGGTCTGGGTGCCAGGTCCATCTAGGATTAACCATGCCTGCTGTAATCTGCTATCTGTGGCCTGCTAAACTGCTATCAGTGGCGTACACATGACCCATGGGGCCCCGGTGCGAAAATTGATCCGTGCCCCACCCCCCGGCGCTTACTCTGCGCGGGCCGGGGCCGCAACACATGGAGGTGGGCACCGGGTCGTAGGGGTTGCAGAGCTGCGACCCCTGCGACCGTGGTATGTACGCCAGTGCATGCAGATTCACACACCCTTAAAGGACCACTACAGACACCCAGATCACATCAGCTCAATGAAGTGGTCTGGGTGCCAGGTCCCTCTAGTTTTAACCCTGGAGCTGAAAACATAGCAGTTTCAGAGAAACTGCTATGTTTCACTGAGGGTTAATCCAGTCTCTAGTGGCTGTCTCATTGACAGCCGCTAGAGGAGCTTCCGCGATTCTCACTGTGAAAATCACAGTGAGAAGACACTGAATGTCCATAGGAAAGCATTTAGTAATGCTTTCCTATGGGCGGTTTGAATGCGCGCGCGGCTCTTGCCGCGCATGCGCATTCGGAGCTGAGAGGTGGAGGGATCCCCAGTGCCAGGGGAGTCTGGCACTGGAGAAAGGTAAGTGCTGAAGACACACACACACACACTGTCACAAACAGACACATACACACTAGCTAACAGACACACACATTTACTGACAGAGACACACTCAGCGACAGACATACATACACACTCACTTATAAAACACTCTCACTGACAAACACTCACTAACAGACACACACAAACACAGACAGTAACACACTCACTAGCAGACACACACTCTAACACAAACACTAACACACACACTCACTAACACAAACACTAACACGTGCACATACACACACTAACACACACACACACACTAACATACACTAACACATACACACCATCACTAACACACACACACTAACACACACAAACACACAAACACACTAACACACACTAACACTAACACACACTAACACACACACACACACACACTAACACACACTCACTAACACACACACACACTAACACTAACACACACACACTTTAAAAAAAAATGTAATCCCCCGAGCCTCCTTATCTTGGGGTCCAGTGGGGCTGCCCGGCAGCCAGTCACCCGGCGTGCAGGCAGGCTGGCTGGCTGGTGCGTGAGGGAGCACTGTCCTCTCAGTGCTTCCTCTTCAGCTCCCTCGCGCGCCGCATACTGATGCTGGAGCCGGTATCAGTGCGGTGCACGAGGGAGCAGAAGAGGGAGCACTCAGGAGAGAGTGCTCCCTCGCACGCCCGTCTGGTGATACCAGGGCCAGCCTCGGGGGGGCCTGAGGTGGCCGGCTCCTGGGCCCCCAGGAAAAGAGGCTGGCCACAGTGGCATAAATACCTAGACGCAGGGCGGCCGGGCCCCCTGGTGGGCCGGACACGGTCGCAGCCGCGACCCCTGTGACCCCAGTATGTACGCCACTGACTGCTATGTTTACTTTAGGGTTAATCCAGCCCTAGTGGCTGTCTCATTGACAGCCACTAGAGGCGCTTCCGACTGTGATTTTCACAGTGAGAATGCTTTCCTAGACTGGCTGAATGCGCACGCAGCTTTTGCCGATGATGCCGATTCAGCCGATGACATCAGAAGAGGGAGGAGAGTCCCCAGCGCTGAGGGAGTCCGGCACTGGAGAAAGGTGAGTTTTTAACACCTTCCTCCCCCTTCAGCCCGGCGGGAGTGGGACCCTGAGGGTGGGGGCAAAACAAACAAGTTTGTTTTCCTGGCACTATAGTGGTCCTTTAATATATGGTGAACATTTAACAGTTTGAAATCCTGATACACGAGTTATCCTTGAACTCCTTCACCACTGATAACTTTTTTATCAATAAATTATTAGCATTACATTTATTAGAAGCAAGGGATGCATAGATAGAATATAAGTATAACACGGCAATTTTGTATATAGATTGCTTTGATGACAAACTTAAAAATAAAAAATATGTAAATGTACTAATGAAAGTATTTAGAAAATTGGGCAGACTAGATGGGCCAAATGGTTCTTATCTGCCGTCACATTCTATGTTTCTATGTTTCTAAGTTTGCATACCCTTGAATAATTAGTAATATTTGTACCATTTTTAAAGTGAGTTAGTTAGCAGGCAAAACACATTTATTTTATTTCTTATGGGATTCATATTCAACTGTAGTTTATAACAGACTGGCACAATCATAAAACAAAACATGGCAACAAAGAAAAAAATGAAATGTTCAAATATCTGCTGCATACCCTTAGTTCTTAATACTGTGTATTGACTCAATTAGCATCAATGACAAGATGCATGCTTTTGCAATAATTGTCTATGAGGCTACTAATTCTTGCAGGTGGTATTGCTGCCCATTCGTCTTGGCAAAATGCCTCCACTTTATGCATAGTCTTGGTCGTCGTGCACAAACCGCACGCTTGAGATCTCCCCAGAGTGGCTTGATGATATTGAGGTTAGGAGATTGTGGTGGTCACTCCAGAACCTTCACATTTTTCTGCTTTAATCACTGGAAGGTCAACTTGGCCTTGTGCTTTGGGTCAGGGCCGCCATCAGAAATTGTGGGGCCCCTAACACAGCTCAAGGTCTGGGCCTCTGTGTGCCCGCCTCCAAATCCCGCCCACAGGAATACACACACACACAGACACAAAAGGACACAGACACACACACAGAAAGATACACACATACTAACAGACACAAATACTGAAACAGACATACATATAGATACATACACAGATACACACACACACACACACTGACATACAGACACACACACTGTTGTACATACATACTCACATACTGACACACACATACATACTGACAAACAGACATACATACAAACTGACATACATACAGACATACATACACATAAATACATACTGACATACATATATAATGGCATACATACACATACATACTGATATACAGACATACATACACACACAGACATACATGCATACTGGCATACATACTGATAGAGTGACATACACAGACATACATGCATACTGACATACATACATACTTGCAGACATACATACATACTGACAAACAGACATACATACTGACATACACAAACACATACAGATAGACACATACACACATACATACATACATACATACATACACACACACAGACATACATGCATACTGACATACATACACACAGACATACACACAGACATACATACACACAGACACACACACACACACAGACATACATACTGACATACACACACACAGACATACATACTGACATACACACACACACACAGACATACTGACATACACACAGACATACATACTGACATACACACACACAGACATACATACTGACATTCACACAGACATACATACTGACATACACACACAGACATACTGGCATACACACATACATTCTAACATACACACAGACATACACACAGACATGCATACTGACATACACACACACAGACATACTGACATACACACAGACATGCACACACACAGACATACATACTGACATACACACAGACATACTGACATACACACAGACATACATACTGACATACACACACACACACACACACAGACATACTGACATACACACAGACATACAAACTGACATACGCACACAGACATACTGACATACACACAGACATACACACAGACATACATACTGACATACATACAGACATACACACACACACACAGACATACATACTGACATACACACACAGACACAGATATACTGACATACTCACAGACATAGATACTGACATACACACACACACACACACACACAGACATACATACTGACATAAACACACACACCTCATTTATCAGCCACCCTACTCTTACCTTTAAATTGCAGGAGGATGGCTGGGGATGATGGGAGTGGATGCCTCTGGTGTCCCTGTCCTGTCCTCTCCTCCGCTCTCCCTCTCCCCCCGCGCAGAGTAAGCTGGGAGGAAGTGACCTGTCGTCACTTCTTCCCAGCAGCACTTGCAGTGTTTAGCCGCAATTTTTTTTTTTAAAGGGGCCCAGTCGCTCAATTACCCGGCGCAGCACTGACTGGGCCCCTGAAGATATAGGGCCCATCGGGTGACCCTAAATGCTTGGGCCACCTGTTGGGCCCCGGTGCAGATGCACCTGCGGCAGTTTCTCCGCTCCACGTGGGGCCCGGGTGGCCGGGCCCCCCAGGGCTGCCGGGCCCGTGACAACCATCATTGTCACCCCCTGATGGTGGCCCTGCTTTGGGTCATTGTAATGCTATAAATTCCAAGAGTGACCCATGCGCAGCCTTCGTGCAGAAGAATGCAAATTATCTACCAGTATTTTCTGATAACATGCTGCATTCATCTTGCTATCAATTTTCAAAAGTTATCCAGTGCCTTTAGAGCACACATCCCCCAAAACATCAGTGAGCCACCACCATGCTTCACAGTAGGGATGGTATTCTTTTCACTATAGGCTTTGTTGACCCATCTCCAAACACAGCACTTATGGCTGAGACCATAAAGCTCTATTTTGGTCTTGGCACTCCAAATTACAGTGTTCCAGAAGCTGTTAGGCATGTCAAGATGTTGTTGGGCATATTGTAACCAGGCCTTTATGTGACATTGGCGCAGCAAAGGCTTCTTACTGGCAATTCGACCATGCAGCTCATTTTTGTTCAAGTATTGTCCTCTTTTAAACAATCACACTGTCTGTTTCCAGAGAAGCCTGTATTTCTCCTTAGGTTACCTGTGGGTATCTCAAATGATTATTCTGGCATTTGTGGTGAGATATTTTTTGGTCTACCCAACCTTGATTTGGTATCTAGAGATCCCTGAATTTTCCACTTCTTAATAAGTGATTGAACAGTACTGACTGTCATTTTCAAGGCTTTGGATATCTTTTTATATCCTTTTCCATGTTTATAAAGTTAAATGACCTTGTTACGCAAGTCTTTTGACAGTTCTCTTTTACGTCCCATGGCTCAGTATCTAGCCTGCTCAGTGCATCCACGTGAGAGCTAACAAACTCATTGACTATTTATACACAGGAACTAATTGCAATTTAAAATACCATAGGTGTGGGAAATTTACTTTTAATTGCCATTTTCACCTCTGTGTGTCACCTTGTGTGTCTGTAACAAGGCCACACATTCAAGGGTATGCAAACTTTTGACAGGGCCATTTGGGTAATTTATGTTATCATTATGATTTAATAAGGAGCCAAACAACTATGTGATAATAAATAGCTTCAGATGATTACTATCCTTCAATAGAATGCATTTTTGTTTTTGCATTTCATATTTTAAAAATCAATGCCAAAATGTCATAATATCTACCAGGATATGCAAACTTTTGAGCACAAGTATATATTTATAAATAAAAATTGTAAAAAACCTTACTTATAGGTACAGTTGTGATCAAAATTATTCAATACCCATTAAAAATCAGGTTTATTTTCAAAATGTACAGACTTTCAGCTGTTTGCAATAGATAAATCAAACAAACGCAATTTAAATAGCTCAACACAATGAATGATTCAAGTGGTTTCCCCAAATTCAACTGAAAATGCAACTTATAAGGACTTCCTCAGTTTCAAAATTATTCAACCACCTGAATAGAATCCCTCACAACAGCACACATGTGCAAAACAGGTATTGTCTCAAACATGCCTGATGCAACTAATCAAATACTTCATTAGTTGCACCAGGTGTTCTTGAACTGGATCACTTGAAATACCCTGGCTAGGGGCTTGTTGAGTGTCACATTTCACTGCATTTTAGAAATATGGCTAAGTCAAAAGAATTGTCCACAAAGTTAAGAGAAGAGATAATCACCATTCACAAACAAGGAACAGGATACAAAAAGATAGTGAAGACACTGAATGTTCCTAGAGACACTGTTGGAAACATAGTATGCAAGTTCAAAGTTGAAGGAAGAGTGGTTCCACTAGCTGCACGAGCCACAAAAAGGAAGCTATCAATGGCTGCAACCAGATTTCTGAGAAGGGCATGTTGTGAAAAACCATTGAGTGAGTGCAAAAGACCTGCAGCAAGACTTGGTGGCAACAGGCACTGAGCTTTCAGTGAGCACAGTAAGGCACATACTAAATGCAGAACGTTTCCATGCCAGAATTCCAAGATATACACCACTACTGACCCAAAAGCACTAGAAAACTCAGCCACAGAAGATTTGGGATTCTGTTTTGTGGAGCGATGAAACAAAACTGGAACTTCCTGCCTAATGAATCAACGGTTAATCTGGAGGAAGAGTCATTGGACCTTCCAACCAGACAATGATCCCTATCATACCTCAAATTCCACCAATACTTGGTTACAGAAGAATTTCTGGAAAATTTTACAGTGGCCTTTACAGTCACCTGACTTGAATCCCATAGAAAATCTCTGGTGGTATTTGATGAAGGCGATTGCAGGACACAGACCCAAGAATATTACTGAACTGGAGGCCATTGCTCATGAGCTGTCAGCAGCTGGTGTCTGGGTATGCGTCACATTTGCAGCAGGTCATAACAGCAAACAGGTGCTCTACTAAGTACTAAAGATGCTTGCCATGAAATAATAAGTTGGAGACCGGAGAAGTCATTATAAGTTGCATTTTCAGTTGAATTTGGTGAATCCACTTGAAACATTCTAAATGTGGAGTTATTTCAGTGGCGTTTGTTTGATTTGTTCATTGCAAACACCGGAAAGTCTGTACATTTTGACAATAAACCTGATTTTCAGGTTTGAATAAATTTGATCACGACTGTATAAACTTAAGAAGTGACATTTCACCTTTACTTCCTAAAGCACTTCCGCCCTTAAAGAGTTTTGAGTGTTCTTTTTATCTTGCACATCATTATACCTCTAACCCCTTTCTTCCTTGCAGATGAATGACGTTTATAAAGACCTCCCTGGTTATAAGGATGTAGTTATCAATGATCTAAGGTAGGTTTGTCTGATCATATTGAAAATGTATAAACTGTACTGTTCATCACAGGAAGTTATAACCTGCATGAATATTTAGTTTCTATTCAAGATAAAACATGATTCTATTTGTATGCAGTTTTCTAAATGGCAAGCACCGTGTATAAACTGACATTCCACCACTTTCAATATACAAAGATTACTATATACTAATGATGATTACTAATAATTGTCCACAGTCATATGATTCTTTAAACAATTAATGAGAGGCCCGGATGGATACTGCTGCAAAGATTTTAGGATGGGGGGGCAGGCATATCATGGGATGGACTATCTGATCATGATGATAAAAGCACAAAAGGGTGGTTTCCTTTTATCTTAAACTTTTAGAAGTCTGACTTGACTAGGTTTATACAGAATTGTAACATTGCCCTTTTTGACATTGACTTCTCCCTCTGAGTGCCTAGTCATCTGTAAATTGTTATATAGGAAGATTAGGATCAAGTGCATTATCTGGATAACAAGGAGGTCTGCTACTGAAACTACATTGAAGGTTTGGTGTAAAAGGTGTTTTGTTCTAAAAAGTGGATTCCAGTAGAACCATCGTGGGCACCTACATATGGAACTCTTCCCCTTTTCTATATTTGTACAACTTTTAGGAATATACACTTTTTACTCATTACCCCCACAGTGCAGGGTTAAGCTTTTGTTTGAGAGTAATCCACATCTTTAGAAGCTCTTTGCATTAGAATTGGAGGCAGTGAGCATCAACTAATGTACTCCAGGTAAGACGTCAAGGCACTCAAGGAGGTAGCACCAGACCACTCCTGGCACAGCTACAGCATGCTGTATTAGTTAAGATGCTTGGAGTATAATTACTACCCTATCGACTAGGTAGTAGAAGTCTATATTGGGTAAATCCTTGCAACGTTAGTCATTCTTACTAAATATGTGTTTTAACTTCACTGTGGTTCTCTTACAGAAATGGCAGTGTCATTGTGGATCATGATGTGCTTGTGGAAGTAGAATATCAGCTAAATCGGAATGTATCTGAATACTTTGAAACTATAGTAAAAAATGTAACTGAAAAGCTTGAAGATCTCGAGGGAAATTGCAGTGCAAGTAAGTTTTTGGTGAAAATCTCAAAGGGACACCAGACTGGAGTTGACCCTTGACCGCTTATCCCAGGACACACCCATACCCATTGCACCAATAAAACATGGATACATCATTATGTAAATAAGGGCAACGGCTTTATTTAAACTTAAAGGAACACTATAGTTTTAGGAATACAAACATGTATTCTTGACACTGTAGTTCTAATAATGCCATTTAGGTCGCAGGCCCCCCTTTTCTCTGTTAAAAAGGTGTCTTACTCACCTTTTTTACAGTCCAGTTTCCTCTCTGTAGTGTGCCTCATCCCCACTCTGCCTCCTTGGCTGAGATAATTAGATTTAATAATCTCAGCCAATCCAAGGCTTTCCCATAGGAACGCATTTGGGAGGCTATTGCGGTAAAATGCTGCATTGTGCCAATCAGCATCTCCTCATAGTACATGTAGCTGCCGAACGTCAGTGCAGTACTGACCCAGGAAGCACCTCTAGTGGCTATCTTAGTTACTGCCACTAAAGGTTATTAAGCACCAATGTCAATACTTTTCTCTGAAAAAGCAGTGTTTACGTTAAAAAGCCTGCAAGCAGTAGACACCAGGAAACAACTACATTAAGCTGTATCTGTTCTGGTGACAATAGTGTCCCTTTTTACATCAATGCCAGCATATACATTTACGAGCTACCTTCCAGTTGTTGGGATGTTTACCCAGCAGCCAGTTCTCCCATGATGATTTGTTTCCATGAGTCCAATGTAGTCTGCCTACTCCCTCGGCAGAATAAAACTCCCAAACGATTGGCATATCAGATATCCTTTTACTGCATATTAACTACATATCAGATATCCTTTTTACAAGGAATACCACGTGCCTTGACAAAACATAAAAACAAAACAAAAACACATACAATACACAAATCCCCCCAAAAATAATGGGTGGGAGGGAAAGGAAGTCAGGTTATTTCAAGCCTTCTCCTAACTGACGGATGAGTATCCACCCCGTCTCACTTCCTAGTCCCCATCTTCCAACAATGTATGCCTTTTTGTCCAGCCCCAGATTCGTGTGCAGTGGTCATGTTTCCCCATCCGTAGCTATCCACAGATATTCTTTCTATAGCTTAGTTTACCAAATTATTTTGATAATGTGTTAATAAAATATACAGAAAATATATTTTTTAAAAAGGAAAAAGAATTACTTACAACTGAAGTCACTATATATTTTTTGTGCACGTTCAGCTGAATAAGTCATGCGTGCCAGGGGTGTAACTAGCTCCTGACACAAAAGTGCAAAAATATCTGTGAATGTGCAGTGTTTCAAGAAGGAATATCACACATAGACCATTCTACCACTAACAAAACCTTGTGCCAAATATCCCTGCACAATTAATTGACATTGCAGGGATTTTTGACAGCACTGGTTCAGTTGTCAACTTTATACTGGAGCAATACAATGTATTATTTAAAGAAAAAAATAAAGCTAAATTAAAGTAAACCTTCTCTTCATTACTGGCTGTAACCTAACCTTAAATACATCCAACATGGTGGTGACTCTTTAAATAAAATGTGTCACTGGTTGTTTAATATATGGGTCTCAATTTTTTTACATTAATTGAAAGGTGAAATAAAGGTATTCTTATGTGTGTTGGCACTACTTCTTGAGGCAAGGGAGCTGCTGTAGAATATTGGCCATGATTTATTTTTTTGGATACCTTTTGCAAATGATCCCAGTCTGTTAGAACAAAAAGATTTATCTATAGAAGGCATCAATGTCTATAGGAATTGTTGTAGATAATCTGTTGGAAAGATGTTTGTAACATATTGAGGTTATATGAAAAATCTATCCAAAAATATTACATTGAGGCCACAGTCTGAAACTAGTGTAACAGCAGATCACCTATAAAGCACTGATATCGCCTGGGTCAGCCCTGACTGCCTACCAGAACAGAACTGAGAGATGCAGGCCTCTTTAGCTAGTGTCATAGGTGTGCCACATTTAATAATACTCTGTTAGATGCTAGTCTAAGAACCATTCTAGGTAGTTATTTATTCAGGGGTAGAAATGCAGTGCTGTTTGATCACAACTTGTTTCCTCTTTTGGTTACAGCATTTTGTGTTGAAATAAACAATGTCTCTGGAGTACCTCCACCAAGTGAAACAGGTATGTAATTGCTAGCTCTGCTGTCTAGCTATTTATTTTAGAGCTATGTTATCAGTAGTATACAAGAATTTCTGAATGTGTGCACTGTCTTCTTCAGAACTCTGCAATGTGAAGTTTGGTCCAGGTTTTAAGGAATTCTATGAACCATCAATTGTTAGTGGTAAAGTGACTTGTGTGTCCGTCTGTGATCCACTTGCAAAGTCCTATTACAACTGTACCCTGGGCAGCTGCCTATTGCGGAACAATACAGGACCACATTGCCTGTAAGTATGTTTTGTCTCTTTGTTTTTTTTTTTATTGTGGCAGTTAGTTTCCTAATGAAAAGGCAAATCTATGATGTATCATAGAAACATAGAAACATAGAAACATAGAATGTGACGGCAGATAAGAACCATTCGGCCCATCTAGTCTGCCCAATTTTCTAAATACTTTCATTAGTCCCTAGCCTTATCTTATAGTTAGGATAGCCTTATGCCTATCCTACGCATGCTTAAACTCCTTTACTGTGTTAACCTCTACCACTTCAGCTGGAAGGCTATTCCATGCATCCACTACCCTCTCAGTAAAGTAATACTTCCTGATATTATTTTTAAACCTTTGTTCCTCTAATTTAAGACTATGTCCTCTTGTTGTGGTAGTTTTTCTTCTTTTAAAGGGGTTGTTGTTTTTCATATAGCAGTTCTGCTAAAGTCACAGTCAAGGCACCCTACTGGAGATGTTTAATAATGTGGTTAGCTAAGGCTAGCTGCGGTGATTCCTAAATAAACTGGTCATTACATCTGTGCCTGTTATTATGTGTTTAGTAACCATGATTTATTGTAACTTATGTATTATTATTTTTTACAGCTGTCCAGACACAGACAAATACCTGTACACAGGATCAATGTGCCAGGGAAGGATAATAAAATTAGGATTATATGGTGGAGTTGGAGCAGCCATTGCTGTCCTGGTGATAATTATTTTCACAGTTGTGTTCCTCATGTTAAGAATAATAAAAAGCAAGAAAGAGTGAGTAGTTTATTTTTCTTATCTGTTCTGTTCATTGTATAGCATATTGTGTGACTGTGAAAGCTGCTTATTGCATGATCGATCATTGTCTATGTTATGTCACAAGATATGTGCATAGTGCATGTTATATGACAATGAATTTGTAGTGTAATGTGTGTGTAGAGGTCTGTTAGTTGAGAATTGTGCATGTGTGGGGGCTGTAGTGTATGTTGGTAAGAGGATTAGGGCCTGTAGTGTGTGGGAGGGTTACAGGCTGTAGTGTGTATGGGAGCATACGGGATATGTGGGTGTATTAGGGGCTAGAGTGCAAGCATTAGGGACTATACTATTTGGGGCTATAGCTGCAGTAGTTTGGGGGTGAATATGGGTTGCTTTGGAGCAGGTGTAAAAATATAATTTTTAATTTCAAAAACAAAAAAAAGGCTTAACCCTCCTCCCTCTGGCTTACCTTGGGCCAGTAAGTTTGGAATGCTGTAGCGTAGTGGTCCAGTAAGCAATGCATCTGTGGCAAGTGCAGAGTGCTACTTGCAGCTGGTATTAGGAAAGTATCAGATTGTTTCCATGGTAACCTGTGGCAACACTCTGATTCACTAGCTAGATTAGAGAACATTGTCTGCACACACTGGGGGTGCAGGCTGCAAGCTCCCTGGTTCCCCTAGCATTGTTGTAGGTCTTTATACGGCATTTGCTCAATGTCCATTTTGTATACTATATCAGTTTATCAATGCGTATTAGTGTGACAGTGCTTTTTTATATTTTATAACTTTGCTTTGTGGGTAATGTTTTACACAATATACTGTCATATACATATAATGTAGGCTGTGCTGAAATGCATTGGATACATTGTGTAACTGTTCTCCGTGTATTAGTGCATTGTGTTGCATTGTGCAATGGCTCATTGTATTCTTTGTGAATGTTTTATTATTGTATTCATTGTGTAATTAGAGTCAGATCTTTTCCTATTTTATGGGAATGTGCTATATATTTTCATAGCAAATTTTGTATTTTGTTCTGTGTGTGCTTACTGTGTGATGTTTACATTGTAATCTTAGCATATATGTTATGTCTTGTTTCATCTGCAGTCCTGAGTTTCAGCGCAAACGTTATGATGTGTGTTCCCTTTTATTTTGTTGGTGTGATATTGTGACGGAATGAGTGATAGCTTTAATTAAATGTCTGCCTTTCTGTTCATGCATGTCACGTGTTGTCACATAAATGAGTTTGGTTTAGGGAATACTTTTTAAAGTAAAATCTTGTGCTTTGTGACATCAGGAAAAATTTATTCACAAATGGAGAAAGTTCATGGTACGAAGAATACAATGACAATGAATGGAGCATAGAACGAGGCTTCACCAACTTGAATGCAGTAATGGAGGAAGCTGGTGGAGGTAGGTTAACAAATCAGCACGATTTATCTAAAAACAATTGAGGTTGTACCACAATCCAATGACTGTATTAAATAGATAAATATTTGTGAATTTCACCAGATATTGTGTGTTTTTCCAAATATTTCACATTATGCTGCCAGTAATGCAGTTAAAGTTAGGATTTTTTTGTCATATAAAACCAGGCTTACATTTAGACATCCTAATCATGCAACCTAGAGATTGACACTCTGAGATTGAAAAGGTGATGGCCATCAAAATGTATTCAACTCAAAATGATCTTATCATCCCTTTTGAGTCCTTTCTGTCATTAACCCATGTTGTGCCAAATTAGTATTGATGTATTTTTCTTTAAGTGTATTCAAAGAATACATTTTGGGAAAGGCTACATGGGTGTATGGTGTGATTATAATTTTCAACAATCCACAGGTGATACTCGAAAAATTAGAATATTGTGCACAAGTTCATTTATTTCAGTAATGCAACGTAAAAGGGGAAACTAATATATGAGATAGATGCATTACATGCAAAGCAAGATAGTTCAATCCGTGAATTGTCATAAGTGCGATGATTATGGCTTACAGCTCATGAAAACCCCAAATCCACAATCTTAGTAAATTAGAATATTACATGCAATCAATAAAACAAGGAGTCTACATAGAACAATATCGGGCCTCTGATATGCATATGGACTCAGTACTTGGTTTGGACCCCTTTTGCAGCAACTACTGCCTCAATGCGGCATGGCATGGAAGCTATCAGCCTGTGGCACTGCTGAGGTGTTATGGAAGACCAGGATGCTTCAATAGCGGCCTTCAGCTCTTTTGCATTGTTCAGTCACATGTCTCTCATCTTTCTCTTGGCAATGCCACATAGATTCTCTATGGGGTTCAGGTCAGGAGAGTTTGCTGGCCATCAAGCACAGTAATCCCACGGTCATTGAACCAGGCTTTGGTGCTTTTGGCAGTGTGGGCAGGTGCCAAGTCCTGCTGGAAAATGAAGTCAGCATCCCCATAAAGCTCGTCTGTGGAAGGAAGTATGAAGTGCTCCAAAATCTCCTGGTAGACGGCTGTGTTGACCCTGGACTTAATGAAGCACAGTGGACCAACACCAGCAGATGACATGGCTCCCCAAATCAACACAGTCTGTGGAAACTTCACACTGGACTTCAAGCATCTTGTGCCTCTCCATTCTTCCTCCAGACTCTGGGTCCTTGGATTCCAAATGAGATGCAAAAGTTGCTCTCATCAGAAAAGAGGACTTTGGACCACTGAGCAACAGACCAGGTCTGTTTTTCTTTAGCCCAGGTAAGACGCTTCTGATGTTGTTTGTTGTTCAGGAGTGGCTTGACAAGAGGAATACGACATCTGAAGCCCATGTCCAGGATCCGTCTGTGTGTGGCTCTTGATGCACTGACTCCAGCCTCAATCCACTCCTTGTGAAAGTCCCCAACACTTTTGAATGGCCTTTTCCTGCCAATCCTCTCAAGGCTGAGGTCATCTCTGCTGCTTGTGCACCTTTTTCTTCCACACTTTTACCTTCCACATAACTTTCTATTAAAATGCTTTGATACAGCACTTTGGGAACATCCAACTTCCTTCGCAATTACCTTTTGAGGCTTTCCCTAGTTATGTAGAGTGTCAATGATGGTTTTCTGCACCACTGTCAGGTCAGCAGTCTTCCCCATGATTGTGATTCCTACTGAACCAGACTGAGAGACCATTTAACCCCTTAGCGACCGAGGACGGTTCAGGACCGTCATCGGCATTTTTGCCTTGAGGACCGATGACGGTCCTGAACCGTCCTAACGGTCTGGGGGTACTTACCTGATCGCCGTCGTTCCCCCGGCGGCGATCAGTGTGGCTCCGGTTGTGGGGAGACTGCCTGCAGCCCAGACAGTCTCCCCACACTGATTTAGGACCCCTGTGGCCATGTGATCGCTTAACACAGCGATCACATGGTCACAATAGGTGTCCATGTGTCTGCCTGCAGGGGGACTGTCTGTGCTGACAGGCAGTCTCCCTGCTAGTGTAAAATCAAAAAAAAAAATAAAGTTAGTGTTAATAAAAAAAATTTAAAAAATTATATATGTGTATAAATATGATATATAGACATATATTATATCTATATAATATATGTCTATCTATCATATATATAATGTCATACTAAGTGTATTTTTATATTAATATGTACTTATATTAATATAAAAATACACTTATAATTAAATTACGCACGTATATATATAATATATATAATAACTATATATATTGTATATATATATTATTATAAAATATAAATAATAAGTAATTTAAATTAAATAAAAAAATTTTAAAATAATAATAAAAAAATAAAAAAAATTATATATCTATATGAAATTTTATTCTAACTGTATTTTAAAATTAATATATATATATTTATATCAAAATACACTTAGAATGAATTTGTATATATATCTATGTATATAAAAATAAATAAAAATAATAAGAAATATACATATGTCCATATACAAAATTACATAAATAATTATATAAATATACACGTAGACTTCAAATATATAAATATGCATATATATTTAAATTCTACGTGCGTATTTATGTAATATTTTTACATAATTCAGTAATTTTATTGATTGCAATTTGAGGGACCTGCCTGCCAACCCAGGCCGAAATTCCAGAGAATTGAATTTGCTAGCACTGTATTTTACCCTGTAACGTTCTACGACACCCTAAAACCTGTACATGGGGGGTACTGTTTTACTCGGGAGACTTCGCTGAACACAAATATTAGTGATTCAAAACAGTAAAACATATCACAGCGATGATATTGTCAGTGAAAGTGACTTTTTTTGCATTTTTCACACACAAACAGCACTTTTACTGATGATATAATTGTTGTGATACGTTTTCCAGTTTTTAAACACTAATATTTGTGTTCAGCGATGTCTCCTGAGTAAAACAGTACCCCCCATGTACAGGTTTTATAGCATTTTTGAAAGTTACAAGGTCAAATATATGGGTCAAATATTTTTACATTGAAAATGGCCAGGTTGGTTACGTTGCCTTTGAGAGCGTATGGTAGCCCAGGAATGAGAATTACCCCCATGATGGCATACCATTTGCAAAAGAAGACAACCCAAGGTATTGCAAATGGGGTATGTCCAGTCTTTTTTAGTAACCACTTGGTCACAAACACTGGCCAAAATTAGCGTTCAATTTAGTTTTTTTACTTTTTTCACACACAAACAAATATGAATGCTTACTTTGGCCAGTGTTTTCGACTAAGTGGCTACTAAAAAAGACTGGACATACCCCATATTGAATACCTGGGTTGTCTACTTTAAAAAAAAATATGTACATGTGGGGTGTTATTCAGAGATTTATGACAGATAATAGTATTACAATGTCACTATAGATAAATTTAAAAAATTTATGTTTTGAAACCGCAATATTCTACTTGTACCTATAGCCCTATAACATGCAAAAAAAAGCAAAAAAGCATGTAAACACGGGGTATTTTTAAACTCAGGACAAAATTTTGAATCTATTTAGCAGTTTTTTTAATTCGCTTTTGTAGATGAGTAAAAGATTTTTCAAGTAAAAGTCAAAAAACATGTATTTTTTTCAATTTTTCATCATATTTTTTTATTTTTTTAAAATTAAAATACATGAGATTATATAAATAATGGTATGTAAAGAAAGCCCCTTTTGTCCTGAAAAAAACAATATATAATTTGTATGGGAACAGTAAATGAGAGAGCGGAAAATTCCAGCCAAACACAAACACCACAAAAGTGTAAAAATATGCCTGGTCGCAAATGTACAACATCGCAAAAAAGGTCCAGTCCTTAAGGGGTTAAGGGGTTAAAATATTGGACTGGTTTGATTGTGAATGAACCATCACAATTAATGGTTTACATGCAGAAATTACCATGTCATTAATTATTTAATTATAGACTGTGATCAACCCCAAATTGAGAGATAATACACCTATAGGACTGTGCCACAAAAAAAGTGTATAGCGCTTATCTCTGTGCTACTAAAACTTTAGCAATGTGAGATAAACATTCATAGGTCCTGCTCTCTGTGTCACCCTGCAGGAGGAGGGACAGACTCAACGCTCCTTCTGTCTGTGTCACCCTGCAGGGGGAGGGACAGTCTAATAGCTCCATCTGTCTGTGTCACTGTGTCACCCTGCAGGGGGATGAACATACTCATAGCTCCTTCTGTCTGTGTCACCCTACAGGGGGAGGGACAGACTCATAGCTCCTTCTGTCTGTGTCACTGTGTCACCCTGCAGGGTAGGGACAGACTCATAGCTCCTTCTGTCTGTGTCACCATGTCACCCTGCAGGGGGATGAACATACTCATAGCTCCTTCTGTCTGTGTCACCCTACAGGGGGAGGGACAGACTCATAGCTCCTTCTGTCTGTGTCACTGTGTCACCCTGCAGGGTAGGGACAGACTCATAGCTCCTTCTGTCTGTGTCACCATGTCACCCTGCAGGGGGATGAACATACTCATAGCTCCTTCTGTCTGTGTCACCCTACAGGGGGAGGGACAGACTCATAGCTCCTTCTGTCTGTGTCACTGTGTCTCCCTACAGAGGGAGGGACAGACTCATAGCTCCTTCTGTCTGTATCACTGTGTCACCCTGCAGGGGGAGGGACAGACTCATAGCGCCTTCTGTATGTGTCTCCCTACAGGGGGAGGGACAGACTCATAGCTCCTTCTGTCTGTGCCACTGTGTCTCCCTACAGGGGGAGGGACAGACTCATAGCTCCTTCTGTCTGTATCACTGTGTCACCCTGCAGGGGGAGGGACAGACTCATAGCTCCTTCTGTCTGTAATACTGTGTCACCCTGCAGGGGGAGGGACAGACTCATAGCTCCTTCTGTCTGTGTCACCGTGTCACCCTGCAGGGGGAGGGACAGACTCATAGCTCCTTCTGTCTGTGTCACTGTGTCACCCTGCAGGGGGAGGGACAGACTCATAGCTCCTTCTGTGTCACGCTGCAGGGGGAGGGACAGACTCATAGCTCCTTCTGTCTGTGTCACTGTGTCACCCTGCAGGGGGAGGGACAGACTCATAGCTCCTTCTGTCTGTGTCACTGTGTCACCATGCAGGGGGAGGGACAGACTCATAGCTCCTTCTGTCTGTGTCACA
Organism: Pelobates cultripes; assembly: GCA_933207985.1. Lineage (NCBI taxonomy): Eukaryota > Metazoa > Chordata > Amphibia > Anura > Pelobatidae > Pelobates > Pelobates cultripes. The sequence continues at coordinate 30,407,222 of OW240914.1, forward strand.
GTGTCACCCTGCAGGGGGAGGGACAGACTCATAGCTCCTTCTGTCTGTGTCACTATGTCACCCTGCAGGGGGAGGGACAGACTCATAGCTCCTTCTGTCTGCGTCACTGTGTCACCCTGCAGGGGGAGGGACAGACTAATAGCTCCTTCTGTCTGTGTCACTGTGTCACCCTGCAGGGGGAAGGACAGACTCATAGCTCCTTCTGTCTGTGTCACCGTGTCACCCTGCAGGGGAGGGACAGACTCATAGCTCCTTCTGTCTGTGTCACCCTGCAGGGGGAGGGACAGACTCATAGCTCCTTCTGTCTGTGTCACTGTGTCACCCTGCACGGGGAGGGACAGACTCATAGCTCCTTCTGTCTGTGTCACCGTGTCACCCTGCAGGGGGAGGGACACACTCATAGCTCCTTCTGTCTGTCTGTGTCACTGTATCACCCCTGCAGGTGGAGGGACAGACTCATAGCTCCCCTTCTGTCTGTGTCACTGTATCACCCCTGCAGGGGGAGGGACAGACACATAGCTCCCTTCTGTCTGTGTCACCGTCACCTGTGCAGGGGAGGGACAGACTCATAGCTCCTTCCCCTGTCTGTGTCACCGTGTCACCTCTGCAGGGGGAAAGTGGACAGGACTCATAGCCCCTGTCTGTGTCACTGTGTCACTCCCTCTGCAGGGGAGGGACAGACCCTGCTAGCTCCTTCTGTCTGTGCTCACTGTGTCACCCCTGCAGGGGAGGGACAGGACTCATAAATTCTTCCCCTGTCTGTGTCACTGTGTCACCCTGCAGGAAGGCACAGACTCTTAGCTCCTTCTGTCTGTCTCACTGTGTCACCCTGCAGGGGAGGGACAGACTCATAGCTCCTTCTGTCTGTGTCACTGTGTCACCCTGCAGGGGAGGGACAGACTCATAGCTCCTTCTGTCTGTGTCACTGTGTCACCCTGCAGGGGGAGGGACAGACTCATAGCTCCTTCTGTCTGTGTCACCGTGTCACCCTGCAGGTGGAGGGACAGACTCATAGCTCCTTCTGTCTGTGTCACTGTGTCACCCTGCAGGGGGAGGGACAGACTCATAGCTCCTTCTGTCTGTGTCACCGTGTCACCCTGCAGGGGGAGGGACAGGCTCATAGCTCCTTCTGTCTGTGTCACCCTGCAGGGGGAGGGACAGACTCATAGCTCCTTCTGTCTGTGTCACCCTGCAGGGGGAGGGACAGACTCATAGCTCCTTCTGTCTGTGTCACTGTGTCACCCTGCAGGGGGAGGGACAGACTCATAGCTCCTTCTGTCTGTGTCACTGTGTCACCCTGCAGGGGGAGGGACAGACTCATAGCTCCTTCTGTCTGTGTCACCGTGTCACCCTGCAGGGTGAGGGACAGACTCATAGCTCCTTCTGTCTGTGTCACCGTATCACCCTGCAGGGGGAGGGACAGACTCATAGCTCCTTCTGTCTGTGTCACCGTGTCACCCTGCAGTGGGAGGGACAGACTCATAGCTCCTTCTGTCTGTGTCACTGTATCACCCTGCAGGGGGAGGGACAGACTCATAGCTCAATCTGTCTGTGTCACTGTGTCACCGTGCAGGGGGTGGCCGACATAGCTCCTTCTGTCTGTGTCACTGTGTCACCCTGCAGGGGGAGGGACAGACTCATAGCTCCTTCTGTCTGTGTCACTTTATCACCCTGCAGGGGGAGGGACAGACTCATAGCTCCTTCTGTCTGTGTCACTGTATCACCCTGCAGGGGGATGGACAGACTCATAGCTCAATCTGTCTGTCACTGTGTCACCCTGCAGGGAGAGGGGCAGATTCATAGCTCCCTCTGTCTGTGTCATTGTGTCACCCTGCAGGGGGAGGGTACAGACTCATAGCTCCTTCAGTCTGTGTCACTCTGTCACCCTGCAGGGGGAGGGACAGACTCATAGCTCCTTCTGTCTGTGTCACTGTATCACCCTGCAGGGGGATGGACAGACTCATAGCTCTTTCTGTCTGTGTCACTGTCACCCTGCAGTGAGAAAGTCAGACACACAGATAATTCTACATGTGTCACTGTGTCACTCTCTCCGTAGGGAGTGACAGATTTATAGTTCATTATATTTGTATAATTGTTTCAGCCTGTGTGTCCGTGTGTCTGTTTGAGTGTGTGGGGTGGAGAGGGGTTGGGGCAAACTCAAAACATGCTTCACTATGTCTCATTAATTGTCACTCTTTCTCTACAGATATGTCAAGTCAAGGTTCATATTCTTCAAAAGAAAGATTTAAACCAGCACTGGAAAATGTAGATACATCCATTGAGGTATGCAGATATTAACTTCCTAAATACCTCTTGTATGTGTCTGTCTAATCATTGTCTTTCTTTTCCAGAGTTACTTTGTGTTAGCTCTCTCTTGCACTTTTCTTTTAATTTTTTACATTATTTCATACATTATTTTTATTTTATTCTATGGCAAATGCTTATAATAATTTTACATGATGACCTTGTTTAACGTGATTTTGTTGTATTGTTTGGGCGATAAGATTACCTCCCTTTTTGTAAACGAGCCATTTTTACCAATTTTAATCTCTCTTTATTGTGCAGGTGAAGATACAGAGACCGGAGATATCTCATGCGTAATATATTCCATTGAGCAGAGACATAACTCAAAGCTAGAGATCCGACAAGATTTGACTATTTTAATGAGGACCCTTTGAGGATTGAGCCAACTGCAATTACTAACCGTCATGAAAGAATCAGAAAACAGATATAATTGCAGAAAAAGAAACTTCTAAATGTTGCCACTGGAGGGCCCCCTACTATTGTTCATTTATATTCTAAAAGCACAGCTTTTGATGATCGCAATTTGAATGAAATATGTGCAGGTGTGGAGAACAAACAAGATCATTGCACACCTAAATCTGTTGGATATGCTAGTGAATTAGTGAATGGACTGTAGCATCAAAAACGATGAACAGCACATATGTGGACAAGTCAATTGTTTGACATGGGTCTAGGAATGAGTGTAGCACCCACGAACATCGTATAACACCCCTTAGAAAAAAAAAAAAAATTGGCAGTTAGCAAGCGTTCTCTTTTGGAAGCCCAGCCTTGCACTCCCATTTGTCCCAATGCACTAACCCATTTCCAAGTTATGTTTTTTACTCTTTACTAATTATGTAGATTTTAACCTGTCTATATAAATCCATTCTCTACATTTTTGCTCTGTATTCTGGGTGGCCAATCAAACTTCTCCTTTCTGAGTTGTGGTAACATGGATCAAACCTCTTTTTTTTTCTTTGTGTTACGGTCAATTTATTCCCATTTTTATTATTTAACAATTATATAATTTATTTGATTTAAATATATTTTTATATTAAATGATTTTTAAAAAAAATGTTGATTGTGAGATACTGTATAACTAAGTGTGAAAAAAAACTATTTTACTGCAGACACCCCTATGAGTTTTCCAAAATTAGACCAGTTTAATTTGAGCTATTTCTACTGGTATTTATTTTAAAATTTTCCTAATTTTGGTCTCAAATGAAGGCCTTTCACTGGCTAGGTTCTATCCACAAATATAGGAGAATAACTCAGTATATCAGACTTGTACCAAAAGGGAGAAAAGATAGTGGCTCAGTCTGCTAAAATAATGCAAACTACAAGAAAACGATTTTTTAATATTTTTATATTTCCATTCTGCTGTAGGCCGAGCTCCCATAAATTCACAGACCCTGCAAAATATCCGAAAAAAAGAAAATATTTTAAGGGATGCTATGCCACGTGCAGAACTAACTTATTTGTGTATCTGAAAGGATGATACTTCTTCTTTTAAATGTTTTTCTCACCAATGCGAAAATACTAAAAGATTCTCGGCATGGGTATATTCCATGGGCATGTGTGGGTGCAAGTTGTGGTACAATGCAGTATATTTCCAATAACAGAAATATACAGTTTTCAATTTTAAAGCTAGTTTAGAAAAGAATATGAGACTTGACTGGTCAATCTTGAAGTTTTCTTTTTAATGTAAATTCCTTTCAACTCCGGAATGCAGGTTCCGAGTATCCTAGGAGAGATGGAGTATGAGGGTGCAGCCATATATTTTCACACTGGACACTTAATCATAGGCATGACAATAAGATGATGTTCAGTGTTCTTCAATAAACAGTGCGTTGTCAAAGAGAATTCAAAGTGAATTTAAATTGTGTCTATTTCTGATCAGTTTGGCTCAAAATTTGAACTTCACTTTGAATTTACTTTGAAATGCAAAATACGCCCAATTTAATGAATAATTCTGCCATGTTTATGCATTATATAACTCTATAGATAGATAGTATACAATCTTAAGGATTCAAAATTAATCAACACATATCAAATTTAATCATTTATCAATATGATTATAAGCCAAAATCACTATGACACAATAATATGTATAATGAGATAAGGTAAGCACTGGGGGAATAAAATATTATATTTGATGTCCATCCTTGTATTGTGGTATTAGAAGATATTTTATATGATTAAAGATGACAAGTTTCAATGCACAAGTTTCATGGGAAACTCTTGCTTAAAGGGACACCCAGACCATTTCAGCTCATTGAAGTGGTCTGGGTGCATAGTCCCAGGTCCCTTAACCCTGCAAAGGTAATTATTGCAGTTTTTAATTAACTGCAATAATTACCTTTAAGGGTTAACTCCACCCAGTGGCGTACATACCGGGGTCGCAGGGGTCGCGGCTGAGACCGGGCCCGGCCCACCAGGGGGCCCGGCTGCCCTGCGGCCCGGTATTTACCCACTGGGCCAGCCTCTTCTCCTGGGGGGCCCAGAAGCCGGTCACCTCAGGGTGTCACCGGACTGGCTGGCTGGCGGGCGCGCGAGGGAGCACTCTCCCCTGATTACATCATCTTCCGACTTCTGCATCGGTACGCGGCTCAGGGGAGAGTGCTCCCTCCCGCGCCAGCCCGCCCAGTGACCGACCGCCCAGGAACCCAGCAGCACCACTGGACCCCAGGGAATCCCCTCAGCACTCCAAAAGGTAAGGAGGCTGGGGGATTAAATTTAAAAAAAAAACATGTGTGTGTGTAAGTGTGTGTGAGTGAGTGTTAGTGTGTGTGTGTGTGAGTGAGTGTTAGTGTGTGTGCTAGTGTGTGTGTGTGAGTGTTAGTGTGTGTGTGAGTGTTAGTGTGTGAGTGTGTGTGTTAGTGTTAGTGTGTGTGTGTTAGTGTGTGTGAGTGTTAGTGTATGTGTATATGTTAGTGTGCGTGTTAGAGTGTGTGTGTGTGTGTGTGTGTGTGTCAGTGAGTGTGTCTGTTATTGAGCGTGTGTCTGCTAGTGAGTGTCAGTGAGTGTGTTACTGTGTGTCTGTTACTGAGTGTGTTTGATGTCTGTTAGTGAGTGTGTGTTTGTCAGTGAGAGTGTATGTTTTGTAAGTGAGTGTGTATGTCTGTCTGTCGCCGAGTGTGTCTCTGTCAGTACATGTGTGTGTCTGTTAGCTAGTGTGTATGCGTCTGTTCGTGAGAGTGTGTGTCTTCAGCACTTACCTTTCTCCAGCGCTGGACTGCCTTGGCGCTGGGGATCCCTCTGCCTCTCAGCTCCGGATGCGCATGCGCGGCAAGAGTCGCGCACGCATTTAAACCGCCTATAGGAAAGCATTACTCAATGCTTTCCTATGGACGTTCAGTGTCTTAGAATCGTGAAAGCTCCTCTAGCGGCTGTCAATAAGACAGCTACTAGAGGCTGGATTAACCCTCAGTGAAACATATCAGTTTCTCTGAAACTGCTATGTTTTCACCTGCAGGGTTAAAACTAGAGGGACCTGGCACCCAGACCACTTCAATGAGCTGATGTGATCTGGGTGCCTGTAGTGGTCCTGTGTGCATCTGCATGCACTGGCGTACATACCGCGATCGCAGGGGTCGCAGCCCTGCAACCCCTGCGATCAGGTGCACGCCGCCATGTGTTGCGGCCCCCGTCCGCGCAGAGTAAGTGTGGGGGGGGGAGGAGGGAGGCCCACGGATCAATTTTCGCACCGGGGCCCCATGGGTCATGTGTACGCCACTGACTCCACCTCTAGGTGCTGTCTACCAGCCGGCCACTAAAGGGTCTTCTGGGTCGTTAGGTGACTATTGGTCACCTAACTGACACTGGACATCCTCATGAGGATGTCCAGCATCACCTGAAACCCCAGAGAGGGGGGTTTGTTTTTCTGGCACTATAGTTTCCCTTTAAGATAAAAACATTAACTTATAGCATTAATATACTATACACTGTTTTACTGCTATGATTTGAAGCAGACTAAACAGTGCCGTGATATTATATAGAAAAATAACATGCCAGTCAATATTAATCTTGAAATTACATGTACAGTTTGCTAAATGTCCATGCCCCTAAAGTAACTAAAATTGCAACAAAAATGATTTTCTCCCCAAAAACTCATGAGACATATATTCATCCCTTGGTTAAACGTATGTGAGCAAAGACTAATGTAGAGACAGGAATAATTATTCTGCTGGAAGGTTTGTACTCCATGGTACTGCATGGAGATACAAAGAAGGCTGTATGGATTATCAGAATGTTAATAGTGTGCCTCTTTGTCTAAGAAAGTGCATACATTTATTTTCTATTTATGAGAAAGGGTATTTTCAAAGAGTACAGTTTCATACAATTAATAGCTATGACTCACTGAGTAGATGTTTTCTGTATGATTTTGCAATAGCTGTAAAACATACTAGTTTAATTATTAGGTTAGAACAGTCACTTTGTAGTACCTTGCTGAGGTTGCTTGATTTGTAGAGCGAACCCTGCTTGTTGCTTTTAGAATCTGTTAAAAGATTAAAAAGGAAATGCCAATTTACAAACATTACAAGCATACGAAAGCACCTAACAAAACAATTGAAAAAGATAGGTCAGCTAGTGTTTGGATTATACACATACAACTATACAGGGCCGGCCTTAGGGGTGTGCAAGCTGTGTGGCCGCACAGGGCGTCATGGAGCAGGGGACGCCGAGCGGCCGCACAGCTCACACATGGCTAGCCGGCATTTAAAAAAAAAAATGTGGCGGGGAGGTGCTTCCCGTGCATGGGGGCGGAGCTAAAAACTGCTGCAGCAAAACAGTCTCCAGGACCTGCACTGACTGTGTGCCTCCACAATGAACAGAGGTAACTATGTGTGATTGTCTGTGTGAGTGTGACTGTGTGTGTGTATGACTGTCTGCCTGTGTGTGTGTGTGTGTATGACTGTCTGCCTGCCTGTGTGTGTCTGTGACTTTATGCCTGTGTGTGTATGACTGTCTGCCTGTGTGTGTTTATGACTGTCTACCTGTGTGTGTATATGACTGTCTGCCTGTGTGTATGTGTGTGTGTATGAGACTGTCTGCCTGTGTGTGCGTGTGTGTGTGTGTGTGTATGACTGTCTGTCTGTGTGTGTGCTAGTGTGTGTGTGACTGTGTGTGTGTTAGTGTGTGTGTGACTGTGTGTGTGTTAGTGTGTGTGTGACTGTGTGTGTGTACTTTATTTTCCTATGCAGAAATGTCTATTCATGTTTTCTGCCCTGGCGTTCAGTAGATTCTCGGATTTACTGAATGAACTCATATAACCCAGATAGCTATGCCATGGAGCCTATTCGTGTAATAAAAGACATTGGCTCCATGGCAATTGAACTGTATGTGTGTGTGGTCTGAGCGCCATTCAGTATTATTGTGCGCTCAGACCTAAGCTATCTGGGCATATGTTGCATGTCTGTATTTTATGTCATAAATGTAACCTAGTGTATTTTATTGTATGTTACTGTCTTTTTACTGCCATGTGCTTAATGGAGTTTTGCCTCTGTCCTTGGAGATAATTGGATTACTTCCCAATTATCTCCAGGATAGAAGACTCTGTGGAACTGGTTTTGGGCAGAAAAGCCATGCTTCCTTTGGTCACAAAGGACTATGATCTATCTTTTGAACCACTGGACCAATTTGTATGATTTTGACATATGTTTGTATTTGGAGTATGCTGATTCTGTTTTATGTGAATGTGATGCATACTTTTCAAGTTATGAATAATGTGGAAAAACTATTTCTCTGTTTGTGATAATTACATTACCCATTGTATAAGGTAATTGTATCACAGACAGAGGGGAGGATTTTGTGTGGGAGTGTCTGAGTGTATTGTATGTGTTTTTTGGTTGTTTTCCAAAACCCTGTGGGTGGTTCTAATGTGTAAGAATGTGTATACAAGAACAATAAACCCACAGCTCTGTCTGTTCCTGCTTGACCCTCAAAATGGAGCCTTGTCTCGTTCTTGGGAGGATGTATTGTATGCTGTTCCACTTTGACTGCTAGGAGTGTAAACCTATTTGTATGTTTTTTCCTATTCAGCTGTTTACAGCATTCATATGCTTGAGAGCATTCATATGCTTCTCCGGTTCAGTGGATTGGTGTTTACAGTAGATGTCTGTGTCTCTGGAAGGGGAAGGTCTACTAAACGGCGGTTTAACCCTTTTATGCCTGGGGGTGCCGTTACAGCAATTGTTCGAGAACACCAATAGAAATATCGACTTAATTTGGAAACAAGTGGCCACCAGAACACCTTCTCTGGTAGTCTCTATTGACGCAGAGAAGGCCTTCGATAGGGTCAAGTGGTAGTTCCTGTTCTCGGTGATGAGACACGGGGGTTTTCCAGAGGAATACATAATGATTACAAGAGCAATGTACCACAATGTACGGGCCCAGGTTCAGGTAACGGGGCCCCACTGAAGCCATTTAGGCTATATAACGGAACCAGACACTTTCCCCCCTCCTTTTCGAGTTGGCAATGGAACCCTTGCTACAAGCGATCCATCGGCACCCGAATATCAGAGGAGTTAGAGTAGGCGATACAGAGTTCACAGTCTCGGCCTATGTGAACAACGTCCTCCTGACCATTACGAACCCGATCGAATCAATGTCAGCACTACAGGACGTAATAAACAAAATACGGGGAAGTGTCCAGATACAAAGCAAATATACAGAAATCCAGCGCTATGCCAATCAGCTTAACGGCGGCTGACGGGGCCCGGATGGAAACAGACTCCTTAAAATATTTAGGTATCCATATAACAGCAGATCCGGGACGATATATGCTGTCAACTACAGTCCCATGCTTAGGGCTCTGATAGGAGATTTAGAAAAGTGGACGGACAAACCTATTTCTTGGATAGAATGGATCAACTCCATAAAAATGAACATCCTCCCCCGCATTCTATTTCTGTTTCAAGCCTTACCCATACGCATCACAAAAACGCAACTGGTACCACTACAAAGAGCAGCCCTCCCCCCTCTCTTTTTCACCTCCTCCCCTTTCTTCCCTACATATCTTCCTGATTTTTCTCCTTCTCGTTCCTCTTATTTCTCCTAATTTCATGTTTCCTTCTATCTTCTTGTTCTTATTTCTTTGCCCCCAGTTTATCAGGGGTTTGACTTTTTTCTCTACTCCCAGGCATGATTAACCCATTGGAGGAGCAAGGATGACTAAATGCAAGTTTAGTCCTCAAAAGAAAGGGCTCCTTAGTTTTAGGAATTGGCTTGTATTGAAAGATTAGGTTGTATACCGTTTTTCTAAGAATGTGTTACTTTCTTTTTCATGTATTGGCTTCTGCTCAAGCCCAAAAGTCTATATACACTTGCCATGCCTATCGAGTGAAAAATAAAGAATTGAAAAAAAAAAATAGAAAAATGATGTACTTCTCAAAATACATATAATTGGATTTCCAGGTACAGATGACAATGATAAAGACACTTAACTCGTTTAACTCTTAAAGTTCTGAATGCATGGTATACCAAACTGATGGCAGCACTCTTTCTGTATGAAGTCCCACATGAATATACCTAAATACAAAGAAAATATGCACTATCCCAAAAAACAGCACATGTAATAACATTGTTGAAAATAAAAGCACAAATACATTGCAAGACATTCTTAAGATTTAAAGCTATATATAGACACCGCAACCCAAACTAAGTAAGACAAAAAGCCTTAAAATGCAAAAGCTTCTTATATTATCCCACAGGGTGACAAAAAATAAACTAATCAAAACTGTACAAATATATATACAAAAAAAAAGCAATAAAGCCGTGAATGTGCAGTATATTATATCTTTCACACATAACTTTCTGATAGTTAAATGCCTAATTTGTTTAGGATCTAAATGAATTTTTGATAGTCAACGATGACCCTATAGAAACGCCCACACTAGCGCTATACCAACCATACCCCTTTACCCAATGCTTAAACTAACTCTAATGATATCTTTCACACATAACACATTTAATGTTGAGTTCAAACCACTTGGTGCTCTGATCTGCATGTAGAAAATCCATTTAAATTTTAAGTATTTCAGGGTTCTTCTAATGACACATCCCCAATGTTTTAGCCTTGCTAATACTGTAACAGAGTTCCTAATACTCCAACCGAGTACCTCCATTGATGGATGCTCCTAGTGCTTCCCAAGGGCTTCAAGCACTCCACTCCAGACACCATAAGCACTGCAGACTGAACCTCTCTTCCTGCAGAGAGCGAAGCTGGAACAAGCTCTTAAAAGAGCTTAGTGATTATAGCTAGGGGAGTATACAGCACATAGCAATCCGCCAGTGTAGATGCAGCCGTATACCCCAATCATGAGACGCGGCTCTATGTTGAGGGTCAAAACAGGAACAGACAGTGTTGTGGTTTTATTGTTCTGATATACACATTTTTATACAATAGTACCACCCACATGGTTTTGTGGAACAGCCAATCAAACACGTAATATACAGTAAAACACTCCCATTCGTTCCCACAAAATCCTCCCCTCTGCCTGTGATATAATTACTGTACACAATAGGTTAATGTAATTATCACAGGCAGGAAAATACAATTTTTACACAATTATTATAACTTCTAAAATATACATTCAATCTTCATAAAAAACATATTATTATTCAGCACACTTCAAATATAAACATATCCAAAATTCAGGCAATTCCTTCCAGGGGTTAGCTGGAAGTCCTTTGTGACCGATTTGGGCTGTCCGGTAGGTCTATTTTACTCTGAAAAAATGCGTTTGAATTGCCGAACGAGACTTAGTTTCCAGCCGAAGTGTCGAAGTGGAGGAGAAGGTAAGGGTCAGCGGTGTTCGTGCAATTGGGTAGCCGAAAACAGTTCCATAGATTTGGCTGCACACCGCTGACCGCGTTTGGTTGAATAAAGATGGCCGCCGCCACGTGTTCGTTTGTACGAACGGTGGCCACCCAGCGGTTGCAATTTACCTACAGAAACTTCCCAGCCTGGGATTAAATTAGCCGCACGCTTACACTTCTGGGTGGTGCGCCTGTGTAGTACTTAGTTCGGTAAGCCCCATTTACTGAACAAAGTGGGAAACAGACATGAATTATGTATTTTAAGGGTTTGGGGACACCGTCTTAAAGGGGCATTGTTCACAAAAGTCTCAATGTGTCCCCAGACGGTACTTAAAGGGCCATACAGGGCCATAATCATGGGGAAGGAGGCTGGCAATTAGGCTTCTCCATATCCCAGGGAAGCAGAGCAATTTGTCATAAGAGAAAATAGTGACAAATGGCGTTTTGTAACACAGGCTTCTCCAGGACCCAGTATCGAGGTTAGTTTCGCCACAAATACCCTATTAAGTAAGTTGCTAATTAGGATTTACTAATAGGGTATTTGTGGCGAAACTAACCTCGCCACTGAGTCCTGGAGAAGCCTGTGTTACAAAACGCCTTTTGTCACTAAATATACCTATGCCCATGATTAAGTGTTGTGGTTGCATATGAAACACAAAAAGGCCTATTTCTCAGACTGCATGATTGTTGCACAGGTGTGCCTTAGGCTGGTCACAATAAAAGGCCACTCTAAAATGTGCCTTTTATCACACAGCACAATGCCACAGATGTCGCAATTTTGAGGGAGTTTTGGCAAACTGACTGCAAGAATGTCCACCAGAGCTGTTGCTTGTTAATTGCATGTTCATTTCTCTACCATAAGCCGTCTCCAAAGGCATTTCAGAGAATTTGGCATTACATCATACCAGCCTCACAACAGCAGACCACGTGTAACCAAACCAGCCCAGGACCTCCACATCCAGCATCTTCACCTCCAAGATCGACTGAGACCAGCCACCCGGACACTTGCTGAAACAATCGGTTTGGATAACCAAAGAATTTCTGCACAAACTGTCAGAAACCGTCTTAGGGAAGCTTATCTGCATGCTTGTCATCCTCATCGAGGTCTCAACCTGACTGCAGTTCGTCGCCGTAACGGACTTGAGTGGGCAAATGCTCCCAATCAATGACGTCTGGCACTTTGGGAGAGGTGTTCTCTTCACGGATAAATCCTGATTTTCACTGTACAGGGCAGATGGCAGACACATGTATGATGTTGTGTGGGTGAGCGGTTTGCTGATGTTATGGGGTTATGGTATGGGCAGGCGTATGTTTTTTCCAATTTGACAATTTGGCAATTTTTATTGTTATTTTGAAATGTATTGTAAACTGAAAAGAAAAAGGGTGTGAGGGGGCAAGAATACGAATAATACATGCTTGACAATATTTGAGAGAAATAGGCCTTTTGTGTACAAAGGAAAAGTCTTAGATCTTTGAGTTCAGCTCATAAAAATGGGGGCAAAAACAAAAGTGTTGTGTTTATAATTTTGATCAGTGTATTTTTCCTATGCCTGACTTTCTCTGACACAAGGAGGTGTTTAAGTCCGCTCCATTTCCTGAGTCGAGGAGAAGAGGGAGTACTTTCTTTGACACAGGAAATGAAGCAGAGTTAAGCTCCTCCTTTGGTCTAACAAAGTCAAGCAAAGGAAAACATTACACAAGACTAAATGGTCCCTACTTTGTCTTATGTTTTAAAGAAAACTAGATCAGATAGGAAGACATGAAGAACCAATCCCGAGGGAGGAAGAGAAGAGAAAACAATAGGAGAAAGGTGCGTTCCTGAGTGAAGGAACCATTAACACCCTAGTTAATTTTAGCAACCTTAACACATTCCACAATTTGTGAGTAGAGAAGGCTTCTCACTGGTGAGTAAATGGAAATAAAGTCAAGGTAGAGAACTCTCCACTTCACTATCTACTATAACGATTTCTTTGTACTTTGTGTTTTAAGCACTGCTTAAATGAACATGTGAGTTTTTATCCACAAGGTGGTGCTGTTACCCTGTACATATCTCCCAAGTCAAGCATCATTCATCCCTAGAGAATTGGGTTTTCTCTCAAAACACCTTCCAAGTTTCTAGTACGAGTGCTGTTCTGTTGGCACTGGCCATCCAGCTTCTAGTCAGTGAGATTTGGATATACGTTTGTTCCAAAATATGGCCTTTGGCAACAAATTAAAGTGAAGGAAGCAATCTGTAAGATTAAAGAGAACCTGTAGCTTAAAGAGAACCTGTAATGGAAAAAATGACTTATTTCAAATTACTTCAATATACAACGAATACACCATATATCATAAAGATGCATGATGTACTCAGTGTAAAATATAAACATTTTCCGCTTTTCCTACCTTCCACAGCCACTTTGTGGGTGTTACTGTTCGTGAATCCTCCGTCTCTGCTCCGAGCTAGAAGCGCTGGCTAGGGGGTTACCATAGCAACTGCAACATATGTGCTGTGGTTGCTATGTGAGGAGAGCAAGAGGGAACTCCTGTGGGAGGTATTTTTTATGTACGCCAAAGAATTGACAGACAACTAGGAGAAAAACCTTTTTTCAGATATATGTCAGTTCTAATTGTTAAATGCCTAATATGTTTAGAATATAAATTATTTTTTGATAGTTAATGCTTACCCTATAGAAACACCCACACTAGCACTATACCAACCATACCCCTTCACCCAATGCTTAAACTAACTCTAACAGTATGCCTACCCTATGCTTACACTTTACCTCAGGGGTGGGGAACCTTTTATCAGCCATTTGAATATTTATAACATAATTTGTGGGCCATACAAAGTGATCAACTTAAAAATCAGCCTGCTGTATTTGGTCAAACATTTAATTAAAATATACAAAAAAAACGGGTACAAACCCACCTAAAGTGGAAATCCTTAATAACGTCGGATGAAACGCGTTGAGTCCTCCGCACCAGCAATCTAGCAGTCCAGAGACCTCCAGTACACCAGTGCAGTCCCACTTTTGCTTGAGTTGCAAGTATACCCCAGCCCTGGGGGTCGCGACCAAGGGCTGTGTTTTTTCTATCTGTTTGTCAGCTGAGTGGTTGTTGCTGGGCTATTGTTCCCTGGTCTCAGAATAGGACTGCCATATACTGTTGTTTGCTAGTTATATAATTTATATTATTTATGATTGCAAGTTTTGCAAAATAAAGTTTGTGTATATTTTTACAATACTGTTTTTCTAGTGTCCAGCGCCCCCAGTAGGTGGGTTTGTACCCGTCTTTTTGTCTATTTGGATTTGTAGGCTATTGGAGTGTGCCTAAAGAGTGACAGCTTTTCCCATATAGAACTCTGAATCTGGATCCAATTTTGTTTTATATTTTAAACATTTAATTAACTCACTCCTAATGTGAAGGTTTGAACTGCTTCTCTTTGGTGATTCGTGTGATGTTAGCTGGTATTGATGATGTTGTTACTAGCAGTGTGTGTGTGTGTGAGGGGGTGCAGTGTGTGTGTGTGAGGTGTGCAGTGTGTGTGACGCATGCAGTGTGCGTGAAAGAAGTGTTGTGTGTGAAGGGTGCAGTGTGTGTGTGAGGGGGTACAGGGTGTATGTGTGTGTATGAGGGGGTGTAGTTTGTGAGTGGTGTCGTTTGTGAGGGGGTATAATGTTTGTGTGTGAGGGGGTGTAGTGTGTGTGATGCATGCAGTGTGTGTGTGAGGCGTTCAGTGTGTGAGCGGTGCAGTGTGTGTGTGAGGTGTGCAATGTGTATATGTGATTGGGTGCACAGTGTGTGTGTGTGTGTGTGAAGGGTATGTGTGAGGGGTGCAGTGTGTGTGCAGAGTATGTGTGAGGGGGTGCAGTGTGTATGCATGGTATGTGTGAAGGGGTGAAGTGTGTGTGCAGGGTATGTGTGAGGGGTGCCATGTGTGTGTGCAGGGTATGTGTGATGGGGTGCAATGTGGGTGTGCAGAGTATGTGCGAGGGGGTGCAACGTGTGTGTGCAAGGTAGTGTAAGGGGGTGCAATGTGTGTGTGCAGGGTATGTGTGAGGGATGCAATGTGTGTGAAGGGTCTCTACATTGGGCCTGGAAGGAGGGGACATATCACTGTAAGTCCTGGTGGTCCTCCGGCTGCAGGCTGACTTCACTATTTTCTTTCTACGAGCACAGCAATGTGTTGCAGCGTTGCCATGGTAATGTGCAGCAACGCTCCAACCTGCTTGCTCCTCCTATCCTGCAGTCTCCTGGGTCTTAGTTCCCTCTTTCTCCGTTAACCAATTGCCAGGAGGCTGGTGATAGACATCTTTGATCTCCCCACCTGCCCAAGAAAAGCAGACAGCAGGGCCGGCTCCCCATGGGCTAGACCAAATGATTTTGCGGTCCTTGAGTGGCCCGCGGGCTGGACGTTCCCCACCCCTGCTTTGCCACAATCCTATACTATCATTAACTCTAAAACAGCAGTAACCCATACTCAGAATTAACTCTTACCATAACCCTACACTAGCCCTAATGCTGCAGCTAAACCTAACCATAACTCCACCCTATCACTAACTCTAACCCTACCCTTCCTTTACCCCTAAACCTATTCCTAACCAACCATTAACCACAACCCTAATGGTAAGGTAACCCACTGTTAAACTAAATTCTGATATTAGAAATGGGTTTTAGTGTTTAACACAGTATCTGCTGTCCATTCTCATAGTTATACTTTGTGTAAATATGAATGGAACCCTGTTTCCCTCTTGTGGAAATTAAAGTCTTGTTCCCTTTTTTTCCACTTGTTGATACTATTTGTGATTTGGGTCTTCTGGGAGTGAGACTTGAGTGGCTACATTTACTTGTGCATCCACCCATGTTATTCTATTACACTTTATAGTCCCAGCTGATTATACCGAGTTCAGTGCTAGGTAACACTTCATTCACCTCCTCGCCCTCTCACAATCACCCTGCAACAGTTACCCTTTACTCACCCTGTCACAGTCCCCACTGAAGACAATTATCATACACACAAAGTCATAAAACATATCTTTGCCTTAATCAAAGTGCTCAAAGGCCACGAGCAGCCCCCTATGTACACAAAATACCACAAGCAGCTACCCCATACACATACGCTCCGAGACACAAACATGCACATGGTGACTGAAACATACATTCACATGCAAGGATCCTCACTGTCAGTCACACACTCTCAGGCACATACACAGGTAGACAACGCTAGAAATGCACACATGCATTTTTGACATGCTTTTTTCTGGATGTTTTTTTGTTATTCTGTCTCTCACTGTTAAAATACGCCTGCAATTAAAATTATAGACTTTCACACTGGCACTTATGAATACACAACTGCCAGGCTCTACAACCATACCCAGCCATCGTGTATAAACGGTTAATGTAATTGTGAATTAAATTTGTTTATTGCAAATTATCTCATAACTACAGTCAGAGAGCTCACAACGGAGCTGCATGGGGAGCCCCGCCAATACAAGCCTCTGAAGATGAATACAGAGACTAGCTCTCTGTATCCAATGCTGCAAGCCCACCATTTAATATATCTGCAACTCCTTATACACACATAAGACAGTCCCTAGTTTTTTTCACTAATGGTGTTAGTGGGGCCTCATGTTTGAGTTTTGCCTAAGGCCTTGCAAAGTCTAGATCCGCCCCTGCCAGGAAGTAACAGGGCATGATGTCTGTTGACAGCCAGAGGTATATAATAAGGTTATTTTATAAATGTGCAATTTCTGGTAAATCTGCAATTTTTGTAAAATATATATATATTTTTAAAACAGTACACACACTCATCTTGGCAAAGTAAAGCTCTTGCAATCACAGCAACAGACAATAGGACTAAACTTATTACTATATTACATTACAAGAAAGTATGCACACAAGATGCAAATTACATATAGCTAATGGGGGAGTTACCCTAACACGCAAAGTCTAGGACAGGGTCAGGAACCTATGGCACATGTGCCATTCCTGGCACTCGAGATGCCTTTGCACGGCACTCAGAGCTGCCAGAGGCAAACAGGAACTTCAGATATCTGCTACTGCAAACTGAGCTGGGATTGTGGTTGGTGAGAACCATTGTCGTTGGTGAGAATTTACGCATTGCAGCACTTAGAGGAAGTGATCACTTCCTCCCCCCCCCACTTGTGAACAGGAATCCACAAGGGAGGAGAGCAGGCTGCAAAAGCTATCGCAGTTCCCCCTTGACCTTTACTTGGCCAGTCTGGTCCCCACTGGACCCCAGGGAAGCCACACACGCTGCTAAATATACACAGAGCTGGAGAAGAAACCTCCCCTCATACAAATAATACAAACAGCCCACACACAAACAGCCCCCATTAACACAACACTATTGACAATCCACATACACGCATAAAACCCCACAAGCAGCCTCTCACATGCAATATCCCAAACAGCCCAACACATACACACACCAACAAACACTCATTCACATACAAAATTCCACAAGCAGCTTCCATACACAGCCCACATTCATAGGTGTCATACACAATACGCAAACTACTCATGAACATATAGCAAATACCAAAGAAAAAAAAAGTTGCCTGCGCTCTTTTCACATCCCTATATATTTGTAAACAAATGAAGGTTTTTAGTTACCTCCAATGGCCATGAGAGGGTATGCCCACCTGCCAACGTCAAGGCAGGCCTCTTAGATGGGTCCTAACTCTAACCATTCGCCTTGCTTCCTTGAGCTTCTGGCAAAAATATCTCTAATGAGACAGTCATTACCTCCATGGCCATTGGAAGGAACTGAAAACCTCCATTTGTTTAAAAATACATAGGGATGTGGAAAGAGTGCAGGTGACTTTTTTCTTTGGTTTTTCTTATATATATATTTTGGCTGATGTGTACTGTGGTCTTTGCTGCCGCCCAGGAATAATGGGAGTTTGTATTTGTATTCACTCATGAACATGCATACAATATTACAGCCAACATACACACAAATACAATGCTACAAAGCAACTGCCGCACCGATAATAAACAATAAATAATAAACAGAATGCAGCAACAAACACACTTAAAAAAAAAAAAAAAAATAGGATCGGTTTTGGCACAGAAATACTAAACATTTGCTTACCCCTGGTTTAGGATAACAAAAGTTTACAGGATAGAATAGAATTAATACTGGTTCTTAGAGTGGCCGTGCTTAACATACAAAAGTGATATATAAATACTTGAGGGACACTTCAGGCACAAATGCCACATTAATGCATTTGATAGACCTTGCCCTCATTAATATACTGTCTATATATAGGGAAAAAGAGGACGAGCAATAAAGACAAATCTGTAGTTCTATATTTATTATGTATATAAATATAGACTTTTTTCACTGCTTCTCTTTTTCCTTCTGTTTTCCCATCGGTCATCAGTCATCTCTATTTTCATAAATATTGACTTCTTTAATCCCTTAAGGACACATGACATGTGTGACATGTCATGATTCCCTTTTATCCCAGAAGTTTGGTCCTTAAGGGGTTAAGAGCTAGCTCCAACTTTTCGTCTTATTGGACTAGTTAGCTTTTGAAGAAGTCAAAACAGGTGAAACGCGTTGACTTGGACCAATCTTTTCTAAGTGTGAAGTTGGCAGACATCATATAAGAATTGGATTTTTCTGGTCTAAATACTTCTAAGCTAGTATCTAGATATTCTACATTGAGAATATTTGAGAATATTTGGAACAGCCAGGGAGAAGATTATGTATATGTATATATATATATTTGTGCTCGGAATTTATCTAAAATGTAATGGAATGTAGAAGGAGAAGCAAAGTTGATACATAGATAGATAGATAAATAGATAGATAGACAGATAGCTATAGACAGATAGATAGATAGATAGTTATAGACAGATAGATAAATAGATAGATAGATAGATAAATAGATAGATAGATAGATAGATAGATAGAGAGCTATAGACAGATAGATAGATAGATAGATAGATAGATAGATAGATAGATAGACAGATAGAGAGCTATAGACAGATAGATAGATAAATAGATAGACAGACAGACAGACAGACAGACAGATAGATAGATAGATAGATAGATAGATAGATAGATAGTTATAGACAGATAGATAGATAGATAGTTATAGACAGATAGATAGATAGATAGATAGATAGATAGATAGATAGATAGTTATAGACAGATAGATAGATATATAGATAGTTATAGACAGATAGATATATAGTGATAGATAGATAGATAGATAGATAGATAGAGGTATATATATACATATTTAATTTGGGCATCGCTGTTACGACATTCCATGTCCCCGCAACGGCTTTAAAGCCCATTATTATGAGGACGGCATGAAGCGCCATAATGGCGTTAGGGGCTTAATGGTTAGGGGACAGTAACTAAATGTTGATTTATTTCAAGTGAGAAACGACCGATAGAGGGGAAAATAGGTAAATCTATAAATATAGATTTGGCATTTGTGGCAAACCTAGCCACTTGGACAATCTAAAGAGACTATACCTTTAAGGGTTGCCTGTATGTCGGTGGGGATATGTGTTTAACTATGTATAATGTTGCTGGCTGTAATACCTTGTATTTCCTGTATTTGCTATCTGCCGAATGCAGATAGCTATTTGTATTGGGTTTTCCTTTCGTTTCACGAACGGCACTTTTGAGGGCCGTTCGTGAACTGAAAACACTCCATATAGTAGCCCACACACTTAGAGGCGTGTGGCGCTTGTTAACCGATTGCAACAATGTTGTAATCGGTAATTAGAGGCTCTCCTAGGTGGCCGCCGTTCGACTACCGACCATGCGGCAGTCGGCCATCTTGGATCCTTTGTTCCCTCAGCGGTGTTAGGTCGTCGAGCGCATGGTACTAAAAACGACTACTCGACGGCGCGAACACCGCTGAGCCTCCAGGCCGTTCGGGAGTTCCGGGCCGTTCGGTATTTCATTCCCTGGAAGGCAATCGGTCATTTTAATATGTCTTTTAATAAATGTGTTTTTCATGCGGCGTTCGATTGTTTTAGCTGGGATCTGAGCGGTAGTCTCACGAATGATGCGCTCAGACCCCAGCTATCTACCGAACGTCCATTCGTTTAAATAGACCGCATATTCATAGAGTTATACATTTTTATACGAATTGTAAGTTCTGCTGCAGGGAGGGATAATCCACTTAACGGTATATTCCAGTGGGAGGATCCCTCTCGTGCAGCAGTGACTGATGGGAGAAATGCCTTGTATTGTAAGTCCCCCATGTAGTCCCCTCTGGGAATGCCCCTGGGAAGGGACTCAGGAAACCCCTTGCATGGGGACTTGTATAAATTGTGGAGCTGAATTAAAAGACCTCAGTTGACTCTCAGAACTGTGTTTCGTCCGGTTACTGGGAGATTTGGGATATTGCCTTGTTGTTTCCAGCGCTTGACTGTGGATTACTTCCTGAACCAGCGGAATTCGTGGATTTAATATTGGCGTTCCGCTACAGCATTAATCCTCTCTTTCCATCTAATATTTCACTCCATTCTGATGTAAATTTGCTGGCAAAGTCATAATACCATTGAAAGGTACACTTTAAGCATTGAAAGCAAAAGGACCAATGAGGCAATACATTAATAAAATAGAAGTGGTGGGTCTTTAAATGATATCTAATTTCTAAGTATTCTAATATTATTTGTGCATTTTAAAATACATGTTTTTGTATTAACTTACATTAAAGCATAACAGAGAGAGCCCATCTTTAGGAGGGACAATACATATTTAGGGCTTAAATCCTTCTTTCTCCATTTTCTGTCTTAATGTTCACCTTTTCTAGAAGCACAAAATATTGTACCGTGGCACAGGTGATTTAATTACTAACAAATACATAATGCATTGACATTTAGTGTAATTAACTACTTACATTACATTGCACTGTTTCTAAATAAAGAAAAAAAGAAAATATATATATATATATATTTTACGTTGGATTTTAAGGTTGGAAAAGATGGACCTGTTTATATTTCTTGGATGAATTAGCCTACCGGTACATTTAAAGGAACACTCCGAGAACCATAACTGCTACAATGCATTGTAGTTGTTATGGTGCCTGAATGCCTTCTTGATCCCCCATCATAAGTAGTCAGTTCATTTTAAAATGACTTGATATATTATCTGGGGTCTGCTGAGTGCCACTATCTACCTCCACTACACACACAGAATATGAGCTTGTGAATAAAGTTAGCAGATAACAGCTCATATTTCTGCGAGAATTTACATGATGTACGGTTAGAATTGTCTCTGTTGATGACAAATGCTTTTCACAGTGTGAACAGTGAATTTTTGTCTCGCGCAGGATCTCACTGTCAGCATTTAGGTTCAAGAAAGTGAAATTATAACAGTAATCTTGTATTGTATATAATACACTGTCCTGTACAAATCATCTGTTTTAACTAAATTAGTACATTTAAACACAAATAAATAAGAGAAAAACTGCAATAGATTTTTTTCACCATTGGCAGAAAAGACATGTTTAAAAAAGGGAAAATATAATAGTATTCTGGTATTGTATCCAAGTCTCATGATATTTCGGTATTATTCTTTGTGGCTAAACATGGTATACATAAGGATATAGAACAGTGATGGCAAACCTTTTTGAGCCCGAGTGCCCAAACCGCAATACGTGCCAACTTCTTTCCCTCAAAGTGCCAACATGGCAATTAAACCTGAATACTGAGGTTTACGTTTAGAAAAAACTACTCGTACAGTTAACAACTTTTGTTTTAAAAGAAGAACACAACAGAGTTAAATTATACAAATTTTAAATAATGATATCAATTAAGCTTATATTTATTAGTATCTCCAACAAATGCAATACATACACAGAGACTGCTGAATACATTCACAGACCAACTGCTTAATACATACACACACCGACACACAGACAGACTGCTAAATACACACACACAAACACGCACACAGTCCGCTGAATACACGCACACTGCTGAATACACACACACACTGCTGAGTACAAAGTTTGCTGAATACACACACACTGCTGAGTACACAGTCTGCTGAATACACACACAGTCAGCTGAATACATACACACACACACACACTGCTGAATACATAAAGACTGCTGAACACACAGACACACACACACGCACATATACTGCATTGAGGTGTGCATATTATATCAGTATCCTCCCCTTCCCCCCTTCCCCCCTCTTACCTTTGGTGAAGGGGAGGGGGGGAACACAGCCATCCCTGGTGGTCCGGTGGTGGTAAGTATGTAGGACAGGATGACAGGTCCTGCAGCTCTCTTGTCCTCCTGCGCGATGCTGTGTGGAACGTTGCCATGGTAACACACGGCAATGCTCCACACAGCTCGAGGGAGGACAGGAGAGCTGCTTCCTCGATCCCTCCCCCCTGCTTCCGATCCTCCCGACCCGGAAGCAGAGTAGGCGCCTGCCGTTTTGGGCAGGCAGGTGCCTACTCTGCATTGATGGCAAACCTATGGCCACGTGCCCACAGAGAGGGCCCAGCATGCCACCTGTGGCACGCGTGCCATAGGTTTGCCATCACTGATATAGAACATAAGAAATAATAAACTTTTCACTACAAACCATCTGTATTAACAAAATTACTACATTAAAACACAAATAAGTGAGATAAAAAAAACTGTGATAGATTATTTCTCCATTGACAGAAAAGACATAAATATACACTGCAACTTACTTACCTGCAGCCTAATGTGTTAGACTTACAAAGTGATCCCAGCAGTCTCTATGCCACATTCATTTTCCTGTAGGGATTCACTAAAGTTTGAATCCTTTTGCCATATTGCTTGAGACAAGACTGAATAAGCTGTTAAGGATGCAGATCTTTTTGCTCTCTGTCACTAATCAACATATTCTTGCGTAAACAAAGTATATGATTACAGTCGTGCTGTGCGAATCATTGGATAACATTTTAGCATGTGCTGCTATCTCATATGATGGCAATAGTAGATCCCAAGGACAGAAGTACATTGTTATTGCTCTGACTTAACGAGCCTTGTATCAGATAATATCTTATTATGCAAATCAGGAAACGTTGACACTTAACACAGCCTAAATTATACAACAGGGCTCATGCACTAAAGATGAAATGGGGATTTTTCAAGGACGTGCAAAGTATAAACCACTGTGATCGCGATGAGAAAAAAAAATAGTCAGTTCACCATAACTCATTGCTTAGTAAATAACAAAGACTGTAAGAAACACAATCTGGCTAGCATGTAAGCACTATGGAATCTGTTGGCGCTATATAAATCGCAATAATAATAATAATAATAATAATAATAATAATGTATGAGAACAAATTTAGAGGATCCTGATTGGACTTTATATATTTTGGTGTCATTATGACTATTAAACATACAAAATTAAATTAAATCCTGCCCTCAAACTCCCACCTTTCTTGGGCAGCAGCAACGACAATAGTACACATCAGCCCTAGTATATACGTTAAAAAAAAAATCAAAGAAAAAAGTTACTTGCGCACTATCCCAAATCCCTACGCACATTTAATTAACTAGGGGTTTTTCGTTTCACACCAAGAGCCATTAAAGTGAAAGCTCACGTCAAGGCAAACCTCTTAGGTGAGTCCTATGCTAGCAATTCATCTTGCTGTTTTCAGCTAAAAGATAATATCTCTAAAGAGGTAGAGCTAAATGTAATTGACTGGTTTGTTTCAGCCAAAAGTATTGACCCATTAAATGCTAATTACAGAAAATGTTAATTTTGCAACAGAACACTTGATTTTTAGTAAAAAAAATCTTCCTGTGGAAAAAAAAAAATCATAATGAAAGGCAAAGAATAAAGTTACTTGTACACTATCCTAAATCCTTATACACATTTAAATAACCTTTTTTTTTAGTATCACTCAAAGGTAAATTAGTGTAGGACTCACTTAAGAGGTTTAGCCTTGACGTGGCAGGTGAGCTTACACTTAAATGGTCATTGGAGTAATACTAAAAAAACACAACAGTTATTTAAATGTGCATAGGGATTTGAGATAGTGCACACGTTTTATTGCAAAATTAACATTATCTGTAATTGGAGTTTAATGGGTCAGTACATTTGACTGAAGCAAACCAGCCAATCACATTAATCTTAAGCTTGGAAGCAGTGTGTGTACATTCTCCACATTAAAATCAATATGAAGTATTTTTGCTAGACTTGGGCATGGTGAGAGAATTTTCCCCAGCCGAACCATTATTCCTGAAACTAGAATTATTATTATTATTATGATATTTACTGAGCGCCGTCTAATTCTGCAGCGCTTTACAATGGGTGGACGAAGAGACATGTAGTTGTAACCAGACAAGTTGGACACACAGGAACAGAGGGTTTGAGGGCCCTGCTCAATGAGCTTACATTCTAGAGGGAGTAGGGTAAAATGACACAAAAAGGTAAGGATAGTAGTGACTAGTGAGTGATGTCCCGAATGGTTTGCCGAACGGTTCGCCCTATGTCATCATTGAGTAAACTTTGACCCTGTACCTCACAGTCAGCAGACACATTCCAGCCAATCAGCAGCAGACCCTCCCTCCCAGACCCCCCACCTCCTGGACAGCATCCATTTTACATTCATTGTGAAGCTGCATTCTTAGTGAGCTGTCCAGGAGGTGGGAGGGTCTAGGAGGGAGGGTCTGCTGCTGATTGGCTGGAATGTGTCTGCTGACTGTGAGGTACAGGGTCAAAGTTTACTCAATGATGAGGAATAGGGGGCGGACCGAACAGCGCATATGTTCGCCATCCGTGGTGAACCGTTCGGCAAACCGTTCGGGACATCACTACTAGTGACAGTTGCAGAAGAGGAATCAGTCAGGAGCTATAATCGAATAATAACCTGATCACCCCAAATTTAGTCACATTGAAGTTCAGAACAAAATAAATTCCCAAATCTAATTAGTGTGACATTGTATAATACAAATTTGGCACTCTACTGCTATCTATCTAACCATCTTTCTGTAACTCTAATGTTGCCTGTTAACTAAGACTTGGGTCATGTCATTTGTGGTCTCCACCAAACACAGATCACCTTAATAGACTTCATACACTGTATAACTCGTTCTGCCGATTTGTGCTACAATGTAATTACAGGACCCACCATTGTGACATGCCAAAAGAACTAAACTGGCTGTCGCTGGAATCCAGACGCACCCTTCATCTTTCCACCCTGGTGTTTAAGAGCTTTTCTGGGAAGCTCCCTCCCTA
This sequence comes from Pelobates cultripes, assembly GCA_933207985.1. Taxonomy (NCBI): domain Eukaryota; kingdom Metazoa; phylum Chordata; class Amphibia; order Anura; family Pelobatidae; genus Pelobates; species Pelobates cultripes. Next base: position 30,432,546 of record OW240914.1, read on the forward strand.
CCTGAGCAGAATGCCCTCCCCGGCTGTTCCCACCTCCTATAATCTCCGATCCAGTACCAGCACTTTATTCAGTCTACCTCAATACAAAAAGAAAGCAGCACCATCCTCCTTTTCCTACAGAGCACCGCAATTATGGAACAACCTCCCGCACACTTTCAAATCTTCCCCAGGCCTAAAATCCTTTAACAGAATGAACCTGTCATGGTTGATTATATATTTCCTACCTGTTCTATGTTAAATTTTGTATATACTGTGTATTAATATTGTTTTTGTATTGTATCCTATTGTATCAATGCAATGTTTTGTGGACCCAGGACATACTTGAAAATAAAAGAAATCTCAATGTATCTTTCCTGGTAAAATATTTTATAAATAAATAAATTTCAATGAACCCTATTACTAGCCTTCCTTTCATGTCTAAAGTAGTGTGTAAACGTACAAGATAACATCAGTGGCGTATTTAGGATTTGGGCTGCCTTAGGTAGGATGGTGCTCGGGCCTGTAATTGGAGTTTAATGGGTCAATACATTTGACTGAAGCAAATGAGCCAATCACATTAATCTTAAGCTTGGAAGCAGTGTATGTACATTCTCAACATTACAGACACACACACATTCACTTACAGACACAAACATTCACTTACAGACACACACACATACACACTTACAGACACACACACATTCACTTATAGACACACACATTCACTTAGACACATATATATTTCTCCCAAAACTCACAAATTATTATTTTAATTTTATTTTAAATCCACCCAGCCTCCATGGGCAGGGGCGTTTTAGCCGCGAGGCAAACAAGGCATTTGCCTTGGGCGGCATTTTTCAGGGGGCGGCAAAAAAAGCCGCCCCCCAAATGCCCAAGGCAAATGTCTTGTTAGCCTCGCGGCTAAAAGACATGCTGGGGCGCTGGGCGGCATTGGCGGGCGGGCGGCTGACGAGGGAGCTCTTCCTGTGAGCTGTCTGCTCAGCTCCCTCGAGCGCCGTCCGCAGAGTGAGGCTGGGAGCCGGAAGATGACGTCATATCCCGGCTCCCAGGCTCACTCTGTGGCGCGCGAGGGAGCTGAGCAGACAGCTCACAGGAAGAGCTCCCTCGTCAGCCGCCCGCCCAGCAGCCACTGGACCACCAGGGAGATAGAGAACCCCTTCCCTCCCCAGCACTCCCAAAGGTAAGGAGGCTGGGGGGGGTTAAAAAGTACATGTGTTAATGTGAGTGTGTGTGTGTGTCTGTTAGTGAGTGTGAGTGTGTGTGTGTGTGTCTGTTAGTGTGTGTGTGTCTATTAGTGTGTGTGTGTCTTAGTGTGTGTGTGTCTGTTAGTGTGTGTGTGTCTGTTAGTGAGTGTGTCTGTTAGTGAGTGTGTCTGTTAGTGTGTGTGTGTGTCTGTTAGGGAGTGTGAGTGTGTGTGTGTCTATTAGTGTGTGTGTGTCTGTTAGTGTGTGTGTGTCTGTTAGTGAGTGTGTGTGTGTCTGTTAGTGTGTGTGTGTCTGTTAGTGTGTGTGTGTCTGTCTGTTAGTGTGTGTGTGTGTGTCTGTGAGTGTGTCTGCTAGTGAGTGTATGTGTTTGACTGTGTGTGTCAGTGAGTTTGTGTTTCTGTTAGCTAGTGTACGCGTATCTGTCAGTGAGTGTGTGTGTATTTAGAAGGCGGGGGAAGGGATGGGTGGGGGTCGCGCGCGCGGGGGGGGAAGGGATGGGTGGGGGTCGCGCGCGGGGGGGGAAAGGATCGGTGGGGGTCGCGCACGGGGGGGGGTTGGGGGGCGCCTGAGTTTTATCCTGCCTAGGGCAGCACAAAACCAGGATACACCACTGTCCATGGGAGAACTGGAGTGGATTCCTTACCTGTCCAGTGTGGCTGCTGGTCGGGCAGGCAGGGAGCGTACAGTCTGAGTAGGCGGCGCTTATTGATGCCGGGAGCCAGTCTGAAGTCATATTACGGCTCCCGGCTTCATTAAGCAGCGCGGAGGGAGCTGAGCAGGAAGTGCTCAGGTAAGTATTCTCCCTGGCTCCCCCGCTGCCAGCTGGCCGGCTCTTGAGCCCCCCCAGGATGCGAGACAAGTAAGAGATCTGCCTGGGCATTTGGGGGGCGGATTTTTTTGCCATTCCCCTACAAAGTGCTGCCCAAGACAGATGCCTTGTTTGCCTCGCAGAAGACACGTCCCTGGATGACATGCCACATATATTGCAATAGGGGCCATAATGCCTAAGCAACAACAAAGCTATGTACTAATGTTACAAACATGCTTTGGGATATTACTGTTGTTAAAATCTAGAAATAAATTGAGCAAAAATATATATTCAATATTATTTCAAATGACATATTTACAGTAAACCAAATTATTTTATTGTCTATCTTGACGCATTGTTGTACAAGATACCATAAAAGAATTTACAGCATGTAGTGAATATGGTTACAAATGGCTTTTTCACTAAAGTGAGAATTCAATGCAAAAGAGGAAAAATTATCTCAGTCTGCTGTGCTTTCAGTTTAGCTACTCTGGACTTAAATTTGAAATTCACGTTGAATTCACTTTGACTTTTGAATTTAGTAAATTACCCTTAAGGACCAAACTTCTGGAATAAAAGGAAATCACGACATGTCACACATGTCATGTGTCCTTAAGGGGTTAAATAACTTTGCCTGTTAGATGACTAGAAACCTTAAAACTGACAGCGAGAATGTATATGTATACATTAAATAACAATTAATTCTTTACATTGACAGAATGCCTAGAAAAGGTTTGGAATGCATAAAAAAAAACTAAATTAAACTCCATTCATTTGTATGAGCCTTCTGTATGTTCAACGTGTTCTAAATGATATATTGTATTCACGCCATCCAGTTAGCTTGGTATATTTATACAAGATTGAGCCTGTTAAGATTATTTTTTTTTATATTAAAGCTCACTGTCTATTTCAGGGTAGGATTTATTTATGTGCATACATAGCTTTCTATGGCACAAAAAACATCTCCCAACTCTGTGGTTAGAGCAAAACGGTCCTTCATTTGTTGCTGATGTTCCTAAAATCTTTATATGTCCTCCGAGTTGACAGGACCATCTAAAAGGAACACTCTTAGCACCATAACAACTATAGTGCTCTATAGTGTTTATGGTGCCAGGAATTCCCCGCACTCCCCCCCTCCCGAAAAATGTATTGAAACCATTTTACAATGGTTCTTACTACTGCGTCAATGCAGAGCAATCGTTTACGCTGAGAGTGCCGGCAGGTCATTCTTATGGCAAATGAACTAAGCTTAGCACTATCTGACTAAGCACAGACAGAGAACTTACCATACCCCCAGGTAAGAAGTTAAACTGTACTCAAATGGTGCTTGGAGCTGACTTAGTACAGACATAGAGCTTACCATACCCCCAGGTAAGAAGTCAAACTGTTCTAAAATGCTGCTTGGAGCTGACTTAGCAGAGACAGAGAGCTTACCATACCCCCCGGTAAGAAGTTCAACTGTTCTAAAATGGTGCTTGGAGCTGCTTTAACCCCTTAAGGACACATGACATGTGTGGCATGTCATGATTCCCTTTTATTCCAGAAGTTTGGTCCTTAAGGGGTTAAGATTATTATAATATAAATATTTTTATTGCACTTTATACTTCTGATGTGATATGAGGCTCTGATCCTTGAGTACAGATCACTTTCGTGCACTTTATTACTGTACTGAGTTCAGGAAGTAGGAAGGAGAGTGAGTGTTATTCTGTTTTACTGAACACTGTTCAATAAAACAGTTATAATTAAGCTTTACATGATAACAACTTCCTCATATTTGTGCTTCAGAATAGCAGCTATTGACAGAGATGTATAATTATTTTATTTAACCACATCATGTCTTACTGCACTTTGATGTCTGAGGGCTTTGTTGAATTGTAAATTTAGCAAACATACATTTTGATTGCCCATATTAACATTACTTAGGGGGAAAAAAAACAAATATCGCTGAACGTTTTATTGCTTGATCCAATCTAAAAAGTCTAAAAATAAACCACTATTTTTGCAAGCTTTGCTAGATATACAATCTTTATTACATGCGCAAAACCTCTTTACCATTGCAAGAGCTGCATTGCTGATTAGAATTTTAGAATACCTAAAGGGGAACTTAACCCTCAAATTCACCTCCAAACTCCAGATAAGAGTGATCAGTGAACGGGCACCAATCCAGGCTGTGTGCTTATACGTAGTAGAATACTACTAATAAGTAAAGACTAATAAGCAATGTTCCTACAAAAAGAGTGATATAGTATAAACATCCCAAAGGAACTTATGAATCGAGAATAAACAAATAAAATAAACAAATAAATAAATAACAACGTAGGGGCTAAAACATAAGCACATATACCCTAAAATGATACTGTTACACAAAGGGATATGCGACTATTACTGGGAAACCCATAATTTGAAGGAGTCCCCAAGCAATAATACCTAGCCTCCGATCAAATTTATAAATATTCATAAACTTTTTTTTAAATTGAAAGAAACATGGACTGGTTATTATAAGGTGCAATCCTATATGAAATAACATAAATGATCCAATTTAAGAGGAAATTAAGGAAAAATACGTGTAAGGGACATGTTGAGCCCAACTCTTAATTAAGATAAGTCTCTGTAAGAATTATACAAAAAAACCTGTGAAAACTCATGAAAAACATATTTTAAAAAAATGTAAAAAATCTAAACCATAAAAGCGTCCAAATGCATAACCCTGCCAAGGCTCCAGACACAGATAGTGGAGGTCCTTCAATACAGCCATTCCTTATCTCCTAGGAAGGACGCAATGCAATATGTTACATTAACAATCCTGTCATGTACTAAAGGTAGGAATGAATTGTTTTTTGTTTTTTTTAATATACTTAAAATAAATAAATACATCCACAAGTACATCATGAAGATGGCTCCCAAAGACAAACTGCTATGTGGATGCCTGAGACTTCAACAGATAGAGGATGCAGAAAAAGAGGAGGTTCCTTGGCAAGAAAAACCTCTCCATGGGGGCAGATACTGGATGTGGGTCACCTGACAAAATCCTACTAGTGGTTGGAAAAGGCAGGACTGAAAGACAGCACTGAGGAACTAATCCTATCAGCACAGGAACAGGCACTCAGCACCAGATTAGAAGCTGGAGTCTACCACACCAGGCAAGACCCAAGGTGCAGGCTGTGCAAAGAGGCCTCTGAGTCAGTCCAGCACCTAGTAGCCAGATGCAAGATGTTAGCAAGAACAGTATACACAGAGAGACACAACCAAGTTGTTGGGATTGTATATAGAAACATCTGCACAGAAAATGGATTGGATCTGCCTAAGTCCAGATGGGAGATACCACAAAAGGTAGTTGAGAATGACAGGACTAAGATTCTGTGGGACTTCAAGATCCAGATAGACAAGCAAGTGCTGGCCAACCAACCCGACATCGTGGTGGTAGACAAGGAACGGAAGACTGCAGTCGTGGTGGATGTGGCAATACCCAGTGACTATAACATCAGGAAGAAGGAACATGAGAAGGTGGAGATACCAAGGACTGAAAGACAAACTAGAGAGTGTGAGGAAAGTGAAGACAGTAGTAGTCCCAGTTGTGATAGGAGCAATCGGGGTTGTGACTTTCAAGTTGGGGGAGTGGCTTCAACAGATTCCAGGTGGGACATCTGAGATCACTGTCCAGAAGAGTGCAGTTCTAGGAACAGCTAACATCCAGGAAGCGTGATAAAATCAATTTATATACTTTGATCAGCCACAATGTTAAAACAACTGATTTGTGAAGTGAATGCCATAATTTGTCGTAATGATTATATCATTATAATGGCACCTGTCAAGGGGTGGGAGATATTGGGCCAAAAAAGTGAATAGTCAGTTCTTGAATTTCAAGTGTTGGGAGCAGGAAAAATGGGCAAGCAAAACGATCTGAGTGACTTTGACAAGGACCAAATAGTGATGGCTAGATGACAGGCATCTCCAAAATGGCAAGTCTTGTGTGGTGTTCCCGGTAAGAAGTGGTTAATACCTACTAAAAGTGGTGCAAGGAAGGACATCCAGTAAACTGGCATCAGGGTCATGGGAACCCAAGGATCATTGATGCACGTGGAGAATGAACGCTAGTCCACCTTGTCCGATCACACAGAAGTGCTTCTGTAGCTAAAATTGCTGAAAATGCTGGTAATAATAGAAAGGTATCAGAACACACAGAGCATTGCAGTTTGCTGCATATGGGGCTGTGTTTATGCAGTCTGGTCAGAGTTTATGCCTGTGATGACATCTGTCCAACATCAAAAGCACCTTCAATGGGGATGTGAGCATCAGAACTGGGCCATGGAAAAATGGAAAATGGTTGCCTGGTCTGATGAATCAAGTTTTCTTTAGATCAGGTGGATGTCTGAGTGTGTGTGTGTGTTGTTTACCTGGGGAAGAGATAGCATCAGAATGCACTGTGAAAAAGGCAGGCTTGTGGAGGCACCTACCTTGAGATTGTTGCAAGCCATGTAAACTCCTTAATGGCAATGTGTCCATTGATAAAATTGACATATTTTAGAAAGATAATGCACCCTGCCGCACATCAAAATTTGTTCAAGAATGGACTGAGGAACATGACAAATCATTCAAGGTGTTGTCTTAACCTCCACATTTCCCATATCTCAATCCGTGTGAGCATCGGTGGGATCCTGAAACCATAAATCTGATCCATGGAGGTCCCAACTTGCAGGTAGAAGCTTGCTGCTAATGACTTGGTGCAAGATACCACAGAACATGTTCAGAGGTCTTGTGGAGTCCTTGCTTTTATGCATCAGAGCTGTTTTGGCAGCACAAGTGGGACCTCTACTATATAAGGCAGGTCATTTTAATGTTGTGGTTGATTAGTGTATATATATATAGTTATAAACATACATAAATATCTTTCCATATTACAAAATATGCTTTAATTTATGATTTGACAGTTTTCATTTAAAGAAGAAACCTCACGTGTCCTACGACTGAGTACATCTGTCCAATCCATTTCCTAGCAGCTTGCAGGGACCCTGGAACGCTTCCACCCCAGTCGCTGAAGCTTGACTGAGGTCTCTCAGGAGCTCTTCCACCAGACCAGGTTGCAGCTCTCCTTTCAGCTTGGTATTGTCCCCTCTGCTTATTCTGCTGCAGCCCTTCTTCTAGGCAGGGGTCTGCCTATTCCTCTGCAGCTTTTCTTTCAGGCAGGTATCAGGAACACTGCCTATAATGTGATTATATAATGCACTATTCATTTAGGGCCCTATTTGCATGAGAAAAGTAACTTTGAATGTCAGCATCTGGTGGAACTATTATTAGGGCGTTATTTTAATTATACAGGTGGTTTCAGTCATGCTATTAAATAATAAATTTAGCAAAGGCGTGAGTATGCATGACTGCTGTAACGGCACCCTCAGCATCAAATAGTCAAACCGCCATTTAGTTAATCCTCCCCGTTCGCAGTGCTGTAAACTCCATTCGTATAGAGTTGTACGAACTGCAAGCAGGGGAATGCGCTAACCTCCCAAACGGGTCCTGTACGGATACTCCAGCTCGCAAGCGGTAAACCCATGAATCACTGCTAACAGTCGAATCAATATATCTCCCAAGCGGCTTACGGTTCCAGCAATCAGTCGCTATTCGTGTATAGTAAATCCCCCCAATAACGAGACCAAGCTCCGCATTGAGGGTAAAACAAGAACTGGGTTTACTGTGGGCTACCCGCCCGTATTTATGCAGTTCTCCCACTTGGTCGACATTCCCCTAGGGGACCAAATGGGAGACTGTAATGGCAGATGGAAATACAGCATTTCAGGACACACAGGCACATAACATTCCCAGCATGCATCATGGTTTCCTTCCCTCTGCCCTGGAGATAATTGAGAAGTAATTCAATTATCTACCAGGACAGAGGCAAATCGCATAAAAAAAACCCAAAAAAATCACATAAAAATACATAATTATACAACTACCGAATATACTCCATTCGTGCAACGTATCCCCAGATAGCCTGGATCTGAGTGCATATTCTTAGCGAATAGCGCTCAGATCCCAAACGTCTTTTACATTCTTTCGGTATGCGATTGACTCCATGGGAAGGCTATCTGGGTTAAGTCCATTCGTGTAGTCCAAACTCCCGAACGGCCGGTGTTCGCATGCTTTTGTCGACTGAGAAGGGCAGTCTGTGGTTTTAGCGGTGTTCGGAAGAAAAAGTGTCCGTTTTTAGTTCCATAGAATCTGTGCCGAACACCGCTGGTCCTTCGCACTGTTTAAAACGGCCGCCGCCTCGTGGTCGACATACGAACGACGACCACCCTGTATTCGGTTATAATTGAGAGGTGTCTGCGGTTAACCACAACGTTCTAATTGGGATCAAGAGGTTAACCAGCAGCACACTTCTCTTCTGGGTGGCCGTCCGTTAGGTAAGTTCATTCGGTAAAAACGTCAAATAAATAAACGAACAGGGGCATACAGACAGGTAATTCCACGAAAAGAGGCAAAACAGACGAACCAGCAATCTTAGTCTATACAGATGGATCTGTCACAACTGCTAAATAAGCTCATTCATAAAGATTGAGAGAAACCAGACAGTCCCTTAGTAATGTACATCTATAAAGAAAGCAAAGCTTGTAAATTAGAAAGTAGTGACAGTTGAATGATATACAGTGGGACCTCGGTTTACAAATGCCTCTGTTAACATCATTTTCGGTTTACAAATGAAAATCCATTGAAAATAATGCCTTGGTTTACAAATTTTTTTTCGCAATACAAAGCAAGATTCCCCAGGATGCATTGCATGCTGGAGCCTATGGGTAGCACGTGGCGTCGAGTTTGGAGGTGTTGGAGCAGCTTTTGTATCGAGTTTTGGAGCCATTCTGGAAATAGTTTTCAGTTGTTTTGGGACTTTTTTGGTGCATTTCTCAAGCTGTGGAAAGGTACGGAGCTGAGCTTCGTCGTGTGCATACCTTTTATTGTGTGTTCTGCATTGTGGGTTGGTTTCCATGCCAGCTCATTTTGACTTTTTTCAGACATCCAGAACGGATTCATTGGTTTTCAATGCATTCCTATGGGAAACCGTGTTTCGGTTTACAAACTTTCCGCAATTAGAAACGTCTTGGAGAACGCTTTAAATTCGTAAACCGAGGTCCCGCTGTACATTTATGATTTCAAATGTAAATAAATTTTAAAAAAAATACACGTTTAACCTATAGCTTAAAATTGTAAATTAACATTAATCTTTAGGCCTCAACTCACACTCATAGAAACATAGCAATATTGAAGTTTTTTTCAACACTACCCACCCACGCACACAGGTAACTACTAAATATATATAGCATCTCCTCCAGCTGTCTGAGAGTATCACTCAGTTAGCTCCTGATTCCCTTTGTATTTTATTAATAGCTGCAAGTTTCTGTGAACTTCTTTTGCCATCACTTCATTTCCCCTTCTATCTCTTGTTTCAAATCCCCATTATATGGTTTAGATTTTAAGCTCATGGATTCTCTAGCTAAGCACTTTGTATAAAAGAGCTTCAATGGCTAGATCCCAACTTGTGGGCAGGGCCCTCTAAACCTTTTGTGTGTGTCTGTGTATATTGTATGTCTCCCCTAATTGGACAGAGCTGCGGAATGTGTTGGCGCTTTATAAATCCTAGTAATAAATCAATTAATAAATCAATTAATAGGTAGTCCTAATATCTCAGAAGTTTATCATTGGGCTTATGAACACAAAGAACAGAAATCCCAAAACACAAACAATAAATAAACGATCATACACGGGTTATTGTATGCGTTGGCTCTTTTAATGCAGAATAATAAAATATAGTGGAAATAGATATTAGTTTGCTTTACAAGAGGAAGATTTAAGTATTGAATAAATATGAGAATGCACATTAAATGTAGCAAGTTATCTAACATATGTGACAACATAGTCCACATCCACTACCAAACAACTCTCTCCTAAGTACAAACAAAATCAGCAAGGGGCTGTCCAAATGCAGTATATACAGCCTGTGTCACATAGTCCAACAAAGCCAATAACACATCAAATGCACGGATAAGTACAATACATATATAATGAACTGTGAAGCTTTGGACACTAAACCATATTTTCTTATTTCTTTTCAATACATTAGAAACATGCCTAGACCTTTCTAGTGATGAATCAAATATAGAAACCTTTTAGATCTATTGTTTTAGACTATATCAATTCTCTCATACGCTTATTATATTATCTGTTATTGTAGCTGAATATATACTATATATATTATTACTAAACTGAAAAGAAAATATGTTTTGTGTCTGGCTTATTCAGCATTTGCACTCATTTTATCTAATGAGTGGAACTATACCGTGGGGCTGAGCGACATATGCCATAGACCTCTACCCAACAAATCTTCAGGGGACTGATCGCAGCTTCTCCGAGCGAGTGTAGCTGCTTCACAAACGTTAAACTAAAACCGGATTCTCCAGCAAGGAAAATCTGGAAGCAGGGGTTGCAGGGACAGGAGCACAACAGGACCCAAGAATGTTGTCAAACAGTTTTGGTGCAAAAATACAAGAAGCAATATAGAGGAAAGGAATAGACAGGAATGTGACAGGAGCATTATCATCACCAACATTACAATACAAAATTACAAAACTAGCAAAACAGAATAAGGGACCACCAGAAACAACATAATAATAAAATAATAAAAAACTTACTTGGGCTTTGGAGGAGGCTGCAACACAGATGTTTGTGATGACTACCTTTAAAATGAAGTGGTAAGATCACAAGTTTCATGCCCCAATATAAGATAAACAGAAGAAAAAAATAAAAATAAATATAAATCTGGATTTGCATATATGTAAATATTTATTAGCCCTAAAATGAGTATAAATTGCAATAAGAAATAACAGTTAACATTTATCTTATCTGTACCACCACTTCATAAAACAGTAATAAATTCTTGTAATGCAAACTGTTCTGAACTTTGCAGCGCTAAAATATCACATCAACCTCAATTCAAAGTACTCACCTGTTCTGCATGTCAGTGTCACATATTCATCTGCTTATAAAAATGTGGTTAATGACATTTACTGGAAACACAGAAAAATTTGTGCCGAGCAGCAACCTAATCCACAGAAGGGTTAATGCTGAGCAGCAATTATGCAAATGAAACCTGGTAACTGAATTTGGGGTCAAAGGCCGGTTACAGCCTATCAGATCTAGAGGAAGGGTATTTAGGCCCAGTTCTCATCCTGCTCAGTGCCCTGTCGTGGTTTCCCTTGAGGTGGTCCGAGAGCGCGTTCCTGTTCATAATTTTCTACTTGTTTTTTGACTTTGGCTTTGTTTATTGACTTCTCTATATTCTGGTATCCTGACTCCTGGCTTTCCTCATCGCTGCGTCCCTTTCTGTGTTCCCTGACCTCGGCTAGTATTTTTGACTATTGTATGTACGTTAAATTTGGCCATTCTAAGGACCGATAATACGTTACTTATTTGTCATCCGTGCTATACAGTTCTACGTGCTGGATCAAACAGTAATCCTGACATTACGACATGGCCATAGATCATGTAGAACTGTGTCAGCACATAGCTGCTTGCGAGAGGAAATTAGAGGAGAATGATCACCGCATGGATCAATTCGCTCAGGCTTTCAGTACGCTTCTCGCTAGAATAGCGCATCTGCAGCCTGCAGAGTCTCCTCCTATAGCACCTCTACCCTGTGTACCTCCACCCACTGTTAATAGGACTCCTTGCATCTCCTTATCACCATCCCTACAGTTTGATGGCAATATCCAGGAATGCAGAGGTTTTCTTACTCAGGTGGAGTACCATTTTGAGGACTCACCAGGGTCGTTCCCCACGGACAGAGCAAAAATTGGTTATCTAATGAATCAATTAAAGGGCAAGGCCCTTGCCTGGGCTAATCCGTTGTGGGAGAGTAATCGGAGCATTGCTCATAATTACCAGGAATTCCTTGCCGAATTCAAGCTCACGTTTGAGCCATTGGTAGAGAGGATGACTCCACTGCCCTAATGCACAACAGGTCTATCTCTGATTATGCTATTGAATTCCTTACCTTAGCTTCCGAGGTAGACTGGACTAACAATGGGTTAATCTCAGCATTCAAAAAGGGTCTCTCAGAGACTATACTAGATGAGATAGCCGCTAAAGAATTACCTAAGAGTCTTAACAAATTTATTACGTTTGTCATGCATATTGATAATAGGTTAAGACTCAGAGAAGTCACCAGAAGCAAGACCAGATGTACAGCTATGTCTCTAGCACCTTGATTCTCTAAACCTGTTTTGTCTAACCTCCCTGTACAGTCCGAACTATGCAGTTGGGGGTCACTAGACTGTCTGAGACCGAAAAACAGTATAGGAGAAGGGAGGGGTTATGCCTATATTGCAGTAGAAAGGGACATATGATAACTAATTGCCCAGTGCGTCCGAAAAAACTTCCACACCTAAGAACCTTAAGGGGACAGATATTAGGTGTGATGGAGTTGTCCTCTAACAAAAACAAAAGTAGATTTCTCCTTGAGGTATCTATATCCCTTGATAACAAGAAGTTATCTTGCAGTGCCCTAATGGACTTTCCAGGTGCTGCTGGAAATTTTATTGATGTCCAGTTTACTAGGGGTAATGAGATACCGGTCAGGGAGAGACCTACGCCACTAGCTGTAGAGGCTATTGATGGTAGACCACTCACACAACCGCTTATAACCCATGAAACTGTCCCTATTATGATCTCTATTGGGGTCTCCCATAGGGAGGAGATGATGTTTCAGGTTATTACTTCTCCATCAAGTCAAATATTAGGGTTTCCGTGGCTGAGTAAGCACAATCCCTATATTGACTGGGCTAATGGGGAGATATTAGAATGGGGTAAAGAGTGTATGGGGAGATGTATAAAACCAGTACTAAAGAGATTGGATACTATTGACCTTCCCACTACCACTCCCCAAACTCCTGGAGTTCCCATACAATACCGAGAACTTCAGGAGGTGTTTAACAAGGCTCAATCCGATGTATTGCCTCCCCACAGAGCATATGACTGCGCCATTAACTTGTTTCCAGGCGCTATACCACCTAAGGGAGCAGTTTATGCCTTATCTCCCCAGGAGAGTAAAATAATGGAGGAATACATCAAAGAATCCTTGAGCAAAGGGCACATAAGAAAGTCATCCTCATCAGCTGGTGCAGGATTCTTTTTTGTTGAGAAAAAGGGTGGTGAGTTACGCCCTTGCATAGACTACAGGGCACTTAATAAAATCACTGTAAAAAATGCATACCCTATCCCACTCATTTCCGAATTGTTCGATAGACTTCAGGGAGCTAAAGTATTTACTAAGCTTGACCTTAGGAGCGCTTACAATTTGGTTAGAATTAAAGAGAATCATGAGTGGAAGACGGCATTTAATACCCGTAGTGGACACTATGAATATCTGGTAATGCCATTTGGGTTATGCAACGCCCCGGCCGTATTCCAAGACTTTATAAATTATGTACTCAGGGAATTCATTTACTCATTTGTCTTGGTTTATTTGGACGATATTTTGGTGTATTCCCCTGATCTTCAAACTCACCACTCCCATGTGAAACAGGTTCTGCAGACGTTGTTGAAAAATAAACTTTATTGTAAATTAGAAAAGTGCATATTTGACCAGCCTGAAGTCCACTTTTTGGGTTACAACATCTCTGCATCGGGATTTAAAATGGATCCTAAAAAACTAGAGGCTGTACTACACTGGCCATTACCCTCTGGTTTAAAAGCCATTCAAAGGTTTATTGGTTTTGCCAACTATTACAGAAGATTCATCAAGGGATTTTCTTCTGTAATAGCCCCCATCACTAATATGACTCGCAAAGGGGTTAGTAGCACGGTATGGTCCAAAGAGGCTGTGAATGCTTTTGAGACTCTTAAACAAAGATTTGCCTCTGCGGACATACTAAAACATCCCGACACCAGTAAACCTTTTATATTGGAGGTTGATGCATCCGAGACAGGGGTCGGGGCTGTTCTCTCTCAGAGAGAAAGCCAGGGAACACCATTGCATCCTTGTGGCTACTTCTCCAGAAAGATGTCTTCTGCTGAGCGCAACTATGATATTGGCAATAGAGAACTGTTGGCCATTATTCTTGCCCTCAAGGAGTGGCGACATCTTTTGGAGGGTTCCAAGGACCCCCTGTTGATCATAACCGACCACAAAAACCTGGCATATGTAGGGGATGCCAAACGTTTGTCTTCTAGACACGCTAGATGGTCACTGTTCCTTTCATGTTTTAACTTCCTCATTACTTATAGACCTGGTTCTAAAAATTCCAAGGCTGATGTCTTGTCCAGGCAATTTGATAATGAGTCAGCTCCAGAACAGGTGACATCTCCTATTATTCCACCAGATTGTATTATTGCTACTACTGTCCTCTCACTGTCTTCTCCACTGCTTGGCACCATACTGGAGGCCCAGTCTCAGGCGCCCAGTGGTAAACCATGTGATAAACTGTTCGTTCCCCTATGTGAAAGGGTTAATATCATGAAAGTGTTCCATGACAATATAACTGCTGGACACCCGGGCATCAATAAGTCCACTGCCGCGATCACTAGATCATTTTGGTGGGATTCACTCAGGAAAGATGTAAAGGAGTATGTGCAGGCATGTTCTGTGTGTGCAGTTTCTAAGGTGACTCATGCACTTCCTTGTGGCCTGTTGCAGCCTCTTCCTGTTCCTGAGATTCCATGGTCCCACTTATCCATGGACTTTATTGTTGAGCTTCCTAGCTCTGCTGTGTTCACTACTATTCTCATGGTTGTAGACCGATTTTCTAAGATGGCTCACTTCATTCCTCGAAAGAAGTTGCCACCTTCGCAAGAATTGGTCCTAATTTTCATACGTGAAATTGTCCGTTTGCATGGCATCCCAATATTGTGTCTGATAGGGGCTCTCAGTTTGTGTCCAGGTTCTGGAGGGCGTTCAGTAAACAATTGGGGATTGATCTCTCCTTCTCCTCCTCTTACCATCCACAGACCAATGGTACAGCTGAGAGGGCTAACCAGTCATTAGAAGTTTATTTGCATTGTTTTATTAATAGCACACAGGACAATTGGTCCGAACTACTCCCGTGGGCCGAGTTCGCTAGAAACAATGCTGTTCATGACTCCTCTGGGCACAGTCCAATTTTTGTCAATAATGGTAGGCATCCTATGGTTCTCCCTGCGGTATTTTCTGATACTGCCATTCCTTCTCTGGATGAGCGTCTGGCCTCCATTCGGGATACCTGGGTTAAGGTTCAAACTGCTCTAGGGGCTGCTGCTGAACGCTTCAAACATTTTACTGATAAGCGTAGGAGTGCCAACCTGGTGTACCAAGTGGGGGACCAGGTTTGGTTGTCATCTCGCAACATCAAGCTTAAGGTCCCTAGCATGAAGTTTGCCCCCAGATTCCTTGGTCCCTATAAAGTGCTTCGTAGGATCAATCCAGTGTCTTACTCTCTGGCTCTTCCTGCATCTTTGGGGGTTCCCAACACTTTTCATGTGTCCTTACTCAAACCTCTTGTCTGCAATAGATATACTGTTCCTTGTGTTCCTCCCCGTCCAGTGGTGGTGGGTGGTCAGGAGGAGTATGAGGTATCTTCTATAATGGATTATAGGTTTTCTCGGGGCACTTTACAGTACTTGGTTGTTTGGAAAGGTTACGGTCCTGCTGATCGTTCTTGGGTTTCGGTTCCTGACCTGCACGAGGGCCGTAAGATCCGCGCTTTTCACGCCAAATTTCCTCTCAAGCCTGGTCCTGCCGACCCGGTTGGGCGTTCTTCAGGTGGGGGGTAATGTCACGTATTCATCCGCTTATAAAAATGTGGTTAATGACATTTACTGTGCACACAGGAAAAGTTGTGCCGAGCAGCAACCTAATCCACAGAAGGGTTAATGCTGAGCATCAATTATGCAAATGAAACCTGGTAACTGACAGATCTAGAGGAGGGGTATTTAGGCCCAGTTCTCATCCTGCTCAGTGCCCTGTCGTGGTTTCCCTTGTGGTTGTCCGAGAGCGCGTTGCTGTTTATAATTTTCTACCTGGTTTTTGACTTTGGCTTTGTTTATTGACTTCTCTATATTCTGGTATCCTGACTCCTGGCTTTCCTCATTGCTGCGTCCCTTTCTCTGTTCCCTGACCTCGGCTAGTATTTTTGACTATTGTATGTACGTTAAATTTGGCCATTCTAAGGACCGATAATACGTTACTTATTTGTCATCCGTGCTATACAGTTCTACGTGCTGGATCAAACAGTAATCCTGACAGTCAGTGACTGAAATATCTTAAATGATCCTGTTATATTGTAGCTACGATGGCTGTGCAGAAACTTTATTATACAATCAAGTAATAATTGTGTATTTTTGAACGTAACTAGCTGTAACAGGCACTTCTAAAAAATCACTGTGCAATTCTGAAGGACATGATTCCAAGGACTTTTCCATTAAAGGAACACTATAGTCACCTAAATTACTTTAGCTAAATAAAGCAGTTTTAGTGTAAAGATCATTCCCCTGCAATTTCACTGCTCAATTCACTGTCATTTAGGAGTTAAATCACTTTGTTTCTGTTTATGCAGCCCTAGCCACACCTCCCCTGGCTATGATTGACAGAGCCTGCATGAAAAAAAAACTGGTTTCACTTTCAAACAGATGTAATTTACCTTAAATAATTGTATCTTAATCTCTAAATTGAACTTTAATCACATACAGGAGGCTCTTGCAGGGTCTAGCAAGCTATTAACATAGCAGGGGATAAGAAAATCTTAATTAAACAGAACTTGCAATAAAGAAAGCCTAAATAGGGCTCTCTTTACAGGAAGTGTTTATGGAAGGCTGTGCAAGTCACATGCAGGGAGGTGTGACTAGGGTTCATAAACAAAGGGATTTAACTCATAAATGGCAGAGGATTGAGCAGTGAGACTGCATGAGCATGTTCTATACACCAAAACTGCTTCATTAAGCTAAAGTTGTTCAGGTGACTATAGTGTCCCTTTAACTACGCACAGTGATATAAATAGCTGTTACTACAGAAAATACCTCTTTTACTTTAAAGTTGGTAACTACAATCATTGCTATAGTCTACATCACCACATCCCTACAGATTGGGCTTAGGGAATTAGCAGTGTCTAGAGAACATTGGACCTCATGCATTTTAAGTGTGGAGTCATTCCCTGATTTTCAGTGGCATTTGCTGGTTGTTTTGCAACACAATTTCAATTGCTTTTTTCTATTGCTTCTTTGTCCTTACTGACTATTTTCACTGTCTTACCCTGTTATTGTTTTTTCTCTTCTGGACACATTTCTGTTATCACTCAACACTACCTTTAAGGGTGAGCTGATCTTTTTTTAATTTCAGTACCAATGTTGTGTCTAGCTTCTCCTGAACACTTGCCTAACCACCAACCTCTCCACTATCTCCAAAATTGAACTTCTTGCTTTTCTACCTTCAATTCGCATCCAATTTGTTCTATGTTGAGGTCAGTTGTGCTATTGTCAAATTTACCCATAACCCAGCAGATTGACTTATTCGGGATCTAGTTGGACTTGATCTCTTTTTCACTTTCCACATCCATTCAATCTCCAATTCCTGATCCTATCACCTTAACACATAGCTCATATATGCAACTTCTTATTGCCTGGTGCAACTAAAATGTTTTTCCACCCTCTGATTATCTCCTGCTTCCATTACTTACCTGCTCCTCGTTGGCTTCTCTCAAGCCTTGATAACTTTCTTAGACTGCATGATAAATTCTGTTTCCAGACATATCAGTTAATTCATACCTCATCCCTCTTTCTGCCACCTGTACATTTATTGGTCTAACTGAAAATCATAATACCCATAAAAAATCAATAACAATACCCAAGTCATATATTTTCACTAATAAAGAAATATACTTTTCCCCAGCCTCTTCTCTTTGCCAATGACCTATGTCTTTTCTTTGTTTGCAACAACTTGGCAATTCTCACTTTCAAAGCTTCTCTAGGGCTGCACCCTTCACACATAATTTAATTCCTCGTTTAATCTAACCTTTTCCCTACTCCTTAATTTTTTATGAAATCCCTATGAAATCTGTTATTTTGGAAATCATATAAACTAATCAATTAGCCTCTAACAAGTATTACAATTATATTGTCTGCTCTTCTGTTCTGATTCTCAGCTGGACAGTTTGCAGTTTCCCGGGTGCTCGGGTCCGGCATGTTGTCCATGGTCCATATTGTTACCAAAGACAAAGTCAAGGGAAAATGTATGATCCTAAAGATTGAGTTCAGGGAATTAGGAAGTAAACTGAAGAAAAGGTGCCCGAGAAAAGGACAGACAGTGTTAAAACGCATTTTGCTGATATTCATCGATATTTCAGATTGGGACATACTGTGCATACAGGCTCTTGAAAATTGACACCTTCAAGTCTATTTATGATACAGTGTTCCATATAGATATTTCTTTGGCCACTTAGTACACATATATAAGTGGTGTATATCACACAGCCTGTTATGTTTGGTTTAAGTACTTGCACTACTTGTTATCATACTGCTGTGATTGCGCTGTTCACTACCTATTTGTTGCACATGCGGTATACTAAAACATATCATTTTAAAAAGCATAATTACTTTATACAAGGGAAACTCATTTACTGGCATAAACTCTTCAGTGGAAAAAGAAAACCCACTGAGTATGAATGTAATATCTTCAAACAAATACTAGAAATGTACACGTGAAGTGTACTATTGGATAATACGTATAAAAGAAATGTTGGATAATGTGAAGGTAAATCCAGAAATTAAAAATAAGAAAAGGGCATTAAAAGTATTGAAATCAGAACAGTCAGAGACATATTATATAAGTTTTAAGGAAGCCAATAAAAGGCATTGGATTGGCTTAACTAGAAAATTCAAAAGTGAAAGCCAAAGAGAGCCAAAGTACATCAATTCTAAAAAAAACACAAAAAATATAAAGTGTTACAGTAAAAACAGATACGGATTTGTTAATTAATTTATTTATAAAATATTTTTCCAGGAATAATACGTTGAGATTCCTCTAATTTCCAAGTATGTCCTGGGTTAAAGAATGCCAGAAAAAGCCAGAAATGTTAAAATAACTATTTCATCAGTTTATATTAAAGGACCACTATAGGCACCCAGAAAACTTCAGCTTAATGAAGTGGTCTGGGTGCCAGGTCCAGCTAGGTTTAACCCTTTCTGCTGTAAACATAGCAGTTTCAGAGAAACTGCTATGTTTATAAATGGGTTAATCCAGCCTCTAGTGGCTGTCTCATTGACAGCCGCTAGAGGCGCTTTCGCGCTTCTCACTGTGATTTTCACAGTGAGAAGACGCCAGCGTCCATAGGAAAGCATTTTGAATGCTTTCCTACGGACTGGCTGAATGCTCGCGCAGCTCCTGCCGCGCATGCGCATTCAGCCGAAGAGGAGGAGAGTAGACAGAGAGGAGGAGGACAGGAGCTCTCCGCCCGGCGCTGGAGAAAGAGGTAAGTATAACCCCTTCCTCACCCTAGAGCCCGGCGGAAGGGGGACCCTGAGGGTGGGGGCACCCTCAGGGCACTATAGTGCCAGAAAAATGAGTATGCTTTCCTGGCACTATAGTGGTCCTTTAAGGAGAAACCTATGGCAAGAGATAGGCTAATGATTACTAAAAACAAAATTGGAGAAAAATTTTGATTGGATTATTCAAGACAAGGTGCTGCAGAAATTTTATGTAAAAAAGTATGCTGCAGTGCCCTGTGAACTTATAGTCCACAAGACACAATAGAGACCCTGCAGGTTTGTATGAAGAAATCATTAAAACATCACAATTTATTAAAGTATATTCAGAGAAACAAACATAAGTAACGCACACACATAAACACACCACATATAATTCTCTACAAGGAGCTACTAAGCTCTGCAATCCTAAATAAGTAGAAAGGATCGCAGAAAATAGGAGGCTGCTTGGTTAATAAGAAGATAGCAAACTGAAAAAATACGAAAGCCTCACTGACCGGCAGGTTTGGAAGAGAGGGTAGGTGACTATTTCCCAAGTGTTCGAAGCTAACCAATACACATGAACACAGATAGACTCATAAAATACTGTAACAAAAAATATTGAAAAAGGGTTGCCACTTGTTGCTGTGCAAAGTGTTAGGAAAGCTATCACAGGAAAAATGACACACGTTGCCAAGCCTTCACTGAGCTAGAGATAAATCAATCAATTTCAAGGTAGCTATCTAGAATAAATAACTGGAATGAGTGAAGGCTTAAAGACTAGAATACCCCCCCAGTTTCCCTAGAGATGCTGTCACTATCTATCCACTGCTTAATAGAAGGTGGTGTAGGAGAATTCCAATAAGCAGGTATCAGAGCTTGTGTAAGTGATAAAGACACTGTGATACCAGGACTAATAGTGATAATATATACATATCATTTAAATAGCGCAGTAATAATTAGTGTGCCAGTAGAAAGTGCCCCAAAAATTAACATGCAGCCATTTATGGGAGAAAAAGTGTAAAAAAAATCCTCCACATAAATGCAGAGATACAGAATATAAAAAATTGTGAAAAAGTCCAAAGGTGCAAACATAAATTTTTAAAATATTTATATTTTAATTCCTGTTTGCTTGCTATTTGTGCTAGGAAGCACAGATCCTCCATATAGCATAAATGGTTCTTCAGACCCAAATAAAGTAAAAAGTTTTCTCCGCAGATTTAGCCACAAACAAATGAGACATACACTCATAGGGCAATATGTTATCAAATGACAAGTTTTACAAAAGAAAAAGGGGTCACTCACCAAAGTTGGAGCCTTAGATGGAATTCGGCGTATTTATTGCAACTCAAACACCTTGCAGGGTGGTGGCATGAATACCAATAACCAAATACCTGTCATGGCAGTAGCTCTCCTTCCCAGGACAGAAGTCGAAAATTGTTCATTCAGTCCATAGGTCTGAAAAGACCTTGGGTAGGTCACCCTGCTTGCCCCTACAGCAGGATCAATGGAACTAATGTAGAACTAATGTAGCGAAGGTCTTGATGCAAGAATGTTTTTTGGGCCCTTCTCTAGTGCAAAAGTGTCCAAAAAGTAGATCCCCATCTGTCGTATATCTGCTATGCCAGCTATTTGCCCATCCATGCAGTGGTGT